>OX387718.1:9255746-10455746 GCA_947577245.1 Andrena bucephala
ATACTTTCAGATCTTTCTCAATTAAAGCAATGATGGATATAGAGAGATTTCAACATCAGAAGGTAGTAGACTTGAAAGAAATTTTGGCAGCTTATTGCATCTTGAAGTTCAAACTCGCGAGAAAGGTAAACTTATAAACTGTACATGCTTCTGATTGGTGTTATATCCTGCAGATAAACTCAGATTATTTTAAATATTTGCAGGGACTACAAGCTTGGCAGCATATCAAGACATGTCTCGAAAGTATGCCATAAAAAGTGTTTTCTTATTTAAGCTGACACAGAACAATGATTGTTCTCACATCTCTCGTGCGATATACATTCCTATATTTGTAAGCTCACTCATACTGTACGCTTATTATTACATCAGTTTCTATTATTTAATATTAGACTAGTTGATATTCTATATGTATATATATATAGAGATATATATATATATATACAGTGTAGACAACGTAACTTGATCACTTTAATTATTTCTGTTACTGCTAGATAAATACAAATTATTGTTGTTTTGAATACCATGGTTAGAGAGGCTTACGGGCCGCCTACAGTATACAATTACACGATTACGAACGAGCGAGAGTGACCGAAGCTGCGATAACCCATAAAGGACGCTCGGCGTCGCCGAGTTGTCTGCCGCGAAACGGGCGAAATATAATGGAACTCGCAAGGGAAGATACCGAAACCGAAAATTCTGAAACTTTGTGAATTTGTAGAGGATTTCGTCCTGATTGCAACAGAATTTTTGTTTGCTGCCCAAATTGACTCGAAGGGCGTGAAATTAACCCCTGAAAATTCGGCTATTTTCCGATTTTGTGTTATAACTCGCAAACTGTAAGCGATATAAAAAAAGTTACTTCTTTTAATTAGATTTATCATTTGGTAAAAAATTATTTTACAGTTCACGAGTTATAACAAAATCGGAAAATAACCAGAGATTCAGGGGTGAATCTCCCCTTAGAGTGAATTTGGGCAGCAAACAAAAGTTGCGTTGTAATCAGGAGGAAATTTCCTATATATTCCCAAAGTTTCCGAAATTTTTGAATTTCCGGGTTCGGGATCTTCCCCTTTCTGTCCCTCTTGCTCATTCGCCGTGGCAACAACGGAAGTGGAGGAGATACCGGTCACCTTACTTTAAGAAACTACTGTATATTGTTTGCAAATTACTGTTCTTTAAAGTTTCCAAGGTGACCCTCAGTTTTTTAAATGGAACCGTATAATTTTGTCAGCCGATCTTTTAACGAATTCGACAAGTAACGCAACGTACTTTTCTTATCATTAGAACTGAAGATATGGTACAAAAATGTATTTCAACGCAAGAACATTTAGAAACTTAACTATTTGCAAAATGTGTTTAACATCCCGTCCTTCATGTGCAATATGTGTATTTCTGGATACGTAATCTGAATGCCTACTTAGTTACTTCAAATACATTAATCTACAATTTTTTTGTTATGTGTTTTCCGATGTTGGAACATTTTTGTAAACCTTTTCTCTGAATGTACCCCGCAAAAAGAAGTGTAGGGAAGTGAGGACAGGTGATCGGGCAGACAATTTACAAAGCCACCATGACCGATTCAACGGTGAAAAAATATTTGGTGGAGAATTTGACGTGACTGGCTTATGTGCCGGGCAGTCATCATGCTTGTGCCACAGGTGTATCCGAATTTCTAACGCGAAGTCTTTTAAAAGAACTTGCAGTGTTCTGTAAAACTGCAACGTATGTTACTGCGGTTAAGGTTCGGTGTTTATATACGTCACAATAGCTCAGACCAATTTGATCGTACAACGCGTTGCAGAATTCCTTCAATATATATTTTTCCATCATATCGAAAAAAAAGTATGTTGCGTTGATTGCTGAATTTGTCTCTGTCCAGGAGGAGTTGGGGCGGGGGAGCACAAATTAAAAGATCAAATTTCAACAACCTAAAAATAGTATACCTACAAACAAAAAATTAAAAATTGTAAAATGCCTTCCGAATTCCCGAATGTGGACTTCCACGCAACTCACGCCGGCTCTGACTCTGTTCACTAAAAGAAGAATACAAAAAATTATAGGGTTTCATTTGAAAATTGAAGGCGGTCTTGAGAATTTTAAAAAAAATGACTTCTACAAAATATATTATAGTCAGTATGTAAGCTCTAAACCAAGGTATGTATTTAAAGAAAAATAATTTGAATTTGTTCTGTACTGAGTAATGGAAATAACTAAGGTGATCAATTTACGCTGTCCACCCTATATATACATATATACGCGATTCATGTTGGATATATAGATACGTGAAACTATTTAATATTTATATGTATTTAGTATGTCCTTACTCTACATGTAAGATACAATTAATCAGTTCCATGGATGTTCAGGCAGTATTTAAGAATCGTCATCAATCAGGATGTGTTACGTTTATGTTACACATAAATCATCAAACGAAATTCCTTGTACGTCAACGATGAGAATTCGAAGTATCGTTGCTATAACTTTTTATAAAATATCTCCTATCTGCTGAATAGGGTTCCTCAATTTCATCGTCGTTGATCAAATCTTTCAACTGCATTTTAATTATGGGTACAATTGCTGCATTTATTTTCCGTGAAGGTGCGATTTCATGCTGACGCTCGACGCTCGTTTTGAGCGTCAAAACCAGTCACGTGATCGGTCCACGGGGCTTTCACCGTAGACGCTCGTTTTGAGCGTGAAAACCAATCACGTGACCGACGCTCAATCAACGAACGAGCGAGTCGTAGCTAGTCGGAATGAACGAGCGTCTATTTAGCGGAAAAGCTAAACTCGGTTAAACTTGATGCTGAAAGTCACGTGGACCGATCACGTGACTGGTTTTGACGCTCGAAACTGGCGTCGAGCGTCAACATGAAATTGCACCTTAATTGTAGAAATTTCAGCGTTACCGATAAACGATAAAATTTCAGATTTAAAATACTATTTTCCACGTATGGAACTTTCTTTTTTTACGTATACACCTATTTCAGTACAATTAGGTAGCGAGGCTTGTAACGTAAGCGGGTCGTCCCCTTCTAGTGTTGATTCAGTTCAGATCACAGGTTTTACTATGTACTGCGGCTAATTAAATGGATGTCTACTATACAAATGTTAAAGTTTTACGATAATTTCTGTTTAATAATAATAATTTAAATTATTACCCAGATGTAATTTATTTATCTATTGTATTTTTAGTTCTAGTTTTAAATTTGTTTCAGTTACGCTCTGATCGAAACCGCGTTGTGTCTGTGATACATTAGTTCGTTTTCTCGTGTATGCGTTTAAGTCCACGTATGCTTTACGATCAGTGGAATAATATTTTTAATCTGACATTAAACACGATAAATTGTTTATTTTTTCAATAAATTTAAATACTGATTATGAATAACTAATTTCATTTATTACAAGTAAATAATTGTTTCAATTAGATAGACAAAATAAATCTGTAAAGCACCACAATATTACTATTTTGTTCAGAGTTCATATTCCATGTCACACAAACGCGTTAAACAAAGTAATCATTATTATTATTAGCGATTTTATTACAAAAAATGTGAGAATTATAATATTTCGGGATAGGTATATTTTATACTAGGGCCAATTTGATTAAACCTAGTTCAAATTAAAATTTAAGAATTTTAATTTATTAGGAATTAATATTTATTAATTATAAACTTAACGAATTTGTTGAATCGTGTTCAATTTCAAACATAAGGGATGGAAGAACCGTTTTATGGTAAAAGATTGGCATTCTACAAATCACAAGTTTCACTATGATAATTATTATTACATAATTTCATAAATGGCGTAGAAATCATGGCGCAAAAGTAAAAACGTGTTAATGAGGAAGTGTTAATCGTTAAAGACCTGATCCTTTTTCGTTTCAACTGTACATATGTATTATTACTCAAATAAAACAGATTTAGAAATATTGTATCTATCATACAATAAAAATAAGAATAATAACTATTTACGAAATAAACGTTTCAAGTGTACATACATATATATTTTTATACTACTGCAATTTTTTATATGTTGGCCTCGAATTCTTTGTGTACCCTTCATGTTCTCTTGCATTAAAGAAATTTTAAGGGATACCAATAACAAATGAATGCAATTTATTCGTTAGTAAATGGATTATAACAGATAACAGGATTAAACTATTAAACTAATCTGATACTATAGTATCTGGCCACTGCTTCAGAGCTAGCCATCATACCCATAAAGCAATAATTTATTTTTATCATTTTGCAGTAAGCTATTTTAATGAGTGACTAGGAAAATTTGAAAACCCATTAGAGAATTCAGAAGTGATGTATTACGTCAAAGATTGTGGGGGGGGGGGGGGGGGGGTTTGTGTAGAAAGTTTTTCGAAGCTATTATTTTTGCAGGGAATATAATAAAGGTGTATTTCACTTCGTTTGTAAATAATAATATCGACGCCTACCTGAAATGAAGAAACAAAACCCAAAATCTTTAATCTATTCATCCAAAATATTTTTCATATGCAAGAATATTTGAAATTTATCCCGATGAAGCTGATGATTCGGAAAATAAGATTATTCAATACTTGGGGGATGGTTTCACCCTTAAATGGTGGATTTGGCAAAAGTAAAACAATAATTCGTAATCCTACAGATTTTAAATTATTTATAAAATATTTATATCTTTTAAATAATCTGCGTAGGTACGTATTTAAACTATTCAAATCTTTCTCTGCTCTTTATCCGATAACAAATGAGCAAATTTTTACTGCAAATTTTGAACCTGCATCCATTACTCTCTTGTACAATATTTTTATTTTGGGTAGCTTCAGATTTGAAAAATCCGACAAAAATAAGAATAAAAACTCATCAACTCAATAACTACTATCATTATTGTGTGAATATATATAGTTTTCAATTAGCGTTCTCATTTTAATATTAAGTCAAAGCAATAATTTTATAAACAGTTTTTCCTAATTTACTCGAAGTTGGTAGAGATGGAGCTGCACCCCTCTCGCTGCAAGTGTCTCAATTACTTGAACCATAATGAGGGGTTGCGTAGCGAATTAATCGACAAACCAGTGGTTTAATTGGACAATTTATTACGTGTGCGCCGGTATAGAAATATCATACAAATTCGAAGACGATCCGAATAGATTACGAAAACGTTAGGTTCCAAGGGTGTTCTCCCTTTCGGTACATGTACATTACAAGGGTATCGGTGTGGAACAATTCTATACAAACACTTAAATGAATCACCACTAAAACGAATCACTATAGTTAACGACAATCAATCGGCCGGGTAAGGGGAGGGGGGGACCGGGAGGAGGGATGGGGGTGGGAGTTATTATATACAATTCAGTGCTCTCCCGTGTTCACATGAAGCTCCGCACACTTTGGTATTAATCGAATGTACATACCTGCGTTTACAATACAACTTACAACGTAAATCGGGAGTAACGTGCTATCGTCGATATTAACTTGCTTTTTTACTTTTTTTTTTTCTTAAAATCCTTTAATACGTGACTCGGCTATTCGTGTATCGATATTATGAATAAACAGTGCCTGACGGTACGTCGTGGCCCGAATTTACAGTGTTAAATATTCCGTTCACCTACATTGTAAACGTGACTTTTGCTCGTCGTGCACAGCACCGCAGTTTGGTAATCACAGTCGGAGACTACGTATTTATTCGCTAAAAGCTCGCGGCTCGGTACCGGCGGTGAGCATTTATCGCGGAGGGGGCACGACTCCGAGCGATTGTTACTCGCTTCTTTCTTGCCGAAGGCGAGAGCGAGTCTAAACGCAAAGGACGGAGTATCAGGTGTCCGAAAGACGGAGCGAGACAAAGTATCGCGTACCGTTCCTCGCTCGCTTTTAGTCCCGCTGACTCGCTCTCGTTCCATCTCGCTCTCGTCATCGCAGGACAGGAGTCACCCAGTAGTGGTGGGGATAGCGAAAAGCATTCAACGTGTAGGTCAAACCGAGCTCTTAGCGAATATATACTGTACCCCTTTTCACATTTTGCTGTCTCGATGGGGATGCGTCAGGCAATCTGGGTGAATTTTGATATGATATTCAACGAATGTCAGGAATTTTATGCGCTGTTAAAAAGTTACTTAAATTATTATTAAAAAGGGCTCGAATGTCGAGACTGCCAAAGGTGAAAACTGTGTGGACTGTATGCATGGCTTCAATGCTATGCTGGATTTGGTCAATTTTGAGTTTGATTCACTGCAAATTAGTTTATTCCCTCGTTCTGTGGTAGTTAGTCGCAATTTAATTGTGACGAAGTTGTTTCTCGAGTTGTTACTGGATTATGTGATACAAAATGTAGCAAATTGGGCAACTCATTTTCGAATGATTTTTCTTTAAAGTAAAGTTACAAGTTGTAAGTACGTTGTGTAATTAATATCTCGTTTATATTTTACGTTACAATGGATTGGATAATGTTTGTGGGAAATTTGACCTTTAAACTAAAAGTTTATAATAAAGAATCGATCTGTAAATGGCAGACGCAAAAATGAAAAATATTAGCGATGATTAGGATGGCTGAAAATGCAAAGTAAAGGAAGAATGTATACTAATATATTATAATCGGTTACAATATTAAAATTTATTAAACCCTTTCAGCTTTGTAAATTGGCAGAAGGGCAAGTAATTACTTTACACCCAAGGAAATTACAATATTCGATTTTTGGGGCACAATTATTTATTCCAAAAATGTAGAATTAGTGTGAATGTACTTTAAAAAATGAATCACCTCGCGTGCTTTACTATTTGCATTTTGTTTTTAATAAGTATTATTTAGTCCAAACTAAAAGAATATATTCTGAAAAAGTTTTGTTCGTCCATTGTATAGAAGTTTATAGTAAGCAGTGTGTTGTAAAAAAGGTGATTCAAAATTTTAATATACGGAGGGTCAATATTAAATTCGGCCAGAATACTTTTCTATTACACGAGAGTAATTTTTTCTTAAAAAAAATCTTTACAAAATACTGCAGGCGACAACATTGAAATGATTAGTATCGAATAACGGGCAGAAAAGGGTTTGGACATGCAATTCTTTGAGAAACACGTGAAAATGTTGAATAAATAAAACTTGTTTTGTAAAATATGTATAATAAATAGGTCAAAATCATTCGAAGATGAAGACGGGTCTTAATAAATAAAAAAGTCTCATTATTTTACAAGCTCGAATTCGAAGAGAAAGGTTGTCTTTCATTTACAAACGAAACCTTTTTCAAATAAATATTTTATTCAACACGAACGAACACTCATTACTTCCACTTTGATTTTCATTTTTTTATTTAAATACACGACAAATCTGCTCAACTCTGTCGACGATTCTACGCCTCTAATTTCCTCTTTCTCTTGCTGTTTCGGTGACAAAACCGCTATTTGATCATTTCAATGAGCTAAAAAGAGATTTGATAATAAAAAGAAGTCACCGAAAGCGTGAAAGTTGTACAAAATTGATTGAATTAAACGTCCAACACAATTATCAAATTCCAGCGTAAAACAGAAATTTACTCACAATCACAATCGTTTCCAGCTAATTAATAATTATCCTCGATCGGATAATATTCATTCTCTGATAACATTCGTCGTTAACACAACACTATGTTCTCAACAGAATATTGAAAACTTAATTACATAACTGTCTTCCTCGCTCGGGGCCGATCTAAGGAAAATTCACTACACTTATTGCACCCCTTCACCCCGTGAAAGTCCACTGAAATCGCGCAAAGATTAAACAAACAAATCGATCTGCCATTTAAGTAACGGATATTAAATTGAAATTATTTAATCTTTCGCGCAGAGTCGTTCTTTATAATTCCAGTGCACTAGGGCGAATTTCGCTTAAAAGTATTAGCACAGTAGCAAATTAACTTTATAAATGTTCAAACTAATTGTCATTTACACAATCTCTCCTTATACGCTTTGTAAATTATAATAATGATCGGTGTCGTCCGGTGTTCTTCGCTCTCCACATTTCTTTGCAAATTATTTGATTAGTTTGTATGATAGAAGTACAGTATTTATTCGTTAAGAGCTCGGGATCGGCGGTGAGCATTTAACGTAGAGATACTGACTCGCTCTCGTTCCACCTCGCTCTCGCTTTCGCGCGACAGGAGTGAGCCAGAAGTGGTGGGGAAAGCGCCGAGCTCTTAACGCGTAGGTCAACAGAGCTCTTAGCGAATAAATATTATATGTTGCCTGAAAAATAACGGTACAGCGTTTCACATGATTCCTTCCGCCTGTTCCCCTCGAATACCATTATCGTCTCGCGATAAACGATCAGCTGTCACGCCAACAAATTCAATCGACATCTTCCACGAATCGTTATATGCATTCTACCTGAGATTTCTCCGGAACAGATGCATTCGTATTTCAATCGAATTTCCCTGGTTCACGATACGAATGTTTAATTACGAAACATCGAGCACGACGCCTACAATCTGGCCAAATAATACGATAAATAATCATCGACATTTTTTCACACTCCGAAATATGATCGGAGCACTTGAGACACGCATTATTTTTTTTTTGTTTTCGTAAATCTTACAATAATTCCTAATTACTTCTGTCGATTGAACGATAGTAATTCGAGCAATTGCTTCGACCGTTCATTTAAGCTCTTGTTCCTGCAGATTACTCCTTCTCTGGTATAATTTGTTTTCGCATCGAAAAGATCGATTACTCTTAACCCCTTCGCGCGAATATTAATTTTGTCGGATGTAAGGTTTATGAAGTGACGAATCGCAAAAGTAAAATTTTGATAGTTATTCGAAACGGATATATTCCTGTTAAAGGGTGGAATGAAAATTAATGCAGGGAAATATCATGCCACTTTTTTTAATCACTTTTAGGCTCTGCTCAGACACGGGGGTTTGAATAAGGCCTTAAAAGTGGAAATTGAAATGTAACAGATTTTCATAAAATTGAAACTTTTAAGAGAACGAAATGAATTTTCATTTTTCATATAAGATATCTCTCCTGTATTAAAATATTCCTACATTGCGAGGGTGTTAAATAGTTTTTTAATCGCACAGAAATAGGTATCCAGGTTAATAAAATATTTAAACACCCATTGAGATATATTAAATAGAATAATGACGTGTTATTATAGCACTAGAGGAATTTTTGAACAAATTTAGAACAAATTTTAAAATTGAAGTAATTTTAAATAATATTACTCACTGTTCCCTTCATGGAGAAATGATAAAATAATTTATTTCCAATACCTACAGATTCAAATACTAGTTTTCGAGTTTTCAAGACTAGTAAGTGGAACGTGCGTTCTCCATAAATACATCAATAATTTAAAACAATAAAATTTCTGGACTAACATGCCACGAAATTTATGCTTAAGGAATTTAGTCATTAAAACATTAAAATTCATCTAGAAAAACTAAAAATTCCTCATACCATTCTCCGAAATTCAACCAAATGCATCGATCTACGAAACATTATTTTCCTTAAGTTGCGAAAAAGTGTCAATAGTTAGGTAACTAGGATATCACTGTAAAATAAAAGAATCCTTATTTTAAATTATATCAATCATGGAACCCATTTAAACATTTAGATGCTCCATTCACTAAACTTTAATTCGATTCGTAGTCACCCTATTGCGACAATGAATCGAATCAAAACTGAAAACCATTCGATGGTAAAAACGGGACTATCCCTTCCATCAGGCGATAATTTATCTCGCGTTAGGCGCGAAAGGGTCAAGCTATTTTTCAGAAAAGCTACCATTTCCGAGCAAAATTTCATCGTCCCGTATCAGTTGTCCATTTCACCGTATTTGTTCTCGCAGACTACTATTCTCTTCAAGCACTTGTTGAAAGAAGACCACGAAGAAAGCGAACACTTTCGTCCTGGCCACACTGCACAACACTATGGACTTCCTGTATCGTGATGAAGGGAGTCACTGTCACTTTCTAGGTAAGTTACGTAGCTATCTGTGCTGTCAGGATGCTGCCCCATGTCCGGGCCACCACCGCCAGGGTGATGTGGCCCTGGGGGTGGCAGAGGACCCCCACCGCCGCCGCCGCCACCGTCGTTCATGGGCCCACCGAGCATGCCCGGTGGCGGCAATTGTGGTGGTCCACTGTGTAGATCGTAGCCGTGCATCTGAAATTTAAATATTAAATTCGAGATAAATCATCAGCTCGAAAATTTTCGAATTACTTGCAGATAAATTTCAAGCTCGAAAATTTTCGAATTATTTGGAGATTTCAGCTCGAAAATTTTCGAATTACTTGGAGATAAATTTTCAGCTCGAAAATTTTCGAATTACTTGGAGATAAATTTGCAGCTCGAAAATTTTCGAATTAGGTACTTGGAGATAAATTTTCAGCTTGAAAATTTTCAAATTATTCGAACATATTAGAACAGAGTCTCCAAGTTTCGAGTAACTCGGCTCGAAGAACCGATCATTATTTGACTCGAGATTCCAGTATTCGAGTAAATCGAGTACTCGCACACCCATAAAATTGAATCGCAATTGGGTAAGGATATCTATTAGTATCTAATTATTCGTGGGTTACAAAGTAATACTGATTTCATTTTGTTAGAATAATAAAGACGATTGTATTATTTCAAGCTTTTCAAAGTCTGTGATGAAGAATTTTTGTGTGATTCCTGTGGGCTACCGTGAGAATAGGTCTCTTATAAAATTCTTTGGATCATTCAACAACATATCGATCACTTTTTGCATCTGATGTCAGGAATTTTAACTAAATTTAGATATGATGTGATTTATGTGAAATTAGGTGGGGTTTAAATTATCACTTTCCTGGTTTCGAATTCGGTTAAACAATACAGGCTATTGAATTTCACTCTTTTCTCTTTTCGTAGAAATTTCAAACTTTGAGGGCCTATGATTTTTAAATAAATTCGACACCAACAAAATGATGACTTAAACTCCATCTAATTCCACATAAATTACCTCATATCTCAGTTTCATTAAAATTCCTGGCATCAAAGTCAAAAACCAATCGACTTGTCGTTGAGTAGCTCATTTACAGCTTGCAATACCCAACAGGGTAGTTAACTACAGACGAACTATCGAGTTTGGATATACAAAAACTAAAATCTACTACTTAAACAACGTCCAATTCAAAACCCAGGATCCCACAAAAACATGACAAAGATGCGTCCGTTTCTCCTTACCTATTTAGTCCAGAACTGCAAAGTTAGACCCTGAACGCTACCGCATTAGAAGTTACTGCACATAATTCATTACCTGTGAGACCAAATGGTGGAAAGACGGGGTGTTTGGATCTAGCCTGTCCAAGTCAGTGTGAAGGGCGAAGTCTGAGAGGGCTTTCCACGGCGGTTGGTACGCCTGCACTTCGAGAGGCGTCATTCCTATGGAGCTCTCGTGTCTCACAGGACTGCTGGCCACCATAGGAATCCCGTGCATTCCTCCGAAGCCTAATTTACGGCCATCCTACAACAGAAAGCGCCGCGACCTGTTAGATTATTACTACGGACGAGCTCTGAAGGCGCTTTCAAGGCACGCTTGACAGTTTATTATACATGAAAAATACTTGTAAGCTTGCGATATTAATAACTTCGACGAACTGAACCTTAACTCTTATACGGAATTTGTAAAATTACACGTGTGAGTAAATTTTGGTCAAATTTACCCAATATACAAAAATTAAGCTCAGTTCATTTAATTATTACGGTTTAATATTTTAAGAACTTATTAAAATTCTACAAAAAAATTATTATTTATTATTGACGGTTATTAGTTATTTAAAGATATGAAAGAGTTTCAGTCCCAATAATACATTAGTAAAAGAGGAATGAGGATTTGTGACTCGATTTTGGGTCAAAATGACCCAATTTCTGTGCAAGTGTTAAATAATTTCTGATAGAGAGAAAAACCCTCAAACACCTCTTGCAATAACGTAACGGAGGATATATTTCCCAATAAAATCGTCAATGTTCTCATAACTCGTTAATAAAATAAGTTTCATACAGGCGATCACAAAAGTGAATAATTGTCCATCGAACTTCAAATAAGTCCACGTATTTTCTATAATATTTGAAAATAGGGTACATGAATTTTTGTGACTGACCGTACAAAAACCACAATATTTTTTAACCGTCCTTTATATTCAATTATTACAATTAATATCTTGCTTCGAAAGGATTATATGTGGCATTGAGAGCAAAAACGGACTAACCCACATTGAAAATTAATAAATTTTTCCTATTTTATATGATTAGTACATTATTGCTACTAAATCGATTTCGCAAAAAATGTGGGTTAGTCCGTATTTGCTCTGAATGCGTCATATGCCGTAGAGGAATTTAACCCCCCGAGCGAATTAAAATCTAGTAAACATCGAATCTCGAACCGTGTAAATCCCCACCTTCTCCTGCATCTGCTGCTTCATGGCGATCGTCTTCTTCTTGTCCTTGCATCGTTTGTTCTGGAACCATACCCTGATCACGCGCGGACTCAGGGCCGTCATCTCGACAAGTTGCTCCTTCATCAGCGCGTCTGGCCGTGGATTCGCGGCGTAGCAAGTCCTCAAAGTGTGAAGCTGCTTCTCATTCAGAACTGTGCGCACTCTTGTTGGCTTGCCATCAGAGCCGCCGCTACTTTTGTGGCTACCCGATCCTCGGGTACCACCCACGCCCGCCTTGTGCGACCCACTTTCGGACCCAGAATCTGCAAAAAATTGAAGACGTCCAAATTAATATTGCATTTTCTCTCTTGACTGCGTTGCTCGACTTTTTAAAATATGTTTATCCAATTCGGTGCCGAGGTTAAAATTGGCAAGGCTATGCCATCCGCAAATTGTTAAAATGTTTTTTTCAGGGTCATCTTGAAGCATTGAGCTTTTGTGTTTTTCTTTTAAAACTGATGCTAAATGATGCGTATATGTTTTTGAATTATTTCTGTATTTCACCTGTACGAAGTAATAATTTTCAAGTGAAACTGTATCGGTCTGTAAATTGCAATGTTTTAATTAGATAAGATAAGTAGATGAACTGTGGTCACTACTTTGTGAGATTATATTTTAATAACTCCAAGATTATAATGAAGTTATAAACGTTGAAACTTTGACCAAGCAATATTAGACTATGAGAAGTGGGTCAAATTTTGTTCATTATTTTTTTTAATACTAGCTCGTGGGTCACTAAATCAGTGGAGTCACTTGGAAAGGGAGTGGTAAAACGGGTACCAATAATTTGGAAACACTGAAAATTTGTTAAAAGAAAAACTTGACAGTTGACCTTTTTTTTGGTTCTCACTTTTAAAATCCTCTAAAAATGTATACGTTTCCGGGAAATGTAACACTTGGAAATATTTTTTTATAACTTAGACATTAGATATTTATACTTTAATTTTTTAATATTTTCGATTGATGATATAAAAAATAATTTTACAAAATCAACGCGTGGGTCATTTAAAAAGCCTTCGTGGGTCAGTGTCTGATCCGCGGGTCATAGGTTCACCGCCACTGCCTTAGTAGAACGGACGCTTGGTGCCTTTTCATACGAGACACTTCTAAACCTCACGATATTTCAGATTATTCACTTGGCAGAAGTTATGGTGGTTAAAAAATAACAGAAGAAGGTAGGAAATGTGTAAATATGTAAAGAAAGAGTCGCCAGCCGCAAAAGTGTTTTATTTGTAAAGGCCCTCCGAGCAGATGATCTATTTATCAATCTATCTATACCAATATGCATATAAAAATATTAGTTGCATGAATGAATTTGAAAGTGCAAAACTCAAAAACTACTGAACGGATTTTGATGAACTCCATAGCAGAAGAATCTTTGTTTTAATGAGACTATTATAGGTTATAGAATAGTTAAAAATTCCACGTACAGAGGGCGCTACACTTACTTTTAAAATTCAATGAAGCAAGTGTATTTTGCTAGTAATCTACAAAAATGTATGTTCTGTTTTTAGGTACTTCATAATCGGTAGAAGTAAGGAAAAATTAAATTTCCTAGATATCTTAAAACTTTAAGAACACAAATAAGTATGTACAAATACCTAAACTATAAAATCCAAACTGTAACAAATAAAACTCACATCTGCATCCACAGTTCCTCAATCTTAACAAATCACAAATTGAAGAGCCTGCACCTTTCTTCCAGTTACTCCAATTTGTATGCCCCCATCTGATACTAAGCTAATAAAACAGCAGAAAACGTCCCCAAGTGAAATGAAGAATAAAATTACAGCAGCCCCCACTGATATCGAACTTTCAAGACAGTGCAACGAAAACTTCTACTCGTCTTACCACGCGAAGCAAAGAGAGGCAGTGAGGGATACGAGCCCAGCGATGAATAAAAAGGAGCAGAACACTTGAAAGGAGCACTGCGCGAGCCTGGCGACTGTTCGCCGATCTGATTCGCCGCTTATTTGGAAGAAAGCTGACTCTTCGGGGAAGAGCAACGCGACTAAATCAGGAGAATGCAGAGTAGAATGTCCGACTATCGTCCTAACCGGTCCTGCGGAACCTTCCTCGCTGGCTAATGGGAGATCCGGATACTGGTCCAACATGGCGGATGGAGAACGCGAAGACGAACGCCTGGCGCGTATTCAAGAGGCTAGCTACGACACTGTCGATGGGAAAGCTGTGGCCACGGTATCGTGATCGGTCCTGGACCAGACTAGATCGAGGATCTTCTTGAGAGCTTAGAGCAGAGAAGACTTTAGAGCAGCGACGCGCTAGCTGCGCATCAGTGAATTGCATGGAACTGTCATGTCCTCCAGCAGGATTAGCTGGTGATTAGATTAGTTGAAAGTCTATAGGACTGTATACGAATCTGGCTTAAAATTAGCTAATAAAATGTACATTTGGTTGGAAGAGATTTCAGTTGAAGTATTTTCGACGCATAAGACGGACAGGTGGAAGTGAAGGGGAGACCGGGGCTAGTTGACTAATGAGGTTAGTTGACTAGTTCCTGCTAACTGTTGTATTAAGCCGGGGATCCACCTGGAAGCTAAGCTAAGCTATATCTGGCTGTGCTATAAAACATAAAAAACATAGTACAGCTTAGCTTTTGGTGAAAACCAAAAGGTTCTATAAGGATGTATCGAAGCTACTTTTTATAAACTTAGCATAGCATAGCATAGCAGAGCTTAGCTTAGCTTTCACGTGGATTCTCGGGTTTATAGAGTAGATTATGAATGACTAACCCGCGATTTAATGTGTCGCCGTGACAAAAACTTGTGTGTTCTATCAGTGAGGATAAAAAATCTAAAATCAATGGTTCATTTATAAAAATTAGACGTGTTAAAAATTGGTCAACTAGCCCCGGTCTCCCCTTGTCTCAAGAGGGAAAGTCACAAAGTTTGGGTAATGGATTCGGTTCAAGTTTTGGATATAGTTAGTGCATACACTGTGTAATAATGTGACAACCCCGTAACACGATTTACTCAAAATTTTGCGAGAAAATCGAGTTCGAAGTTTTGCATATATCAAAACTTATACCTACGTGGATTTACACATAAGAATGAAACCACCTGGAATAATTGATCATAGAAACAAATAGGACTGGCAATTTATTAGCAGCTGACTAACATTGGCTGCCACTGTAATTTACATATTATTTGGTTCGTTCTTATGTAGGGTAGGGTGGGGCTAAAAGTCCGGCGGGTAAAAAGCCCTGAATTCAAAATTTCTATTCCTAAACAATGTATTGAGTTTCGCAGTATACTATGTAACAAAAAAAAATTGGTTTAATAACTATTTATTGATTTGAAAAGAGTTTTTTACTTATTCAGTTTAATATTACACGAAAAGACATTAGAGACTTTCTACCCTATGCAATGGTCGTTTTGCCCCGTCCATGGGACAAGAAGACCATTTTGCATTGACGAACATTTTGTGGTATAACTCAACAGAAAATAACAGTATCAACAAACGAACTTCGTGAACGTAAAGCATAATAGTTATAGTTTATACAAAATAACACCAGATATCTCTAAATTGTCAGTACTAAATTTGACATAGGTTTATACGAAAAACGGGACTATTAGCCCCACCCTACCCTAGAGGAACGTACTGAGGCTCTGGTAAAGACAAAATTTGGAACACAATCTTCTCGCGAAATGTTGGGTAATGCGTCCTATGCGTTTAATATAATAATGTATATAATACCTATGCATTAATTATACATATGCAACCAACCGATGAACTCACGCATTCCTCTTGTACGTCTGTGGAGGTTGTTAAAGGACTTTTGCAAAAATTTTCAGGTGGTAATGTAACATGAGGCCTGGGGGTTAGTATTTCAAAGGTTAATTCGTATGATAGAGTTTGACAATACGGAGTGTTGAAACTTGAAACCCACAAATGGAATATATTGGAATTGTAACATGCATATTGTAAAAAATAGTTATTCACGAAAGCAGGTCTTTAGAGTGAGATTGCATTTTCGATAACAAACAAGTGCAGCTCTTACTTGACAGAGAATAAACAAAGTGTCTACTCCCATTTATTCATATTCTTCTAATTCTAATTCTAATTCTAGTTCCTTCTCCTTTCATGTTTATCAAGACGCGTGTTTAGCGCTTACGACTTCTAATTGGGCTAAGTTATGCAGAAACCTACCAACCCTCAAAATGACAAAAAAATTAGATAAATACAGTACGGATCTCATAATTTTGTGAGCTCTATTTTGCACAAAATTACCAACCCTTAGAAAAACCCTTACATTAAAAATTAAAAATAATATTAATTATACCACTCACTATTAAATAACCCATTAAAAACATTGTAAAACAATAACAAGAAATAAAATATACCCAGTAGAAGAAAAGCTACTGTTCAATAACAATTAAAATCTTGAAACCAAAACTCAATTTCAGATCATTGAGGATTGGTAGCTTTCTGCATAACTTGGTCTAATTCTTCTTTAACTTCTAATGATTTCCACGTAACTGTGCTTCATTAGCACCCACCGTTTCTGCATTCCACGATATATCTACTCCACTAACGACTGCCGATCGAATAAATAAAAGTCCCACGATATTTGCGATCGAACCTTTCTGAGAAACCAGGCAAATTTCGACAGGGGCCAGAAAATTTTCAGATTCAGTTCCCCTGTTAGTTGCATCGATCAGCGAAGGACTGCTCGAACGAGCTGGGAAAAAGAAGAATCGCAAACCTTTCTGGCACTTTTTCTCCGGCCAAACAGCGAAACCTGTTGAGCGTCGAATTTCATTAACTCCCAATTAACGAGTAATAAGTAACTCGTGCCGCGATAAGGATCCAGTTTCCTTGCCTGTGTCCTTCGGAAGGATTCGGTGGACGCACGAAATCGAACGTTTGCGCATGGCGAGAGCAAAAAGTCAACGGAGCAAACGGAATCCTATCTTTGCGTGCCAACTATTAATGGTTAGGCGCGTACATATAAATGAAGAATCGCGTCTAACATAGTGAAAGTTGATTCGAGGAAACTCATGAACGAGGAGACGTCAGGCAAGTCCCCGAAGAAATCCTCGGTGAACGTGAAATCGATTATTATTAACGTTCAGGCTGGTACATCGACCCATGTTTGCTGACCTTCTACGCTTCAATAGGTAATTACTATTTTCATGACGTTTCGCTATTTATTCGGTGTATGGTGGTTAAATGAACGATGTCGTAGCATCAGATTTTGAAATTTTTTAACAGGTTTATTATTTATATTGTAGAGTTTGAAATGGAATAAAGGATGGATAGACTATGGAATGTTAGTTTTCTTCGAAATTGTAGGGATTCAGTTTGTGACGTTTGGCGACTAATATATTCCAATTGCTATTTTGAAATATCTTGATAAAATATTTATTACAGTTCCATTATTCGAGTAGGAATTTTTGTTGGATGCTAGGTGTGCTAGTTTATTTTCTATGTGAGGTGAGGGGTAAAATTGTCATCTCTTAGGGATTCTTTTCTCTGGAAGACAGTGAAACGAAGTTTGTGCTCTTATTAGAAATACTTTGGATGCAAAGATTTTGTTAATAATGTATTCTATTGGATTGATTATATTGTTATCATTAGTAATAGTAGTATTTAATATTATTTTTTCAATTTTAAAGGTACTTATTCAGTTTCATAAATGCCCATCAGACCCTTTGGCTCGTTTTCACATCGCACTGTATAAATTTGATTTTTTTTTCGTTTTTTTTTTGTTTATCTAACATATTAAATAAATCAGTTAGGGTAGGATAATTATTTGGTCCCATATTTTGAAATTCTGTACTTGAGATTTCAGGTACATCGAAGTTTAAATTAATATTACTACATTCTCGTCCATAAATACGCATACATCTCTTAGTGACATTTGACACAGATTATTTATTTTTCACCACTTTTCTTACCTCATTTTGCCTAAATATATACTTCCGTTTTAAGCAAATGTTACGTACACAGACAATTTAACGATTTAATGCACTTTATTTATGGAAAATGTGTACCAAATGCGTTTGGGTACAGAGGGCTTTCCAAGTCCAATTCTTTTAACACAATAAGATTGAAATATTTACAGCATGAGTCGAATAAAATAACAACGGAAATCATAAGAATTTGATTCTGTTACATACATAGTAATGTTTCTATTGTAATATTGAAATATGTATTCGATATAGCGCAATATATCACACTAAATAACATTCAATAATTTTGTAATAATATATCAGGTTTACTTCATCTTAATATATAAAGCAGGAAGTGTTTGTGTGTCTGTCTGTCGCCTAAAAACTTTCGAACGGTAAACTCTGGAGTCACGAAATGTGTTCCAGCTCATTATGCCCAGCTAATTGAGATGAATGTGACTATTTTCACCAAAAAAAAAATAAATTTTTTTTTTATAAAATCAGAATCTTAATTTCGGACGAAGCCAAGTAGTAAATTCGATAAGTCTCTCGTAACTTATGGACAGGAGTGTACGCGTAGCATTAAACCGTGTAAAAGTGGAAGAATAAAATTGAGGAGCTCAGTGGAGAAGGGGCACATGCCACAATCTATGTAGATTTCTTGTTTTTTGTACTGCCAAGTAACTCCTGAAATCTAGCGTCCATTCCGCCAACTTCTAGCAACTTTCTTGAACAGAAGCATATTAAAATTCCTTGATATCGAAAGGAGATGAATAGGTAGTGGAAAAGTGGACTTTTTCAATCATCGAGGTGTGATGAAAGTGAAGAGAGACAAGGGCTTGAAGAGATAGAAAAATAAAAATTTGTTTTACAGTTGAGATACAACTTATGTTGTACTTATGCTGTTGTATTTCTTTGTTATTTACCAAACACATATGTACCAATATAATATTCCAAACTGACTGACAAATATCAAAACAACAGGAGCTGATAAATCAATGGTTTATTCAAAGTGAGATGTAATAGAAGATGTCAAAGAACATGAATTTTGGAGCCAAGATTTGATAGTAGTTGCCATTCGTCATCTAATTCAATTGTCAGTTATAATAATTACATATTTAGTACCAAATTTCCTGAGAAAATCATTTCTCCTAAAACTTGTTTCCCTGTGGCATATGCCTGTTTTCAACCGAACGATTGATTTTGAAATGACAATACTATATTATTCCCTATATTAAACTTCTGCATTTAGCAAAAGATCTGTGGTCCATTGATGCCCGAATAAGCTGTACTGCAAAGTCCTCAGCTTTGAGCCTGCCAGACTAATCCGTCAAACGGATCAGTTTCTCGCAGCTATCAATAAATACTAATAGTTGAGAAAAGATGAGAGGAATCCAGGCTTCTGTCGCTCGACCCAAGACCCAAGAATCATGCGTGATTTCGTGGCTGGCCCCTCCATTACGACAGGCAAGGAGGGCAAGAAGGGAACGACTTCCGAAAGGGTCCGAAAAAAGAGGATGAGGAAAGGAAAAAGATGACTAAACTTTCATAAAGAATAAGAAGAGATGAAGGTGATCGTGCGTAGTTATGTGCCACGGTAGTTGGCGCGGAGGTGCTACATTTGACACCTCAGCTCCTCCGTAAAGAGTTGTCAAACCACTGCCGTCGCCCGCCGCTCTGTGACGGCCACGGGGTTCGCGCGTCGGAAAAGACGTTTAGGACGGGGCCGATTTCCATAAAGCCAGCCAAGCGACAAGCCCCGTGGAAAATATGCGGGTCGCGCGCGACACCACGAAATTGTTTACGCGGGAATTAGGAAATACGTGGCCCCGGCCGGGCCCCTGTGCCACGTACCCACACAATTCCCAATTATCACCGATCAACCGTTGTCGTGCCACGTCGTTAGACCGCCCGTCCAAATGTAATTCATCGTCGCGCCGTGTAAATAATGAATTAGTGATCAACGTGCGTCCTAGTGTGTAAATAATAAATCGGTTTACCGTGACTCCCGGCACTGGGGGATTTCCTTCGCGCGATCTTGCCTCATCTCGTGGCCGTTTGGAGGCGCAGTGGTCGACGGCTGTGGCGAACACGCGATTGCGTCGTTGCTTCCGAAGGATTCGTTCATCCTTATTGAATATTCGCGTGCTTGTTACTATTTGGAGGAATTTGCTGCTAGTCGCTCTTTCAGATATAGTAAAATTAAAATTAATTGACGAATTTCATGACTCGCAGTGGTAGTCAAAAGAGAGGTTAAGAATATGTCTGGGCATACATTTGTATTTAAGTAACTTTGGTTTGGTTGGTGATTTTGGATTCTGTTATGAGAGAGGAAAAGCGTATTCAATTGCAACTAACAATGTGTAATATATTTTAAAGATGAAGAGCGAACGGAAGTACATAGGACGAATTCCACTTACACCGAAATCGCACGTGACTTTCATTAGGGTAAGTTTCCCTGTACGCGACTGGACGCATCGTCAAGAACTTCAAAATCGATTTTCTCGAAAATGAAGCGGAATATCAAAAAATGTTATTGCTTTTTGTCGACTTATTTACTTGTTATAAGTAGAAAAGAAAGAGTAACTTTTTTTTATATCGGGCTTAATTTTCGAGAAAATCGACTTGAAATTCTTGACGTTGCGTCTAGTCGGGTAATGGAAAACCTACCTTAATGAAAATCACGGGCGATTTGGGCGTAAGTGGAATTCGATCCTAGCAATACCAACTTAAAAACTATATTTTGTTGTTACCAACATACACTATTCTGTATTCAACAGGTTTCGTCGTTGGTAACACTGGTCTGTTCTGAGGAATTCCCTTCTAAATGAAACATAAGCTGAGAGGTGTATTTCCTTCTTATGACTACCACTCTGTTGCTAGGTAGGTAGATTACTATTTAAGAGTTTAGTACGATGAAGTTTAAACATGATTACCAGTGCCGAGGTTTTAATACTTCTCATAAAAACCTGTTTCTACAACACCATAAACAATAAAATACACTAACCAAGAAGAATGCTTTCTATTATTTAGAGAAGAGTGCTTTTAGAATGAGAGAAAGTTGGATAAGTGAGGAATTTTTTAAGTCGGTAAGAAGAGATTTATTTATCAGGTTTACTTCGTATTCGATAAGTATTCGATAATTTGTGGACAGGAATATATGTGGGAAGTTATATCTGCCACATATATTCCTGTCCACAAGTTATCGAATACTTATCGAATACGAATTAAACCTGATAAATCGTTAGAAAATTATTAAATATTTTTATTAAATATTATCGATAGAAACATTTACTATGTATGTAACAACATCAAATTTTCTTTTCGTCGATGTAGCCGTCGCGCATCGTGCTGACTGCTTTTACCAATTTTGGCACTCACTCTTATGCTTTCCATTATTTTATTCCATTCATGCTGTAAATGTTTCAGCTTAATGTATTAAAATAATTGGACGTGGAAAGCCCTCTGCACCGAAACGCATTTGGTACACATTTTCCGCAAATAAAGTGCATTAAATCCCTAAATTATCTATTCATATAACAAATGTTTAAAACGTGAGTATATATTTAGATCAAAACGAGGTAATAAATAAATAAATATAAATATGTAATCTCTTCTTCAGACTCTATAATCACGATAAACTAATTACTTATTCCCCCCGAATTTAAGGTACCTAGTGTTGGTACGTAACAAAGTGTATAGGAATAAGTTTGGCTACACTGCGACTGGTGGATCTCAGTTCAGGGAAGCCAATTTGGCTTTTCTGACGCCATATTCCATAAATGTGCCTTTTTTCAACTTGGTTGGTGTTGGAAAATTCATTTGGCTTTTTGACTTTTTTGGCTTTTTTTACAATCATTTCCCTAAAACTTTTTTTAAATAATTTCAAACGGAACAGTTTTGGATTGGTATATTTCAGCATCATGGATTTAAGGAGCTTGCTACTACATTTCTCCTTACTTGCCTAATAACTCCTGTAAGCAATGCGGTAGTTGAAAAGATCTTTTCTCTTGTACCCTCCGTTAAAACAAAGTTAAGGAACAGAATGCAGCTTCTGCTTCTGCTTCTTGATGTCATTATAAGAATTAGAGCAGAACTAGTGCTCTCAAACAAATGTTGCAATGAGTTTAGTGTATCTCAACAAATGCTTCAAAATTTAACAACGAAAAATGTTTATGATTCCAGCGAAGAGAATCTGGATCTCGAACTTTTATTGTGATTTAATTACTATAAATATTTTTCAAACATATTTGGCTTTTTTTCTGGCTTTTTTAGTATTATTTGGCTTAAACGTAAGATTTCAAGTTGGCAACCCTGCTTCAGTTACGTTCGTGAAATAGCTGAACAGGCTGTCCCCCCAAAGTCTTTTTTCCTATTGAACCTTAGTACGATAAGTTACGTGTTAAAATCATATATCCAATAAGTGTGACAATAAAGATAGTATAGATATATAAATAATATAAACAATCCCCGTAATGTTATATGCGATTCCTGCACACCCGATAATCTTTAATACCTAGTCCCATTAAATTATATAACAAAAATCATAAATAAACACCCCGAAAAAATTTACAAGCACCATCTTGTGAACTTGTTACGTTTCCCTTACAAACACCGCGGTATGCGCAATGTGACAGGGCCGAAAGTTGGGTAATTAAACTATATTATCGACGTGAGCCTCATTGGGCGTTTAATCCAGCCTATCCTGCCGATGTGTGTTCACATATTAGGACGGCTGGCTCGAAGAACACTAATCCTGTGTAATCCTGCTGCGTAGGAGGGAAGTGGTCAAGCCTCTCTGGTCTTAACGGCTTCAATTATCAACACCTAATTATGACCCGTGATCCTAACACAACACCGTTATGTCGGGAGAGCCCTTTGAGTTTCCCCTCGAGCGGATACCCTTTCGCAAATTTACCCTTTGTGCCCTTGAGTAGCCCATGTCCAGACAGCGTAATCCACGAGTAACCCATGCTCATTTGTAAGCGTGATAAAAGTCACGACATGGTTATCCAATCGTGCTTCGTTCCACGGAGCCTTGTAATCAGATGTGAGTATGGGTACCTCGTTTCTGCCTCAATCTACAATCTCTGATTTTCACCTGCTTACGATCGTGCAGACAGTTTGTCATCAGCGAAGGACAAAGAACATTTCTTGAAGCATTAAGACATTCGTGTTTAACAATATTCTAAATCGAAAAACGTTTCTGCAGTGTATGGGTTGACCAAAACACTTGTTGATACCTTAGTGGTGTTTTAGTTAGTGGTAAAATCGAGATGGGAGAGAATTTAAAAAAAAAAATTAATTAACCTTCGATCTTGAGGAGAAACATTTCGAAATGCTATTTTGTATGAGCTTCGTGAAATAAAACTTGGTTCCATATTTTTTATCTATACCTACGATATCACAGTGCGTTTTCTTTTGTTGGATTCAAAAGTACACGTGCGTCTGTAAACATTTAATCCGGGAATCCACCTGGAAGCTAAGCTAAGCTATGCTATGCTATGTTTTAGCTTACTTTTTGGTGGAAACCGTTCCATAAGAATGTATTGAAGCCAATTTTTTTTAAAACGTAGCATGGCATAGCCAGGGTTGCCACCTTATCACCATGTAAATTCCGGAGTGCCATGCATTCCAACCCGGAGATTCAAATACAAACCCGGAGATGGAAAAAGCAAAAAAAAGTTTTGTTCTCGAATATCCGGAAAACAGATGTGCAATCCTTTTAAGTTCAAACAATTCAGATATTTAAAAGTATCTGTTTTTTTAATTAATAACTTTTGTTATATATAAAATTGACACCATTGCCTATATAACACCACAATTTCTTATTATCTCATTTTTTTTCTACAACCCGGAGATTTTTCCAGCAAAACCGGAGCTTGGAAATTTACTTCAAAACCTGGAGTCTCCGGGCCAAAACCGGAGAGGTGGCAACCCTGGGCATAGCATAGCATCGCACAGCATAGCTGAGCTTCTAGGTTAGGTTAGGTTTTTATTCTCTCCCAGTTTACATTTTCTTACAGAACTAGGAGATGGCACTTCAGGGCAAAACCCTGTATAGCCCAACGAACTTTGGTCATTAAGCTTCTAGGTGGATTCCCGGCTTTAGGGTCCTGCCTGAAGGAATTTACAATTTTTCTAATGAAGCTGTTTGAGATGCGAATTGTTGCTACATTTATCTTGATCCTCTAAATAGAATCTTTAAAAATCTGCACTAACTCGAAGGATAAAGGGTATCAGTTCGCTGAAGTGGATACAAAGTAACAATTAATGCTTTATCAAATCTCAGCCATTTCTCATCCTATAGTTCGAAATTCGTGGTATACCCGCATCATTATTAATTTCTTTTTAGGTACCTACTTCCTTTATGTTATCCTTTTTCTCTTATTATCTTTTCACATTTCTTAACCTCTATAATTTTCATATGATGTCTTTTCTTCTGCTATGTACACGCGAGTAATAAAGACGCCTCATTATTATTACTATTATACACATATACTGAAGTAGAATATGGTTCTTTCAACAATTTTCTAGCACGAGATATCAGTTTACTGTAATATCTAATCAATTGTATAAAATCACTTGTTAGTTATTTGCTCATATCTCGTGTATCATGGAAACATAAGCCCCCTAATACTTCCTATTGAAAATTACACTGTAATAAAATTAAATATATAATAATATATATAACAAAATATATATATTTTTTTAAATATACAATTAAACTTCAATTAGGCATATTTAACTTAAATCCTTCAATTTAAATTAAACTCCATCCTTGAAGAACATTACAAAAGCACCAAACAATAGTGAGCTTTGAGCTTTGAACTCACTTTCAAAGTGAGCTTTGACCTGGTGGAGTTACAAGACTCGCGCACTAATGGATTACCTGATACTGTTTGGGCATGCACGGTGGAAATCTCACTTTTGCTGTCAATACCTATACGTACATTTTCCAGTCAAGGGCGTCCGGAGAGTTTTTTCCGGGGGGGGGGGGGTCACTTTAGGATGATGGTAAAAAAAATAACCCCTCTTGCTTTCTCTAACCCATTTTGTAGTGCCAATTTTATTAAAAATTTAAAATCGAAATTTTTAAAAATATTCCCTACTATATAGGTGACTCGTTACTCGGTTTCACCCGGGAATTATTATTATTATTTATTATTTTAGATAGCATATTTATAAATAGCCTATAATCTATATCATCTTGGACGTATTTAACGTATATTCAAAATTTCATTGAAATCAATTCAGTCATTTAGGCGTGAGAGAAGAACAAACAAACAGACAACGTTTCACTTTTATATATTAGTAAGGATAAGGATTTTAGTATAAACTTAATAAAGATTAGTTTTGAAAAATAAGCGATTTTTCACAAAAGCCAGGGAGGAGGGCAACTGCCCCTCTTACACCCCCTCCGGACACCCGTGTTTCCAGTAGAAAGTTTAATATTCCCATGGAGTTTGAAGCCGACAAAAAGAAATTGTTCTTTTACCTGATATCGAGCCGTCGTTGGGGTGCAGATGATGGTTATTGTTCATAAGGGACGCGTTGTTGTTGTTCTCGCTCCCGGGAACACCGGCAGCTCCAGTACAGAGCTTCCCACCCTCGAGAACGTCGTGGTCGAGTCTGCAGAAGAGGCCATCCTGTCTCAAAGCGAATTCATCGCCAGGTACTAACTGCCTCATGCACGCCGAGCATCGGAAGCACTTTATATGGTAGATCTTGCTCTTTGCCCGCATTACGTAGTCGTCCTTGCTGAAGCACTCGCTGCACTTGTCGCATTTCGTCCCAAACAACCTGCAGCAGATTTTCATTATCGATAATTTCTTTAGAAATGCACCGCTGGTGATGTATCCTTAACAATTTTATTGAGCACTAAAATTGATATTGGTTATGATTTTCTGTTTAACCCGGCGGTGCCTAAGATGGAGTGTCACAGACCCCAAAGATTTTAAATTGACTATAACTTTTTAAGGGGTTATGCCTACTTAGTTAGCTGGCGAAAAAGAACGCGATCTTTGGAAATTTTTTGTGGTATATCTACTGTATATTTTTTTACAACTACCCGCTTAGTTTAAAAGTAACTTCATTCATCTACTGAATTCAATAGTATATTAACAGAATCTTTTTGAATTTTCAATTTTAGATGATCCATGCCCAAAGAAATCGCACAGCGCCTTAACTTCCGCGAAAATAGCTGTTATTTGGCAGTGATCTATCCCACATATGTACATTATTTTGATGGGTCTGTGGAACCCTGCCTCACCCCTTTTGTCACATTTCCCTCCTCACCAGCGCTGGGTTAAAATCAAAATGAGAAAAGCCCGGACTAAAATGAATCATGTCAATCTAGTTTGCTTATAAATGGTTGTAATTAATTGAATTAAGAATCGAAGGTAGAGGTCTCTTCACGCGAAACACTTTCGACAGCCGCTATTAATATTTCGGATGTATTAACATATTTTGTACCTCATTCTATTTTTTTTTAAATCAGCTGTCTCAAGGAGAGGTTGTCCGGTGTCCGCCTTTAGAGTACCGAAAAATAACAGAAACATATTTTTTCTATTTTGGCCTGTTTGTATATTTAAAGGGTGAAAGCATCCCTCAAAGTAAATAAAAATAGGTACAAAAGATCCTATTGTTAGTTTAAAGAATATTATAACATTGTATTTATCAAGCATTTATATAAAGTTTTATTCAACACAATGTTATAATATTCTTTAAACTAACAATAGGAACTTTTGCACCTCTACTTATCGACTTTGAGGGGTGCTTTCAACCAAATTTGATATTTTTAGGTCGTCTAAAACATATCTGAAAACCAAAGCAATTAGGGGCGGACACCCGAGAACCTCAAGTGAATATATTCCAAATCTGAATCGTGAAAGGCTCTGACAGGTTGGTGCATTATGCTTTATCGATTACCGAGAAACTGGAGGATTTTCTTAGCGATTGGAAAGTTTCTTAACTGACGTTTAATTAAACTTTTATTCTCTCTCTGTAGAAAATTCAATAAAGTGAGTTAACAGTAATTTGAACACCCAAAATAAGTGGCATCAATAAAAATATTTTAAAAATCACCTTAAAAGGTACCTGCACAATGAATAAAATTTTATATTTCTGGTAGTTCAAATATTTTGTATGAAATCTGATGTTAACAACAAGCCTCCACATTTATCCCAGTTTAGAAGCTTCGTGGTTACAAATTCTGCTCAATGAAAATAATATCAGGTAGCCCCCACTGTTCATAAATTTTGTTTACTGTCTTTATTCACATTACCATGCCCGTGCAGTTTTCCGCGAAATTTAGCTTACACGCCGGATCGACCAGTCAATTATCGGTTTTTAAGCTAATTGTATTCACCTGCAGCACTTCGTTCGATTTCTCCCGGCGAAGTAAATTGCATTCATTAGCGGTGGTTCCTAAATTGCCTAATTTTATTAATAAAACCTACCATGCGATACGTAGCTTGCTACATTGGCTGTCTGTTAATTATTCACTGCCCGAGTAGTCGTATCGCGTCGTGGTTCAACGGTAATTAATTGAAGTAGATATGATTGCTGTCGCTTTTCAGCTACGACGCGATGTAACATGCCTATTTAATAAGTTATTTAAAATCGAATGAGAGGAATGCTTGGCTGGGTGAAAGTAGGAATGCAGGGACAGAAGATGGTACATAATACTAATAGCGTAGACTAATAGTTGACAATTACGTTGGCGTCGGATTGGTATTTCTATTGTCGTGCTTCGACAAATTGAATGGCATGGAATTCCTATCCCGCTTTTACCATTCCCATGCGCATTGTTAATAATGACACGCAGAATAATTCAGGCGATTAAAATTACTTGCGTGATTTTATTAAATATTAACCCCTGATTGTCACACTGGGTCAAAATGACCAATAATATTGGCGACCTGGCAGCAACAGATTTTTACTTCCACTTTTGACAGATTTTGAGTTACGATGTGTAAAATATGTGAAAAAATCTGCACTATTTGGTGCACGTTTGATGCAAATCCGATAACAAATGAGCGATTTATTGCAAATTTTGAATCTGCCATACTTTTTTTTTATATCTGTTTATTTTTTTTTATTATTATTTTTATTTATTTAGCTTATTTATTCACTTTTGTATTCATTGGCTTGCTAATCGCCAGTAGATAGTTCACTTTTTCATTGATGTGTTCTTTATTTGTTTAGCGTAAACAAATTAAATATTAATGAATCTGTAGTTGTATTCACTCATAAATAATTTTTCTTTATCCTTTGCTAATTTTCCATGAATAATTATTGTGAGTGGTCTCTGCCAACGACGAAAACCATTTCTCCCGGTACCTCGAGAAAGGTAGTCAGATGTCATGACTTCAGTTTTCAACCCGATTTACAATAAATATTGTCTTAAGGCAAATATCGACCAGTTTTTCTGAATCTGCATAAAATTCTGAACATATAGGTTTGTTCTGATAAAATAAGTAATTTCTATATTAGTTTTAACAGCCATTTTATATTAGGTCGACCGCGTCTCCCGGATTTATCCTAATAAAGAATCGAGCATAAAATGTGTCTTATAATTATTTTTATATACGTAGGTGTATATGTAGTACATAAGCTGTAGGTATATTTGACTATAGGTATACAATAAACAATTGACCTTTAAAACTTGAATTTGTCTGACTTTACAGCTTCACAAGTTGAAAAATTAACAGTCGCACATAGTCCATATAAGTCGAATTTTCGTTTGTCGAACCTCTTTTACTCGAAAACTCGACAAGCCGAAATCTCTAGAATTCGAAGATTTTTTCCCTTCCCTTGAGATTCGAATTATCGAATCTAATTGGACTGTAATTGGACATTGTGTAATTCTACGTATAGTGTAGATAATCTGTAACCAAATTTCAAATATGTAATCATTCTGCAGAGCTAATGACCCTATAGTTAATGCGACCACCTTAAAATAAATTCAAATATAAAAAAACGCAATAAATATAATCTTACATACATAAAATTTTACATGTTATTTTACTCTCAACAATAACTGATCTTTTATTTAATACTTTATTAATAAACGTGAATATTAAAATGTAAACAACTTCCGTCACATTCTCGTACTGTGTAATTGCCAAGTCTCAAAATGTTCTTTAACTAAAGATGTAGACTTGGAGTGATTCTAATCGAGCACCCACCATAAACAAGTAAATCCAGTCAACAGTCGCTAATGACCTTTGTTGTAGATGCGACTTTAAACTGGGAAAGAAAAAAAAATAGTCTCAAAATGTTGTTTAAGTAAAGATGTAGTGATTTGTGAATGAAAGTATCAGAGTTAATGAGAGCGCTAGACTCGGCTCTATATGACATCTCACAACATTTTATGGGTAAAGGAGTCACGAGACTCGGTTACATTTTTTACATGAAATGTTTTTGATGGGATACAATTTAACCGAAATTCATCGCCCCGATATCAAGAAAAAAAAATCATCGCTACTGTTATTCTTCCCTTCTTACTCACAATCATCCCCAACAACTGTCTCGCTCGCGTAATACCCAACTCTGCCACCTTCCAACATCACTTGGAGATCTAATCAGGCGGCCCTATTTATTCAGGAATATCCACGCGAAGGAACACCCAGAAGGGAACCGTTTTACCCCCCCCCCCCCCCTCCCGGTTGTTTCGACTTTTCGAACAAGGCGATAGAAACAACAAACAGTCGTCATCGGTGTCTCTCCAGCCTGGCGAATCCATGCCGACCGGATATGCCAGTCTTCTTCTTCGTTCCGTGGGCATTTCGACGTCCGATGGACCCAGTGCAAACAAACCAGCTGTCCCCGAAAGAGAAAAATATTTGGCGCAGGTTGTCGGTAGGAGATCGTGTCGATCAATGCCGCCGTTTAAAAAGTTCCGTCTTTCTTTTCGAGGAAAAGCCACTCGTTTCGGGTTACATTCGAAATGGCACGTCGCCGCTCCAGCCCTGCCAATCCGTCAGACGTGTTCCTCTTTCTTTCCACATTTGTTTATGTTATTCGCGCGTAACCGGGGCGCGTATTTTTGCGTCACGTCTTATTGTTCTCTTTCACTGTGATGGTTATTCAATGCACAGACCCTTAATTGTCAGTTGCAGTTCGTTGGTTGCCTTTATTATTAGCAGTGGGAGGAACTGTGCCACGCGTTGAAATTTTCGCGCGCTTTTTGCTGGTAATCAGAGACGGGCAAAATTTTATTCGTGTCACGAATAACGAATAAACTTCTATTCGCCACAAATGGATACCTAAGAGTTTATTCGGATAAGTGTTTAATGAAATAATAATTTGTTCAGGTACCATAAATAATTTTTATTCGGATAATTATTTTGTTGTAACTTTCACAGAGTTAACGAGGTTCAGGTTTAGCAATTTCAGAAAATGTTGGTACTTAACGCGAATTTCCCAAAGCAGTAAAATGCGCGTTTCAGCCAAATTCGAGAAAATTGACTTTGAAAAATACTAATTTCCCTTATATACAGGCAAAAATAAGACGAAAATCAAGAGTGACAAAAATGAAGTAAAGGCTTCGTTTTCGAGAAAAGTGACTTTGAATTTCACCTAAATACGCGTGCATCGTAGGCGCTTGAGGGGCACGTGCTTCTCGATTTTCTCGAATTTGGCTGAAAAGCGCGTCTTACTGCTTTGGGAAATTAATGTCCGAGTGAAGACCTTCACGTACAGTAAGTATTAAAATTTTCTGAAATTGCCAAACCTGAAAGTCTCCTTCTAAGAGGAAAACAAAACAATGAAGAGTTATTTGTACCATTATTTGAATAATTTTGTAATAGATAATATGTTACAAATAACGAATAAACATTACCCGAAATAGAATTTGTTCGGATAGTAGTTATTTTAGATAAATATTTATTCGAAATAATTCGAGTAATGCCCAACTCTGCTGGCAATACCATTTATCATCGTGACACAATAATAAATTTGTTACGTGATCTTGGATGTTGTGAATTTTTTTTATGAGTCTTCGTGGTATATGGGGTGTTTCTGAAATAGGTTGTCTCATTAAGGGAAGTTGTAGGGCAGGTAAAATTAAATGTCCTGTCAACATGTTTTCAAGATTTTACATGTTATTAATGTTATTTATTGTATTCTCTCTTGGTACAACTTTAAAACCACTCCCCAAAATAATTAAGGGATCACCTCTACGAACCTAAATGGGGGCAGACTGATGTTCCCATTGATTTTTTGATGAACGTTCTACGACGATTCCTTCGCTTTCTAGAAGCAATTAAAGTAAAAAAAAAACGATTTTTGCTTCAATGTCGAATAACTCGACTAAAAGAAATCGCACAACAACCACTGAACACTGATTTAACACAGGAAACTAGCCGCTACCGACTGGTATAAATGTAATCTGTGTAAAATATTTTATTCGCCCCATGGAACATCATAAAGTCGAACAAAAATTTTTAAAACGGACAAAGTGCTCTTTATATCGCTATAATTTTGCCGAAAAGCAATGCAGCTAAAAATCTGAATAAAATGCTGCTGAAAGTAGAGATTCCACACTTTCAAACGATATTTTGAAGATATCGATACAACTATTTTTGCCGGAGTTATGAACATTTGAACTTGCCCCCATTTTTCGAATTCCTTAATTATTTTGACGAGTGTATTTCAAATTCTAATTCTTTGAAATATTTCGAAATCACTTGAAATATATTAAAAAGATTTGGGTACTATTTTTTAATGTGCTAATTAGTGTCTTCCATTGTATACTCTATTCTCAACTTTCTTTCAACACACATTTTCAAATTGCTGTATTCAACTTCGTATCTTTCACTTAATTTATTTTTCAGTTTACTGTGATTTCATCAATCATCACAAAACACTTTCAACTACACAAGCTGAAGCACCCAAAGGTATCCTACACCTGAATATTCCGCATTTTGGAATTTTGAAAAAGAAACGATTTCACGTTTTTTGATTTACGTCATTTGCGTCATTTCTGATTTACCATTTTCGTATTTTTGAATCTTTTAACTTTTGAGTGATAAGTAACTGTCAATTTCTAATATTCATACAATCAGGCTCCAACGGTCTTGGTCTCGAAATGTAAATTTTGATATGTTGAAATTTGTATTTGAAAAAATAGTTGCGGATAAAAGCGATTTTTTTGTTAAAATTCACCAAATTTTTAAATTTTATTTCGGAGGCCTAAAAATTTACAGAAATACTGTGACCACGCAAGGTTAATATTTCAATTTAGAAAAAGTTAAACACAAAATCAATATTCCCTATTTATAAGCTCGTTAATTGCACACATTTATTTTGCATAATAATTTCGTTAATTACACTGAAGATTTCAAACAACTGAGAACTAAAAAGGGCTCTCAGATTTACCTGGCGTGGCTCTGAATAATTTCGCTACGCGAGCTTGGTCACGGGCACGACACGAGGAACATTAATTCTGCATTCGATTTGGTGAGTCGAATGTAACCACGTGTGAACCGCACTTTTTGCCGTGGATGGATTTCACCGAGCAGACGGCAGCTACTGCTCAATATATCTCGCAGATAAAAATACACCGAAGAAACGCTTTGTCAGTTCTTACTTTCCTCGTCTCCTCCCCCCCCCCCCGTCTTTGGCGCGCTTTTTTCTCTATTTCTCTGGAATCCCAGCGCGATTTCCAAACGCGTATCGAAAAGAGCGCATCGCGTGTCGCTCGAGAATGCTAAGTTCTGCATTAATTACCATGTTCCACTCGATCAGACGCTTTTTATTTGTTTCTCAGGCTTTCTCGAATAAAACCCCCTTTTTTCTCTTTTTGCGCGAATTATAGGGCGAAATAATTGAACGATTCCTTCTCGATTACTTTTGTCGTGAAAAGCGACTCTTTTGGAGAGCTCGCTTTTTATAATATTTTAAGGAATGTCGGAGCAGATAATTCTCTGGTGAGCAAGCAAATGAGTACCTAAGTAGGTACCTAAGTCAAATTTTAGTCAAAGCTTGAACAGTTTCGTGTTTGTTCTTTTTCGTGAATCCAAGTTAGAAATAAAAGTTTCTTTTAACATATATGTTATCAACTTTCACGTTCAAAATTTAACACCTGATCTTAAATAGCACTTTAAATATTTGTATGTGTGTCTCTGCAAAATTAATAATTCTGACTTATACTCGTTTGCCCGCCCATCAGAGAATTATCGAAACCTGAATTATAATGATGGATTCACTGTACATGAATTTCTTCCGTCAGTAAGGTGTTCAAAAAACTGTCCTAGTATAATAGGGTGTGACAATTTTGTGGATAATTTTAGAATTTTTGAAAATTTGAAAATGACTAGTCACAAAATAATGCTGTTTTTAATCCTGAATCCGAAACTATATTCAGATATTGATTTGAGTGAGATTTAGCTATTTCAAATCACAGATGGAAAAAGTGAAAATTAAGTAAGATTTAACTACAAATTACATATTAATATATTGTTTAAAGTGAGCGTTGCTTACATAAAAGCGTGAAAATGAAAATAAAAATGTGTGGAAATTAGTATTTATTACATTCACATGAAAATGCATGGAAATGTGTATTAATTACAAAATGAAAATATATGTAACTTTAGCAACAGATCTAGCCATATGTCATGTATTTAGTAAATTTAATGCTATTTAACGAAGTCCACCCAAGAAGCGATACTTTGTTTGCTTCTGTTGCGGTTCATAAGCTCAATTATTAAAATTTTTTTTAATAATTTTAGTAACATTCGTATTTCTCTGTAATTTCAAATGAAACTCCAACTAGGTAAATAATGTATCACACAACATTTAAAGGTAGTGGTTAATTTCAAACCTGAAATTGTACCGTTTTCCCACTAGTCGTTTTTAAAATTAAAACACTGAAAAAATTGGCACACCCTACTAGTATAACGAAATTGATAATATTCGTCGATTTTAAAATTATTCTATCTTTACAAAAATACATTAACACACACTTGCAAGTTACCAGTGAAATTACTTACGCCAAGTGGAAAGTTTGAAAGTACTATAGTCCCTAAGGGAGAAGCAATTAGAAATATAAAAAAAAAAACAACTTATAAATCTTTCTGAATGGTACACCATTGCAACAGTGAAGTACCATATAATACACTGAACGTTGTCATCGCTAATTTAAACGAGTCCATACGGAAGCTCACAAACTCTTCGCATACCTCCCGTGCGGAAACCCTGTACTCGTATTTACTAAGCATTCTGTTGAACGCCTATAGGCGTTTAACGCACAGTTAACATGTACTGACCAAGTACTAAGCATATAAGGCCCAGTAGCACCCAGGAGGTTAAACTGTCTCTTCTCCCCTTATGTCACTTACGTTGCAATAAATAAATGTTAAAAAATGCTGGAGCTTCCAAACTTTTTGTCTCCCCTTTGATTCCGGAGCTATTTAGTTTTCGTAAATTCGACTCGATGTTCTTTTGAATAGTGCTTGGAAGAGATCGTTACCTGACGTAATCCCGTTTGCAGTAGGTCTTTCCATCCCGTACGAAGCAGGTGCAGTGCTCGTCCAAAAACTGCTGGCACTCAGCGCACTTTAAGCATGCCGCGTGCCACTCCAGATTCGGCGCAACTCGCAGAATCCACTGGTCGTGTATCCGCCCGCCGCATCCCACGCAATGGGAACTTGTGCTCTCTGAAAGAAGACGCCTTCCTTGAGTACACGCGCTTTTCCTTGAACGCGTGGGTTCGATAGAAATGTGCCACGGATTGTTTCGACATTTTAGAGGTGGAGGCACGGAGGCAGGGTTGAATTTCAGGTGGTCGAGGGTGTTTTCTCAACGACCTCAAGTCCCAGTTCTCGATCATTTTCAAAAATATCATGATTTTATATAACATTTCTAACAATATTTTTATAATAAAAATGACGTTTTTTAAATGTAAAATTGTATATGAATTATTATCATAAGTTTTAAAAAGTGATAATAATTCCAACCATGAAAAAAGAAAGGAATTACATAGCCTGCTTCGGTTCCGTGTGCAAACAAGAGACTTCCTTAATTATAGAGCTACCGGCACTGGTCGATGAAACACGTGTTTCTAACGAGTTTTATACATTTTTATGTGTTGGATGAAAATACATTGTTGTGAGGGGATCTACTATGGCTAAAGAAAGAAAGGTACCCGTTTTCGTAATTTCAGTTTTCTTTATAACCTCTCTTTTCTTGATCGACTACTAGAGCAATTACTGATCGGCAAGTAGTTCCGACCGTGATTTAGTCATCGACATCTGGGGCATCGACATTTTTATTCTCAATTATAATTTCCACATTTAAATATATATAGATTCTAATTTTTAACTTTGCTATTATCTATATTAATGTTAAAATTAACTGCTAAAAGAAAAAATAATAATTTTGGTCCATTTGCGTAAATTTTTTTTATTTAAAAACATTTCGACCTCCTACTAACTGATCGATGACTGGGGCAATTACCTTACCTACCTGTGCCTCACCACTTTGAAAGATAATGTGGTATGATTGATTGAAAATACTTTTAGAAATCAGGAGAGCCCTGGATATCCAAAAACCAAAGCAATCGGAGACGAACACCTGAAAATCTTATAACTTTGAGGGGTGGTTTCACCCTCCAAATATGAAAACAGGCTGCTATAAAAAATACGTATATCTTATTTTCTGGTCTTCTAAAACATATCCAAAAACCAAAGCAATCGGAGACGAACACCTGAATATCTTATAACTTTGAGGGGTGGTTTCACCCCCTAAATATGAAAAGGGGCCGCTATAAAAAAACACGTATATCTTAATTTTGGGTCCCCTAAAACATATCCAAAAATCAAAGCAATCGGAGGCGGACACCCGAAAATCTTATAACTTTGAGGGGTAGTTTCACCCCCTAAATATGAAAAGGGGCCGCTATAAAAAACACGCGTATCTTATTTTTCGGTCCTCTAAAAAATATCCAAGAACCAAAGCAATCGGAGACGAACACCTGAAAATCTTATAACTTTGAGGGGTGGTTTCACCCCCTAAATATGAAAAGGCGCCGCTATAAAAAAACACGTATATCTTAATTTTCGGTCCCTTAAAACATGCCCAAAAATGAAAGCAATCGGAGGCGGACACCTGGGAAACTCACCTTGTGAGTTGAACACATCAAAACAAAAAAAAATTGCATCTCGAATTTCTAGGTCAAGTACAATTTTGCACCCGACTCTTTTCACAAAACTCCACCGTTCCAAAGAGCTAGCTACTTAGCATTCCACTGTAGTGGGCTTTACACAAAATGTTTACACACCCTGCACACGTGTCTCTCTATGGCACATTCAAAACCGTAACCTTTGATACGAACTACAATAATTTATGCACGTGTTAGGTACACAGCCAGTGGTATTAATTTCATGCGTTCCCTAAATCGATTATAACAGGCTGTCCATTAATTACGCATTAGCCGCGTATTAGCGACGGGATCATTGTTAATAACGACATTAAATGTCACTCGATGAATTATGAAGGGGTATCGGTTTACCAATCGCAAGATAATCTGGTTGCACTGTCGATTACGTCCAACTGTTCCCCTTTCCAGCCGCGGCTCATTAGATGAATCTTCTGGATAAAACAGCGATGTGCCAATAAGACGTACAAAAGAACATGCCGCTTTTTCGCTCGATATTACGAAAAAAAAAGAAAGAAAATGTCGCGATCAGCGAGACTGTTGAAGATTGCAGTTTCTCGAAAACTCCACGCGAAAGTGGTTATTCGAGTTCGATAATGCGGTACACGTTTTCTGGAGGACTCTTAACTCAAAAGGAAACTCAATTGACCGATTAAACCCTGATAGAGTTTATATCACGGCGATCCGTACTCAGCTTGATGATAATTTCAACCATCATACCTTAGTTGCCAGTTAGATGAATATTGTATAGGTATCGTGAAGATTGGAAATTCTGAGCTTCCGAGCCACTTTGAGGAGGCTGATTCCAGAAAGTAAGGGTGGGGGTTGAGGGATATTATAAATAAGGCGAGATGAGGGATCGATAGAGCAAGGGGCATCAAAATACTATAAACTTTTATACAGGCACCTGCATGTCAACGTAAATTCCAGATTTTTGTACGATTTCTGGTCAGTCGCTTATCTAGATGTGTTTCGCATCAAAGAACTTGACAATTTTCGATATCGTCTGGGCAGTAAAAATCTTTAGATGTACTAAATCTTTGGATATTTTTAAATAATGCGCAGAGGGCGGTGTAATTTATAATAGGCTGAAAAGGGGTGGCCTTTTTTTATGTAAAAAGTGGAGGGATAACGTTCTTTTTTACGAAATTTCTGTTTTCAGAATGTCGATTTTGCGTATTCCTCGGGTGCAGCTGTGATTGCGTACAATTATTATACAATTGGAGTCGCGGATGGCTGTGTAATTTAAATAATACGACCGATTTTGGGAGATTATTTGTTCGTTTACCATTTTAAAAATTTTATTTACCGGTGATGCGATACCTTGGCGCTCGAAATCGTCAGACATCACAACCCTCGATGTCTATTTATATTAAGGAGAATGTTGGTCAAGAAAAAATTGAAAATCTTTTGGAAGGTAATAAAAAAAATATACAAGAATTTCTGAAATTTAGAAAATTGTATTTTTCATTTGTCGCTCCTCCATTCACCGAATAAAATAAATTAAAAATACATTACAAAAGCTCCGTCAGAAAATATTTCCAACAATTTTTAACCGTGAAGGAAACAACTAATCTTTAAAATTTGTGTCGTGTGTCACGTCCCGCGACGTGGAGTCTACTATTAATTAATCCTTTAAATCAATTATATTTACTATTTCGTACTTTGATATATTATAACCACCTCGTATACAAAGTATCGCCGATAAGTTATTATATTCCGAAACCTACAATAAGAAGACATTAAGTCAAGAATCGGCGAACGGCAACAGCGAGCAGGAGAGCCAGCACGAAGGAGGTAGCGGCCAACTAGCCGCACACCAGCTAGCCAACCGCACGCGCACCAAGGAGATTAGCAGACGCCAACTGATGGGTCAGAGGCCCCAACTGCCAGCGGAGTCGACACCTTCGCGGAGCTGCGCTCCTGATCATCACCAGAAGCTCGCCCTCCCATTATTTTCCGTAAATCGATACGGGACCAATACGGAACCAATGTACATATATTAACTTCAACCCCGAGTACGTGAGCTGTGCGAAACCAATCGTACCGAGCACATCGAAACCCAATAGCATAAAAATCTGAAATATGAATTAGAATGAGAGTGTAACTATCGACGCTGCTGAGGGTCTCGTATAACGGCAGAAATACGTCTTAAGTCACGGAGAAGACACCGAAATAGGTGCGCAATAGCTGAAATTCTGCAGTAAACAAAACTATCGGATAGTCGATGGAAGGAATTCTTCAGGTGGATCCCACGGCAGATGATTGGGAGATTTCATCTCCCACCATCCTAATTGTCATGTGACAAACCTGGAGACGGAGTGACTAAAGAACTCTATAAAAAGGGACTGATCACCCGCGGAGCTCATTAATATTCGTTTTGAAAATTTTCCCGCTCAACACTTATCAGCTCAACGCTACTACTTCCTGTCGGTAACACCAATGTACCCCTTAACCGGTAAATGGGCTCTAGCTCATAGGAACGGTTTCTCCGAGAGGGCGTCAGGGCAACCTCCCCTCCACTTACACCACTATTAAAAAAAAAAAAAAAGCGGAGCTCATTAATATTCGTGTTTTTAAACTATTAATTATTTTGATCTACAACAAGTTAATTACGATCTATCATACTCTAGTTATACCATAAGAATATATAAAGTGTTGGAGTGTTAAAATACCAGACACAAAGTGACAATAAAAGTTTTGTTAACGTTCTAAAAGTGGTAATGCCCAAAGGTCATCGCGCCGGTAGAAAAAACCAATTACGACGATTGGCATTGAAGTATAGACTTGGAGCGGCCGAAAGTTCTATTCTGTTGGGAAATATCAACCACTGCGACCCACGGGATCGTGGTGGACTGTGGCGATTGGGCCCCGCCAAAGTCAAATCCCGTAGAGGTGATCGACGCGACGCCCAAGGAGCCCTTCGGCTGGCGGTTAATACCGATCGACTTATAAAAAGATATCAATCTCTATCTCGACTATCCCAGAGCGTAGAATCCCAGGATTTGCTCGAAAGCGGATCAAAAATATAAACTCCCTAAATCGCGGCTCCAAATAGGAAGTAGGGACGCAAAGGTGTGTCACTATCGATGTTTATGAACGTTAACACGCAAGTGCAAGTAAGGAGAGATAGAAAAAAAATGCGCCAGCCAAATCGTACTTAACGAATTTTGGAAATCGATTTTCTCGTAAATGGAATCGCTAATGAGAAACTTTTATTTGATATTTTCGACTTCTTTTGTGTACTTCAATTAATTAGAGAAATTAAATTATAAATGTGTTAAAATTTTTCACTTTGTGACATAAACGGTGACATGAGTCTGGCAGACTCCTCTTTAATAATTTCACATTGTCAAGCCTCATTTAATTTTAACATAATTATACTGGAGTTATTAGTGACTTTATTACATATTTGAAAATATACTTTTGCATGTTTTGTTCAGAACCACTGAAAGTTGTCTTCATGACACGACTTATTGTAAAACAAGGTCGAATGAAAAGAAGGAAAATATAGGAAAAATAATTCTGCAGGAGTCTTCCAGACTCCACGGCACCAGTTAAGAGTTAACGATAAGAAAATTAATATGTGTGTAATTTAATTATTGGAGAAATTAAACAATAAATGTGATAAAATTATTTATGCATATTACGAATTGGGTACCATCCTGTATACTGTTCTTGAAAAGAAATATCTACATAAAAGCTGTCGTCGCGGGTGAATACAGACACTTTTTGCGATAATTACAGTCATCAGCTTTTGTTTCAGGAGTGGGATACGCGCCGGAAAGCGAGGATGTCGAGATTGCGGTGAAGGGCCATCGATAAGCTTTCACGCGCAGAAGGGAACAAAAGCGGCCTCGCCGCGAAAGAATCCCATTTACACTTACAATTCTTATACACTAAAAAGAAAGGATATGCGACACCCTGTACAGGGGCTAGAATGCTGAAAGGAAGTTTCTAACAGAGAATCAAGTTGCAATTTTGGAATCACGTTTTTCTATAAAACGTAATATTTGAAAAATTATCAATTTTTTAAATCGACGAGTACTGTGCATGTGTTTGAGTGTAACTCTGCCTACTACCTTTCAGCGTTCAATCTTCAAATTGATTTATTCTATCACGTTCTATGAAAATGTCTGTATTACTTTGAAAATAAGGTGTCTAAAAAAGATTTCTTGGGTTTTTCAGTACATTTTTCTTACGACTGTGAAGACATGAAGAAATGTTATTTAAAGTTTATGATGTTAATAAACTTCATGCCAAAGAACAAGTTTCAGTTTCAATTTGTTTGTTTGTAATTAATTGAAACAGAAATGCTTCATTTTAAACAGGAACTTCAGACTGCCGAATACTCTTGATAAAACGATGAGACCGTTTAGAAGTAATTTCTTGTCTACGTTGTACTATGTATATTTGTAATCGTTTATGAAGGATCAAATGAAAACGAAAAACAGTTCAATTTTCGAGGATTGATTCCACCCTCCTAAAAGGGGAGTGGACGAGTTTCGAGTCAGTAATTTACCTAAAATGTTGCATACCTTAATTTATACATATAGTTCATTGCATTGATAAAAATACGTTAAATGCAAAGGGCGCAATACAGAAAAATGTCTAAGGAAAGCAAGCTCAAAATTGTATTCCTCACAATCTCTACAAAAATCTATGCGTAAGAACGAGGTAGATTTAACACTGGAATCTACCTAGGGTAAAGGACCCAATTACTGCCACCTACCCGATTACTGTCACCCTAAGCTGTTTTACATAAAATAACGAATAAATCTTGTGAAATGGTGCACAAAAAAAATTTAGCATACAATTGAAATTGTTATTTATACGATACAAAAAACAGCACTTACTTTTTTCTTCGATAATTTGGATAAAACGATGAAAAATTTTATGCGGATATTAGGAGAGTGAAAACGATGACTTCCTTACTAGCGAAAGAGAAAATAAGGCGTTAAAGAAAATGCTGTAATTGCAATATTTAAGCTATTAACATAACAAAATATAACGTTTTAAATAATATACGCATCATAGAAAGTAATGAAGATCCGAATTCAACGATTCATTAAGTCTTTTCACTTATTAATTGGGTGACAGTGATTGGTACAAGCGTTTCAAGCATTTTGGTATTACTGTCATAGCAGTTAGTTGCTCATAAACATGAGACGACATAACCTTAAAATGAGATAAACAGTATTAGGTTAGCTGGCAGTAATTGGGGTGTCAGTAATTCAGTCAAATACATTAAAATTTTTGAAATTGATGAATTTATACATAAAAATCGAAGTTTTAAGATCCACCAAATTTTGCTCATCAAGTAAACATATTAAACAATAATAAATAACAAGAACAACATATACTTTTAGTCTATAAGTACAAAACTATAAGATAATGTCAGCGTCAACGTTTAAAGTGTCAGTAATTGGGTCCTTTACCCTATTTCTACTGGACCAGATAAAATGAGTGGTGATTTATAAAACATGTTGTGCAAGGAAAATTAACCTTTATTCATTTTTTTTTAATTGTTATATTGTTAAAAAATATATATAGCTACATGTATAATATTATAATGCACTTTTTTCATACTTAAAAAAATGGTAAAATTGCCAAGTTTAAAACCAGTCATCATGATTGGTTTTGGTAGTTCTAGTGTTAAGTAACTATATATTTGAAGGAATAATTCAAAATCAGTAAAAAAACCTTACATAGCAAAGTAACTACCGCAAACTGGGGGAACATTGGCATGCTTTTGTAACATTTAGTTATATTATTATAACATTGCATCTTTTGCGATTGTACTAAAAGTGTCAAATGCATGAAATTTTAGTCCTTTCCCTTCTTTAACACCAATGCTAATTAACTGCGAATGTTACCCCAGTTTACTACAATTAGGTACTTCACAGAAAGAAGGCCCCTGGCAGGCGGTGCAGTCGGCCGCTGTGACGATTGGATTTTGTCACCTAATTAGTCACACTCTTAAAGACAGGGCACACGTATTTTTGTTATTGGCGGAACCGGCCACATCTACTTATTACAATGCCCACAGACGGAGGTTCAGGCGGAGGCCTTCTTTCTGTGCAGTAATAGTACATATCTCGTGTTTACGTAAAAGACCATATAGGTACATACCGGGAGTCTGAAAAACCCAAAACTTTGCTCCGAGTTCCTTCGCAAATCTTTCAGCACATACCTCATCCCTTTAGAGGGGCCTCCAGTCGCTGATACATGTTGCAGTGAAACGTTGATATACATATGCATCGACTCCCAGGTTTCATGATACATGTTACTACGTCTGCAGATCGGTTTCCATGTTTCAGCATCAGAAGCGGAACTGGCATCTAGCTGAAACCTAGCTCACCAGCTAGGCGCGTGAGCAAGATGCACGTCTCATGAAACCTGTATCATGAAGCATGTATGAATAGGTTCAGCAGACTCAACTGTCAAATGATTTCACTAGATTTTACTCGCATCGACCGATGAACGTGCAACTTCAGAGTAAAGTCTAGTGAGATCACTCAACAGTTGAGTCTGCTGAACGCTCCCAATGTTCCACTGCAACATGTATCAGCGTCTGTGGGCCCCTTAATACACTACTATATATACATAATGATCACTATAAATACAACTACCTGCAAAATTTGAATCCACTCTAAAATCCAAACTCCCCCCCAAAATCGTGCACTCCCGTCCTTCGAAAAGACTCGAGGAGCATGCCACCTACCAAGCCACCTTCCGCATACTCCGAAAACTTTTCAACCCTCCAAATTTCCATTCTCAAAAATTTTGAAATTTTTTTTCTCAAAATTCTCCCCTTTGTGCAGTAGGCCCAGGTTGCATCGGCCAGAATCCTGCCGATTGAGCGCGAGGGAACAGCGAGGGAGCGCGAGCAAAAAAAAACGGTTCGCAAGTTTGCCCCGTTGCGAATGCAACTGCAACATTGGCCGCCCCACTGTCCGGCGCGCTGCTCTGAAATTGCCTACGTCGCGGCGCGTTTGCGCGGCCCAAGTGCGCGGTGGACGAAGCCCCAGGGTGGGAAGATCGTGAGAGGGGAACGGTGAACACAGCGGACGAACAGGGGACGAAGCTGGGCGGTGCGCGTTCAGCACGGTAGTTCGAAACTCCGCCCAGCTTTCCGTGGCTGAAACCATCGAGTCGGCGTATAGGTTGAAGGTTCCTTCGCCTCGTCTCCCGAATTGCATTTCTGCGCGGCGCTCGAGAGCTCGTGGCCCTGACAGGCCCGTCTTATCGGCCGGCCTGTCGGAGATGCTCGATAAATTTCGGTGCATCATCCGCGTCAGCCTTTTCTGCGTGGCCCCTGAGTCTGACGCCTGTCGCAATATTGTCCACTGTCGCGCCGCGCCGTGATTTGCTTCGGCTGTTTATCGCTCCTCCTTCCACTCGCGACGCTTTCCGGCCGCGTAGTTTTTCGTCGCACTTTGTTCGCAATATTTTTTCTTTGGCCTCTGTGCCTTCGCTGGGAACATCGTCCCCCGTCGAGTATTGATATTCCGTTTGCGGGGATAGTATTTCATGGATCTTGGTGTTTTATTTTCTAGGTTAGGTACCTTTTGCACCGCGTGGATGCTTCTTCTTTAGTCATGCTACTCTTTGGGGAATGGAGGGTTGCTTTGGTACGCGGGCTTTCACCATTATGGTTGAGAACATGGACGTTTTGTAGCATTTTTACAATCGTTTTGGGATACATCCCACAGCAGGGGAATTCCTTCCAAAAGGGATACGAGGAGTTTGGTGTCTTCCTTTGTCCATTCGCATTTAGACGTTTTGCCAACTGGCGACACTCGCGCAAAATTTCCTGTAGGGCTGTTCGCGATGTTGAAGTTCATCTGTCTCCACGGGAGTTGCGGCTAGATTGAGGACACTGCAACTTGCTCAAGCTACTCTGGTACCTAGGCCACTGCCCTCACAGCGACACTTGATCCAGACACAAAAGTGTCGTCGCGTAGACGTATCTTAAGGGGTTATACCTACTTAGTTAGGAGGCCGAAAAGAGGCGAATGTTTGTGAATTTTTTTTTTAAAAAGCGGATGCATATATTTTCACAGAACTTTTTGCACTTCAAAGAGCAACATTTAAAGAACATTTGGTAATTTTTTTGTAGAAAAATATTTACGTTTATAATAAAATTACAAGCGACATCCAAGAAGTCGCAAAAATCACGCGAAAAAATCAGGACCTTCTATTTTAAATAGTCGCCATTTTGTTTTACATTAATATTTCGAAAATTTACTCCGCGAATCAGAGGATACGTTAATATACCAACGAAATCTTTTTCGTTTTTTGATTTTAGATAATCTGGTTCCGAATGGCAGTGCTCACCCCAAAACAACTTTTCAAAAAGGCTTCTTGGATGTCGCTTGTAATTTTATTATAAACGTGAATATTTTTCTACCAAAAAATTACCAAATGTTCATTAAGTGTTCCTCTTTTAAGTGCAGCAAGTTATGTAAAAATATATACTTCCGCTTTTTCAATAAAAATTCACAAACATTCGCCTGTTTTCGGCCGCCTGACTAGGTATAATCCCTTACCACTCCTTCCACAACACTCATTGTTTCTCAATACACCTATAGTTCTGTCCAGCCATTGGCACTTCTAGCAAATTGGCACAAAAAGATGCTTCGAACTTAACTTGTCAATTTTACAAAAAAATTGGAATACTAAATGCAAATATCTGATACACACTTTTATAACGTAAAATAATTATCACCCTATTTTGCACCTGTTAAGTGTGAACTCGAGTCATGTTGAATAAAACATTCCTTAATTTACCAAAATAATTTGTACCACTTTTGTCTCTAAGAGTGCAATATAGGTTTAAATAGCTGTTTAACAGATTCTTAAAGAAACATTTTTTAGGAATAGGTACATAATGAACATTTGAACTCGATCATGCAATTCAGTAACCCATTGTCAGAGAATTAACGTCACATTAGATACTCAAAATTTTTAAAAATTGTACAGATGAAAGGTTCTCTCTATTACGTTACTGCTTACTCAAAAGTATTCAACATGTAATTATTTACAAATGTACCAAGAGGAAACAATTATTTATCCAGTGCAGTTGAAGACAACGGAGTTCTGCTCCTAATAAATTACAATTATAGGCAAGTAAAAAATATCATACTACCCGTGGTTGTCGGACTGCACATTTACATGACGGTGAATTACTCCATAATCTGTTATAATGCGTTTTCTCAAATACATTAGAATTCCTTGGAGGCTTGTCAAAGAGCGCAATTAACGTCACAAATGAAATATACACGGCGATGAAGATCATTGAAAGGTTTATATAAAGATAGATCCCCTGTATGTAACCAATAATTTTAGATGCTATCTATATTTAAATCTGAAATTAGTATGCAAAATATTCTATTTTTATAATACCTATATATACTAGGTGTTTTAGAATCATAATTGCAAATTTAACTGGTTAATGATACTCATAAAAAGAAACAACAAAATTCTGCTATAAACAAAAAACATCAGAAACCAATCATTTTCGACATTGTCCAATTTTTTCATATTTCGAACCACAGTAGTAACAATCTTGTGTATTTTTACGTATAGTGTAGAATAAGTAATGCAGTGGTGACAAGAAAAAATTGAATATACATTTCAATACAATTTTCTTCTAAAATATCACTTCATAGGTATTTAATTTATCTGACTGAAGGCATAAAAGGCATGCATGCAAATGCAAATTCTTCTGTTTTAAATATCAGGCGCTAGAAGGTATTTCAGAATTTTTGCTTTGAATCCATAACCAGGGTTGCCAGATGGTTTTCATGTCGAGGCCTCAGATCGCGTAGGAAAAGTAGCCCCAAAAGCGCCAAAATTCAAATATCTTGAACGAAAAGGATGTTTAAGTATTTTCTGTAACTGTTTTCTTTATTTCTTTTAGATACAATAAATAAACTTTATATGAGCAAAAACAAATTTAAATAAAAGTGATGTGAAAATTAAAATTTACGTTTTAACACAACAATTATAATCTATTTTATAAATTTTTTTAATGCCGTTTAGTTTGGGGCAGCCGCGATATTTATCGAAATTTCGGCCAAAGCAACCCTGTAGCTCAATTCAGGCGCCAGCCGTCAATTTCAATTTTTGAGCGCCACTTGGTGTTGAAAAGTAGCCCCATCTGGCAACTCTGTCCATAACTCTGTTTCATTCTGGAAACTTGATGTGGACGTTGCAAGAAATCACAGCCAAACCTGAGAGTAGGTAAATGCGCATGCTCAAGTAGAAGAGAGCTTCATAGTGCAACTTCTGAGGGGATACAGACAACCAGGACCGGCTCGTCCCTATAGGCAAAATTAAGTAGCTGCCTAGGGCGTAAAGTTAACAAGAACGAAGTTTTAAATGAAGATGTACTATAAATGTTTTAAGTTACGAACAAAAATTCAGAGTAAGATCTACAAAAAGCTCAAATAAATGTATTATAATGAAAGGTCACACTTTGGCAACTTCGCTTAGAGCGCAAAAAAGGCTCGAGCCGAGAGACAATTAGATTTGAGGTTAGGCAGATGGGGTCTACTGTCGAGGTTTGACTACTTGGTGGTTGGTACCTAACAAAAGATATTTTACAAATTCCGTTATTTTGCGATGCCTCTTCTTGACTCTTAAACAGGCTGCCTAAATTTGTAAGTAAATCACTACAGTTAAAGTGTAATTAAAATAAAGTAAAAAGCCTATCTAATATTAAATTCTCGAGAACCTTACTTATTTAAGGTGGGAGACCACTGTAAAAAATCGGGAAAACCGATTTTTTCTTTTTCACATTTTCTGAAAGACGTACGGTTCAAGAATGGTATCCCGAAATTTGATGAAGAAATTCGTGAAATTGACAGTGATATATATTCCGTGAAGCTTTATTGTACAAAAAAGCCGTCTATATTACGTGGCGATCAGTTTTTTTTTAATTAACGGCCTCTTTCTATTTTTTCTATCAATACCTTTACCCCAAAAAATGATTTTCTTCAGCGGTCCGCCATTTTGTTATCTTTTGCGATATTGACATTTTTTAATCGTCACGTAGGCTTCTAGTTTTTAAATATTTTTGTCGTTTTGTATTCAGAATAACCATATGGCTAAGGCACTATCACCGCCACAGGAACGATTTTGCCGCAGCGCAATATTTGAGGAAGAGTATACCGGAAACGGATTTATGAATTTGATTGAAAATTTTTTTTCTTACGCTTCAATATGTACATATTAACTATACTAAGCAACCCATTGATTTACTTGCGTTGTTTGGTTGAAAAAAAATCCCGGAAACACCCTTACTTTTCAGACCATTACAGTGGTCTCCCCTCTTAAGTAGGGTTACCATGCGTCCCGGTTTTACTTCTTGATTTTTTACGGAATTCTAGGAAGAAATTAAGAATACTGAAATATTTCCGAAGAAAATTTGACGTACAGAAAAATATGTCGTAACTCCCAAATAGGTAGATTGTTACCGTACTTATAGATAAATACTATACTATTTTCAACCACTGGAACAAAAGTTCCCTTAACGCCGGACGGCAACTAAATAATACCGGACATTAGCTATATCTGCGATATTCGAAACGCTACCGAGTTGTTATTCCGCGTAAACCGCAGAGGGTACAGAAAAAACAACAATTAAGTTTCGACACGTTCCAGTCGCATGTGCACAGCTAAGGAGATTGATTTAATATTAATCCTTTCCTTTTACTTGAGAAAAACCTTAAGCCTCCGTCACTAAGGGAACTCCCACTATTCTCCTTTAAAAATTTTTCGCCCTGTCCTTTTTTTACCTGCCACAGTTTGCCACTTTAAAGAAATTTGGCAAGCCTTCTTAAATAAGTACCAAACGAAAATTCACGAATATCAGCATTGAAATCAAAACCTGTCGCTAAGTTATTCAACCTCAAAGCTTGTTACTCTACCTATAGATTTTTTTATCGCGCTTTCAGACACATATATTTCAATGTATCGGCCAGTATCTCGATAATTATTTCAATTTCTCGCGGTTTGCGTAAATAAACGATCGGTGGGCATGAAATTAGTCGTAGCATGAAATATGTATAGCGACGCGGAGCAATTAGTATCGTTTTATATTCGCGCTTTGTACGTGTAAATAATAAACGCGATGTTTCCTGCAGGTTTTTACAAGCGTAAAAGGCTCGGTTTACCCGGGCACGAGGTTCTATTTGCCGCTTGAACCAGTCATTAGACGAAGGAGGTCATATCGCTGACTGCTAGTACTTTTTTTTATCATGCATTCCTGCCTGCGACGGCTAGCGCACTCTGCTTACACTTATCAAACGATAATGCTAATTACGGTCTATGGCAAACTTCGTGTGCACGGTAACGTTAGCCAAGCCGAGGAGATTCATATAAACTCCTGGTGAACGTTCAGAAACTTATTCACGTAGAAATACTATATTACTTTTTCTGGAAGTTAAATACTTCGTGCAATACTTTTGGCGTAAGAGTTTGGCGAAGTTAAACGTTTCGGTATTTATTTTTATAATTTTCTCACGGTTAAAAACCATTTAGCAAAGTACAAAAAATAGGTATACATGGTAAGGGACAATTAACACGATTATTGACATGATAATTATTGTAGACTGCCTCTTACTTAGGTACTTAAGTTCGTTGTAACTAAAGGGCACTTCCAGTTTAATAAATAAATAAATAAATAAATAAATAAATATAGTATGTAAATAGAACACCTTAATAACGAGAATGCAGAGTTTGCCTAACCGATTTGTTAAATTCAGCCGGTACATCACAAAAGAAGTCCACAAAATTACATATGTGTATTATTGGCATGAATGCAAATACGATTAACGGTATCAAATTTCTCATATAGTGTACGCTGAGATTCGAGATAAAATAAGGCGTGCTGTTTCAAGTTCCTAGTAGGTTCTACATAAAAAAATAGCTTGAGAATATTAGAATGTAATATTAATGGAATCTAGAAAATACAGTAGGCAGGTACTTTAATGTGGGTCTCTTTCAGATTTTCCCTTTTTGTTGAAAGCTTTTTGTCGTTATAAAGTATCGCAATATATTAGGTATAATATTTTTTTTAAGTTTCCTAGAAACTAATCTTGGTTCTGTAGCGTTGAAATATGTGTGGAGTTTAACATATTGTGAGCGAACTCCTTTAAATTTTTATCTTGGTTTTTAAAACGGTTAGAAAATTTTCGTTTAAACGGTTAGGACACAGTTGCAGGCTAAGAAAGCAGACGATTTTAGAGGACCTCAATAAGGAAAGTAAATAATCGATTGATATAAGGTTTTGTATTTTACTTTACTATATTATCAACTATAAAAAAAGCGTGCAATATTTAAAAAATAGAATATCCTTTTTCTTAGAGTTGGTCACCTGGTGAACAGGATTTCGAGGAATCGGAAGGACTGAAACAGAAACCCTAAAAAGGTCATAAAATATAATATATTTTCCAGGCGTTCACGATCCCACATTTCAATTTTTATGAAAATTAACAAAATGGCAGATGTTTAAAATATAGTGTTACGTGCCGTCAATTTTTTCGTAAATTTCTTTTACGCCATCATTGACATTTGATCCAACCATTGAGTGTTATGGGAATTATCCCCCGATAAACTGTTGCCTTCCTTTCAGCGTGTACCGCGTAATAAAAATTCTCTTACTTGTGTAATAGTAACCGCCTGACCGCATTAGGTGCTCTTCCAAAATTGTTCTTTTTATCTGAGTGCGTTACGGGAATTCCCTCGGTCAATTATCGTCTATCGCCCATCGTGTATCGTCCGCGTCAAAGTATGTTGTATGCTTCAACATCTAAATCCAGTTTAGCGACAAAATTGTAACCTTCGAAACGAAAGCAAATATTGTTGAATTCTAAACTCCGCAATTGGAAAGCTTGTATTGTCGAAATCTTCGGAAAATCCATGTAAATTCCCCTTTTGTACCACCTTTTGATTTTCCGTTGCTTATTTTTGTAATACATGGTAATTTTTATATAGATCTGCCTCATTTTCTTTCGAACCAATCTCTTCTAAGTTACACATCCTGATCGAGAAACCTGTAGGTACAGGTTTCAGACAAAAGCCATAGCCAAAATTAATCTTGATCTTTGCTTCGTAGGTAACTCTGGTTAAGACAAAATTTTAATAATCATTTATTCTATTCGTAAAGCGTTGCGTGAGAAAATTAGACTCAATCGCTGGGTCGTTAAAAAATTAACACCCTCACGTAACAATAGTGACCGAATTTCGACAAAAGTGTGTTTTTGAAAAAATTTAAAAATGTGGAATCGTCAACGTCTGGAAAATATATTATAGTTTATGACATTTTTGGGGGTTTTTTCAGTTCATCTGATTTTCCGGAATGCTGTTCACCAGTTGGCCATCCTGGATATTCTAAGCGTAGACATTGCATGGCGTAAAAAAGCTATTTTTGAAATATTACACGTTTTTTTATAGTTGGTAATATAGTAAACTAAAATACAAAAATGATTATTTACTTTTCTTATTATTGTCGTCTAAAAATCGCTTTGTATCTTAACCCGTTACTGTGTCCTAACCCCTTAACGCAGAAAGTATTTTGTGGGAAAACTTGCATTGTGTTGAATATTCGATTAGGCGATTGAATTTTATATTGTGCACTGTTTTAAATAATTTCATTCATTTGAAAGGAAAGTAAATAGATGATGTAGTGAATACGATGATAGTTATTATACTGGTCGGGTACCTACAATCTGTTTCACACAACTTTATCACCTGAATTTTTTCTGTTACATTTCAAACTTCATAAAAATAAGAAAATACCCGTGCTCCGCTACGGTATAAATTAGACTCTCCGTTCTCATTTAAGTTAACATTTAATTTTAAATGTAAGCGTGGCGCCCTCTGCACGTGGATTTTGCATCTATTCTATAGCCTATGTAGTCCCATTAAAACAAAGATTCTTCTGGAATATAGTTCATCGAAATCGGTTCAGTAGTTTTTGAGTTTTCCGCTTTCCGAATGCTACTTTTATATTTCTCAGTCAGTGACGGGTTTAACAGTGCGGCTGATGAGCAGTTGCCACCTGGGCCTCTGCGCAGAAGGCCCACCAGGGTCCCATCTCCAAAAAAATTATGTTTAGGTATAGGTAGCCAAACACTACATTTTTTTTCAAACCACTATACTTAGCCCGTTTTTAGTAAACTACCTCTTCATTTTCCCGAAAAAATGGGCCCCTCAGAACGTTTGCCACCTGGGCCCTTGTTCTTAAAACCGCCACTGTTCTCAGAGCATACCCGATAGCCACTTTAAAAACGAATTCAACCACCTATAACACTAAGTTCTTCAAGTTCCCTAAAGGTCTTCAAAAAAAATTTAAAAACAACCAAGTTTCAAACCCTTTCCTCTTCAACCTTCTTTGACAAATACAACGAAGACTTTGCAACAACCTATATACCTAGTATTAGCCACTGTAAAGAATATTCTGCTCCTCAAAAAAAGAAGATCAGAAATCATTAACAAAGCATCGAGTGCCATTAGGGCCGTGTTTATCGCGATTGGAGGGGAGATAAAAGTGGGGGGGGGGGGGGGGGTAAAATAGCTGCCCGCGATATGACAGTTTTTACGAGGCGACTCGAGCGTGACGCGGAGGCTGTCGCCTGGCTTCCGACTTCTCGACATTTTGCCTGGAAAACGGTAAAAACACGGGGGCCCGGGGGACGTTTCCCAACCGGTTGGGAAATAAGAAGACCATCGGCAACGGCGTACACGATAGCGCAGATAAACTTACAGATGAGCTTTCCTTCGTCTTTTTGCTCTGTCCCCGGCGCGTACAGCCAGATGTAAATGCGCGTGGAAAAAGGGTTGAGATTTACGGCCACCCTGAAAGGTCTCAACTGTGCGCGCATAAGATTTAAGAAGAGGGAAAAGGGGCGGGGGAAGGGTGCGCGTTGAGACGACAGAGAATTTGACCTGGATTAAAATAGCGGGGATAAAGAGCGAATGGGACACTCTAAAAGTAAGAGTATTCTAATGACATGGCTGCCCTCTGTGCGGAGGAATAAATTTCCGCAGTGAATTTGTGGAGTGAAGTGGGCAGCGAGCGTTGGAGCAGCAAGAGGGTTTGCTGTTGGCTGAGTTGGATGTGGTGGGGATTCCTGTTGCCAGCTTATTTAAATAGTGATGTGTGTGGCTTGTGTGTAACAAATACTGATTCAATTAAACTGTTAACTTTTATAAATATGTGGGGCAGACCAAGGGCGATTGTAAAGCGTTAAATATCACAAAACATGTAATAGATATTAACAGAAATTTTGGATGTATGATGAAAAACAACTTTTGGAATACACACATCCATGTCCTAGCAGTATAAATACAAAATAGACATGTATACTGAAGACTATAACTTTTTACATAGGGTAGATGTACTCTGTGGCCATTGCACTGTTTTTGGCCATGTGCATAATTACCTTATTTTTAAATTGTTTGCAGATCATTATTATGTGAAGAATTTTACATCATAAATATTTTGTTTAGTATACCGCCAGAAATATAAGGTTACAATTATTGCTTGGAGGGAAAAATATTTTTTTTTCAAGAAGTGGCCAAAACTGGTACTTAAAGTGGCCACAAATGGTGTATCTATTTTACTGGTTTAAAATTGTAATTATAAATGCTCCATTTGCAAGTATGTGTTTTTTTAAATCTTTAATCTGACTTTGTTTAAAGTAATACTGATCGTTACTTAGCATTTTTAAGCATCTCGTTGGTCAAAATTTATAATTGATATTGAAAAGCATGGTCGGGATCGATTGTTAAGGTGGGATTCCACTGAAGCAACGCAAGGCAACATGTCGCATGCGATGAGTGCGATAGTGATTGCATGTGTTGCATGCGAAAAAAAGATACGGCGATGTTGCCGGTTGCCAAAAAGTTGCCTCAGTGGAATCCCAGCTTAACATCGACAGTTGGGGTCGGTTGTACCGCAACAGAACCGGATAGTGTGACGAACGCATTTTTACCATCAACGTCTCGTTCTGATTTATACACTGAAACTCTATCAACGGAAAGTGAACAAATAAATCCACCTGAAGTATTCAGGCCAGAATCTGTACGGGAATCTGCATTTCGTAAAGTTCCTCCTCGAAAGGTTTCAAATTAGGGTAAAAAGAAAAGGAAGTCTGTACACTGATTTTTCTGAAAAATAAATGATTAGAACAGAATATCAAGAAAAACAAGAGAAAAGAATGAAGAAAAATATGGGGCAGACGTCGAAAGGAAAGAATTCTTTTAACAACTAAAAGAACAGGAACAATGAGTCTTGTGACGAAGAAGATAAATAATATCATTCTTTGCATGGAATCCTGTAGCATAGCTCAAGCAAACCAAATGAAAAATGGGTGAAACCAAATAAAAATTTCACTTTATTTAATTTGTTATTATAATTAAAATCAATAAATATTTTAATTTTGTAAAGTTAAATTTGTGCTACTATCGACTCCATGCAGTGTTACAATCGACCCGGGGTCGAATTGTAAAAAAGAAGAAATAAAAATTCGGATGGAAGTTCTAGAAAAGAGGCAATTCGCCCGGACATAAACGCCCCAGTGTGCTCACGGCGGGTTAATAATTATATGTGTGATTTAAAAACAATTTATAAGTTTGATACTTAAATTCAAACCTGTATTACCTACATTTTCACCGCCTTTTCAAAAAGTGTCACTCTTTTATCGATTCCCATTAATTTCAATTTTCTCTTCCTACCAATTTTGCAGCCCCTAAAATTGCCAGCAACTTTGGCCAATTGCCTTGTTTGCGCCTCCTAGATGGCAATGCACCCTGTACCTGATACAGCAAATCCTACGTTTGCATCTAGAAGTCGAAGCCCCCACAAATCCACCACACACTTTTAAAAAAGTTTTTACCACCCTGAATTTCGCAGTCTGGCGTTATCGGCGTGGCCCGCGGGGGCCACGTTGATAACACGATGTACGAAGAATGTATAACTTGACAAACGATCGGGCTTCCAGGCGACGCAAAAATCGATCATTTCTACCGGATCTGCTCGGTGCAACGCCACCATACACGCATGAGGCCCGCGACCACCATGAAGATCCCCGTGGAGGCAGCGGATAAGGTCAGGACATGGGACCGGGAACAAGGAGGGGGGGGGGGGGAGGGGAGGCGGAAAGAGGAGACAGGAGTCGCGGAGGTAGAGGCAAGGGCAAGTTCGGTAAGGATCAAAGGGATTCGAGGGAGAGGAGAGAGTGTCGGCGGCGTCCCATTAGCTCCCAGAGACGACAACCACCTCGTAGCTTCGAGAGCTGGCCGTGCACTATACATATATGTATATATATATGTATATATATATATATATATATATCTATATATATATATGTACATGCATACCGATGCACCGATGCGCCTCTCGGTTGCTGGGCTTCTTATAAATATGGAACGTTCAGATTTATGATGTTTGCTCGCGGTGACGGACTCGCCAGGGTAACGTCGCGTGTTTGTTCATTATATCGCGCGTTTTGGCGGGTAACAGGTGTGCCGAGTTGGATTCTCGCGGTCGCCCGGGTTTGTGGAGTTGGCGGGTCGTGGTATAATGGCCAAATTGTACTGTTGGATCCATGAAGGGCCTCGGTGTCAACAGTCAGTTTAGAGAAAAGTATCTTTAAACATCACGAAGTTGGATAATTTTTATATGTAGTGAAGGTGCTGGAAAATTGATTATGATATTTAAAAATTTGGTGTATCTCCTTTGTAGTTGCAATATTATAATCGGAAATGTGTAATAAATTAATCAGTGGAATTAATTTTAATTGTAGCCCTCTCAGGCCCTTCTTTGCATAAAATTGAGAAATATAGAAAGGATGCAGTTTTATAACATTATTTTTTATTATTTATTTAATATTTGCGGAATATTTGAGAAAATATAGTCGTGGAAATAGTCATAAATCGTGTTCCCCTGTCAATTTTAAGGATACGTCGATGAAATTTAGAGGGCATATGTAGACAAGAATCAGGAATCTAATTATGCGGTTTACGCAAAAAGAGACCGAGTGTCCTCCGGCCGTCTCTTGCATCCAACAGTGCAATTAAGGAAATAGCGAAGGTGTTGCTGGAAATGTTTTGCGACTCTTGGTGGAAAATATTGTTGAGAGATGGAGGGAAGCTCGGGGGAAGACATTTGGAATATTATACAGGGTGTATCTTAACACGTGGGACCCACTTCAACAGTGGACGGAGGACACAAAAACAATAAAAAAAAAAGTTCATATAAACATGTGCCCTATTTAAAGGGTAAAGGGGAAAAACAAGGAACGTCACAAAAGAGCCTTATTGAGAAAATCAAGTTTTAATACTTTAGTCCATCAATAAAGAAACAGAGTTCGATGAACTTAACTGTAGTGTTCATAACTTGAACAATTTATACTCAGAAAAGAACTCGGCAAAAAATTATTGTTTTAAATTATTTTTATATCTTTCAAGTAGAACACCTGAGAATATTTTAATAAAATAAATGTCCACTTCTATTATTATCAAAACAAGGATGTGTACACAGTGACGTCCCAGGCCTCCTGACGTAGTGCAAGCTTAATTTTGTACTGCAATAATTGTTAATGGCAAACAGAGATAGTGTAACTGATTCTATTAAATGTTTGTTTACCTCTTTGTAATTGAAATTGTTTTTTGTAGAGGAAAATTGACAGCTTAATTTTCTGGAGATTAAAGTATTCGAAGAAGTTCCACTTAATGTCGTACGTAGCACGTGGTTTATGCGTCACGGTGCACTACCACATTTGAGTCACGTTTATTAAAATTTTTTCAGAAAATCTGCAACAGACATTTATAAAAGGAGGAATAGAAGGCCCCGCCACATTTTGTCACGTGGACTTACAGTTCATGAAATTGTTGAGTAAAAAGAGAAGTGTTAAGTGGAAAATGGGGGTTATCGCGATATATTCAGCAAGTTTGAGGGCAGGAAAAGTATCGTAGTACTTAAGGTAGTATTGCCATGGAGTTGCAGATTTGCAATGTTGTGAGAGAAATTAAGGGAAATTGAATTGAAAAAGAGAAATGAAGAAAATGATTAATAAAAGACGTTCTCGCACTATAGGTATTTAACGAGTTCAAGATCCTGGTAATCTTTAAAAGTATTTCAACTAGGAATGTCCTGAGACTTATAATAAATGATTTATAATATTGTTGAATAACAGAATGAAGCTTTAAAAAATTGCAAAATGGCTTTATACTTACTGAGTGGAAGGTCCCCGTAAATTTTAAAAGTGTTTAAGTGAAAAATACTTTAGATCTGTTGGTTTATAGCAGTGTTTCCAAACATTTTTGAGCCGCGATCACATTTTACAATATTTAAATAACCAGCGAACTTCCCTCCCGCCATATAAGGTAAGGTAAACATTTCCTTCCTTTCATTTATGAAAAATCAGTGTTACATCATTAATAGAATACTAAAATAAATAATAAATATTAAAATAAAAATGTGCTAAACGCGTCCCACAGATTGGGAATCACTGGTTTAAGATTGGGAATCACTGGTAAAGTATTGAATAAGGAAAAAAGAAATTAAAAAAAAGTTTAATTCTTAGAAGAATCCGTTGCGATATGCCAACTGGAGTGTCTATCAGGTCACACATAGAAATTTCGATTCGACATAAAGACATTTTGTAATCAGTTTTTTAATTAATCTCCCCGTGCCTCGGTCGTTCCATTAATCGTAATTGCGCAAAGTGGATAGTTGAGGAATCGATAATCGAACGGGTAGGAGCGTTTACACAGAAGGCTTCATCGGGAAGCGCGATATTACTTTGCACCGCTGGATCCGATGTGAATTATACGCTTTAAATTAAGACTGAACGATCCAAGCGACGTTTGAGGAAACTTGCGGCGCAAGACGGAAATTCCGCGAGCGTTTGTAGAATCTTATCGACCGGCTCGTTAACAAAGTAAATGAAGGGTTTACCGTTCACTGCCAGCTGCGTGGAATATATTTAAGAAACGTATGGAATATTCTTGAAAAAGAAAGTGACGCTTGAAATGTTCCTAACGCAGTAATAATGATTGCATATGGCTTCTGGGAAGCTATGGGGAATGCATATCTTATGCAACTTGCACTATAAAACAGCGTCGAGAATGTGTAATATTATTTATTACAATGTTATTTATTATTTGAGGGTTTGATTATCTGGAAATTTTTTTAAATTAGTTGGCAATTCGATGGTTACTGTAATTGCTACTTGGCCAGATATTCAATAATTAAATAAGATTGGATTGTATTTTCATTAGTTACACAATTGGCATGCACATAGCTTGAAGTATATGTTAATGAACTTTTATCGTTACGTAATTAATCCTCGACCTACAGGTTCCTTCGTGAACTGGTTTTTTTCCTCCCAGTATTCGTGTTGCCTGTTAACGCTACTTCTGCAGCAGTAATTCATTAGTGAAAGTCGATAACACCTCGCTTTCTATCATGTACCTTCAGACAACAGACACTTGGAGACAGTTTTCGACAGTAAATCGAGGCATCTTCGTGTCTATGTTTGAATCTATCGAGAAACGATCTTTGACTTTACATTTCTAGGATGGCAACATACTTGTTACACGTAAGCATGTGTGGGGTGTATACTAATGCCGCGCTGGAGCTGCTCGTCTGCTCAGAAAACGCTGCTGGAGCTTTATTGGGGATATAGAAACTGAAGGTGAATCATGACTTAAAAGTTTTGAGTAATTTGAATGCTTCGAATAACTCGAAAAATAGTTAGGTACGATTTTAGTATCTTGAACACGGTTAAATATAATTGTTATTATTATTAAACGGGTGGTCACCGTTTGGTTATATAAAATAATGTATGTGACGGAAGAGCGAAGGTATAAGCTATGACAGAATTATACCTAATTGAGTTATAAGGTACGGACAGCGTCACGCAGCGCATGCAATAATTTGTTTTTTGAAAGAGATGCTAGAGTTGCGAGTAGAATCATTAAGTTGGAATAAATTTTGTGGAGTACAAATAAGTTGGAGTCAAATACGTATTGCCCGAATAAATTCGAAGAAGGTACAGGAAACTAGAATGATTGCAAGTAAAAATTGAGTAGCTGAAATAAATTGTAGTAATATTCGTGTAGTTTAAGTAAATTTGAGTAAACTTGGTGTAACTGAATTAAACCTGGGTATTGTAGCCTGAATAAATTCAAATAAAATTTGTATAGATTAAATGAAGAGTGAAATTTGTGTAGCTCAACGAAAGTTGAGTAAAATTCGTGTACTCCAAATAAATTTGAGTGAAATTACTGTGGTCCAAAAAAATTCCAGTAGAATTACTGTAGATTAAATAAATTTCTGTGACATTACTGCAGCCCAAAAATAAATTCGAGTGAAGTTACTGTAGTCGAAATAAATTCGAATGGAATAACTGCAGTCCGAATAAATTCGAGTGAAATTATTGCAGATTAAATAAATTTCAGTGAAATTACTGTTGCCCAAAAATAAATTCCAGTAAAATTACTGTAATTCAAATAAATTCGAGTGAAATTACTGTAGTCCAAATAAATTCGAGTGAAATTACTGTAGTCCAAATAAATTCCAGTATAATTACTATCGTCCAAATAAATTCGAGTGAAATTACTTTAAAGTAGTCTAAATAAATTTCAGTAAATTTCACATAACTCCAGTACAATTAGTACATTTCAAACAAATTTGAGTAGAATTTATGCAGCTCAACCAATCCGAGCGAAATTCGAGTAACATGAACAGATTCGAAGATAATTCGAGTTACACGAATAATTCAGTCTGACCAAATGGAGCAGCTAAAACAATTACTCCGCCACTCGAATATTCACTAAATATGACTTGAGAAATCAATTTCTTCTGGCTTCGAAATTCGAGCTAATCGATTGTTTCGAGTAGCTAGGCAGCTCTGTCAGGACACGAGTAGGGGCGCATTTCATTTTATAATCCGCGCTTCCGAGAAGCGTGTGCCCAGGTAAAACGATGGATAACTCCTGACAGGACGATAGAAACCATATAAAAAGTCCTGAATTTAGAGCAGGTAGATAAGACAGAGAAGAGGGGTACAAAAATAAAGGAGGATATAAATAGAGCAAGAGGTAGAGACGAGAGGGTAGCCCGAAAGGATGGAAGGGAAAAAGGAAGATGGAGGTATCTTAGGGTAGCGTATTGCAAAGCAGCGAAGAAAAAAACGCGCGATTAAGAATGCTCGATTAGCAGGTCGGAATCCGTATATCGAATATCGTAATTTACATATCTTCCTTACACTGCCTTGCAGACTTCGTGATTAATAAGAATAACGGTCGTCGATGTTTTACTGCAAGCAAATTGTTCGCCAAAGAAAATAAACTGCTTCGCATTTTACCCTCCTCTAATCAGAAAAAGTCGTCTACAGTACGTTCAATAGCATGAAAATTACATATATAATTACAGAATTATGTGCCAACGATGGTCGTAAAAATTGATTACTTTCAGCTCCTTTGCATTTTTGTCGTTGATCAATAATACACTTTGTTTTTATAATAATTATTCACAGATTTTACTAGACATTAAAAATATTTAATTGACTTTTTCTTCAAGCAAGATACTGTTTCCTATTGCGAAAGATATACCGAAGAGCTTTACAATATGTTAATTATTACACGATTACGTTTTATTCATAACAATGCCCGTTCTTATTCTTACCTGTGTGTGCTTCCCACTCTCTAACTGCATAATTGTTTCCAGAAAAAACTTTTCACTGTGGTGACAGAATTCGGCATACTGAATTCGTTGGACTGTCGTCGATACATTTTAAACAGTTAGAAAGTCCAGACTAAACACAGCGACAACACCTCCGTAAAATATCGCTCTGATAAAAATGCGAACTTCCGTATGCAAATGTGTGTATTTTCTGGAAGACTTTGAATAATTCAGCTGGCTTAAACATAGGATCGCGTGTACATTTATGCTGAGCCGAACGTTCACTTAATTGTATATTTAACGTTTTCAATCACTGTGTCGTCACCATTTTTCTCACACTTTTGCGTACGACTTTTGCTGATTATACTTTTTCTGGGATTTTTTGTAATGTTTCCGAAAATATTTGTTGCAATTCTTCCGTTTATTTTTATGAATATTTCTTATAATAATGCTTCAAGATTAATTTTATTTCTCTAGCATTTTTTGTATTAAATTAACGAGCCGTTAATTTCGGCTCGTTAATTTAATTAAACGTGATTTTCTTCTTTAAAAGAATTTATGACAATTATTTGGAAACTGTTTGAAATTAAGAAAGTTATTGCGGCAAAAGTTATAGCATCCGAAAATCCTATTTGGAGAAAGCTATAAAGAGTTGTAATACAATTTTTAAGAAATTTTTTAATTAAGTAGTTATAGGAAGCGCTGACTTTAGAATTTGGGGTCATAATGTAAACCTTAATTATCCAAAATTTATGCTTTGTTATTTAAAGAAAGAAATACAGGCATACTTAGAGAAATTCTCATTATTATAGAAACAAATTCGTTTTTAAGTTTAATACTTTCATTTTAAAATCCATTGGAATTTTTAGATCCCCGTTAACGAGAGGTTAAAGATCTCTAGAAAAAGTTTCGATCATAGATTTTTCAAGATGAAACGAAACTCTGTATTCCCAGGATTATAATTTTTGGAAAATTAAATCTCTAGAAAAATGAATTGTACTCGAGCTTCGTTGTGGGAATGAGTTTTACTGTAAGAATTCCCCTGCTTTTATTCCCAGTTATGACTTAAGAAAGTGATCAATCTCTGTTAAGTTAAGTAACACATGTAAGATGATTGGCTTCCAAATTTCCTTTATTAAGTGACTAAATATCCGTTAACGGCAATGTGTGCGCAATATTCCCGAATCGTTGCACAAACGTAGCCATTGCAATATTGCACGGCAATGTGTGCACAATATTCCAGGAACATTGCACAAACGTGTCCATTGCAATATTCCACGGCAATGTTTTCACAATGTTGCAGTAATATTACAATGCAACCTGCAACCAAACGGCAACATTGCAATGTACTGCAACGGTTATGCAACGTTTCTGCAACGAAGTGTGCTGTAGGGGTTAATATAATAATGTGAAAAGTCCATAGGAGAGTATCACATCTAGTGATATCAATAACAATTTCTTTCCAAGCTCCTGACTGTAATAACCAAGCTTCCCCAGCAATAAAAAATATATCATGAAGATCTATCAACATATCGTCAAGTATTTTATTCCCATATAAGAATCATCAGACTATTAAATTGCTGCATAAGTTCTGTCGCTTAAGTTCTGCTGCATAAGCTACTTCGTTTATATTATGAGTAGGTACATATTATTACGAGTTACTCAGTCCTAACACAACTATCAATGTTGAACTATATTGTCAACAACGTGAAAGAGTGCAGCAAGAACTGCAAATTAAAAGACCACCCCTTGTGAATCCAAAAAGTTTCCTGTACCTCCACCGCAACGCGAGACCACCGTGGCGATAGCAGCGCAAAAGAAATATTCTCCGGATTCGATGCCAACAGATTTTCACCTTTTTCGATCACTGCAAAACAGTTTATAATAATTTCGAGACCACAAAAAGTGCAATATGTTCATATATATATAATGATAAATCCGATGATTTTTATAAAAGAAACATAACACAACGTCTATGTAGATGGGAAACTGTCATAAACAATGATGGAGAATAAATATTTGGAACCTAAGTATAAGCCGTTTTAAAAAATCAAATTTGTAGAAAACATACTCTGGCGAGCACAACTTATTTATTTATTTCTTTATATACGAAAGAATTCTTTGGTACACAGAGAATAGAGAAAACCAGTAGAGGACTAATTACATAAAAGCAGAAAATAATAAGTCCCTATCTAATAAAAAATAAGCAAAAAAAAGAAGAAAATACACGATGAAAGTAAATAGAAGCTAACGAGAATTGTTAACCTTTAGAGGGCCGGGATTTTTTCATTGAAATTGTAAATTTTATTTACTTAAAATTTATGCATATATACCACCAAAATGGTCGGCAAAGTATCCAAATTCTTAGGTGGCCACTATAGTGGTCAGCCCGGCTGCGAAATTTTTTAAATTTGAACTTTAATGTTTCGAAGGGTTTTTGATATCGCTAATCACGATTCTTAGGTCAGAGTATCGAAATTTTACGCAGAAACAGTGTTGCCAACCTAAAGAAGCCTAAATGAATAACAGCAGTTACATTTATATATTATTCTTTCCTTTGGCGTTACCCAGGGCTAACGACGTGGACGTAAAAAGTTTTGTAGCTCTTTTCTTGTTTTTGGGTTTTTTGTGTTACTTTTGGATTTGTTTGTTTAGTTTTCTGATTTTACTATAATGCATGGACATTAGTTAGTTGCACGGCTGTAGCTCGCATAATAAATAGTAAAATCAGAAAACTAAAAAAAAAACAAATCCAAAAATAACACGAAAAAAACCCAAAAACAAAAAAGAGCTACAAAACTTTCTACGTCCACGTCGTTAGCCCTGGGTAACGACAAAGGAAATAATAATATATATATGTAACTGCTGTTATTCATTTAGGCTTGTTTAGGTTGGCAACACTGTTTCTGCGTAAAATTTCGATACTCTGACCATAGAATCGTGATTAGCGATTAAAAAACCCGTAAAAAAAATTTCAAATTTAATCATTTTCAGTGGCCACTATAGTGGCCAGCCCGGCCCTCTAAAGGTTAAATGCCTTCCTCACTGAGTGCTTCCAACCACGCAACAACTTAATATCATAATTAAAGAGTTCTCGTAGAAAATCCTGTAAGTGCCAAAAATCAAATTCTAAACTACAGTATCACCACTGCCGCTAATTTTTTTTTTTAATTTTGGCACTTAGTGTTTTCCACAAGAACTCTTCAATTGTTAATTGGTAAAAATGTATATAACCATAATTGCTAATGCGACTTTGAACCTTAACTAAAAATAAAAAGAAACTTATATGTATAAAAATATCTTAAATCGCAAACATAAAAGAAAATCTCAAATCCCTATAAATCCCCAATCCCCCAATCCGTCCTTAGCCTAACGTCAGGAGTCCCGAAAAATCATCACCCCTAACCATGCCCATAGTGATCAGTCCCCCAGGGTTCCTAGTGGCGACAAAGAAGTTTTCGGAGCAGTCAAACGCATTCTTCGATAGTCGAAAATCGATGAAGGGTTAAATGTGTCGGATAAGGCCCAGGCCGTGGTGAGCTGGAAACGCGGGGAAAGAAGGGGGGGGTGGCGGGGAGGGGGGACGCGCGGGAACAAGGCGATATGTCGGAGCAGCGATCGCAGCGCTACAGAAGGCCCTGGAAAAGAAAACGGCGCCGTGGACTGTGTCGAGGATGTCTGGTTGGCAGTTCAGAGGCGCCGACCCGGTGTCCCACGGCGTTCGTTTGGTATTTCATTAACACCTCCGCTAATTATTTCCCTTTTTTTGTGCGGGCCCGGCCGGTTTCGTAGCAGGGCCGGGAATGCACCTTACAAGTTGCGAGTCCGGGTACCTTCAGCCTTCTCTGCGGATACCGTATATACCCGCGCCGCTGTGTCGATGTAAAATGCGTCCGTTGAATATCATTTATAAGCGCGCCTATCGCCTCTGTGCCTCGTGCACAAAGGGCGTGGAGGCGGAGGGGGGTCACGTCATGTACACTTGGGTTCTTCATTATTTTCTTTTAACGAGTATGCAGACACGTTGCTGAGAGAAACATTGTTTTGATCCGGGAACTATAGTTGTGTAGTTACAGAAGACTATAGAGCTATTATAATAGGATTGAAATTACTGGAAGTAGCAGTATATGTATATGATTTTATAATACTTGGAGGTAATGGGGTGTGTGTAAGCTTTTGTGGGTGGATGTGAGCGGATAAGTTATGGAAATGGGCATTTTTAGGAATCTGGGAGTTTCATTGTTTCGATTCGTAGTGGAGGAAGTGCAGCATATGTATTCGGAATAGTGTTGGTAATTTGGAATACCGAAGTACCTATCTAAAAAACTAACAACGCTATCTAATTTGCAACAGCGTAAATAATAGGGGCGAATGACCTGTTAAGTAATAGCCATTTTGACATTTTTTATTTAATCGGCAAAGTATGAAAACGTCAATTTGCAAATTTTTTGGAGGAAGCATTTAATTGTTCCAATTATGGTTGAAACGTGTGAAAACTTTAGAGTTAAACATTTAATCTACTCATTTGCATGCTAATTCTATGGTTTCGTGTCAATTTTGCAATTATTTCGAGAATACAAAATGTGAAATGAAATTTTAGGTTTTAATGCCATGCTGCTATTTCGGAATAACGAAGATGCTAGTGATTTTTTTTGTGTACCTCTTCTGCTATGTGGATTAAAGCAAAGACAAAAAGGGGGATAAGTGGGTGCAGTGTTTTTATGTGTGACATGTGGATACAGTGTGAATGATCTGGTTATGACTGTGGAAGTTACATCTGTGTCCACTGCAAGTAAATTTTAAGACTTAGAATAATTTATATTTACCTAAAGTGATTGTTCTTTTGCTGTGATTTTTGGGAACGATTACATCACAAGAGGAAATAATTATATTATCTACTTGTTTTTTTAATTATATAAAGTGCAGGTAAATTGGAATATCGGTATTCCAAATTACCTACACCTTAACAAAATCGTTACTTGCAATTAGACCAAAGTTTTAGATACTTTTCGTTTTTCATTAATACTGAGAGTTTGAAATAGTACAAACGTTTTATTAGTTTCCCTATGATATTATGCAGTTTTATTTGTTCCCATCCTCTGCCGCAATTTTTTATTTATCTTAAACAAACTGGTATTCTAAATATACCTACTACACTTTTTCTAATTAACACTTTTACGTATAAGCCTCCTGGAATACTGTTTTGATTTTCCATAAGCAGGATTTTTGGATGTATTGATATTGCGTTTAGAGATTTTCGAGTTTCTGTTTCTTATTTGAATGAGGAGAGACGTGTTAAGAGGAACATCGGGGATAAGGAAGTATATCCGGAAGAAAATGTGCACTCTTGGAGTTTTTAGAAATCTGATGGTTTTATGGGGTTGCTTCTAGTTGAGGCTTCTGGAATTTGTTTCAATGTTTTTCCAGCACTGCTGCTAGCTTTATCAGGCTCTTCTCACGCACTGATACTACATCCACAGATTTTTTATCTTTTGCTTTTTATTTTAACAAGTTCAAGCGTTCTAATTTTAATACTATTGTACGTTGATTGAAACGTTCTGGGTTGATAAGTGCAGGGAGAAGATGAGTGTTTCTCGTAAAATAATGTTTTGCGTTTACTGTTATAAAGAACTCTACATATATATTGCAGTTGTGGGAACACATTTGAAGACTCAAAATACCACCATAATAAATATGTATACATATATATATACATACAAATTTTTAAAAAATTAATTTTTCATTTCTTTTTTTTTAAATCGTTAATTTAGGTAGTTCGCCACAATTGTGTCAACTACCTAAATTAACGATTACAAAAAATAATGTGTAATCAATTACACAATTACATTTTAATCGTAATTTCTAATTTGTAATTAGATTACATTTTGTCCAACTCCGATTACGTTGTTGTGCCGCCTACACTGGTGCGCCTTAATTTACCATGAAAGTAAACAGATTGAGCCTTTAAGACTTCAAAACAGTTAGACTTAACTGAAATTATCAAAATTTTGACTTGCACCATTATGATTCTCAGTCCTCAAAGTATTTTATACCGCATTGCAGCGAAACAAAAGGTTCGAGCTATTAAACAGCGATGAATATTTATGCAAAAGAGCTGGCTCACTGTGAGATGGTAGCAAAGCGCGTTTAGTATGTGTGGACAAATTTTGTACAATGGGTCAGGTGGCCTGATAATGTTTGTATTTGTATGGCGAGAACTAATTGGGACGATATGCAATGATAATGAGAATCTGATGGCTTTTTTGTTTCATGTATGTGCATGTTTTAACATATATTAGAATGAGCTCTCAACTACTTTCTTACATACTTATTTTTCACGACTTCCGGTCAATTAAGTACTTTCTACTGGTTTTTTAATTAAAAAATAGACTTGGGCCGTGACTTGATTTCTTCGTGTATTGATCCTATATAATTACAACTGCAGACAAAGAAGTGAATTAAAGTAAAGTATCAGTATTATTGCCTTTCGTTTCTCTCCATCTACCCTTGTTTTTGTTTAACATCTTACTATCGCAAAGTTATCCAACAGTGTTATATGTTCAATTTGATTTAATCGACGACGCTACCCGTTATAATGGGCTGCTTTTAAATACTTTTAAATAAATTTTTGTTACTAGGATTTATCAAATAACTCAATTATTTTATAATAGAAGACTGCCGCTTATCAAAATCACCCGAGGTTCATCGTCCCAAGCACAATATCATTAATTAGATTATATTACCAATGATTTTTTAAAAACAGAGAAGCAAACTGCTGACATTCCAGTCCTGAAATTTTAGAGATTTTAGAAAAAGCATGCTACCAAAATGCCACCCGAGAAAGAATTTTTCTTTCAGACACTAACAGAACAGCTTGCACATGGAATTAAAAGCCAATTTCTAATTACTTCGAATCGAGTCAATTACATTTCGCACCCCAATCAACTATGTTCCACAATGAATTTGAAAACCGTAGTAATTATAATCATTGTTTGCTTCCAATGACATTTATCACCACTCCAAAATCGAATTTCAAACTTACCCAAAAGTTGAACAGCATTGTCTCACTCTACATCCAACTTCCCCCAAAATTTTAATAAAACCCCTTAATACAGAAAAATTCCATTACAGCAAGACGGCTTAAAAAGCATCCACTCAAATCCCCCTACAACCATGCACTCCAACTTCCCCTAAAAAAAAAAAACACCAAAAACTCTCACGGAAAACCCCCAAAAAGTGCACCACTAGCAACCACCAAGTTTCCACACGAGGCACAAATAGACCGCGTCTCGAAGCTCGCAATTACTCAACGCGTCGCCTCGTCTGGCATCGCGTGCGTCGTCCACGGGGCATCACCGCGCCCCGAGCAATTCCCCGGAGCTAATAAAGTCACGATAACGTTCGCTGACGAACGTCGGCGTAGCGACGGGTCAGCGAGGCTGCTGCACGCAACGCCAGGCGCCTCCCGTATCCGCGGAGGGGCCCGATACAGCGCGCACCGTGGGCCAGCACTGAATTTAGGATGTATGCTTAAATGAACGAAAGGTCGTCCTTAGATATCCCCGGGGCCGAAATTTATGTAGGTGTTGCCCGTGGCTTTATCAGCCCTGGCTGGCATTCCTTTGCCTTCCACCCGGCGCCCCGTTGTCGCCCGAGAGCAGGTTCTAATTCGTGTGAACTGCGGCCGGGTTCCCCGAAATCAACTCCTCGCCTCCGGTCCGGCCACTCGCGGAAAGGTCACGCCACGCAAGGACCTGCACGCTTATACATTGACGGGCGAACCGGCGAAATTATTCGCCGTTATCTGGGCCCGGGCTTGTGCTTCGATTTGTTCGAGGAGCCGCGCGGCGGATAATGTCGCTTCGGGGACCGGCTTCGGCGACCGCAGCCGAAGCTCGCGATTTACGCGGCGGCCCCGAGAGGGCCGCGAGCCGGGGCCTTCTCTCCGCCGCTGCGGACCTACTCCCATCGGTCCGGCCAAGAAATTTCGGGGAATCGCGCGGGGTGAGTACCGGGAAACTGTGGCTTTTAGTTGATTGTGAAGCAGAGGTCTTTTGGAGAGTGTGCGATGCACGTTTGGGGTTTTCTTGTTTTCGGGGCTGGAGCGTTGGGTGAGTGCAGTGAAAGAGGGGCTTGAAAGGTCAATTTCTTTTTAATGCGTGTCTTATACGACGCATCAAGCGCACTTAAGTGGTTATTAGCGGCGAAGATTTTGGTTAAATGAACTATAGAGAGGTAGATTTTGAATGAACTCATTATAATTGAATATTTTCAAAGCTTTTATCGAAGCGGTAGATAGCAGGGTAAAGTAACCGAATGAGACCCATTTCTTAAAATCATCATAACTCTTGGCTGAGAACACTTTTATTAAAATTCGATACACGTTTTAACAGTAGAATATGTATTCTTTAACAACCTACTGAAAAGTACTATAACAAAAATTCGGTTTCTTCATAATAAAATAAAAACGAAAGTCATTCAAATACGCAGATAAAAAAATGGGTTCCTAATATGAGACCCAGTTTGTTTTTTTCTGAAAGTTATTTTTCCTTTCCTTTTTTATAAAGCCGACATGTGAAATCTATTTCTTCACTACCGCAGTCTTCGTGGGTCCACCACCGAAGTCTTCATGGGTCCAGCACGTCCATCACAACACTTTATTTATACGAACACTTAATCCATTGTTCACCTAGCACATCTGAAGAATAAATACCTGTGCAAAACAAGCATTCTGTGTGATAATTTTCTTTCCTAATCACTTTCATCATTCAGAACAATTTCTTTTTCACTCTCATCAGTTGAACTTTCACGGGTCTCATATTCGTAAACAATAACATGATAAGTATTAAGTAGCTTCGAAGTTAAGTCTTCATCATTTAATGATATGCAACTAGTAAGCCTTAAACTCCATTGCAAGCACTATGCAACAGTATTTGTGAAAATCATTATACACTTACCACTTTAGAGATATTTTTAATTTAATCGAATCCACGTTGAAAACTTTCTGCAACGTATTTAAAAAATATGTGGCTGCTCAAGACGCTTAATTGATTACAACGCCACTGTGCGGACAAAACAGCAAATACACGGTTAGTTAATAAAGAAATAGCATCGCTATGACATTCAAGAGTTCTGTAGCGGAGATAAGCTGGGGTCTCAGATTAAGAGAGGTGGCCATATTCGACTACTTTACCCTAATTAGTAATAATCAGCATGTAGGACTGTAATAAAGTTACATACCACTGTAACTGTGAACAGAATTATTATTTTGGCATAAAAAAATGAGCACATTCTGCGATTGTCAGTTAATAAAAGTACAAAGTTTGGAATTATAATACTAAATGCTTTTTTTTTAAATTCCCTAAAATCCGCCTTATTTTCAGAGCGTCAAATTAGAGAGAACCCCTTAAAGCTCTAATACTGCGAGAAATACAATTTATATTAACTGGGCTGCGTAGGCCGCCATGGTGTAATGGTTTTACGCAAGTCTTCCACGCAGTAGGCCTCGATTTTATTGCCGTTGCCGCTTTAATTTCATTTTCTGTGTTGTTTTTCACGAGTCATACATTTTCAACCAAAACGTATGCTTTTCGTTTTGTTCGCTTCTATCTGCATAAAATAGCCGTTCGCCAGCGTTGCTACAGATTTTTCCTTCAGTATTTATGTGTAAGCTCGACGTGGGTGTACCAATACAAATCTTCACGCTCGAGTCGATCCTAATCGTTTCGTGTTCTGACTGCACTTTCTCCCCCTCTACTTCATCCTATGTCCTGGGCTTAACAGTGCATAATAATGCACGTGACTTGTTAACTAGGGAGGCAAGAAAGCGCCAGTTTCTTGATCGCTGATCCTGCGGAGTCACTTCGCAACTAATGTGGTTTTAAAAACAGCTCTCTCCTAGCAATACGCATACTAGGTATAAGCTGTTAAAAGAAATGGGACACTTTTTAATAAACAATTTTATTTAAATTCACTACTCTGGCTGTTTGTTTGTTTTCCCGTTTTTTCGATAATCCAATCAACTAGAAACTTCGTAAAAGTAATTGTCGTTTTGTTAAGAATGAATTGTAATTTGTGAATGTTCAGATATACCTTCTTCTTTCAGAAGATTTCAAAAGGGATATTTGACTGGAGATCAATTCATCATTGATCGAGTTAAATAAAATCGTTTCACTTAAAAATTAATTTTTTTATATTTTTTTTCTAATGATAAATCTTTATGCCTGGTAACGCATATTTTTTAACTATTCGTTGTTTCCGCGAAAATCAAAATGTCCATCAAAAATACTCTACAAAAGTGCAATCACTCTACGATGTTGTGAATAAATTAGGTTAATATGTTCACACATAGAACTCCTATTTTTGAAAATAATACTGGAACAAATTTTTAATTGTAAAGTAGATTCAAAATTTCTTATAACTAAAAAACAAAAGGTATTTTGCTGTGTAGAATCAATTGCATAAAAATGTCTCAGATTTTTATAATACCTTGTATTTGTCTGTTGTATTTTTCCAAGGGATTTTAACTATTAAGACACAAATATTTGTAGCCCGCAGTGAAAAGTATCCTTAACCCTGTAGTGAATTTTCAAAATGGTATAATGCTTTTGTTCCATACCTAACTAAAATTAAATAAAAATGAATGAATAAAAGACATTATCACATTAACCAAAATTAGGTTGAAATAATGAAATTATATTAATAAAAAATTGTGTTGCATTAGTTATTGGGCCAATAAAGGTATTGTTAGGCATGTTTTCGTAGCTAATAAACGTGAAATCATTCTTTCATTCTATTTCTGCAGAAGCACAGATTTTAGATATTTATCGAATTTTTATGGTTTTCTAATGCCACATGGCGCTCGTTCATACACACTATGATATTTTAACGACATCAGGTTCGTAGTATTATATAGCACATAAAATGAAGAAGTCAAAGTGGTTTTAATTTTATGCTCGGGAAATGGTTAAAACACTTTTGCAGTAACAAAATTATAGCTCCTTGAAAGTCGCTTTAGGGTACCACTGGCAATGGAATGAAGGTAAGAAAGTAACCAAGTGTAAATACCATCAAGCAGTGCAATATGAAATATCACCTTTTAAGGATTATTATAAGCCGCCTGCTGGTTTATAATTCAATTAACCATAAATAATATGAAAGATGGTTTTCTCTCTTAAATTTGATCGAATAAAAATCCCTTCACGTATCAGTTCTGTACGATATATTGAACATTTTATTCAAATAAATAATTTATAAAAAGATTCTGTTGGCCGTTTTATGCATATTGAATTCCTTGCCTCAACATTACAATCTTTTTCCATACCTCACGCCTCTGTAATTGTTATTCACCATATTCTTACTGAAACTTCAGTTACTTCAGTTACTACACCAGAAAATATCAAAACAAAATTAACCGCACAACGAGCAAGGTATTTCATCCCAGCACCTTACTTTATGCAAGAAGCCATATTTTCAAAATTGTTCCCTCAACATACAGTGAGTAACAAAATTTTTGAATACTTTTTAAAATCGCATAACTTTTTCACAATTAATCCAAACGACTTGAGATTTTTTTGAGATGCTAGAAGGATTAGTTTGCTACGTGATGTGTTTCGTCGTTTTGAAAAAAAGCACTTGGTCGGAATAGCAAAAAAATAGTAAATGTGGTTTGTTAAACTTTTTTTTTGTGAGCCCGTAATGCAAATTCAAAAAAACCCGTTTCTAGATTGAAGTAAGTTGTATACATGCCCAAAACTTCAATCGCGAAATTCCCGAAATCAGCGGTTTTCAACCTTATTCTGCGATCTGTAAGCGTTTATAGCTCAGAACAACGTTAACCGATTTTGATAAAATTTTCCCAAAACATTCCATCAAGCAATTTCCAACCCCTTTCACTTCCGCCATTGCCTTCCTTAATCTAATAATTCAACTAACTAATTTCTCGCAAGGAATACATAATAACCTTTCCCCGCGGAACTTCCTCCTCCAAACTTTCCTTCACGCCGTTCCCCCAAAAATTCCATCATTCGAGCTCCGAAACTCTTTCACTTCCGCCACTGCTTTCGTACACAGCGCCCTCGCGAAGCCTCCATTCACTTCCTGTATCGAAGGAAAAGTACACAGGGTCCGCAAAAAAAAATTGTTCGAGCGAACATCCCAGCAAAAACAACCGTACCACCAAAGAAGATACTGAAGAAGCGTGGAGAAACTTTTTGCCCCGACCATCGGTAGGCACGACGAAATTTTCCCCAAATCGCCGTCGTGTTTGGTCGCGTCCAAGTACCCAACAAATTACCACCGTACACGCAGGGACAGCCATATTAAATGACATTCACGTCCGAATCGCGTCCCATGTTATTACATAGTAGTGTCCTGGAATAAGGGTCCGCTTCCTAATTCTCCTACGAAATTAGCGTCGCTGACAAGAAGCAGGCCTTGGCGATGGCTCATCGACCAGTATTCCGACACGGTTTTACAGCTTACGGTTATCGGGGAAAAGGAAGAGGGGGGGGGGGGGGGGGGGACGAGGGGCCATTTGACCGCTTTCGGGCGAACGATGTCCAGAAGGCTCCACGAGACTCGTGTCAGCCGCGACCTTCTTTGCGACGACTGTAAACCGAGCTTTCCTGGGCCCCTAACGCCGGCGCCAGGCTTCGGGTTTACGACACAGAATCGATATGGCCCCATCATTAGTTCGGTTTAACGAGCACGGACCACTGTCCTTCCGTTTCGTACCGTCCCGAGCCTCCACGGTCGGCGTGCACTACGCGAGGCTAGGGCCCCGATTCACGACTGGCCCCGCAGCCCCCTTGTTTCTCGTCATTCAGCGGGACTGCCAGGCGGTGGCTTGAAATCCTCTCAACGAAGCAAGCAGACGGAGTTTTGAGGGAACTGGAGGGTGTCTTGAGATTGATGTAGGTTTAAAAATTGTGAAAGGTTTGAAGATTTTGGAGGCATTAATTTTAGAATGATAGTGTGACATTATGCAAAATTGGAATTTGAATGTTTCAAAAGTCATTTGCAAGGGAAGATCTCCAGCCCGAAAGTTCAAAATTTCTGAAACTTTATGAATATGTAGGGGATCTCCTCCTGGTTACTACGCGATTTTTGTTTGCTGGCCAAATTCATTCGAAAGGAGTGAAATTAACCCTGGAAAATTCGGCTATTTTCCGATTTTGTGTTATAACTCGCGAACTGTAATTCACGACAAAAGTTACTTCTTTTAATTAGATCTATAATTTAGTAAAATTATTTTACACTTCACGAGTTGTAACACAAAATCGGAAAATAACCGGAATTTCAGGTGACAATTACACCCCCTTAGAGTGAATTTGGGCAGCAAACAAAAGTTGCGTTGTAATCAGGAGGAAATCCCCTACGTATTCACAAAGTTTCAGAATTTTTTGAATTTTCGGGTTCGGGATCTTCCCTTGTCAGCGTTTCTGAAAAATACTTTTGGACTTTTCTTTAGGTACCTTTGGAGAAGATCTTTACAACAGTGGTGTACCCAGAGGGGGCCAAGGGGCTCTGGCACTCCCCAAAGCAGGGACATTGTAAAAAGAAAGGAGACTGGATTTTATTTTTTAATTAAATTTTATAATCACTTAAATGAATTTTAATGAATTTTATTGAGTTTGTGTTAAGAATATTTTTATCCGTTCAAGTCGGCTCCCTCCAAGATTAAATCCTGAGTGCGTCACTGATTTACAGCATATGTTTTTTGTTTACAGTGAGAAAATCGAAATTTGGGAGTGAAAGCTTGGTATTCTAGTGTCTGTTGACACGTTTGTAGGGAATATTAAAATATTCTAGGACGCCGGCGACTCCACAGTGTCGTTCTAGGGTTGAAAGTCTTGATAATACTCAGATTTGAAAATATTTATTCTGTTTGTCGATACCGTTGCATCTCTTATGTTTTTGTTAATTTTTTAATCTAGCTAGATCCAACACATAATAAAAAACACCAAAAATTGCAAGGCCCGAAGATTTCAAGACTATCGAGACTTTAAAAATTTTTGAAAATTTCAAAACTTCATCAAATTTATAAGATTTTAGAAGACTACCAATCGCCAGGCTCCAGCAAAATGTTTTGAGGTGTTTTGGGTTTAAGAGATTAACTCGAGACGTGTGAAATCTCATTCTGAATCATTCATAACTTTTGCATTATTTCTGCCAAGTGAATGCAGGGTATCCCAAGGTTAAATAACTTTTAAACGCTCATTGTGCTCCCCTTGTATGCAAGAATCAGACGATCGTAGATTCAGGAACGCTTCCTTTTTGAATTTATTAATACGTTTTGCCTGTTTAAGACTTAACAGACTAATTTAATGACCAAGGTTCAAATGAAGGTCAGAAGTCCATTGTACTCCATTAACTCAAATATATTTTCTATCCAAAAAATGAGGAATTCGTAGTAGAAATATAATCTTCAGTCGAGTGCTCATTTATACAAATAAAATGCTACAAATCACTATTTACAAATGGATTGCTTTTAAAATAAATTAGTTTGGAATGTGAACACTTTACTGAGATTTTTTTTCACATAGTAGACGAATACGTTGATTGAAAAATGCGAGTAATTTATAAGGGTAGATATATAAATGTTGCATGTAGCAAAAAGACTAAAGGAAGACGTAAAATTAATCAAAATTACACAAAAACACTACAAGTTATATCTAACACACGATAATTGTATTTCATTTATTTTAAAGTTTATAAGGAATAAATATGTATCCTCCGTGTAACGAAAACTGGGGAAGAGAAATAAGCTACAAATTTTTCATCGACATTTTCTTCTAGAATCAAGGAAGGATTTTCCACGTATTGTTTAATATTACGTGTAATTGGAGATGGCTAATTAAACGTTCTGTGCATACTTCTCACGAATACACAAGATCGATAAGGTTGTTGCGACGAAAAATGAGTGGAAGTTATGCAATGAGTTTTTTCTATATGGAGCTCCACTTTCCAGGAAACAACTTCAAACGTCACTCGATAAAGCAACCAGATGTGACGAATCACGTTGTAAAGCTGGGTTCCCACGCGTGCAACGTCCTGCGCAGAATGCGTACTTGAAGCTTTTAAAACGAATCGTTTTTTGAAGTATTTTCTGTATTGCAAGTTGCACTTGTGATAACGCAATTCAATATTTCGCCATTTGCAAATACGATCCGTTCCGTTGAATGATACGAAGAAAAAATTGAATGGATTGACAAAGTCTATCTTCTTACGCCCTCGCTACTTTTCAGCTACAAACTGTAAGCAAAACTTTTTCTACGTAAATCGATTCTTCTCGTCATTTCGAGTAAATACAAAATTATTAGGTTAAGGTACTTGAAAAATGAGTAGGTACTTTGTCAGATGTTTTAAAGTATTTCATTAAGTTTACATGACGAAAGAGAAGATTACAGTAAAAAAGGTTCATAAACTGTTTATTTAAATAGAAATTTCGAATAACGAACAAAGGTAAAAACATTATTCATCATGTGTGGAACAAAGATAATTAATATTCGTCGAATAAAGTTATAGTAACTCTTATTCGAGCCGTTATTTAAATAATTTCTTACCTCTCTCAGAATATTAAATATTTTTCCCTCAGGAGAAAAAGAAATGCAATTGCAATTTTCGTGCACACTGTTATATTTATGCAAATAAGGGATTTATAGAAGCAGAGTTTTTAGAGTAGAACCGAGCAAAGATATTGTAGTGATTATATCAATGACATTGTGGAAATATGGCTTTAGGGGTTAAAAATGTACTTTTTACTATTTTTTATCGTTGATGTATGTTTAAGACTTATTAATTAATTATCGTTAGTATGAGGGGTTCCAAGATTCTTTCTTGATGCATTTAAGCTCGCATCTTGACAGAAGTGCGAATGGATCAAGGGATTACCGAAATTGTTGAGTGATGTAATCAGTTCGATCGTCACAGAATTCCCGATATGGAAAAAAACGACATTCTTCGGTTTGTTAATGCCTAATCATTCGGTACACAAAGTTATCGGCGATCAAAGACGCCCTCCTCGTCCCACTATATAATGCCGAAAAAGAAATCACTGCTTTCGGCAGATCAAAGGCGCACCGCTGCGACGGGAAAGACCGTTTCCAGTATCAGAGGCTCGATAACATCGGTATTATCAGCACGACGAATTGACTAACTGCCCGATAAGTGACAAGAATCTCGTCATCGACTCTGATCCCGGTTGACGTCAATTAATATTTTTTTTACGCGTCAAGTGGCCCGAATAGAATCTTACGTTCCCTCTTGTAACGCATATTTGACAAATTGTATGACGATTATATCCTGTTGACAAAATTGCCTGTACTATTGTTAGAATGGCAGCGCAGAAATGATAAAATAATTAGAATTTTTGTCAATTTTATTGTGATTTGGGATGTTATAGTCGCCTTATTTTCGAGGATGTTTAATGAAATTTAATTTTTGTTGGGGATACAATTAATTTCGAGATGTTTCGGGGTTTCTGTAAATGCAGGAACGTGGATGAAGAAATTTTAAGGGCTTCCCATGGAACTAAGTTACAATTTTACCTTGATTTCGTGTATATTTAATAAATTGATGCACATGGTTAGTTAGATAAAATGAATTAATAATGAAGCAATTTAATATTTAAATTTTATTTAAATTCAAATAAAATTAAATACCAAATTTTACACAAAATTAAAATTTACAAAATTCAATTAATATTAAATACTTTTTCATAAAATTCAATTAACATCCAATGATTAAATTAATTGAAATATTTTTAATAAAATTAAGTACCAAATAAATTTACACAACCTTCAAATTTACTATTATGCATCATATTTTAAAGGTTTTGGCATTTTGCAACATGTGTAGGTTAGCCTTTGAACAAAATCCCTAGGTTTAACAATTCAAAATAGGAAGGGGATTTGGGATTTGCAAATGGAATGCATTTATCGTAATTTAGATTAACACGAGTAACATTTAATCTTGATTTTCAACGTGTACTATTACATATTGATTCAATATAGTATTTCCACGACACAATGAAATTCGAAAAGTGGCCACCAGAATTTCTAAATAAGTTTGATTCAGCTGAAGTAATAGAGTCGAGTAGATCCTTCGACAAGTGTAAGTAATTAATGACACTCCATATATAATTTAGAATTTTGGGGGATTTAATATTTTGTTGTAAGCAAACAAATAGAGCCAAGTCTAGTAGCAGCATTAGAAGCACTTCAAGCCTTATCAATAATTCTTCTAATTGATGGAATCGGTTTCCCTAAATTTTTAAATCCGAGATTATTCTCGTAGGCACTATCAAATAATACACTGCAGGAAGTTATTAACCACAGTGCTTTCTTTCTCAAAACACCACAACTGCATCGAAACAATTATATTAGTTATAGTACACTATGTATTCTTAATTTTCCAATAATTTTTATTTCACTATAGGTACATTTCTATTCCTTCCTTTTAACTTCAATGTCTTCAATTACACTTTTTACTGGCAAATAGATCATGGGATACACGAAGTAATCACGTCTGCTTATTTACTGGGAAGAAAGTATTTGCAATTTGTTTTCGTGCAAAACAGATCAGTTAATCTGCACGAGGAAATATGTTCTATGGATACTAATGGCTTTCGAAATCGCACGACGAAGACATATCACGCTGCTCGTCGACGTTCATCGGTCGGCAGACAAGTTAATTCGATATAGACGTAATGGTATCCAGAAAAAGATTCGATTGCGGGAAAGAATTATCTTCGTGCCGACGAAACATCAGACTACCTACCTAAAAAAATCGACAGACATTTGCTCTCGACGCTTTCAATGTGCTACAATTAATAACAAATATTTGCAAACGCTCTATAAATTTCCAATGATAATAAAAAAGAATTTTTAGTTAAACGATTTCATTTAACTTGTTAAAAAATGCATTAAAAACAAAAATATAATTCTTTTCTTGTACTACAATTATTGTGATGGTGATATGTCACGTTAAATAAAATCATGGGGGTGAAAAAAAGTTTCAGTCTCTCTGTACTATTAAAATTCTTTTTAATTTAAAATCAGAGATGTTTTGAAAATGGTAGTAATAGTTACTATACTCATTCGCAAGGAAACATTAATAAAAAGAAATATGCTAATGGCTTCCACAAGTGCATAAATACTTACAAAACATGTCCAGTCATTTACAATAAATTTGTTTTTAAATTAGAGTTGTCATGAAAAATGAATTGTTATTTAGCTAAAAGAATTACGTGATAACATTTTTATATTTAATTTTGCACAAGGCGAATTTATTAAAAATGAAAATTCGTTTACATTTATTTCTATCTGCACTTTAGAATATTTATTTTTCACGCTGTTATTTTTCACCTATTTACTTCGCGATACTTCCATTTATATTTTTATTTAACATTATTGCTCCCTTCTTAGAAAACTTGTACATGCATTTCAGGACAGCTATTATTGGCTGCGATCCACAAACATGTATTTGCATGCACTTCTGATACTATTACTTACAGGGAATTAGCACCTTTCACTTTGCTTGTCACGATCAATTCTGTTGACAGGGGCAGTGTGCCAAAAGCACACATCGAACTTGTTCTAATAAATTACGTTAAGTCGCCATCACTGTCACACTGTCTCCCATTTCCTGACGAGTCTGTTCGTTACGCATCGTTCGATAATCATGTGCTGTTTTCTTTTGCGCGTTATGTATGCTTCTAGCTTTTCTCTTTAACGTCTCGTCACATTTCATTCTTAACTCAGGAGGTAAGAAAATATAATTTTTTTACGTTTTTCTTATCAATCCTAACGAGCATTTTTCATCAAGAAATGGAGTCCACGAAAAAGCTTTCGTTACTTTAGAATTTAGAGCAAGAAAGGAAGAGAAATTCAGAAACAATTAGCTGCTCCTAATTGTTAATATCAGAGGCAGTAGGAAACAAATTACTGACTTGGGATGGAATTAGTAAAAAATATAAACTATGATCCAAAAATGGAAAGGAGAAATCGAAACTATAAGTTTCAAAAAGTGACTTTATTTTGAGGTTTTCTAAAGAAAAGGAGGAAAAATTAACACAGTTGGATCTGTTCACAGATTTCCGCCACAAAAATTTACTCAATAAATTTAAGTAAACACACGCAATATGGGTATGTAAAAAAGAAGTAAGTGCAAAATGTTAAAAAGGGGAGTGTGTAATACTTACTCACGCGAAGGAGTGAGAAATACTTAATCAAATTAAAAAGTGACCATTTCGGTACAAAATATGACTTTTCAGTGATCCTCTGCTGACTTTCCTCCTCTCATAGGTACGTGAAGGGGTTATGCCTACCTGTGGGGTCTCAAAAACATGTATATTCGGGAATTTTTTGGGGAAAAACTTGAAGGAAACTTTTAATCAAACGTTAAACTACTTGTAATCATTTTTGCGATAAAAATATAAATAAATCAAAGAAATATCAGCGATCTACCGGCAGCAATTTTTTTCAGTAATTTGCAGTGATCGCCCCAATTTAGGCCTGGTTCATCCGAAATAAAAAATTCGCGGGAATTTAGTTAGTATATTAGATTATCTAGTCCTTAATCGTTCATTATCCAGAAAAATTAATTTGCTCCTAACTGTCCTATTTGTCGAATTTTTCGGTATTCGAATATTCCAATACTTCACTTGCTCAAATAGATGGCGAATATAATTCGAATATCCAAGTATTCGAATACTGATGTATTCGATGTGTGAATTATAAATCAAGTTCTTTAGGTCCATTTTTTACAAGCTTTTATTTAGTCTCAGTTGTGAGTTCGTCAGTTTGTTAGGGTGAAATCTTGTAAACAATTTTAAAATTCACACCATACTAGGTATTCGAATATATCAGTATACAATAGTATACAATAGTATTCGAATACTGAAATATTCGAGTAGTATTCAAATACTTAAATATTCGAATAGCATTCGAATACTTAAATATTCGAATAGTATATTCGAATACTTAAATATTCGAGTAGCATTCGAATACTTAAATATTCGAATAGCATTCGAATACTTAAATATTCGAATAGCATTCGAATACTTATATATTCGAATAGTATTCGAATACTTAAATATTCGAATAATAACATTCGAATACTTAAATATTCGAAGTTTATTCATAGCATTCGAATACTTGTAAAATATTCGAATATTAAATTATTTGAATAGTTCCAGCCCTGCTCCAAACTGGCGGCTTCTTATAGCAAAATTATCGATTTTCGCTCTCATTTTTCATCATTTTTCATCTGTAAAATAAAAACGACACAACGGAAATGAAAAAACCACGATTAAGAACTAGATAATCTAATATACTAACTAAATTTGGATGAATTTTTTATTTCTGACGAACCAGGTCAAATCTAAAATGGTCACCGTAAGAAAAAAAAACGCTCTCGGAAAATCGCCTATAACTCCATGATTTATTTAGATATTGCATTGTAAGAAAACTACAACAACTTTAAAATATATACTTGTGTTTTCAGACTTTGCAGGTAGGCATAACCCCTTAAATCTGAGTAGTGAAAGCAAAGTAGGGACTCTTCCAGCTTCAGCCCCCTTTTTTTTCAAATTTCCCAACTTCTCAGTGAATCTTAAAAACCGTCGCATTAATAGTTCTCACTCTCATAAATCGAAACCATCCCAGTTAACACCCCGCGCGTAAAAGCGAATCCGATAAAATCATACAGGCGTGGCTAAAAATGACGAAACACCTGCTCGAAGAAAGTTTACGGTGCACAACAAACCACCGGACTGTATTTGCAATATCAGCGTACTGTCTCCATGGTTTTGTGAGACGAGGCGAAGGCATTGATTAACACTAGTAGCAAGGACTCCTGGGAAGACACTGATAGATGTCTACGCGCGCCGATAGAAAAAGAGGCCCGGACCTAATTCAATTGCAGGCCGCCGTTCCGCAAACACTCATGATAATTCAATCAAGCTCACCCCATCGAGTTATACCCACGTCCCACCCTCCGAGAGGGGGGCCCCATCCGGGCCGGGAGCCCCGCAAGACCGTCGGCGGAGGGTTGGAAACGGCTTATAATCTCCGTACGAGAACATCTGCACTCTAATCGGCTGATGATTTCCACCTAAACCTTCGTCCGTCCTTTTCTGACCGAACTAATTGTAAGTGCACCCTGGACAAGATATAGGACCCTTCGTCGGTAAATCATGCGGCTGTCTATGAAAATTGTGGTACGACGACGGTCACTCGAGGTCGATGTTACTCTTCGTAGACGGGAGCGACGCTTTTTATTGACATTTTTGTGGATTGTTTGTCGTTGAAAATTATTTGGCTTTCATTCCGTGTAAGTGTACATGACTTTAGTGTGTGCGAAGATTTTCAGCATCTGAGCAATATTAATATTATTATTAAACGTGTTTATTACTTTCGTAAAAGGCGAAGTGCAGGCAGTATGCTGTTACAATACCTCAACTTAAATATGTGTGTATAGATGTGACAGATAAAGGCACGTCTACACGACGATCAGGGTTGCCACCTCTCCGGTTTTGGTCCGGAGACTCCGGGTTTTGAAGCGAATCTCCGAATTGTATAATGAGACATTGTGATATTATACAAAGGTATGAATTTTATATACAATAAGAGTTATTAATTAAATAAACAGATACCTAATTTTAAATTCTGAATTGTTTCAGCTCAAATGAATTGCACATCTGTTTTCCGGATATTCGAGAACAAAACTGTTATTTTTTTTGCTTTTTACATCTCCGGGTTTATATTCGAATCTCTGGGTTGGACTGTGTGGCACTCAGGGATTTATGTGGTGATAAGGTGGCAACGCTGACGACGACACTTTTGTGTCTACATCAAGTGTCGTTCGTGTCTAGCTAGAGCTATGTAGTTGCAGTGTGATCAATGTAGCTCTAGCTGCAACTCCCGCGACTATAGGTCGAATTCGGTGTCGCGGACTGCTCTAGGCAGTTTCCAATCCTCCGGAAATTTTTTTCAGTGTCGTATACATTTGATCTAGATACCAAAGTGACGTCGTGTAGACGGACCTTCAAGGTTGTGTCAAGAATTTGAAGTATGGGGTACATCCGGGTGAGATGCTCTGCCAGGAGAAATGCCCCAAACCCTATATTTCAAATTCCATACGTAAGAGCGTAAGATACATGAACAGTTTTCATTGGGGGGTTTTCAAACTCGTTTTTTGTGTGTTTTTCTGGATATAGATAGGTATATGCTGAAGAAGTTAACTGGGGTTTACATTTCAGCTCTATTATAAAACTGTAGTGTACAGAATGTTATTTAAAATATACTTAATTTTTTATTGAAATTTTGGTTAACAAGGTGGTAGAGGTATTGAGGGACAATGTAGCGAAAGTATTTTGCTATTGGCCCTTCTTTTCAAAGTTATCGAGTGAGGCATCTCTCCCTGAAGAAGGAGAGATGGCCACAGTCCACACATGATTAGGATAGATGGCTCAGTAATAATAATAATAATAATAATAATAATAATAATAATAATAATAATAATAATAATAATAGGATTGTCGTTTAATTTAGTTTAATAATACTTGTAATATGAGAATAAATTTAATGGGTTTCATTTCAAGTACTTCTCGTCGCTTTGAATTCTGTTTTTGTTTGACTTATTCTTAATGACATACAATATTAATATCAGATTTAAATGTAATTACATTTTAATTGTAACTGAATTTCTAATAAATCTGTCGTTGTGGTAGCATTATTTCATAAATAATTTTGATTTCTTCTTTGTTATTTTTCTTAAATAATTATGTGGGGCATCTCTCCTGGCATCTAAAGGAAATACTGGTCCCTTTTCTTGAATCAGCATAAAATCTGATAAAATAAATAATATCAGTATTAACAAGGGGAGGACAGGGTTTAGTAGAGATTGATTGTGATGAGCCTTGGCACGATGGATCTATGTCGAAAATAGGTAAATAGGTGTAAATTATTAAACATTTCATGGTGGCGGTGACGTTTTAGTGGGTAAAAATTCCACACTACCCTGGCGTCAGCGGAGGATTCCCCTCTAAAGGTGTCGGGGTGTCTTTTGAAGATTTCCTCGCGTTAAAAAAGAATAATAATTTATAAATATAATTAACATTTTTTTTAACGCGGGGAAATCTTCAAGACACCCCGACGCCTCCAGAGAGGAATTCTGCGCGGAGGCCAAGGTAGTGTGGGATTTTTACCCACTAAAACCCCACGGCCAGCATAAAATGTTTAATAATTTACCTGTATGTAAATATCTCCATTATTAAGGGGGGAGACCTATTTAGGACGCTAGGAATAAGGTGATTCTTGGGAATTTTTCTTCTAAGAAACTTTTAAGTGGATATTTTCCAAACTTTCGGGGTATTTTAGTTCACATTCAAGCAATAAAAATTAATTTTTATGTTACAAAGTGTTCGGTAGAAATGAAGATATATGAACACGTTCGTTAATGGTGCCCCATTTCTTCCCTAAAATAAAAAAATCAAGGATTTTCTTATTTCTAATATAATCACATTGTCGATAAACCTAAGACATTAATAAATAAATTCAATTGCACAGCTCTTTTTCCATAAATATGTAGTATGAAATATCTTGGGGCAGATTGAAGTGCCACCAATTTGCCACCTTTTAACTTTTTTTTTTTCATTTGTTAGGTTCATCGACAATGCAACTATACTAGAAATAAGAAAATCCTTGGTTTTGTTTATTTCGGGGAAGAAATGGGCCACCATTACAATCGCCAATTTGCAAATCCGGGGCGCGGTCCTAATGAACGTGTTCATATGTCTTCATTTCTACCGAACACTTTGTAATGTAAAAATTAATTTTTATTGTTTGAATGTGAACTAAAATACCCTGAAAGTTTGGAAAAGATCCGCTTAACAGTTTCTTAGAAAAAAAATTCCCAAAAATCACCTTATTCCTAACGTCCTAAATAGGGCTCCCGTTTAAGGGGTTAGTGGACTATTGGATACGTACAGTCGTTAGATTCTTTGACGCTAAATTATTTTGATACCAAACAATCGTTATAGTCGTGCTTTTGACAATCTATTGTGGTCAGGTTTGCGAGTATTTACACAAAAGAAATCATCGAAAAGTATGAAATTGTCGAAGTTATTAATCATTGAAGATAGTCCTGTACGGCGCGCCGCTCCAGGTGGTGTACATAGATTCAGGTGAACCAATCATCTGAAAGCAAAATGCTTTGAGGTGATTCATCTGTGCACAAATATCTACAGTGTGGAAACTTGCCGATGAATTTGAACAAAAATTGTGGAAGTTACACACGAATTAATTTTTTTCCACATTTTTACGGGAAAAAAATCGTCTTTAATCAGTTATAAAATGTTTTACAAACATCCCACGTTGATGCGGAATTTCTACACGATACAGAATGAAATTCTACAGCTCCAGTAAAAATTTTAAGTGAAAATATTCATTGGTTCAAGAGTTATGATGTACACCGTTTTTGAAAATCGTGTTTCGAGAAAACCGGCTTCAAAGTTAAGTGCCCTATGCCAATACCGCTCTGCGAGGCCGTTACTCGACGGTGCACTCAATTACGTTCGCTGCTATAACTTCGACAAATATTTGAATTTCTTCATGAAATTTTGTTTAAAATTTTCATAAAGCATAAGACTTTCAAAATCAGTAAAAAAAAAGTAATCGATTTTCTGAAGCTGAAATAGTCCACAACCTCCTTAAGGCCTATTGGCTTAAACGAATGGACACCTATTTACTTATTTTCCACACAGATTCATCGTGCTGAGGCTCATCAAAATCCATGTCTACCACACCCTGTTCTTCCCTTATAAGGAATTTTAATAGCCATGTTATGTTAGGTGGGGCAACTCTCCCAGACTTACCCTAAATCTGTATTATTATTATTATTAATGTTCTTGAACCTCACTTGTGCACTGAGATTTATCATCGGTGTCTGGGTCTTTAGAATGTAAACAGAACATGTGCAGATTTTTTTTAAAATATGAGGTATGTTATTTTAGAAAGCAGCGACAAAGTCTAATTATTTACACCCAGCAAGTCAACAAATTTTCATGATATAAAATATTATTCCTAATCGTTAATCCTAAAATATTATTATACCTAATCGTGTCACGTATGAGAAATGTTATAATTTTTTCTTTTTTCAAAAGATCATAATTAGTGCTAACATTAAGATCGCAGATAAAAAGTTAACCATAATTTTCTCCGTAAAAAGTATTATTTATAAAACTCCAGAAACCTTCAATTTTGAAACCAGCAAACGGTTTCATTATCAGAAAAACAAACACATTCTCACATATCGAGAAATTCAAATGCAATGCCAATTGCATGCACTCAATGCCGTTTATTTAGTAGTCGTTCAAAAAATACCTAACAGCAATTATCACGCTCTTATTACTGTGCCTTAAAAGTGACATTTTACAAATTATTAGCGCGGGGAGTTTCGTAACAGGTGGTGTAACTGTAGTCGTATTGAAAAGAAAAAATAAATTAGAAATGTGTAATAAAATTTATTCATAAGTGGCTTCGTTTTCAGGGAAGTCGATTTTCAAACTTGCCTAAGTAGTACGCGTTCACGTGATTATGTACATGTATAACAGTAGCGTATGTATAACTGCATCACAAGACTATCGTAACGCTGTCATATGATCTAGAATAATACAATATAACCGGGAAGAACATCGTCTTTAACTTCAAATTACAGCAAACTTCAGTATAATTTTATTTTGTTCGATCGATATTCATTACATTACACTGTAAATTCTGGAGCCGATACACTGAATTATTAACATGGTCTTGGAAAATTGTAAAGGTATTTTGGACGTGAAAGAAACGTTTGCCCGTTCTATACTTCATGACTTATTTTTACTACGAGTACTAGGATACATGCTGTTGCATTATGCTTCATCCCCACGTGTCTCTACTCTAATTTTATCATAGTATAAATATGTCGATCATATAGGACTATGTGGATTTAAAATAGCGATCCACTTCAGGTTTATATAAAGATAGCGTAACGTTACGATTACTAATCATAATTGTGCATAATTTCTTTTGGTCTTTTCAAACTATATCTGTTGGTTTTTATTCTACACAGAAACAAATATTTAGTGTCCACTTGGGGGAATAATATGGAACGGGGAAGTTCGATGTTTCGTTGCTTATTATTCTCGTAATATTTTTTAAACAAGTATCTATATAAAAAAAGAAGTACTTTATAAATTAAATGATTAATAATTGAATGACATAATAAAGAAAACAGTAAGTCATTATTCAATTTTATACTCTGATATGTGTTAAGTATATGTTTCTTTATATTAATTTCAACAATCATATTGTCAAATTATTTTTCTCATCGATTGATATACTTCCGGGGTATATTAGCGATAAACGTTTTGAAACATTTTCAGTCGCAATTTATCTATTTTACAAAGCTTCCTTTCCGAAGGCTACTGCCTCCGAACTCCTTTTTACACGTGTTACGTGCAATCATAATGGCAGCAGAAAATTATTTCAAACGCGATAATTATTTTAAATTGTTTACCTACGCAAGAAGCTACCTGAGAACGGAGAACACGTGGCTAGTGGAAGGACTGATAGTGACTAGACTGTAGAACTTGCCTCGATAGAAGGCAAGTGCATAAAAAGGAATTCAACCCTCCACGTCCATAATCCTTATAATGGATCTATTGAATTATTTCCATAGAGACTGATGCTACCATTACGTCGTTATTGATTCAGCGAAATCTATCTGTCAATTGGTGGCAATGGCAGGGAAAATTATAAGTTTCTATAAGGGGAAGAAAATGAAGAATGGTGAAATATGAGTAAATATTTTATGCAGGGTATATTGACATTTTAATTACCTTGAAAATTTCATAAATACAGCTCGTGAATTACGCGAAATTGGAAAGGAGGATTAAATAGACTTGACGGTTCCCCGTATTATTCTTAAGTAAGAAATGCCGAGAATTTTAATTATGTCAGTAATTAGTTACTTTTCTATTACGAGAACTCATTGATCTTAATACGAAAAACTTATTGATTGAACTTTTCTTCTAGCAAAAATTATATCGTTAACTTAATGGAGTAGTCTCATTCGTATTTGCCTTAGGATTTTTTTTGTGGAAAAGTATAATTTCAATTAAAACAGTCTTTTGACATACTGTTATGGGGTATTCAGTGTATTGTTTAACATTTTTTTAGACATCAAATAAATGTTCCCTATAAAGATATAACACTTGAACTGTATGAAAACGTCCTTTGTTGGCGGAACTATTTAATATCAGGGTAACGAGTTGATCTGTAATCAACATCTTAGAATTTTACTGTTTAATAGGGTTCTGTTCAGTGCTGGTACTGAAATCATCTAAAAATATGAAATATTTTTTCTTTTATTAACAATAACGTCCAGAAGTTTTGTACGATTTTCGATTTTCCATGTTTCTACGACTGTCATTTAGAAAATTTCCAGCCAATAATGTTGGTTCTAAAATTTGTACCAATACTGAATACCCTATTAAACAATAAAATGTCAAGATATTGATTATAGATCCACTCGTTATCCTGATATTATACATATAATTCCACCATCGAAGGAAGTTTTCACAAAGTATGTGTATTAGCTATATCTTTATAGGGAACATTTATTGTGTATCTAAAAAAATACCGAACAATACAGTGAACACCTCATAACAATATAACAAAAGGCTGTTTTGATTGAACTTCACACTTTTCCATAAAAAAAATCATAAAAAAACACTATTTTTCGCACTTGTGAATGAGAATACACCCCTAAGGGGTTAGGCCACCATGGACGGAGCAAAATTGCAGTCACATTCGGTATTTTTTTTTAGCAAGATAATAAAATAAACAGAAAATTTAATATGAAGCCTGTTATTGTACAACTCTCGCCGGAAAAAATCGTATTTCTTTTCTTACGAAATGGCGGCGGTATAGCCGTGATACGCAAGATCTTGAAGAGCGACGTTTTCCACGGTGTTCAATCTCACGGCTATACCGTTTGACTTAGAACAAAAAACCAAAAAGTTTTATTTTCTACATGCCTAAAACTAGAGAAGTACATATGAAAATCCATAAACATTTGTCTCGAAATGGTGAACATGCGGAAAAAAAGTGCATTTTTTTTATACAAGTGTCAATTTCAAAGAATATGTTCAAGATATCAAAAAACCCATATGTTCGTCTCTAGTTTTAGACATGTAGAAAATAAAACCTTTTGGTTTTTTGTTCTGAGTCAAACGGTATAGCCGTGAGATTGAAAACCGTGGAAAATGTCGCTTCTCAAGATCTTGCGTATCACGGCTCTACCGTCGCCATTTTGTAGGAAAAGAAAATACGATTTTTTCCGGTGAGAGTTGTACAATAACGGGCTTCATATTGAATTTTCTGTTTATTTTATTATCCTTCAAAAAAAAATGTCGATCCATCTTATTATTAAAATTTATTATTATAAAAAACAATTCTACAAGTTTAAAGATGCCTCTTTATATCCCAAAAGAGTTTATTGCAATATTAATAATACTTTTTCAAAATAAATTCATAAATTTTGGGGGCTGTTACACGGAAATCCCCCCTTAAAGTCGTTATATAGTAGCGAAAATGTAGTTACCTACTATGTCACTGAAGACTTATTATTTTAAGTCGATTGAAGCAAAAACATTTTAAGAGCCATGGAATTAAAAAATTGTATTTCATTAGAAAACTTGAAGAAAGCTTCTTTGTACGAAGACTAAACTATTAAACGAACAAAACATAAAAGATAAATGGAAAAAATATTACGGTTCCTTCTCTTCCAACTTTTAAACCATACTTTTGTCTCTCAAAAAAATTGCCCATTGAAAAAGAATCATACTCTGTAAATTGCTCATGTGAGAACGTCGTTTAAGAAGACTTTGTCCATTTTCCATGTTTGTCTAATTAAAACATTATTCACACAAAATTATTCTTCGCCACTGACTAATCATGTAGCCAATTTCAACACTACCACAAAACGTTCCTCACAATCTCTCTTCAGAACTTCGCCAATTCCCACCGCAGACTTTAATTTCCGTATTTTCAGTGGGTTCATAAATAATTCTTCCATTAGTAATTCTATTTCATTCGTATCACTATACTTCCCACACTACAATTATGCATTATTCACATTTGCTGTCACACACACACACACACACACGATCTCACGATTTTTCATTCATAATGGACATTGGGCACTATATAAAACTTTTCCTTCCCTTTTCGTTTATCGGGACCGACATTGTAGTCACAATACACGTCAGACGAGCCGGGGAAGGCGGGCGAGGGGGCAGAAAGGCAAATATTTAAATATTTAAAGCCGACGTCAAGCAAAGTTATACGCGTCGGTGAACGGCGGAGAGAGGAATCCCGCCATTAATGTCGCGGTTGTTTTCGATGCACGGAATGCTGATAGCGTGTAACTTTCAGGGTCTAATCATGCAAATGTATGAGCCGTTAATTAAAACCGACGCATGCTGCATTTTGTCCGGTGGCAATTGTAAAAAAGCTCCTCTTCTTCCGCCGCTACCGTGGATTCGCAAACTCGGATGTTCCTCGTATATCCTTCTGACATTTCGTCCAAGATCGGTATATATGAAGTATTTTCATTATAATTCATAACGCGGAGCTTCTTCTAATTTGCCCGGGGCTATTTTTTCTTTATTGATTATTCCGGAGTGCAATAATATAAATTGTAAATGAAAAGGAACGGGCATTTACCATTTTTCTGTGGGAATTGCGTTAGAGTGTGTCCATTAATATTTGAGAAGGAAAAGGGAAAAATTGTATTCTTAATTTTATTTCGGGTCGGAATACTGTGGAGTGAAGCAAGATGTGCAATCATGAAATTGAATATTCAATTCTTATTTTGAAACACCTACGGAGTGAGCTGTAGAAAATACAGAAGACTGGACTCATTTAGATGCTTAATTAATTGCTTCTTTCGGACTCTGAGATGAATAAACGTATGCCGAAAGAAATTTTAGCGACGTAGTTTCCTGACTGTAAAATAAAGTAAAAATTCTAAATGATATTTGAATTTAATTGTTATCAGTTTAGAGCTGAAAATGAGAGCTAGAGAAAAATCGAGCTCTAAAATGATTAAAAGGATATGTAAGTCCTTATTTCGATGATGACTTTCCTCCTTTTTCTGTTTCATTTTTTCGTTATGTGTTATATTAAATAAACGAAAACCCGCGATAATTTTAAGGACCGAATTCACCCCTCTAGAGTGAATTTGCGTAGAACAAAATTGCTCCTCGCATACTCCATATCTCCACGCTACACCAAGTTACACTAAAATCAGAGTTTTCGGTTTGGTAAGAATTCCTCGCAAGACACCTACTTGCATTTACGTGTATTTAATAGAACTCTCCCTCCACTTTCAAGTTAAACAATTATTGGTTTCTGACTCCCTAGAACAGGGGTGGGGAACCTGAGGCTTTCTGTGGTGCAGCAATAAATTAATGCGACCTTCGAAAATGAAAACGTCTCCCAACTCTGCTCTAGAACATACAGAATGATGCACTGAAAGAATTTTCCTTTCTCGACGAACTTCCGAAATTCGTGACTTTCCACCGTTGCCCTTTGCGCCTGAATGAGTCCCAGCGCTTTCCAGCGTTAGGGAAAACGTCGCTATTGGAACTGTTACGAGGTGGCGAGCCGAATTCGCTAGAGTTTATTTTTGATTGCACCCATGGACCGATTCGTCGACCGACTATTCGGCAGTTAAGTAGAAACAAATGAAGCGAATTCGTGGAATTCGAACTAAGACCGCGGTCTTTGAAGCTGCTCTAAATAGTTTTTCGAAATCAAACGCGACCGACGCGTCCACCCTGCCTCGCACTCTCCGCCGTCTGGACTCGATTTTAACCAAACGATCTGAATAATTTCACCGGGTATTCAATTATTCAACGCGCTACGTTTGACTTTTGCATCCTCTGCTCTTGAAGTCTTTTTACCTGTCAATGAATCTCCGTAACCTGGATACAAGTTTTAGTATCCCTTCCTGGTCACACTTTCTTATATTTACCAATTGATCACTGCACTTTTGAGTCACCATTTTCGTATCTTTTAAGCTTTTCACTTTTCAGTCACAATTGTACATTCGTAATACTTGTACAATCCTGCTCTAATAGTGAAACTTGTAAAAATAGTTGTGAAAAGAAGCAATTTTTTTTGTTAAAATTCGCCAAATTTTAGGTCTGAAAATTTACAGAAATATTGGCAAAGAAAGGAAAAATGCTTGGGGTGCGATACACCCCGTGTGACTACGAAGGGTTAAATTAAGGGAACTGGGGATTTGTTGTGGTGATTTAGACTTCAAGATCGTTGGAAATTCTCTGTTTTGATTTTTGTTCATAAGAAGAAGGGGAAACTATTATTTATGGTGTAAATCAGTGGCGCTCCCACGGGGAGGGCACCCCCAAAGAAGAAGGAAAAAGGAAATTAATGTAACCACGACTGAAGTAATTCAAGAGATTTGTAAAAAGAAAAGGAAACTGGATTTTATTCATTAAATACATTTTTATAATCACCTACTGAATTTGTTCGAATTTGCATTAAAAATATTTTTATCCGTTCAACTCGGCTCTCCCCAACATTACCCCTTCCTTTTAAATCCTACAACCCTCACTATTTCTATATAGATACATCATAATTTATAAGAGGCTTACTTGTTCTTTGGCCAGCAATTAGTTTAAGGGTTCTCCCTACCTTGACGAACAAAAAATTATGCGAAATTTCGGAATTTTTTAAAACAAAACCATTAAATATATTTACTTCCAACTTTGTGGTTTTATTTGTCAATCTTTATAGAGTATGAAAAAAAAATTGTATACAAAAATAGTGGTTATATCCGGAGTTATAGTGATTCAAATAGAGCGCCTTACAGAAATCATATGCGCACGGTTAGCATATAATCAGTCGTTGCAGATGTCTGAAATAGAAAATTTAAAAATTTGTGTAATCTGTATGAGTGCGGCTATCGTCTGAACTAGATTAAATGAGAAATACTGAATATGAAAAAAAAAATGGCAGCGTCTAAAACAGACGTTGATTTCTGCAAAAAATTCGCTGGTTTTTGAAGTCGCAAAAGTCTAATTTTGCAAAAACCGACTTAGTTTTAGTAACAACGAGAATGTGACATCTACTGAAGATATACTTATACCAAGTTTGAAGTAAATCGGTTGATTGGTTTTTGAGATATCATGCTAACCAATTCGTAAAATATCGTTTTGAGAAAGACGCGTTTGAAGTTTTAGGTACTGTTACTTTGTAATTATTATTTTTTTTAAATGTTGCTTAAATATGTATACACATAGGCATAAAGTTTTCAATTAATATAATTTGAGGGTTCCTCTTAAAAAAGATCCCAAATATCGCGCTCCTTTTCAGGCCACCAAAATAGGGAGATCCCCTAATTTCTCAGAACTTCAATCACTTAATAGCACACCTAATCCTACAGAGAAATGTTGACTTATAATCTACAATACTAAAATCAGGATATCCAGTAAACAAACAAATTTAAATTACAGAGAGAAAATTTTAAAAACAATTAGTCTGTCAACCTAATTCCTCTAATTTTTGAACTTTCCTAGGATTTCTCAGATATATCAGAACTTTGTCATTCTAATTTCTTGTCCCACAATTAACATTATTTATTACCTGCGAATTAATCAGTTTAGTTTACGTCAATAAAATCAATATTAACTCCACGATATCTAAAATTCAACTTAACTTCCCTCCCAAAAGTGAAGCTAGAATCCTCGTCATTCAACAACTCTTGTAGATCTTGCTCGATTTATTTCTCTGGAAAGCACCATATTACGAGGGATTTATTCAAAAGATTTCCGACGGCTTTTTGCTCGAGGAATCAGCATCGTCGCGCGATTTTTACCATGCTGCGCGTAAATTGCGCGAACAAATTGTAATCGGCTTTGCGCCGTTACCTTATTCATAAACTATCCGGTAATAATTACGCAAGATAAACGCGTGGATGTTAGTGTTACGGCGGCGTAATTACGATCAGCGTGTAGGATCCATAATCGTTCGTGGAACACGGGAAATACGTGTTGAACTAGCCGCCGTAACACCGTGTAACATTCAACGATAGAAAGTTATCGTTGTATCGTTGTACGCCACTGAATATTCCATGGCTACGGGAGATCGCGTTGGCGAATTATCTGATTCGTGAATGCACGTACAGGGCCTGATTTCTGTCGATGAACGCTGCCAATCGCCGGCGGTTCAAACGGTAGGTACCATTTCACCTGTTAACTGGCTCGTTTTTTTCGCGAGAAACACGAGAGGCTCTGGATTTAATCCTTGTACGGAATTTGTAAAACTACACGGATAAGTAAATTTCGGTCGAATCATATATTTACAAGAAACGAGCATACGAAAATAAAACTCTGTTTATTTCATTGTCACGGTTTAATATTTTAAGAACTTATTAAGGGGTTGTACCTAGTCAGGAGGCCGAAAAGAGGCGAATGTTTATGATTTTTTTTTTAAAAAGCGGAAGCATTTATTTTTACAGAACTTTTTGCACTTAACAGAGCAACATTTACAGAACATTTGGTAATTTTTTTGTAGAAAAATATTTACGTTTATAATAAAAATACGACGACATCTAAGAAGCCTTTTTAAAAACGGTGAGCAAGATATCTCAAAAACTACTGCACCAATCTTTCTGTAATTTTGTGAGCTTATTTTTTATATAAAAATCTATTGAATGACGGAGGGATTTTTTGTCCATAGTATAGTTTCGAGTTTATCAGCGAAAAACGGCCAATAGTGGATAACAATAAAGCCAACAAAATATGACAAAAATAATTTTGTATTCTCACGTATTAATAAATTAGAAAAATTTCAATTTAGTAAACACATTCTTTTTGTGAACAAAAAATAGTTCCAAACAGCCGTTCTTTATCAGAGCGTCACGTTGGAAAGAGCCCTTAAATTTCTACAATAAAGAAAATTAAAAAAAAGAAGAGAACCAAATTTAAAAAAAAATTGAACTATTAGATTATTATTATTTATTATTGCCAGTTATTAGTTGTTTAAAAATATGAAGGAGTTTCAGTGCAAAGAATATATTAGTAAAAAAGGAATGAGGATTTGTGACTCGATTTTAGGTAAAAATGGTCCAATTTCCGTTCAAGGGTTAAAAACGTGCAGTGACTCACAGGTGTTGTCACATAAATTAAGAAGAATAATTAATTACGAAAACCACTGTCTTGCTTTTACATCTTGATGCCTAGATTGAGGTCACTTGACCCACAATATAATGTGTTCAAACAAACAAACAGTCTTTCGTGAACAAACTCGTGAGCGGCTTCATATTTGAGAACTGTCAAAGGCGATTTAACTCATGCTTCTCGTAGTAAATGCTCCGTATGTCCTCTTCGTACAGTATTCCCTCTGTATAATGCTAGACAGTAGACCCAATCATTGAGCATATAGAGAAGGAACTCTGTATAATGATTAGTTTCACGTTAAGATCACTAATTTTGTCGAAAATGCCGAATTAATTCGTCTTCCGCGGGTAACAGTTTGAAATTTAGTCTCGTAAATTGTTCGTCGTTTGTAGATTTTTATCTTCACATCGAAACGTTCAGGCGTTTATCTGATGGTCCACAAACTACTTAATCATTTTCATAAATATTCAGTGTTTTTTTGGTACAATCCAACAATTTTTCTCACAACTGAACGTAACGTAGAATGATTAATATTTTGAGAGGTCAGTGATGGGTGACTTCGAGTTGCATATGAGCTTTGATGTGACAGTATTGTTTATACTTTAGGTAGTAATAATAGGCACGCTATATAAACGCGATATTTTCAGGCAACTATAAACCCGTATGTCATATCGTTTTTCTGCTTTGCAATTTCCTACAGTTTCTTATTAGAACTTCTTTCAAAGTGAGCACTTGTGCTGATTCTAGTGCATGCCTCAGGAATATTCATCAATGGGCAAATGGTGATGACAGATTGACAGCTCAAATCAATACCACGAAGCATTAAGGTAGGTTTTCTTATACGCGACTGGGCGCAACGCCAGGAACTTCAAAGTCGATTTTCTCGAGAATGAAGCGCAATATCAAAAAATTGTATTCCTTTTTATTTACTTATTTACTTATTATAAGTCGAAAAGATATAGTAACCTTTTTCGATATCGTGCTTCATTTTGGAGAAAATCGACTTTGAAATTCTTGACGTTGCGTCCAGTTGCGTATAGGAAAACCTACCTTTAGACAAACCTTTTTACAAAAAGAAATAAATATCTCAAGAATGATTAATTGGTGTTTATTGACAGGCCTGTGTTTCTTTCTATGAATCTTATTATCTACTTAAGTTTCTACCTCAATTATAGGCCAAGTTGTGCAGAAAGTTACCAATTCTCAATGATCTGAAATTGAGTAAAGGTTTGCAGATTTTAAGTGTTGAAGAAAAGAATAAATTACGTTAACGTATTTAGAGTTTTCTTCACAAGTGGTACATAAATTGACTATTTAGTTTTTAAGCATGTGCTATAAAATACTTATAGCTTATTTTCAACATTATCTATGTATTTTAAATATGGAAATAAAAGAAAAAATTGTTAACTGTGTTTTTAGTCTAAAAAGTTCATTCTACTGGTATTTTAATGAAAAAATTCTATCTTCAAATGCTGCTCTAAATTCGCATTTTGTGTTGCCAAGCACGAACGAATTAAAAAGAAAGAAACTTTTTTTTCTCCACATCCGTCTATCACTCGACGTACTGTGCACTAAAATAAAAAGTTATTTAAATAACGGATCGAATAAAAGTTACTTTAACTTTAGATTATTTGACGAATAAAGTTAATTTCTTTATTCTTCGAGCATTTCAACTTCACCGTCGAATAAATTTCTCAACTTCAACTGTAATTTTAACTTCAACTTTAACTTTAACGTTACTGTTATTCGACGTTGAAGAATTTTCTGGCACGCGTTCGAATCCGGGTTAACTTTATCTGACACATGATGAATAATTTTCTCAACTTTTACTCGTTATAAATATAATTTATGCCCATCTCTGGATGCGCCAACAATAAAACAATCAAATCTGTGCCTGCTGCCACAATTTTCACTTGAGTGTCACTGGAAAGCAGATTCGCGGAACCGAGAATTTGCAGGTTTCCCGAGAATCACGAGCGCTTCTACATTATTCGGGAGATTCAAGCCTCTTTTATTTCGCGGCTGGTAAATTGTTTTCGCGAAACGCACAGAGCCGCCACGAGGCACGACGGTCGCGAGAAATCGTAGGAAACGGCGACGAGACAAATTTGCGTCGCTACATATTTTATGTAGCAAAACGTGGGATCGCGGTAATCGGCTTGAATGATGCCTGGCTCATATACCCGCGAGACTTTGCAAAAAGCGCGATTTAATTGATGGATTCAGAGTGATCCAATATCGTAACATTATACGCCGATAAAGAAGTCATCGTTTGAATCAATGGGCCTCGATAAACCACGCTAATACCCCGCGCCATGATTGATTGCCTCCGCTTCGTCTATCAATTTCTGACACTTTTCCAGGATGTTTGTCACTTTGTCGCATTAACTCTTGATAATGCGCATTTCCGCTTGAGAAGACGCGCAAATTCAGTTTGCCATTTTATAACTCAGCCACGGTTCTTGGATTCCACTTTTCACTGTCACTTTATTTAACAAGGGATGTGCGTGAAGTTAGGGTCACCGATTTGATTGAAATTTCGCAAATAGTTAGTACAGTGGGCCAGAAAAATGTTGGGATGCCCTTTGAAACAGAATAAGTTTTTTAAAATTGGTCCAAACGAATTGAGTTTTTTTCAGAAGCTAGATGGATTAGTTTACTAGTTGACGTGTTTCAGCGTTTTGAAAAAAAAATTGCAATTGATCGGAATATCGAAGAACATACGGGAGCTCGTTTTTTAAACTTTTTTATCAGAGCCTGTAATGAACATTTAAAAATTCCATTTGTACATTTAAGTAAGTTGTATACACGGTGAAAATTTCATCGAAATCGTGTGATGCAGAAACAAGCGAATGGCGTCGAAATATGTAAAATCCGAAAACTGTGATTTCCACCACTTTTAATATTTTGTAGTTCATAGCTACATTAGCTACATTAACCGATTTCTCAAAATTTTTCAGCATGTATTCAACATAAATCTACAAACGCGATTTTTAAATTTTTATTATCGGTTCAGATAAAAAAGTTGAAAAAGGGACCTCCACTATTTTCTTCGATACTCTGACGAATTGCAATTTTTTTCAAAACGACGAAACACGTCACCTAGTAAACTAATCCTTCTAGCTTCTCAGAAAAAGTCAAGTCGTTTGGACCAATTTTAAAAAAGGTATTCTGGTTTAAAGCGTAAATATAACGAGTACGCTGTCCTCCTTAGTTAAAATGTCCTATCCAGCATTTCGAAACAACCGAAAATGCTGAATTTTTTCGGTTTCTTTGCGCCGTTCTTGTTTTTCTTCAGTCAATTTAAAAAATGTCATTATTTCGTAACAGCCTAATATCAATTTTTGTAATAGGTGTACCGATAAATAATGTATTATTAACGTGGTAATTAAGTAAATGTTTAAGATAGAATATTTTAACCATCCGAAAAGCAGTTAAGTTAAATACATACATTAGACTGTTTCTAGACCCCTATGAAACAATGGTTTTGTAATTTATTTAAAAGGTAAAATACGTGTGCAACTTCGAATATTTCAACACATCCTGAAAAATGAAAAATGCTGGGACATTTTAACTGAGGAGGACAGTATAGTAACGTGTCAAGTGAAAATGAGTTTTTAAAGTTTGGGTTTTCCTGTATTTAGATAGGTACCGATGCCCGACACTGTATTCAGTTGAACATAATAATTGAAGTCCTTGAAGAAAACATTGTAAATGCCAAAAATAAAATTCTATAGTATAGTGTAGTATTACATTTTCGCTTAAAATTTATTTATTTATTTTGACACTTACAGTGCTTTCTTTAGTATAATATATAATTATAGTAACTTCAGACCAAGGTAGGTATAATGTTTTAAGATTGTTTCTTTTTTACGCATAGATTTTGTTTTGTTTTCACAATAAAATATGTCTATCATAAAAAATATCACATTATGTGCTCTTGTCTCTCAACGAAATTTATAAAATAATTCTAAGGCCATCTTCCAAAATTTGGGGTCCAAATTATATCCCAACAGATTTACATACCTACACTATATCACAGAATTTGCGAAGGGAAGAAAACTTTGCGTTTGATTTCCTCGTGAAATTCTGCGCAGCGGATTTTGCGCAGTCAACGAGTCACCGTGCATAATATGAATTATATAACGCTGCAAATTTTCAGTCATATCGGTGACAGAAACCTTACGACAGCATTTTTTACCACTTTGCACAAATTCACACAATCTAATTCAAATTCTATTATTTTTAAACTAACGCTATTCCTGCCTAGCGGATAATATCCAGGGTAAACGGGTGCCGCGTGAGAATGTTTCAACGAAATTTCTGCAAAGGAAGTTCCATCGTTCCAAACGCGAGTGTCATCTATTTTCCCCACATTCGTGAAAGTCTCACATCGTAGCACTTATTTTTCACAAAAGACGCTGCAACTGCGTGTCCTACGGCGACCACTGGCGCAGCTATTTAAAGTCCAACCACTGTCAGGTCGAATTTTTGTGATTTCTCTGCCGAATAGTCGAGCATTCTTCGGGCGAGTAGGTATTCTATAGAGAACTTTCACGGATTCGACTTGCCACAGTCAATGAAGCGGATCGGGAATTTAAAAATAGGTGAAAGGAGTTGAAAAGCTGAGACATCTAACTGACAAGTTATGATAGAAACGGCTCAAACAGAGGGATTATCATTTTGTAAGCAGAAAATAATCCTGGTCCCAAAATCCAGTGACGTTTTACACTAGCATTTCCTACGAAGTGGACTAATGGATTGCCCTCACAATCAGCTCAGCATCAAAACGCATCTATAAAGCAGTAGCATTTATATAGTAAATCATAAAGATTTCACTTTGCTGAATGGAACAGGGGACCAAACATGGCACACCTGTTTTCCTGAATTCGAATGGTAAATTTTAAATGGGACTGGGGAAATAAATGGACACACTTGAGCTCCAGCGAATGTTGAACGACATTCAATACAGTGTGATCACGAAAATTTTAGCCGACGGCTGTTGTGTTGAATTTAATTTAATCTATTTAACGACGAAGAGACAGGCACAAACAGTGGCATGTTTTTTTGGCGATTATGTTTGGTATTATCGCACGAAACGACCGTCGCTGTTTGGTGGCCATTTTGGGTGAACTCTGAATATTTCACAATGCAGCGAAGATGACATGAATCACATTTTGGTGAATAATTCAGCCAAGGCAAGTGTGATGGTGGGGATTTCAGAGTATGTAATTTGAGATTATGTAGGCTCCCTGCCGTTTATAAGATCAGAATTAGACAATGTCGGATTGAATTTCAAAGGAGGTAGCTGCTGTCACATCAGAGAATGACACCCAGCTTCCTGAAAGTTGGTGCATAATCCCCAAACTGTATTTTTATTCGTTTAGTTTAAAATTAAGGGAAATGATGATTTATTTATTGTAGGTTACTATAAATATTTATAATACGTTGTAGCTACTATCACTCTGCTGAAATTAGGAAGTGTAGGAAGCGAAGGGAACAATTAGATTATTTTGCAGCACACTTCAGATTAAATTATTGACAATGATGAAGACTTTAATATTATTATTTCTCAATATTGGTAATTTCCGATCTTGAAAATATCTTCTGAGGTATAAAGCACTGTTGGCGATAGTTAAAAGATAAGTTAAAGGTGGAGGGAACTAACAGAGACCACGTGCAACAAATTGGTTTCGATATTTATCTCGAGATGAATATATACAGTTACCGATTTTGGGGAGAGGTGACCAAAATCTTAACGTTCTCCATTGTGAAATTCGAACTGATCCAGATTTGTTAACGTGTAACCTCTATTTCAAGAATTTTGTTACGAATATGTGTGTTTACTATTCAAAAATTCATGAAGGTATATTTTCATTCACAACTTATTGAGATTTTCAATTCACTAAATCGAAATCTGTTAAACGTAATCTTACTTTATTCGTTATCGATTTTATGAAACATTCAACGAGCTTAATAATACCAGTAGCATGTCGCAAATATTTCTAAAAAACCTTTGTTTTACAACTGTTTATTAATCCCGCAAATGCTTAAACGATTTTCTAAATTTACACTGATTAAAGCTAGAAATGAAAAGATGTCGGTGAAGACTTAAAAAAAACCTTCACATTTGGGGTGTATGAATATAAAGTTTTAATAAAAATATAAAGTTTTAATAAATAAAACCAATTCTGATCAAGAATTCGCGGGAGACAACCTGCGAATAATACTAGAAAAACTTCTTTATCTAAAGGAAGGTTTGGTTTTTAAATATTGGTATGCCGATCCCACTGCCTCAACTTAGCCACCATTTGTCGTCGGAGGCAGGATCTTTCACATGATTGGGATCACAAGAAACGACTATTTCAGCTGCGCAATGAATCGCAGTGTAACCCTATTTTAGTTGGTTTTGCTCTGGATAACGATCATCGTCTCAATATTCCACGTTACTGCTTAGACAAAATGGTATTTTACAGAGGGTGCTTGACTTCTATTCTAGTATGGACGTCATGAAATATCTTCAAGCCTAAATGGAACCTCAGAGAATTCGCGTCGGTTACATACGAGTTCTAATTATAATCGTTTAACAGGCTAGCGAACAGATTACCGCCAAATTGGGTAACTTTGACCACTGGGATAGCCAAGACCACAAAACTAGATTTTAAAACAATTTCCTCTACCACCTATTGTAGAGCAGGTATTATGACCTATGTGTTCTCAGACAAAGTGCCTTGGATACGTTTAATTACCTACTTCAAGATGCATTTTGTCTGAGAATAATACCTTTTATTTTAAAATCCAGTTTTGTGGTCAAAGTTACCCCGTTTGATATTATGTACTATTATTTGAAGCAGACAACTGCACTAAATTTGACGTCAGCTATCCACAAAGTGGGCTGTACTAAATGATAAAGCTCCAAGTCTGCTGTGTAATAACAGAAGACTATGCCCCTCCAAAGGATTTTTTGAAAATTCACAAAAATTGAACTACAATTTCTTATGAGTTACCGCAAACTGATTTGTCTGGAAAACTTTCTCAAAAAAGCATACGTATATTGGGTCCAAGAACTACCTACACCTCAACTAATAAATAATTTCTGAAGACTCGTAAAGAGTGGCGTTTTAAATTACTAACAAGAAATTTGTAGGCTTCTGAGTCGTAATGCTAAAAAAAGTAGCAGTGCATGAGGCAGCATACTTACTTTGGGAAGTGAGGTCACCAGGCTCGTCCTGTATGTTAACAGGTGAGATTTTCACTGACCTTGGAGGGCCCTGAAGGCTGAGGGGCCCGGGCCCTCCGGCAGTGCCCATCCTCTGCATCGCTGCACCCCCGATTTCCATCGCTCTTCCAGCCCTTCGCACCTCCTTCGACGATTTTCGAGCAATCTTGAGGCCTTCGCACCAAGTACGACCGACGGTCGTACTTACTTTTTCTCAAAACTTGACAAAAGTTCCACCTCCAAGGTGAACAACACCTTCAACCCCTCTTCCTCCTCTCCTCGCTAAAGTCCAAAGCGACGGAATCGAGCTGACAAAAGTCACTGTCCAACACTGCCTCCTCGAATCTCATTCGAAGCTCGAAAAACGATTTTGAATCTACTCACTGACTCGATCTGACTCCCTACTTTGAGACAATTTAAATGGTTACGTCCTGGGATTCCTGACCTGCACTTTCCAAAATGCAGTAGTCATATATGGTCCCTCATTGACAGCCAGGTCTGTCTGCACTTTCTGATGAATCTTTGCAGTTACGTCTTCAAGCGCACTGGGAACCAAGTATCCCTAGGATCTACAGTCTGCGGTTCGCTAATTGCCGCTAGCACACTCTGTTCGTCGCACAAATTGCTCCCCAATCACATTCATCGCGGCTTGACAGTTTTCTCGCGCGCGTTCACACATAGATCGACGGTGTCAGCAACTGGTTTCGCACTTCCAACGATAGTCCACCGGAACCCACGCCATTTTGCGGGCTTCCGTACGACCGACGTCCTCCGCGAGTCTCTCCGTTCTTTCCGCGCTTTCCTTCGCCAAAGGAGTAGCTACAGACTTCCTGTTACCGATGAAGCTGACTTCTTCCACGGCTTCTTGACAGTCCTCCCAGCTCCGCAAATGGTAAATTCGAGTCCAAATTCTCCGTCGAGTCCTGACACTTGCGTAAATCCAACTCTCCTCGAATCACTCGCGGGAATACCCTCGCGGAACTTTAATTAACGATGCAGTCGTGGAAGATGCTTCAGAGAAACTACGGCGAGCTATCCTTCCATCGGTTCTTCATCGATCCCCCGCATTCTTCCCGTGTCCCTGCGCAGATCTAGAACCGAACCACTTGCACAATCCTTGATCCCGTCAGTACTGGTTCCTCCTCGATACTGAATTCAACGAGAGCCTAGTTGCCAGGTTTTTCGAAGGATGCCCGGCACCCGGATAGTCAGTCCGCTCGGGATGAACCGTGACCCTGGTCCCGAATTCTTGGACACGGACCATCCATCACGACCAGGAGCGTGGAGATTCGCGGGTGTGTACAATTATTCCCTTATCACTCGCGGACGGGAGCGGCGTCGATCGTGGCGGCGGCGAAAAAAAAATATATATATGAACACACATATATATATATGGGAAAGGGGGTGGAAAGGAGGGAGGGAGAGGGCTCGAGGAAGAGAGAGAAGGAAAGAGAGAAAAAAGAGAGAAAGAGAGGACACGTTACACGACACAACACCAACGAAACTGACGGCGCGGGGCCCTGGGAGGCACTGACTGCCGGTTAGGCTCCTATAGAACCCAACCTAACCACCCGAGCTTCCCCCCACCTTCGAGGTCGACCTTTTCGACCCCACTCCGAGGTCGCCTACCACCACCAGGCGTCCTACGACCACGTCCTATCCGGTGGCGAGGAGCCGAGGCTCGTTTCCACGCCGACGTCGAACCATTCGCTCTCCGGATGGAGTCGACTCTGTCGCTTCCACGCCTCCTGGGGGCAGCTGCGGGACACTTGGCCGGCTCGAGCCGCCAACAAAATGGCCGACAGACCTAATCGATTCGTACCTACCCCTCTCCTCCTTCTTTTATTTCGCCTCCCGTCCACTCTCCTCCTCTCTCCTCCCTTCGGCGTCCGGCTTCTGCCCGTAGCTGGGCCCTCCAGCTAGCGATCGCGGCTCCGCGCGGCTCTATACGCGATGCCCGATCCCACTGGCCACCGAAAGAACCCGCGGAAGCCTCTCGCGGACCTAGCCGGGCCAGCCTACAGGCACCTAACCCATCCGTCGATCTCGTGCGCGATCTTCTCCTGGCTCCTCGCTGAACTTTGACTCCTGAGGATCCGGGGACCTGTTGTTGCCGGCCCGCGGCTGGCACCTCGGTCCCTTCTTTAATCTTCCGATTGATGCTGTTTTTTCGTCTTTTTGGGGGGAGGTTTCTGCGAATCGATGGAGGCCTCGCTGTTTTTGCCGGGCGCTACCTTTTTGCATCGCGATTGGCAATATCTTCACGCTTTATTGATTCCACGCGGTTCAGCCTCGCTTTGACGGACTTTTTGCAAGAGTTTTAATGTACGTTTGCGGGTGCTTTGGAGGATATAGGGTGGAATTTAGCGGTTTCTGGGAGGCGTTGAGAGTTTCTTTGTTGGGCAGGGAGGATTTTTAGGTGAAGGATGCTTTTGTTTATTCTTTTGTGAGGAATTTAGGAGGCTGGCTGTTTTTCTGACTTCTTTTTCTACAGTTTGTGTGTGGGTTTTTTAATACTTTTGCTGTCACGAATGATTTAATCGTTTAGTTTGCGTGTAATTAAATGCTTTACTGAAGTAGAAGTTTGTAAGCTTTTAGAACGGTCTTTGCTTTTCTGTCCTGCATCGGCAGACTTTGCTTTCAGATATTATTGCTTCTTCTCACTTTTACAATATTTTTACAAATATTTGTGAACTCTTTTTCAGTAGGAAAGCATATCATTAAAGTGTTTTTATATAATAATTAATTATTTCTTATTCATGGAGATATTACAAAGTCTACCTACTCCAAAAAATATCCAAGGTGCTATTTTGGTACATTTCTTCATTAAATTAATACATATTTCTAGTCGCAGGACATCTAAAGAGATGATCGTTTCGCGACAATTTTCACCTACTTGGTAATTAAATTTATTAACATTCCTCCCCTTTGTTAAATTCTGTATGTTATGTTAATGCGCATTTTGTGAATATTTGAACTGTTTCATTCACTCCACTCCAGTGGAATTGTTTACCTATGGATCCCGTATGTTAACAAGATCGAATGATTAAAGAGGATGCACCATTAATAGTGACAGTTATGCGTGGGCAGAGTTGAACGCGTTTTCTTCTACACTCAACATTCTAAATTTTTATCTCAGTGAAAACAATGAACACGCTTGGTATTTTCGCATACCTAACAAAATTATTTAATTTTCTTTCCTTCTTTGCTTTTGATTTTCAACAACGATACGTTTAAATTTGAATCATGTATGTTTATTAAGTTCTGTATCCTTTTCTACTAATAAGGTATTCAATGGCAGTTTAAACAATCATTTTTCTTGGTGCAATTATTTTTAAAAAAAATCGAATATTCTGTATTACTGAAGACAGTTTTGTTTAGTGGTAAATATGAGCATAAGTATTTTTTATTATTCGCGTGTAATATGAATATATATTGTAATAATGCAATCGATTTGTGCGGTGTCTGTCAGTTTTTATTTCAGCCATTTATAAAACGGGATAGCTGCAATTTTCAATTTCATGTTTCTGCAGATTAGGGTGTGTCAATTTTGTGGATAAATTAAAATTTTTCTACAAAGTAATGCTGTTTTTCATCCTGAAGCTGAAACTATCTTCAGAAATGGATTTAAGTGAGGTTTAGCTACTTCAAATCACAGTTGCAGAAAGTGAAAATTAAGTAAGATTTAACTACAAATTACATATTCATATACTGCTTAAAGTATGTCTTGCTTACATAAAAGCATGAAAATGAAAACAAAAATATGTGGAAATTAGTATTTATTACATTCACGTGAAAATGAATGGAAATCTGTATTTATTACAAAATGAAGATATGTGTAGGTAACTTTATCAACAGTTCTAGCCATATGTCATCTATGTAGTAAATGTAATGCTATTTACCAAAGTCCACCAAAGAAGCGATATCTTCTTTGCTTCTGTTGCGGTTCATAAGCTCAATTATTAATTTTTTTAAAAATAATTTTAGTGATTTTCTTATTATTCTATAATTTCAAATGAAATTCCAACTAGGTAAATAATCTATTATACAAAATTTAAAAGTAGTGGTTAATTTTAAACCTGAAATCATACCGTTTTTTCAGTATAGTCGACTTTAAAATTAAAACATTGAAAATATTGACACACCCTACTGCAGATACAGCACTGAAGATCAAACAAAGATCAAATAGTAACACAAAATAGATGAAACTATCTTCACACCCCTTTCCATAAATAATTACACTATATTTGAGCAGACGCTTTCTAAAACCGAAAATTAACTCTTTTGTGCATCCAATTTCCGTTTCGAAATGCAATCGACACACATTCCAAGAAACCTTTTAACGCGACACTATAATTCACACGTTTTCCATAGTCATTCTCGATCCCATCGCGGCTAATCAGTCGGTTAAATTCATCGACGAGCCAAAAATAAAGAAACCGATTGGCAGAAACACGTTAATATGCTCTCGCTTAAAAATAACAGTCAATCTTCCTCGCAAACGTACCTATTTTCCACGGTTGAAATGGAGACATTTCCGTCCACGAATACACCGTGGATTAAAAAAAGGATTCGCGATTTTTTTCGCTCCAGCAACAACACAATGGACAGCTGGGCAACGAGACTTGGACAATTCGAGGACAGACGCGGACTCATCAAACATTCAGTCTCCCCCGCGCTGCCAGATGAGCTAACGAGTAAGTCCACCAGATCGTTGTAAAATGTGAAAATGAATCGAATTACGGAAACAATGAAGCGGGATTACATCGATAATGTGCATCTTCGTTAAGTGCATTTTAATGCACTTTGTAGCTCAGTGCGAGAGGAAAAATGCCCCCGAATGGTAGCGCATTCTGTAACTATTTTATTTAATTATTTGATGACGAAATTTTGATGTACAGAGCTACACGAGTTATTATATGTATTTATACGTTCATTTATATATATAATCCTCATCAATTATTGATGATGATGAATACTGAAGTTCTGTAGCTATATTGTCGTGTGAAATCTCGGGAAACTTCCATTTCAATGTTTCTGTGAAAATATGTTTCAGATGTATTCCTTTATTTCGTATTAATAATTTTTATAATATTTATGGCTAAGTTGAGATAATACTGGATAATTAATATCAGAATTTAGACAATTTTTGGACATGTCGTTTGGATGTTTTAAGCATACAGAGTTTAAGGTAATAAAGAGACGTCCAGTGTGCATGTCTAAACAGAAATATTTAGAGAATCGAATGCATTCGTTAACGGTAGATTTTCCTATACGCGACTGGACGCAGCGCCAAGAATTTTAATGTCGATTTCCTCGAAAATGATGCGCGATATCGAAAAAAGTTATTGTTTCTGTTCGACTTATAATAAGTAAATAAGTAAAGAAAAAGGAATAAAATTTTTTGATATCGCGCTTCGTTTTCGAGAAACTCGACTTTGGAATTCTTGACGTTGCGTCCAGTCACGCATAACAGTTGTTTTTCGGGACGGTTTCTGAAGTTATTGAGGTGCTGTTCTTAAATTACGTGAGGGTAATTTTGGCGATTTCTGAACTCCTCCCTCCCCCAGTATAAGAATTCGTGAGATTTAATTTTCTAACCCTCTCCCCCTCTTTCTTTCATAACATTTTTTACGTTGCATTTTTTCAGTTATTAAAATTCTTTTAATGGTTTATATGATTCATTTAACTCGGTTACGTGTGTGCGATGAAACATCGTTTTCTAGGCTACTGATATTGAAAATAAGGTTAAACAAATATTACGTAAGACGCTGCCTGATTCCCTCTCCCACTTTCTAAGAAAACGTAAGAAATTCGCAACCCCCTCTCCCCACTAAAAAGCCTTACGTAATTTAAGGACGACCCCCAAGAGCTTTACTTTATATACAGAGGGTGGCCAAATTATCACACTCAAAAAAATTTCTTCAAAATCTGTGAAAGTCGTGGCTGTAATTAAAGTAACAATACATGAATGTCATTGTTTTTTCATTTATTGATTAGCTACAACATCTGACAATATTGTGAGTAATTTTTCAACATGCAAATCTCATTTATTATTAAAAGGGCGGAGATAAAATTATTATAAATAAGCCAGAAATAATAGAGAATATCATCAGAGTATGGCACAACACTCCAAAAGGCGGAGTCACCAAATATTGAGTAATTGTATTTCTCGTACAATATAGTCTTAAACCTACATAAATGTATTTAATTTTCATTCTCAAATACATGTCCAAGTATTAAAAAATAATATTATAACATTAAAAACGAGACATCTATTTTATTCCATCGCTTAAACTTACAAAATATACCTAAATCTTCTTGTTTGAGTATAATAATTTGGCCACCCACTGTATATGGAAAGTATATACACACTGAAGGATCTTTACATCCGTTTTTATAAACAACAAATCAGTAAACGTAGAAAATATGAATATTTTGTTAAAGTTGACATTTGTTAATTTGGTGTACCTACTATCTCTGAAGTTTCTCTGCTTCGAATGGTGTGAAACAAAAAGAATTCAAATTTTTGGAAGAGGTGTTACAGTAGCTACATTTGGACGAGAGTATCTTTAGGAGTTTTCTACTTTTAATTTCCTATTTATATATACCTACAATGATTATAATGATGATACAATGATGTAATAATTTCGATGGAGTATTATATTAAGAAGATAAACAAACCGTTTTTGATAGATTTGGGATTCTTGGAGCAGATTTCGGTGCATGAATCTTGATAATATAACAATATGGAATGTGGAATAATTACCAATTAATGTGATAACAAACGTGCTGAATAATGAGCTCAGCAGTAGATCCTGAATCCGCTGAATTGACGATTGCTAATTGTCGATAATTAGCTTTAGGTTAACATCGGAAGGGATTTAATGTTTGCATAATTAAACCTTTTACCGGCAGTGCAACAATATTTGGCAAATACTTCGCATTGGAACACAGATTTTATAATTTTACTTAGTGTCCTTACAGATATAATTTATTCAAACTTAAATTTCGGCGAATTGTTGCAGAATTAGTTTGTATTTTTTCATATACAACTCAACATCTGCTTGAAATAATAAATGAAACTGATTGATCTAATGTTACTTTCAGAACTAATTTCATAATTAATATAAAAATTAATAGACAGCATTTTTAAAATAAAAAAAGAGCCATTCTGGTCTGTAATTTAGTTATAAACAAAACGAAAGGACTTCAATTTAACTCCTTCTGTATTATTCACAAGCTTTTTGTAAGCTTTCTGTTGTTTTCCACACGTAACATGAAATATTTAACTTTGTTTTCAAACACTTGCACCAACCTTGTCTGTGAAATTGAAGCAATGTATAAATTGAATCAACATCTTTAGAAATATGAGAATACCTACTTTGTCCCCCTGAAAAGAAATTCTAAATTTAACAAATCAGTGAATAGTTTATACTTTAAAGCTGTATAATAAATAATCACGAATCTATAAAACCACAAATAAAGATTTTGGGAAGAGACTTTTCTACCATCCTTTACTATGTTTCCTATCGACCTGTGTTTTGGGGGGATGAACATTTCAAACAGTATTTGCTGCAACTGAGATCTCCGTCACTGTTGAAGCTGACGTTCCTCCTTGAATACAGTACAGAAGAAAGTTGCGCGAAAAAAGCAGCCTCGAAGTAGCCAAGCGTGATTTGAGTCTTCCGAAAAAGGACAATCTTTTGCGGCTCACCGACCGTGTGCGTATTAGCTAATCCACGTTGCTCCAGTACGTTCAACCGTGAACGAACCTCAGTGCATTGGGTCCATTCATTGTTGAGAGCCTCTCACTTTTTTCCCTTCTCCTTTCATTTACTTATTCTTGGATATTACATGGTGCCACGATGGAACATTCACCGTGTTGTATCAAGTAAATGTTTTTTTTTTGTAGATACAGCAGCGGACAAAAAAATTAAAACTTTTTCGATCAGCTTTATTTTTGTTATTTTTTAACATCAACTTGGAACTGTGGAATCTGTTTTTTATATACATATTGTGATGCATAATTGAAAGCTGTATAAAACCCAGTAAAATTGAATTTGTTTAAGTATCAAAAAATAAATTTTTAAGGCATTGAACGGGTCAACACATTTTTGGGGCCGAAGAAGGAGCTACCACTTTTGTTAATTTTTTTTTTAGGTTGTCCTAAAAGCAGAAGGCGTTCCACGCAATATTAGATTTGTTATTACTTTTCAAAAGTGGTAACTTTTTAACAGCTTTAAAAGTGTGTTGTTGTGTTTAATGTTATCTAGGGATTTTGTTTATTAGTTGAATATATCCAACTTTAACTGGGTTTTATATAGTTTTTAATTCTCTACTAAAATATGTATATTGGTCAGTGGGCTACAGTTTTGAGTTGATGTGGTAACTTTTTTGTGACAGGGGAGGGGGAGTGATTCGTGATTTGTAAGGATCACAGCAGTGAAAAACCGAAGTGAGATGCGATATTGATGACTGATGAAAGGGAAGGGTTTGTTTTAAATAGTGACAGGAATAGCATGTGCACTGTACAGTTACTCACAAAAGTATCCGTCCACCCTATATGTAACATATTTTCATATTAAATCGACTTCGAAATAAAAATTCTCCAATTCTAATTCACATGTGTGCATTCAATAAATTGAAAAATTGTACACGGTTTATTTGAAAAAAGGATTATTATTCGTGGATCCTGTAAAAAATATTCTTCCAAACTCAATGTTTAATTTATATGAACGTAATTGTACCGAGTCAATATTCCTCTAATATTCCTGCAATTTAATTATAAGCTTTAATCTATTATGCATACCGTAGCAGAAAAAAAGTTACCATTTTTTTCAATCCAGTCTACCTCTACTAATTTTTAACATCAATTCGAAACTGCAGCATGTGCCCAATATGTATACATATTCTGGTGGAAAATTAAAAGCTGTATAAAACCCAGTTAAAGTTGAATTTATTTAACTAGCAAACAAAAACCAAGCGTAACATTAACCAAGACAGCACACTTAAAAAAAGAAAAAAGTTACCACTATCGAAGAGTAATAAAAAATCTAATATTTTGTGGGGCACCTTCTGCTTTTAGGACGACCTAAAGTGGTACCTCTATCTGCTCCAAAAATGTCCCGTTCAATGCCACGTCAAATTTTTGTTTGTTAGTCAAATAAATTCCACTGTAACTGGTTTTTATACAATTTTCAATTCTTCATCAGAATATGTATATCGAACAAATATCAAAGTTCCAAGTTGATGTTAAAAAATAACAACAATAAAACAAATCGAAAATGTTGTAGGTACCTACCTAATTTTTTGGCCCTTTTGATTCAACTAATTCTCTTCATTTGACATCCCTAATCACCGCCTGGAGACAAGTGAATAACCGACCAGCCTGTATTCAAGTGAAAAATTGAAAACAGGACTGATAGTAAAAATTTCGACCACCTCTTTTGACAGACCCTGTACTCCAAGAATGAAGGGGTCCGCATTGCGAGAGTTAAACATAAGGAAAACACACGTAGCTGCACCGTTGATCGGAGATTTTAATCGCAAACACAAAACGCGTTCCAACTGTGTACGAAACGTTAATCCCAACCGATGTCACACAGTACACCTGAATGTCGTCACGCTTCTCTCGCGAAATTTCGTTTGAAAAGGAGTCCGACGACGTGTCGCCGCGGTAGGATAGCAGTGGACGTTGGACACTTCAATATTTGGACGTGGATCCAGCGCGCAGGAGTAGGTAATAAAATTCAGTAAAAATTGTTTTATCGGCTCGCTTCTTAACTAATCAGGCTTCTCTGAAATCTAAGTTTACGAAAATGCAACTTGTCACGAGCGAAAATTATCCTTTTAGCTTCGATATTATAACTTAATACTCTCACACTCGCTGTCACGCCTGCATAATTTCACGACTTTGATCTACCTACTACTTTCGTTGAGACTAACAAATCAATTTTATTTCATATTTCCCTGGTGGGCGTGTAAATGAGTATAAGTCAGAATTGTTAGTTTTGCAGGAAGACACTTAGAATAATTAAAGTGTTATGTGAGGTCAGGTGTTAAATTTTGGATAAATGAAAATTTCATGTTCAACTTCGATGCATAAAGATGAAACTGTTTAAGCTTTAGGTAAAATTTGACTTATACTTACAAGGGACGTTCGGCAACTCGGAAATTCAGAAAATTATGAAATTTGGTGTGCAAGTAGAGTAGTTCATCCGTAACGTAACCCTATTTTTTTTGGTGTCATGATGTAATTTTTGGGGGGTGAAATCAGCCCTTGAATAAAATGCAGAATTTTCTATTCCGTGGAATATCTCGAGAACAGTGAGAGATATCGAAAAGAAGTTTAAACAGAAGGTACATCGTTTTCTTATATCTACAAAACCGCGTAAAAATAATTTTTGAAAAATCCATATTTTTCAAGTTATTCCCACCACCAACCCTTAATATTAAGGTTTTGTATTTTCAAAATATATGCTGAAATACCTCTGGATAATCTCTTCTCATATGTATAAATAATTTGTGTTATATTTTTTTGCAAACAAATAAAACCTCTATTACTTAAATCCATTATTTCTTAAATCCATATTTAAATTAGTATTTATATAATGTTTAAACAGCTTTCAATTATATTTTTTATGGAAGACAATACGTAGGGGAGACCCGGGCAGATTGTAACAAAAAAGTTTTCACAGTTTTTTCTTGAAAGTGTTTTCCTCAATCAGGAAATAATTTGCGTGACTTACTACTTACATATATGGTGAACTCATTGAGTGTAAGTACGGGACAAAATCTTGGATACTTATTCTACTTAAGTAGCTAGACGTTTCGGAAAGTATAACAGTAAACTACTACTACTAAAAAAGTATAACTACTGAAAAACTTACGGATCCTCAGAATGAAGAATTACCAATAAGAAAACAAATTAGAATTAGCAATTGCAGAGAGCCTACAAGAATTTAACAAAGGAATTTCATATTTTTCACAATTTTCAGATTTTGTCACAAAAAAGAAAGAAATAGATTAAAAAATTATTTTAAAACAAAAAAAATATTTCGCTTTGCACAAATTTTGTATTAGATAAATAAATTTATCAATTATATTTAATATCTATTTTTCATTTATACAAGTTTTGTGCAAATTAGACAGGAATGAACAATTAGTTAAAGTTTTCTCGTGTTTTTGATAAATATTATCAACACTCTTCCAAAAATATAAATATTGTAATATTTTTTTCAATTTCTCTAGAATTCTCGAGAATTCTCAAGAAGTATAATCTGATTTTTGATTTCTCGAGAAAGAAAAAATATCGGGAAATCAGGAACTTACCTATATGTATACGTTTGCCCACCCAGCAGAGATTTATCATCGACAAAACTGTACCATTCAAAGATTTACACTCTGTTTACAATACCTACGCTGTTTTCTTGGCAGAAAAAACAGTGAATAGATGTGTTGGAAATATTTTGTCCGGTCAATTACTATCTTGGCCCTTTGAATAAATTACACTCTGCTAGTCTACATATCAAATTGCATTTAATATAATAATATGAATAGAATACAAAGGAACGGTCAGAAATTCGCGACGTTTACACTGTAGTGCTCAAGCGACGACTGCTCGCGACCGGTTACGTTACCGATTACAATAACACCGAGCACCTTAACAAAAAATTCAGTTAGGTACGCAGTGGACTGTGTATCGAGCCACGCGTGGCTCCCTAGAAGCAAGGAATATTCAAAATATTATCAGTCTGAATATATTTTTCCAATAAGTTGGGAAATTTGAAAAAGATGGACAGTGAGCGCGAGTCTGCTCCAAAAGTTTCGGCCGTCAAGGTGTTGAATAGAGGTCTTCTGACGATGTTGTATCAAAAGTTTTTGGGTGTACCCAAATCGAATATTTCATTTATTACAAGCGGAATATATTATTCAGCATGTTAGGTGTACGAGTTGAATAAAGAAAATAATGCAAGTGTAGCTGTGAAAAATATTCTTTCAGTGTATCGGGAAATTATTAATGTGAGTCAGTGTCAAGGAGGATTTAAAAGTGAAAAATGGAGGAAGTCGAAAATGTAGGTGAAGAATTCTTTTAAATAAAATCGAGGGAATTTTATGAAAGGGAAATGAAGAAGCCAGTAAGATTGTGTGAAAGGGTTGTAGAAAGTGACGGAAAACAAAGGGGAAAAATTTTGACTATGGCTTTGAATCATAGTATATAGTATCTGTTATTCGTCACTTTTTCGTTCTCGTTTATTACAAAGTGATAAAAGTAAGTACCTTCTTCTGAGATGCAAAGTTTTCGGATATTCCCGTTTTTGGGGGAACCTCCTTCTGGCTCATTCAAACACCACAGGTGTCTTTTTCTTAGTACATATTAAACGGCGATTGTATTATGCTATAGCTGATGAGGAAGATTCTCAACTGAAAAATTTGGAAAGTAGGTTTCTTCTTTTGCTGGGTCGAGTAAAAGGGCTTAAAAGTGCTTCGAGGTCTCCGTTTCATTTTCAAGAAGCTCAAAGAAAACGTTTCTGTAAAGTTTAACTTGCATTTCGTTCGGCATGTGTCCCTTTGAAACAGCGAAATCTTTAACCCGTGCAGTTTTCTGTGGAGGTGATATTTGCGTAAAAAGATATGAAAATTTTTATGAGTCTTACTCTGTGTGTGGAATAAATAATAGTATTTCAATGTGTTAGGAGATAAATACGTAGTGAAAATATAAGAAAAGTATTATGTTAGGATATAGTGGGTGGTCAAATTATTATACTCAAACAAAACAGTTTGAGATTTTGTAAGTTTAAGCGAATGGCTGTATCTCTGCGAAAAATAGTCGCAAAAAATATTTAAAAAAACGCATTTTAACGCTTAAAGTTGATAGCTTTTTCATCAAAGACTCAATTTTTCTTCAGCCATTATGATACTGTTTTATCAAGATGAAGCGTTGGAAACGAAGTTTCAGAAATTTTTGCCTAGTTTGAACGTATGCAGGGGCCAGAAAATTTTTTCCGGTAAATCCAACGTAGAGCTCTTATAGAGCAAACATTTCTCTTTAATTTCGTTTTTATTAGTATTGTTGTATGCTTTTTATTGACCGAGTTACTTTTCACTTTGAACACCTATAATTTGCGAACTCATGATCGTAGGCAAATTTTCATGAGTGTTTTGGAAAGCTAAGAAAGTTTCCTTTCAGAACCTTAAGTTGCCAATTTAAGATTCTTTGCCAATTTAATATTTCGGGCTCCAAATCAGAAATAAATAAAAAAGTGGATAACAGAGAATTCCAATGCATGAAAGATAGGTTTCTATATAAACACAATGAGATAAAAGTAATTCGTAAATATTTTAAATTATACTGAATGAACACCCGTAATTTTTACTTATAAAAATAAGTATTATCACGTTGACGGTTAGAAACTTTTTTGTATAAGAAAACCATAGTACTACGATGACAGATTGAACCCCCAGTTTTGAAGTGTAATACTACGTCAATGCCTCTCAGAATTACAAAATAGGAAAAAACGAACAATGAAGAACATATTTTCATTGTCCCTGCGCGCGAAGCTCACTCCCTCCTCTTATAAATACAGCGACTCTTACAATTGAACAAATTTTTCTTATACCCTAGACAAAAACAAAATAGAGAGACGTCTGTCCTTTCTTTTTTACCATGGATAATTCTATTCGATAGCATGCGTAGTTAACTGTTAATGGATAATTCTATTCGATAGCATGCGTAGTTAACTGTTAATTGATTGCATGAGCTTTCAAGCCAGTATTAATAAACTTTTACATCTTTTTATTTGTGCTATATATTACTACACCTACTTCTACTTTTACCAGAATAGTGGCGAAGAGTCATCATATATGTATATGTAGCCAAGGAACATGTTTTGATAAAAAGAAGTTGTAATACATTTTCAGATTTAATAAACACTTTGGTTCAATAAGGAGAACGAAATTTTGCACCGACCTAATATATAAATAAAGGGCTCAGATGCCAATCAGTGTAAGTCCAATATTCCCTGAAAATGAGTTACGAAGTTCAAAAACCTCTTTATTGTTAAAAATTTCTGTTTATAAATTATTTATGTCACTAATTCCATACGTAAGCAATAAATAGCGGTAGTTTTCTTTTTGCCCCCCGTAGGTCAAAACGATCAGAGTTAAAAAAAAAAGAGAGACGGTCTTCTCGTTTCTCTCATATTTTTAGAGTGTTTAAAATTTCTTTTTAGTCTGGGGATTAGGGTTTTTTTGCGGGTGGAAACGTAATCTCTTTGTACGAAGCTCTTCATATAATTGCGATTGAACTTCACTTGCAGGTAAGTTCGTTTAATCGTTCAATTATATTTCATTCGCCTCGTTCTCGAGATAACCAGTATAGTTATTCGGAGAAAAGGCAATTTTAATTTCAAAAGATTCTATTAATATAATACTTATATTGACCACGGAATTACTAGGCAAAATTATTTAGAGCACAAACAGTGTAAATCACGGTTTTAATCCAAATATATGTAAACTCAAAAACATATATGTATGAATTTAGTAAAATTGAAATGAAAATCAATAATAATATAAATAGTACGAAAAAAATCCTAATAATCTGAAAATAAATAGTGTTTGTTAAAAAAAAATCAAGAATCTATAAAAATATACCAAAAATGTGTTTCCCGTGAAATCGCGGAAAAAATTAATATCTATACTTATGTAAAATACATGTTCTCCTGTTATTTGGTTCAATAAAAACTTATGGGTGCGTCATTTATGTATTTTTCGTAATTAATCTAAAACACGATATACATTTTAACTGCATACAATTTTCCTTTAAGCAAAATTAGACTTTTCTCATATTTTTTTAACAAATATATTCCCCGCCTTAGCTGTACGCTGAATTTTGTGAGTAACTGTATATACATATATGTGCTCCTTTGTGAAGTGTTACCATCGAAGGAGAAGAAGGAAGAGGACGAGGAAGAGGTCTCTTAAGCGGCTCAGCGCGTAGGAGCGTGTACGAGCGAGAAGCCGACAAAGCTATCAGCGCCGAATGCATCCCGGGCAGATGCTCCCTTTGCTGTGCACTTCTTCTCTCCCTTTCTCCCTCGCCCGCTCGAGTGTCGATGCCATGTGAACCCTGCGTAATAATTCACCAGCCCCCCCCCGACTCCGTCCATGTAAACTTCGAAACGTTAGAAGTGGAGGAGCGGTCATTTCACCGACCCCGTTCGATAGAGTAATTTTCGCCGCGCTGAAAAATGCGAAGGGCTTGTTCCGTGGTGCTCCGGGCTCGGGGACTGTTTTATGAAGGAGCCGCGCGGTGGAAGAAGCTTCCACGAGGCGGAGGGTGCCACGGCAGAGTCAAAGTGAAATTTGGTGGAATTGATGTTTGAGGGAGAAAAGTGTCAGAGTGCTGGGAACGTCTCTGCACAGTGTACATATGAATATGGTTAGTTAGACGCGAATCGATGATGCGTGGTCGTGGTTTTTTAAGGAACATGTATTTTTTAAGGGTGACTGGGGTGGAATTCCTTCACGAAGCAATTAAGGGGTTATACCTAGTCAGGAGGTCGAAAAGAACCTTTTTTTTTTTGAAAAAGCGGAAGCATATATTTTTACAGAACTTTTTGCACTTGATAGAGCAACATTTAAAGAACATTTGGTAATTTTTTTGCAGAAAAATATTTACGTTTATAATAAAAATACAACGATATCCAAGAAGCTTTTTTGAAAACGGTGTGCTTATTTTTTATATAAAAATCTACTAAATGGCGGAAGGATTTTTTTGCAATGTATAGTTTTGAATATATCAACGAAAAATGACTTTATGTTTATCACTAATGGCCGGTTTTCGTTGATAAAATAGAAAGTGTACAATGGAAAAAAAATCCCTCCGCCATTCACCGACAGAATGCGAAAATCTTATAGAATCAATGCCAAAACGCATAAAAGCGGTTATAGGTACGTGCACGTGGAAATGTAAGTAAATATTAGGTAATGTAAATTTTAAGAAATTATTATTCATTTCTTTGCAAATTTATATGGTCGAATACTTTTTTCCAGAGCTTCCGTTGGCCAAATACTTTTTCCAAGCCACATTTTGTTTGTTCATTGTTTTTCAGTAAATAATAAACAAATGTCTTAATTATTTTTAGTGTATTTTCTTCATATAGGGATCAATTTAAAATTACCAGGAGTTTTAATTTTATACCGCATTGTTTTACGTACAAAAAATTGTGGTGTTCCTTGTTGACGCCAGGGGTAGTATAAAGCATTTGGAAAAATTTATGTTAACTAGTTTGGTGCAGTTACTGATCTCTGAAGATTTATATCAAATTAATAAATATTTATGAGGAAAAATTTTCTTTAAATATTTTTTTTTTAAATTCCTCGGATTCAATGGGTCAAGAATGTAATTTCAACAAAATTTCGTTGAGAATATTCAAATTTATCACCTTCGGAAAGTCACATTGAAATTTGATAGATATAATATGTATAAAATATTAGAAAAGTTTCTCCAATGTACATATTTTTTAGCTATTATAGTGCCAATTTTTATGATTTATTTAGTTAGAATAAACTGAATTTTTACCATACCTCAAATTAACATTATTTATTAAATAAAGAACTGATATGAAACTGTGTAAAAACTTATAAATACACTTCCTTTTTAATTAACCATTCCTTGCCAACTAATTATTATTTTATAAAAGGGTAACGCTGTTTAACAACATATAGTTTAGGTAAATAATTCTGGGAAACTAATTATTAACACAGACGCTACATTTTTTTTGACAATACCTAATTACATTCAAAGTGTAAAGCCTATGGAAGATTGTATCAAACTCATTTAGTGTGATATATTTAAAAACGTATGATCTGCCACCTCCAGATTTTTGATCTTGGAGTATAACGAATCCGTGTAAAAATAAACCAAAAGCAATTGAAACTTTCCCTTCCTCCCATTTTGAAACCAATCCTACAATTTTACTTCACAGTAAATATATTTCCTTAAACATTCCACAACGAAAACATCTCATCTTGAACAATTATTTTATTCCCTACTTGTGCCACAGAAGACGATTGACAATTTCGAAAAATAATCTCTCAAACAAAAAATGTACAGTGTTTGAATCGATTCCATTGAATAGGTACAACCCACTAAAAATTCTCACAGTTTAAAAAAACTGAAACTTGAAACTTTCTTAATTTTTACAATTAAGAAACACTGGAACGAAGAAATTTTAACAATTTTTTAATCGTCGTTATTTCGGCACCGAATTCTTTCCACCTTTTTCTCCATAAAAAGAATTCTCGTTATTAGCTTCGAGCTGCCTCGAAAAGCGCGATTCTGTCGCTAAACGACCGAAGGAGCCCAAAAGAGTCGAGGAAGGAATTAATGCGCACGAGATAAGGAACGTTCCGTCAATTTTGGGAGGAACGATGTCGAAAAAGTGGTGGCCGTTACGAAGACACATGTGTCTACATGTGTACCATTTTGCTGTCATGACTTTCCTCGAGAGTCCGCTGAAGAATGCTTCTTCAATATGCGGACGGACTGATTAGTAAATTAGCCAGCCACCGTTCGTAATTTATTCGAAACTCGGAGGAAGCTCGCTGTATTTCAATATGTCTCTGTGAAAGAGTACAAAGCCGATCAATACCAGCGTCACAGAATCCTTCGAACTTCGAATTACCATATTTCGGTTTTCACGTGTCCATAGAAGGTGTGGTGCCGTGCCTGTTATCGCTTAGAAACGAGCAAAGCGGCGATAAAGGACGACGAAGTTACGAGGACGCGAATAATTTTGAAGTTTCGTAATCTTTTTGCGTGTGACTGGAGAAATTGCGACATGGCTCGCTTGAATTTATTGACACGCAGCTGGAATAACTGAATTTCTAAAGTTCAAATGTCCTAGGCTAAACTGATTCGTTTTGGGAATGAGATATTTAGTTTCACCCTGCCTGATGTTGAATTCTAATTAGATCTCTATTATATCCTTCGAAGAGCATAATAAAGTGACTCAAAATCTGTATTACATATGTGCAATTAGCAGGGTTTGGAAATAATTTTATTACGCCTCTTCTTCTGAATCTTAATAAACTTCTAAAAATACGATAAATAGATCACTTTTTGCTCTTGGTATTAAGGATTTTGATAAACTTGAAATACGATTTTAATGTCCAAAATCTTCTGATTAAAAAATATGAAACTTCGACGGGTTGTATTTTGTACAGAAATTCGAAAGTTGACTTAAAGCCTTCCCCTTCCTTAATTTCAAGTGGACTACGTCAAATTTTAATTTCAATCAAATCCCTGACACGAAGGGCAAACAGTAGAAGGACCTAAGGATCCTTTATTATCAGTAGTGTATGGTTCTCAGTTAAATAGAATTTTAAAAATGCTGAAAACGTTTCAACCTTGTGGTCAATATAGTAATATAAAGATATATATTTAACCCTTAAAATGTGAACAGTATCAAAAGAAGCGGAATTACTTCTGTATGCAAGAAAAAGTTTTAGAAGACAGTTGCATCTGAATGAATAATTCACAGATTGCCACTAAGTATTTAACAAAACTCAAGTTTCGTTCTTTTTTTCAATCAGGAACACAACAATGGTTACTGAAAGCAATGTAGGGTTTTGTGTTGATATGTTGCCTGTGTTTTTCTTACGCTCTTTTAAATAACGATCGTTCTTAATTGAATATTCCCCACAGTAATAACATTTATTGTACCGCGTCATTTAAGCAAACCATGATTTAACCTCTTCAAGATCAAGTTATACTGACACAAGTAAGAATAGGCCATACGAACTAGACACACTCGTACCTGAACTGATCCAAAACTGATCCAAATACAAATTTATTCGATGCAGCGGTTCTCAAGATATTTTGGTCATCGTTTCTGAAAATGTAGTTTCGAGAAAAACGCGTTTAAAGTTTTAGGTTAGGTGTACATCCTCCAGGACATACCTATACTAAAACTTGCACAGCTCCGATAATTTTGGTCGGATCAAATTGAAATTTTCACACAATACTTTTGAGATGTTGTACTTTAAGAAACTATCAAAACCCCAAAATCCATTTTTCCCGATTTTGCAGGTGGGCATAATCCCTTAATATTTCCTAGGGCTGAAGCGAAGCGCGGGGATATTTTACTAGTAATTAATAAAATTAAAGTGCTGCCAAATATTGGCTGTTCTATACATCAAACTGATTAGTATATGGAACTCATTATTTAAACATTTAAATTACAGACTCTACTTGGTTAGAATTTATCAATGTCCCCAAAAATCTCCAATAACCTCAGCTAACATTTCTAACACGAGTACCTTTCCAGTCAAACTCTTACCTTATTGAGTATCACCGTGGAATACCAAGTTCTCGATATAAGTAACATTAAAAACTAATTAAAATATCACATTGCAATATTCGATTATAGCAATGTTGTAATTGCATTAAATTCTTCGAACATTGACTTGAAGAATATAGGTTAGGGTCAATTTTATAAATAATTTAAAATTTTTGACAATTTAAAATGACTAGTGACAAAGTAATGCTGTTTTTAATTCTGAATCTGAAACTATCTTCAGAAATTGATTTGAGTGAGGTTTAGCTACTTCAAATCACATTTGAAAAAAATGAAAATTAAGTAAGATTTAACTACAAACTTCACATATTCATATACTGTTTAAAGTGAGTCTTTCTTACATAAAAACAGAAAAACGAAAATAAAAATATGTGGAAATTAGGATTTATTACATTCACGTGACAATTTAAGGAAATGTGTATTTATTATAAAATGAAAATATATGTAACTTTAGCAACAGATCTAGCCATATGCCATCTATGTAGTAAATTTAATGCTATTTAACAAAATCCACCAACGAAGCGATATCTTGTTTGCTTCTGTCGCGGTTCATAAGCTCAATTATTAATTTTTTTTTAATAAATTTTGCAATTTTCATATTTTTCTATAATTTCAAATGAAATTCCAACTACGTACATAATGTATTACACAAAATTTAAAGTTAGGGGAAGTTGGGGCACTTTGGTGCAGGGGGCACAATGAAACATTAATATTATCTTGATATCTATAAAGTATCATCTTATAATCTCATATCATCTATCAAGATCTTTATATCGTTTATACTGTCTTGTGATCTTGTTTTGAATTTCTGATTGTTTCTAAATAACAAGAGAATATTAATATTTCATTATGCCCCTTGCACAAAAGTGTCCCAACTCCCCCTAGTTAATTTTAAACCTGAAATTGTAACGTTTTTCCACTAGTCGTTTTTAAAATTGGAACATTGAAAAAATTTACACACTCTAATAAAGGTACCCCTTCCCGAGTGAAAACTTTCTTTACGATAAACACCAAACATTAAAATCTGAATTCATGAGCACCTCACTGCCCGAGTTATTCATTAAAAGAAGAATCTTATTACCATCCGCAAAGCCCGAACACTGCATTCTACCACTTCCTCAAATGGAATAGCGATCATTGCGCTAACCATGGAGTCCCCGTGGACTAAAGGGCCGTGTTCCGCCGGCGACGGAATCAAAGCAGCAGCGACGGGCCGCAGCGCGTAGGCGATTATGCGCGCGAGAAAACAGGAAAAAAAAACACCCGGGTGGCGCCTTGTGCCCCCGCGTAAAAGAGCTCGGCCGAGGCACTCGACGCTCCAGGAAACCAAATCCTACCTACTTAAGCGGCTCAGAACGGCTCCCGGTTCAGGCGGCCGGGAATATGGAGGTCAATCGGTTGCTCCAGGCGCCTCCAGCGCGGAAGAAAGCCTTAATCCGTCATAGGTTTTGCGCCTTCGTTCCCCCGTCTTGCTTTGCTACTCGCCTCCCGGGACCGTCATCTTTCTCCTCCCCCTTCCTCACCTCTCCCGGACACTCATTTCCGTACCGCCGAGTTTCGTTGCGCCGCCGCGGGCTGCTCCACTTGTTAATTCGGTCAACGAGGGATTTCGGGAGGATTACGCGTGCCGGGGGAATTTTTGCGAGACACTCGCGGGCTCCTTTCTGCGTTTCAGATGGAATACGGGTTGTTCTAACGATAAGCCAAGTCGGCTGTATTTTACCAGCGGTTGCCGAGTGAAATGCGGGGCAGAGTTTTAAGGGAGTGGTGTCTGCATGAGGATGTCTAGCCTGTAAGATGTTTGAGGAATAGGTGACGTCTATTTATAAAGTTTCATTGAGTGGAATGAATTTTTTGTGCTTTTTTTAAAGGCTAAATGATGACAGATGGGGAAATGAAAGGGAGATACGATTATATTTCATATGTATGAGAATGTCTGGATTTTTTTCTCTTTTTCGGAGATATGTCGTGCGAGCATAATATTATAGTTATTATAGTAAGTACAAATGTAGCGGAAAGTGATATTCAAAACGCGGAGGGGGGAGGGGGGCACCACGGTAATGGCCCGAAAAGTAAAGGTATTTTTGGAAATTTATTAAAAGCAAACTACGTACTGAATCTTTTATTAACTTTCAGGAGTTTTTATTGGATATTTAAGTTACACGAATATCTCGTTTTAAATTGATTTAAAGCAGATTTGCAAGCTGCCACAGGACCAGTAACTTTGCGCTGCAAGAAATCTGATTGACAGTTTTCTGACGAAACGCTGCTTCTAATATCAACAAACCCAGTTGTTTTAGAAAGTATATGCGGATGGCTATGGCACGCCCGGAGATTTTTTTGACTGGTCGTTTCCTTCTATTTATTTTTCAACGAAAGAGGTTAATTTACTAGAACCAAATTTCACAATTTTTTTCAGAAGTTCGCCATTTTATGATGTTTCACAATTATCCAAATCGAACCCGTCGTGCCATAGCCATGCGCATATAGTTTCTAAAATGTTTAAGGGGCCCACTTGCCATCGCGCAAGCTGACATCCTTACCAGTCTGCCACTGCTGAGGCTTAAGGTACGTTTCCCTATACGCGACTAGCCGCAACGTCAAGAATTTCAAAGTCGATTTTCTCGAGAACAAAGCGCGATATCGAAAAAAGTTACTGTTCCTTTTCGACTTACAACAAGTAAATAAGTCGAGAAAAAGGAATAAAGTTTTTTGATATCGCGCTTTATTCTCGAGAAAATCGACTTCGAAGTTCTTGACGGTGCGTCCAGTCGCTTATAGAAAAACCTATTTTTAGAGACATGACGAAGAGTGTAATTTTCTTCTACTAACAAACACACCAGACTTTTGGTACACAAGCACCTACACCACTACATCATGCTACATCACTTGCACTAACATGCTTCTCCCTTAGAACATATAAACACCTTCAAACCATTAGCGTCAAACACCTCATAAACTATTAATCGAGTACTTTCAAACTCTGCGCAAAAGCAGAGATGGGCGAAACTTTTATTTAAATAAAAACTTGGAATAACGAATAAAAGTTAAAAGAATTATTCGCCATGTGTCGTATTAAAAAAATTAACATCATTCGTTGAATAATCTAAAGTTAAAGTAACTTTCATTCGATCCGTTATTTAAATATTTTTTTTATTCAGTTAATGACCGACTCTGTGCAAAAGCTTGTCGAAAAGTAAGAGTGACACTTCAACACCACCCCTCATAAATACTCAACTACACTCTTACGCAACTACGACCGAAAAGAGTGCAACCTCTGAATCCTGTCGCACCGGAAATGGTCTCGACGCTCAAGGAACAGGCAGACGTCCAAAAATAAGAAGGGGGGTCTTGTACCGTGGAAAAATCATCGATAAATCCGTACTAATGAGGGTAACCGTAGGAGGGCTAAGGTCAGGTAGCATTGTAAATTCCAAGCGCCTCAAGGCGTACCCGCAATGTTGTGATTTCGGAAACCTACCGTGTACTCGAATAATCGTCACGCCGATCTCTGTAGCGAGAGGAACGGTATCAGCGACCGTGGCCGTCGAAGCCACTTCTTGCTTGCACGTTCAAATGGCGCAGTTTGCTATGTTAATAATGTCACGACAAATAAATTTAATCGCTCAGTAAATTTAATAATTATCGGAACGTCGCGTCTGTTTTCTTTGTCGTTCGCAATTGGCGTCATTCGTTTGCTTTGCTATATAGACTGAGCAATTATGTATTTCCCTGTTTTGCGTTTCATCGGTCGAGGTCTTCCCTCTCGTTACGAGAATTGCGATGTGTGGTGGTTTATGACTGCGGGGCATTCGTGGTGTTAACCTGCTAGCTGGGGAAGACGAGTTAACTCGTCATTGCGTTGACTCGTCAGGAAAATTTTGAAACTTCACTCGTTCAAAAAGGGACCATAATCTTAAGGTTAATTGGTCTGCAATGATTATTAAGCATTCAATTTCTAATACACTTGAGACGTTTCTAATAGAGAAATGGCCCAGTTAAGAGGTTAATTTTGTTTTCTACAATGTGCAATTTATAACATTTTAACTGAAGAAGTGGTTGAATTGTCTTTTCTTGTTCCTACAGTTATGCCAAACAATAAAAGTCTACGTAGCATAACAACGGTGGTTAACCCTCATCAGTCCCTCGCACAGTGCGTTGATGCGGGGACAAAAATTGAAAAATCAAATATTTTGCAGGGTGATATTTATCATCTAATATTTATTAAGACCTTTATTAATCTTGGCTCACTTTATTAACCATGAATTCCAGTATTATGGGTATGTGTGCTTCAAAATTATTGTTAGACTTGCGGCGATACTGATCATTAGAAAACTTCTTAGTCCCGAGAATGAATATTTTATTTCAACCGACTTTTTAAAAAATATGTAACAAAACGTATGCGTGATTTTTTTATATTTGGTTCACCTAAATTTATACTTTATGAAAATGACATCCGAATCTGCTACTACCTGCGATTATTTGAGAAATAAATGTTTTTAGAAAGAAGTGTGCAGATCAAGAATTCTAATATCTTTGAAATGTGAATTTCTTTAGACCAAAGCAAAAAAAGTTATGGAATTTATAACCACAATTTGGTACTTTTAAATATAAAAGAGTGTCCTGAAGTGATTGACAACAATTTGAGGAATTTTAATGAAAAAATTCTAACTTCAAATGCACGTGATAAAAATAATTTGATAAAAAAAATTTTCGAGTAAGAGTTAGTCAGTAATCAGTGGACAACAAATTGCTAAAGTTTGATAAATTGCAAAATAATGATAAAAAATTTGTTATTCGATAAAAAATCAATGTTTTTAATGAAACTGTATATTTTATTATATGCCAATCGATGCATCTTTATATTCTCTTCAAAAAAGTATTAGAGTATTTAGATCGAAAACTGATTATTTCAGAAGTTATGAGTTTTGTCCCGAACGCCCATATACTTCGACGCACTGTGCCTCGTGTCAATTCGACACAGTTTTCCCGTAATAAGTAGTACTCTTCTGTTATTTGCGATTCTTGTAAACAAGCACTATGTCCTGCACATCGTTTTATTTTATGCGAAAGATGTGAAAAATCTAAGACGTAAATGTTAACTTATCAATTTGAATAATAAAATATCGAAAAATAGCTGTTTACCTTGGCATTTCATCGACTTTTTACCATTATACCAATTTGACACCGAGGCACAGATGTGGATTATACTCCAATTTCAAAAATTTTGATCTCCAGAAATGTGATTACATTTTCCATTGAATCGTGAATGTCGAGAATTTATCAAATCGCACATTCGTGGTTTTGGCGTCATGTCTTGCTTGAAAGGAGACGGGAGCGTTAAGCACATACCGAAGTGACTACCGAAACATCATCTCTACTGTCAAATATCTCACAAGCTACTAATTGCCCACGCGAAAAACCAATCACAGAGGAAATATTTTTCACTTCCCTACCTACCTGCGAAGTTACGTTAAAATCGACTCGCGACACTTGACAGGCACTGCCCCCTCGTAAAAGCCTTTTCCCTCGTCCACTTTCGCCAGCACGTGGTCAGGAAAAAGCAAGCAAGCCGGGCCAAGAATTCGTGACCTTGTTTGCGATTGACATCCAACGCGCTCAAAGGCCTTCCCGCGCCGGAAGGATCCTGCTGTTACCTGAGGGGGCTCAAGACGAACAGGATGCGCGTCGTAAAGCATGGCGCCAGTCGCGATGATACGCACTTTAAACATTAACCGTGCACTGGCGGTAGCAGCCGTGGACGTTTATATTGCCCTGGGTCCGAGGATGTCCTGTCAAAGCTTAAAGCCCTCCGCAATTCCCATTGCCCAATATCAAAATGAAAGCCGAGGGAGGCTCGCAGTCAATCGATAGCTTCCTCTTCTTTCTTCCTTTCCTTTTCTCTTTTTTTTTTTGCCCACGACGGTCGACGATCGTCTACCGCGCTGTCGTAAATCTGAAAAATACACTGAACCGTCGTAAACTGCGGCTAATCAGATAGACTTTCCGGGGATATGTCGGTCGCGCTAATGAACGTTGGGATCCCCGCGGCACGGAACGTAGCTAGGTGCCTTTTGTGGCGGATTCGTATGAATCTCGAATTTGTATGGATCGTTGGGGAAATTTAGGAACGGGGAGTTTTATTTGGTGGGACGGGGTGATCGTGGAAGCTGAGTCCAGCTTTGTGGACTTCCTAGTTGTGGCTTTTAGCGCGTTGGCTGGTAGCATTTGAGAATGGCAACTGTACCTGGACCGTGGATAAATGAACAGTGAATTTTATTAGGAATAAGGTGTAAATTTGCTTTTATATTCTGTTCAGAATCATATTGGAATATTGAATGGAGTATAGGAATATGAAACTTCGCTGACAATGAAATGCAGGGAAAATTGGCAATGTGTAAAATATTGAGTATTCAAGTGTATCTACCTATGTGTAATAAAAGTGATGCACTTAGACATGAATTAAACTGTATTAGTGTATAGTGTTGGACACTATTTTTTGCCGATCGGTCACGCGAAAAGTTAAACGCAATTCCTGTAAAGTAAATAGTGTATCATCTGGTATGTAAATGGCATTGTTTTAAATTATCAATTATTAGTTAGAAGAAAACGGCGTATTGTTTCAAATTTATAAAGCAGTAAACAAGTGACTATTCAAAGCGATAAATTTTATCGTTAGAAAAATGTCTCGCAATAATTTAGCCCTCGTTATAAGTTTTCTAAAGTTGTATGTACATTTCGTGTATTCAAATTGTTTTTTCTGTCTTATTTACTTCTTACATGATTTTTAAGAAGATTATATATGCCTTTTCTTGGGCATTTATGTTTCAATTAATGTATACATAGTCATATATTCGGCAAAAAATACTGTCGAGCACTATATTACCAGTGATGCAATAATTAACTGTTAAAAAATACTGTATTTGAAGGGTAAGGGGGAAACAGGGAACGTCACAAAACAGCTTTATCGAGAAAATTAAGATTGAATACTTTAGTTCATCAGTAAAGAAACAAGGTTCAATGAATTTAATTTTCTTATTTAACTTCCTGCTTAAATAATTTCTTGTTTTATCTTATGCTTAGGTAAAGAGTGAGGACATTCTGTACTTTGTTGCAGTGCAGAATGGACATTTATTATTTTTACACTGTATACCAAATCTTTAACATTATCTCACGGAGGCATTTGAACTTTATAACCCTTTGTGATTCGAATGTTTGGTAGTCCCAGGTGCCACCAACAAAATATGCTATAAATTGCAAAATCACGAAAAATGGACACTCCGTATTTTTCCCCTTACTATTCATTTATTCGAATAAATAAGCATAAGATTTGTTTTCAATTAGTGTTTTCTAACAGTTACAATATTGGTGTGATAGTATTTACTAATCACATTTAAGTATTCCCTGATAAATAATTATAAAGTTTGGAATTGTTTCAAACGAATTTCTATAACGTTATTTAAATAGTTTGGTAACTGAAATATTGAAAATGATTATAAATATTATTGACACCAATAATGAAATTTAGATACATAATTGTATATTTGAATGGGTAAATAAATATTATTAGCAAAAATTCGATTTATTCGACCTGTCAGATTTAGAAATTTGATGGTAATTTTATTCTCAGATTGTCTGACAAATTTTAGTTGTAGTGCGAGACTTGTCCTTTTTTAATTCCTGATTGATTCTTCTTATTCATTGATTGATTCCACTCGTTGAAATAATAAATTTACGAATTTCTCTTAGCGGACACATTAATGTCTTTTAACATACAAAATTTGCATTAATTGCTGAATTCGATGCCGCCAGCTTCTAATATCTGACACAGTATCTTAAGAAATATTTTGACTCTATGATGCGTGCAAAAATTAAGGCTGATGAAAATTGATACATCACTTTACATTATTTTTACTTACGTAAAGCAGGTGATAGGTACTTGTTTATTCAATTGGTTAACTAAATTTATATACTTTTATATTAGGAAACTTATGTTTAGCTATATAAAAGCGAGTAAAAAATGATAATCAATACAGTTTTTATTCAAAACTTGTTATTCATGCAATAATTTGCAAAGAAAGAAAGAGGAAACCAACGATACATTGTTGTTATTAATTATGCAAAGAACATGACAAAGCGCATGTTGGTGGTCTGTATCGGAACACAGTATCGACACGTTGATTCCAAGAATGTAATTAGGGCAGAACAGGTATGAATGAGTAGCTTAAAACGGTAAGGTGCATAGGAGGCTTAAGAGCTCAGTAGATCGTCCTAATGACAGTTCAGATAAAAATTAAGCGACCTAAATATTTTCTTAGAAATATGCAGGATATTTTAGAATTACCGTAGTGTAAACTTAAGTGAGTAATATAATACACAAAAGTAATATAATACACAAAAAGAAATATGATAATTACAAAACGTAACTATTAAAGTTATACTTTCTACAGTTCTTTCGTAAGAAAACATAATTTAAGAAAAAAATTATCCACCAATTAAATGCTTATAAACATAATAGTGTATAATTCCTTCCTAGCTCGAATGAAACTTCTTTTTAAGTATGTATATATTTATAATGGTAATATTTTGAGCCTTTAGATGTGTCCCCACAACTGCAAGATATATGTACAGTTTTTTATAACAGTAAACGCAACGAAATTCATCTTATTTAGTACACAGTTTTATATATTTTTTAAGGTATTGCCTTTCGTGTATTTACATAAGGAAACTCATGAAAAGAAAAGTCAGTCGATTTTTATTATTGAGACTTAAATAATCGAGACTTAAATAAGAGAAAATGTATTTCAATTTGTCGATGTTAGTTGAATAAGGAATTTTATGGTAACAACTCGTGGCAGTGGTTTAAAAAAAAATTTCAAGCGAGGTTATGATTTAGAAAAAAGAAGTTTTTCACGTCACAACGTGATACCTCATCCTTCAGTGACAGTAAAGCAGTGTTTGACAAATCGTGGGGTCCCAGATAAATTCTTCCTAAATTCTAATTTACACCCACAACACTTTTGAAAGTACTAAAACGATAAACATAAAAAAGAATTCTCAACATTCTATGTAAATGAGTTTACAATGCGTTTGTAACTACTTTATCAGCGAGCACAGAAGTATGTCAAATGTGATTTTCATTAAACCCACACAATCTTAAAATTTAATTTTCCTACTACGTATAATCGCTAATATACATTTAGTGTCCGCTTATATTTAAACATGACCCATCAAAAAAATGGGATAGGATGTGATAAAGATGAGTGATAGTATTTATGTCTCTTTATTTGTCCCCTAAGGTTTACAAAGGCTTCCGTTCCCCTTCCCTCTGTCTTCCATCTCTCCTTTTCTTTTTACATTATTTTTTATCTTTTTAATCATATTCTTTACTTATTCTATGTTTACTCTACTCTTATTCTACCCTTATTCTACTCTCTTCCGCCGTCCATCTCCTTTCATTCCTTCCATTCCCACTCTCATTCTTGTCACCCTCTTCCCCTCACACCTCTCCTCCTACCTCCTTCTCGCCAACCTCTTGGATGAGTGATAGTAATGATTAGAGTAAAGGCGAGGCTACATTAGATACTGTTAACCTTGAGAGGGCCAGGATTTTTTCAATGAAGTTGTAAATTTTTTTATTTAAAATTTATGCATATATACAACCAACATGTTCCGCAAAGTATCCAAAATTTCACGCGGCCACTATAGTGACCACCCCAGCCCTCTAAAAAGCTTAACCATTAATATCCACCTCCTCCGTGTTGAATAAGTTCCATTTTCAATTAAATTCTGGCCAGCCAAAGCAGAATTGCCCGAACAGGTAAACCCTGATTATCCCGCACAGTTGTATAACCCACAACTACCCACGCCTTTACAGAAAATTTGTACGAAATACCAGCGCATCCGAGTAAGTGCCCAAAGTATCGACACGTCGCTAGCAAGGTCCCCGCGAGACGCCGCCAAACTCCAAGCCCAAACACCGGCATCCGCAGCTCGCTGAAACCCAGCCGAGGAAGCTCGCGTCCCATACCGATCGCAGCTGACCCAGCCGGCGCGTTATTGTCAAAATTATAACAGACGTGGTGCCGAACCGCGCTCAAAGTGGAGCAATATAGCGTGAGCGCGACCTCGCCTCTGTGTCGGGGAACACACCGATACCCCGGGCGCAAGTGTAGGACGAGTGGTAAAGCAGCGGCGCACTCTGCACTTCGCCGCGCCGTTATCTCGGCACCATCTAGCCGGGCTAAAAGCTTCTCCCCATCAACTCCCTTCTTCGGCTCCCTAGCCGAGCGGTGCCCCTGCCCACCTTCCTCGTCCTCGCCGACGCCGCGTGTCCCAATTTTTTTACAGCCCGCCCAGACGAACCTTCCGAAAACGCACCGGCGACGAACTGCTTAACATCTTGTTATACCCGTGTCCTCGGGCATTTTATATAGATTCCTACGGCGTCACCTATCCCGCCCCTCCCAACCCGATCGATCCCCAACGAGTCGCCCACCCGCCGCCGCGCTATCGTGGCTCCTCTTTCTCTTGTTTCGACGCTGACGAACGTTTCCTTGGCGTCGAAGGACGAGCAACGGGGAAAAGCGTGGTGAAATCTAAGCGGGAACGAAGCTGCCGCGAAGGTCCAGTTCTTTCGCTCCGCTCGCTCGGGGATTGGGAGACTCGACTCGCGGGGGTTGCCGCGAAATTCACCACTCTGGGAATGTACTCCTAGGCCCTAGGACCTGGGGGGAGTGCTTCTTCACTTGGGAGCATATTGGGGGATATCTGGGCGTTTTGCGACTTAAGGTCTGCGCACACGTAGCGGTTCCGTGGTGGTGGGTGTCGTCAGTGTCAGTGACTGACGCGACAAGTGTGAATTGTTCCATTCTAAAGCAGAGGAACGATACTTTTTTTATCACTAATACTGACGGCACTGGACGGTCACAGAGCTGATACCTCTTTCTGTGTATTCCTTAATGCTGCTGTGGGTTGGGAGTATTTGCGGGAGGATCTTGTAGGGAAGGATAAATTGCGCGCTTTACGCTGGTAGTATTTTTGAGGACGTGCTGGTGTGCTGCGAGAGGAGCTGATCTTGGTGTTTCACAACGGTGGCTGCTGCGTTCTTGAAGCATTTAGAAGGCTCTTGGAGTTTTATGGTGAATATTGTTTTTTTTTCACTGGTAGAATTTTTTAGAATATGCTGGTATAGGGGAGGGTTGCCTATATCGTACCACTTAAGACATTTTACGTTATATTTCATATTTGGTAGTAATTTGAACGCAAATGACTATTGGATATTGTAGCTAGATCTTTTAGGCACCTACTACTATATGCTTAACCTTTTGTTCAGAACAAATTAATTTGTTATTTATCTTTGTCACATACTGTAAAAAGTACGATTTAGGCAACCGGTCTCCTAAATCGCACCTCCACTAAAAATAGTATCAATAACAAATAGAGAAGAAAATATTCAACATAAAGTAATGATTATACTTGATATTTTTATCATCAGATGTCGTTTACATTCATTAATTACTGAGAAATTAATGAGGTACGATTTAGGTGACCAGCACGATATTGGCAACTCTCCCCTATGTAGTAGTGTGGTCCTTATATGTATGGTCAGAAATCAAAGTTTTAAAAATTTCTTGTTACCCTCTCAGAAGCTTCCAAATAGTTTAAAAGAATTTCGTCTAAAATTTCGTTAAAACATGTTAAGGATTATAGGTCGCTCAATGGCAATGAAATATTACTACTTTGGTAGAAATTGATAGAAATTTTTGCAACAAGGACAAGATAATTATATTAACTTTCGAGTGAGACTATGACATTCAAATTCGGGCACACGTCGCATAGACGAAACGGGTTTACAACGAGTGTGTACTGTATTGTGTTGCGGCATAAGGCATTATATGCACATTTAAGTTTCTCTCATCAGCAGGTCTTAAATCAGATGCAGACGCAAACTCTCACGTACATTATATTCCGGTTGCTAAACACATGGATAAAAGCAAGGTTTCGGATCCTGATATATAAATATGGGCCCCGTTTCATTAAAATTGACAAGTGACGATTATAGAAAGTCGCAGTTGCCAAACTTTTGGTAGAATATAAAGTCTTTGAGCGACCTTTATATATCAAAATATACAGATAAAAATCGCGAAGATATTTTTTTTGCCGAATAGAAGATTTTAAGAGGGTCAGACAATACAATTTTTAAAGTTGAAAAATAAGGACCACCCTAATATGTAGGTATGTATTGCAATAGAAGATATTCTTGGTATTGCGCAATGAAAGAATTTTATAGGGTACAGAAAATTGCGTTTTTTATGCCAGAAGTATTTTTGGGGTGCGCTGGTGTATTGCCAGAGAAGTTGCCTTTGGTGTTTCACGATGATGGCTGCTGTATTCTAGGGATATTTATTAAAACAGCTCATAGTACAATAAAAATTTCGTTTCTTAGTGCTGGAAGTATTTTTGGGGGTATGCTGATGTGCTTAAAAAGAAGTTGTCTTTTTCTATTGAATGTATTTTTGGTAGTATTTCAGTAATTGGAGAAATTCTTCTGTGTTATTGTCATATATGAGGCATCACCCCCTCTTTCATATTGCGATAGGCATCACACTCTGTCAGGTAAATACAATTGCATTGACAGAATGTGGAGATATGCTCACAAATATACTTTACTTTTTCGCTACTTCCTTATCTAATTTCAGAAATTTAGTTCTGCGTATACCGGATGTTTAAGTTGCAATATTGATACTTGTATTTGTAATATCTGTTCGTCTTATTTCATCTCTTTCCGTTGTTTACTTTGGTAATTGTTAATTTAATCTTAATTTTAATTTTAGCTTATTTGTCCATTCTCTATTTTTATGTCATAATGTGTCAAAGAGTTGTTATCTGCAATAAATAAATAAATAATAAAGAAAGTATTGTTTAGAGTATCTAAATTATTTAAAAGTGATAATTATTCTACTCTGGGAGGCTTTTCCTCGTTAAGAATATTTTCTCGATTGCTCTATGTTTTCCAGCAAAAATTACAGGATATTAAGAGCATATCCTCTGTTGGAACTATTTATGGCGAAACTTTAATGTTCTCCATATTCGTTAAAATTTATTTTAACAACATTTCGCGTTTTAAGCTGGGTCCTTACGAATCTCTGTTGAATATTTTACAGTGTTTTAATGTACTGCAGGAGAAGTTAGAATATTCTCGAAGTACTCCTCCATTAAGACCATTTTTTAAGGGAATTTCGAAGTTGAAGTTTAAAGAAAATCCTCTTACTTTCTTTCTTTGAAGAAGTCATCTAGTTTTATTATGTAGTTTTTGAAGTCTCATGCTACTTCTTCTTGAAAGAGGGTATTTTGAAGAAATAAAATCAAGAAAATTATTCTGAAACAGCTAAAGCAGCAGCCAGTGAAGAATATTTTTGTAATTTGTTTATGGTCTGGTACCTATTATTGCGTGTGACTAATGATCGTCAAAACAGTACTGAATATCAAGATTATTTACACTTGAAAATCCTGTTGGCTGAATATTTGAATGTTTTGCTCCCATTTGTTTTTCAAAAGTACTCCAATGTTATCTTACAGCAAAGAAGGAATATACTGCAGATCTATCATATTATACATTAGATGCATTTTCATTTATTCAGCTATACATGTTTCGTCACGTTCTGTGCCATGGTGAAAATTCAGAAACTTCGTAGGTCGAGAAAAGTAAATTATGACATTCAATTATATAAAAATACCTAGTAGTTGTATTACATTCTTCATAACTTCAGCATTTTCTGTTGTATTTTGATTTCGATACTGAATCCAGGAATATCTTTCTCCTTTGAATAAATGTCTTCGATCACTTTCGTGTTAAGCATTTCGTAATAACCACTCTGTGTACAGTATGGCCTGTTATTGGCAAAGAGGTAATTTTTCTTGATAAAATAAGTAAAACATGTCGAATACCATTTTTCATTTAGAATTACCTTTTCGACAGTTGTGACTTTGAATATCCATCAAGCATGCTTGTGCTTAACACTAAAAATTAGCAGAATATGGCAGCAAATATGGTACAACTGCGAATAGAATGAATCTTCCTACAAAAATAAGTGGAAATTGTATGTAGAATAATTTGTTTTCGAATCTGAATTTATCTACCAAAAATGTTGTTTTAAACATGGTACCTATAGATTCTTTTAAGTGCACGCGTACCAGACAATTTTTTATTTTTTAGAATCGATTCTCTCTAAAATGGAGCCTCGTATGGAATTTTTTTGGTATATTTTCCACTTATTTTCTCATATAGAATCACTACCATTTAATTTATACTCCCTGTTACGAAACAGCGTGTATTTGCTTTGAAAAGACTGACAAAAAATAATAACAGAGACGCAGCCTGATTTTTTGTCGTGTGCTTCCATCCCATTTTCGTTTTTCCAATTGTAAAACGTACAAGCTGCATTTTTTTGGCCTGTGAAACGGTAAGATTAAAAAGCTTTCGCAAACTCATTCCATTTTCTCTGAACGTTCCCGTCTAATGCGTTTCGAAGGTAATGCGATATAATAACAGTGGAATATTTCACGAATCGAGTCTAGCCGCGATGTTTCACAATTTATGTAATAATGTTATGTTATTTTAACCCGCGGAAATTGAGTGACAGTTTAAAGTAACGTTTAATTCTATCCTTTCGCTGCAGCCTGGCGAAGATAAATTTTATGAAAATAGTTGGATATTTGCAGCATAGAATTCACGAACCTTAATTCGTTTACCTACTATAATATTATTCCCTCTTAAAAACACGGATTTCCGTATGATTAATATTCACGTACTCAACTTTTAGCTTTTCGTATAATTTACTTCGATTTTGCTTATTGCAGATTTCTTTTTACTACTAGAATATAATATCATATGGAAAAATAGATAACCAATTTGTGACAAATGAAAGATGGGTTTAAGGAAGCGTGTCAATTAGTATTACAGTTAATGGTGACACAAATTTGATTCCTTTTTATTTTTTTCGTGAAGATCTGAGATTTCCAAAATGGTTTTACTTATAAGTAATTATTGTAAGAACATTTAAGAGAAAGATGTAGTTACATATTGTAAATTCTGAACAATCAATTTTGATTTCATTGAGTATTGGTTATAGTTGAGCTTTCTACTTCCAGCAAAGGGACCTTGGTTTCGAGATATTGTTAGTTAGAAACAATTTAAATAATCACACCAATACTATTTTCATCAAATGCATCAGTTTCATAAAAACAAATCTTAAATTCTTACGAATAATTACAGTGAATTTCAAATATTTCTACGGAGTAAACAAAACATGTTTAAACAAATTCAATAGTGTCTAAAAAAGTGTGAAAAGCCCTTGATAATTTTAATTTCGCCAGTTAGAGTTTATCCTAATGAATTTCAAAGTGCTACCACTAAAAAGAAATCACTGGAAGTAGTATTTCATTTACACGTGTCTATTATCAAACATACAATTTTTCAGACGCTATCCGTTTCGTCAGATACCGTTCATTTGAGTCGACCTCTAATCCTCTTCATTTTACTCACTTGCAGCACGTAGCAACTGTACAAATTAACGCGTAAAAAGATAACACTAAATAGAAGCAAAATTTCATTTACATTATTCTCTTTCCACGTACAAAAATTTCCAATTGATATCAGATTCACCAAACATTCATTTCAGCCGAACCCTAACCACCAGCTTCATTTTACTCATTCGCATCTACCAACTCCAATTCTTTGCCTCCAGCAAATCAATCACCATGCCAACATTCAACATTCAAACCCACATGCTAAAATTAATATTAATACATTAATGTATTTTCCCCCGTTTCCTCGCCTAAAACCAAAAACTCCCAACAGCTCCCAAACTCTATCACCTCCACCAGACACTGTTCCTTTAAAAAAATCTCGAATCATTAGCTTCATTACACTGATCCACACCTAGCGTCTTCATTCCTCGCCTCGAACGAATCAGTCCGTGCATCAACAGCACGGCGAAAGAATATAGTCTCTCCCTTTTTCCATCGCGTGCGAAATGAAGGGTTCGGAGTGGAAGGCGGTCGCAGTGAAAGACGATCGGTCGAAGGACCCTGGCTGGATCGAATCCTGTGGCCACGGGGGATGGGCCTCCCCCTGGAGTCACCAAGAACCCCGCGGTTGCAGGTGTGTATAGAGGTGCACGCGTGTACACGCGTGCGTACTTCGGAATTCCAGGGGGTGGAGCGGGGATGGAGGGTGGTATTTACTGTATAAGCGACAGACTTGCGCAGGCGAGGTTTATCGATCGGCCGCTTCCAGGGACGCTTAAACCCGCGATTCACGCCCGAGTATAATAATTCATGGCTCCAATGGCGATCGTCAAAAAGGGATTCCGGTGGAAGCGTTATGATTTCTATGGCTACGCTGGATCGCCGTGCATGCTGGTCCTGGGCTCATTTTTTATGGAGAGCCTGGTCCAGATCTCTTCTTGAGTCTAGCTTCGAGGGAATTGGTGCTGATGGGATCTGAAATTTAATAGAATTTGGAATATGCAGTGGTGGGACCTGGATTTTGTGCTCGGGAAGATTATTAGGGTCGATTTGCTGGGTGTTGGAAATGTTTTTTGGTTGTTGGAACATGTTTCGTTGGGTTTAAAAGATTTAATAGTTCATTTTGGGTAGCAATTGCATGCTAAGGAAGGAGAAATGGGAATCTGAAACCTTCTTTTAATTATTTTTAGCGTTTTTACTTTAAAGTACACTAATTTTACATTTCCATGCGTTGCATTTTATATAGGAAGCATTATATAGAAAGCACTAGTAGTCGACCACTTAAAGCTAAACTGGAATGAAAAGTTCTGAAAAAAATAAACAATCAATGTTATAAAATATATAAAATGTATTGAAGTAATTCGAATGCATTTAATGTATCACTAAAAATTTTGTGTTAGTATAAAAGTTCAGGAAAAATAAATAATTAGCGTTGAAAATAAAGTGTCCGAATGCTTTAATAATCGACCGCTTAACTCTAAAAGTCGACCGGTCCGATAGCTAGTAGTCGACCACCTTTTTTTAATATGAAATTCAAAATAGCTTATGTGCGCATTACAAAATAAAATTTATTTTTAAATATAATGTGCAACAACGGTAAATAATTAATAATGACAGGAATAATGCGTAATTAAAAAAAGTTCTTTTAAAAACTTTATCAAAATTTGAATAAGATAAATTATAGTTAACACGTGGTCGACTTTTAGCGTTCATTGTGAATGCAGTTAGCATCAGAAGTCTATTGAAAATTGAAAGGGAATGATGGTCCAGTTACCGACCTCCCAAAAAAAATAAACTATCATATTTTTTATTTATTTTTTAAGCGCATATAAAATTGTTGATGCTTTTTCAGTGAAATAGCATCATTTTCCAGTAAAAAATTTATAGAACTGCATTACATTTGTCGTTTCTATTCAAAGCGCATTTATGCTTCTCGTGTTGGAAAACAGCAATGGCACATGTAGAATCAAAATTAGTTTACAAATCACTTTAAAAGCATTTATTTTTTTTACCTATGAAGTGCGCTGTTTGTCGTATTTTAAAGTTAGAAATTCAAAATATAATATAAAATTGTCATTTAATAAATGCTTTATTTCAGTACTTATTTCTTTAAGCTAAACAATAAAAGTGGTCGACTACTAGTGGCTGACTACTAGTGCTTTCACCCTATAAAAGTTATTGCTATTTCTCGTTAGTTTCGTATCTTTGCGTTTAGTACCAAACTTATTGCCAGGGGTTGTATTAAGGGGATGATGAGGTGTGGACAGTAGCTTTCCTTTAATATTATTTGTTTACTAGTAAAAAAGTGCTTTATTTAGATATACATCCTTTCCTCCATTCTCTGAAAAATAGTGGTAGTCAGTAACACTTACAACTATACTTTTCCATTTTAAATTTTCGAAAAATACTTCAAAAGAATGAAGAAGATACCTCAGCTTCTGTTTAAAATATTCTCTTCCCTTATAGTTTTAATGCACTGGATGTTATCCATTTGCAACTCCACATTTTGAAAAAAGAGGTTGATATTTTTCTCAACAATATAATTAGAACGATCGTTTTACTCTTTCAGTTTCAGTTTGCTCGATGAACAGTTTCCCTTCCCAATTTCATATTTAGGAAAAATTGTTTCTTTGTATGTTTCACAATTTATTTAAGCTACACCACGATGAAAAACCTTTTTTTAACTGATTTTCACAAAGCCATGAAACAAAAGGTTAAATTCGATTGGAAATACACCCTTATTTTTGCCTTATTCTTGCATCCTTTTGACCCCTTTTACCCCTTTTGACACTCGTATGCTTGTTCTCCATTGCAATAAATAAAAAATCACCACTATTCAGTTTTACTCACATCTCATATGTATCCCTTTACCTGTGCACTGATTGGTCCCGACTGTACTCACGCGGGGATAGACTTCATCCAGCAGAAATCAGTGACTTCAACCTCTGCATGTTAAATGCAAAACTTCGGAAAAAATAGTAGAAAACAGTATATTACTTTCAAACACATTCATTCATTGAATTCTACGAATCACAAATTCCTCCACTTTGACAAAATTTAACGATGCATCGGTATGTAACTTTAATTTAAAATTTGCTGTGCTTGGGGATGCAAAGAAAACTACAGCAACATTTTAACCCTCTAAGGACAGTGCCTGGGTCTGTTTTGACCCACGTCTTCAAGAGGCTTGCTTAGCTCCTTAACTCATTTACTGTCTTAAGTCTGCAATTATTTATATTAGAGCCCGTGAAACAAGTTGAGTGGAATCAGAGATGCTGGTTTTGCGAGATTGATGGAAAATGTAAAAAGGGAAATCGACATTACTTATAAATTCTTCCGGGGCCAAGAACCGGGGCCAAAAGATTGTAAAGTAAAAGTTGTCAGTTTGAAAGTTCTGGGAGTTCTGAAGTCGTTTGATTTCCAATTTTGGAATATTATTGACGTTTAATTTTCTTCAACAAGCGGGTCTCGGAGAAATGCATTCTTCGTTGCATCGCGAAGGGAAGACACTTTCGCTGATATCGGAATTTTTTTAAAACGACATCTAGCACTTGATGTAAGAAGAGAATCACGTTCCTAAGTGGTAGAAAAATAAAGAAATGTGTGCATGGGTCTAAATTGACCCAGTCACGGCCTGCCGCTTGGTTGGCAGTATCTTCGACCTTCCGAGGATTAAAGCTAAGAAATTCGTCAGCCGCATTGTTTTGACTCTGTCGAAGCATCCCTGGCTGGGGTTGCTTGCTCTGGAGCATCCGCCGTCCCGCGGGCATCCAGGTCACTTGTTTGCATTCACCAAATGACCGTCGGCAGCATAAGTCACGCTAGTATTTATACCAAATTCACAAATGATAAATCATAAAATAATAAATGACATCCTGCTTATGCTGAATTTTCATACTCCTTCGCGTCATCTCAGAAGCCATACTCGGTTTACACTCGCTCAGCATCGCACTCTCTATGGCCACAATAACTGTTCCAACCGTCTCTGTCCAACCGCGAACCGTTTCTGCGACATACAGGACTTCCTTAATAATTCTTTATATTCTTTTAAATGTATTTTAATGTATTTTACTTTCTGTCATTGCTTTTTCTGTATTTCTAACCTATTTTCTAACCTACTTATGTTCCGTCATAGCTATGTAATAAAGTGTTTTGACCCGTTGATCATATAAAATAAATAAATAAAAATAAAAAAATAAATAAAATGAGGCTCACACCCAGCTATATTGTTATAAACTCAGTCCTCGGAGTAACAATTTTACGATCAGACGAACAAGGCTTGCACCGCCACTGTCGCCCTCTGTGCAGTTCTGTAATTTCGAAAGTGAACGAAAGTGTTCCCAGAGAAAAACGAGAGGTTTTTACCCACCACTTGAAGTCAGAAGTCGGCGAGTGGCAGGAGGGAGGGGAGGATGATTGGGAAGTGTAGAGTGTCACCCGGTATATAACGGCACGCCCGAGGAGGCTGCTAGCTGCAGACAGATGAATGGAGCAGCGGCATGGATCTTTGATCTAGGGTAGGATGCCACTCTTCTCGAGGATCTCTAGTCCTGTCTAGCAAAGGCAACACCTGCATTCTGCGGAAATAATAGCTTAACGCCGCACGGGATCGCTCGGCGAGGTTAACGGGCGTTTCTATTTTCGATTGTGTACGCGATCGCGCCTCTTAAATTTACCTACGGGAATCTTCGCTTCGATCTCGAGCCTCCTCGTCAACGTGGGAAGAATAGCGCGGAGCAGGGATGTTTAAGGACAGGGGAACTTGTTAAAGAGTACCATGTGAAATTACTGTTCCAGTTGGGGATGTGAAATTTAAATTTTCAGGCGATTTAAATTTGAAGGGAGGACAAATTGGGAGAGGGGGATTTTGCGAGTTAAAATATTTATATAAGTTTTTTATTTATTTAAGGTTTAAAGTCGTATTAACAGCGAAGGTCATGAGCGACTTTACAAATTAAGTACCTACATTGCGATTAAAATGTAATTGTGTAATTCATTACACATTATTTTCTGTAATCTTTAATTTAGGTAGGTGACCACAATTTTGTCAACTACCTAAATATTAAGGGGTCATTCTGGTAATTACGACGCAAAATTCAGGGTTTTTTTTCTCAGTGAATGCAATGAATAACAATGTCAAACTGTTTTTTAATTTATTAGGTTATTTATAATGTATACGGAACAATTTTTTAAATACACTTTTAATTGTGTTTTTCAATGTTATCTGGAGTTGAAAGTCGCGCCTTTGAAAATACAGCGGGAGTGATTTCAGCTCACAGACTCATCTAAAACAAAAAAAAAAACTGATTCTTAATCATTATAAGTACCGTTATCGCAGATGCCAGAATTAGCCATGAAAGTCAAAATTTAACATTTAAGTATCGAAATTTTCCATTTTTACTTGAAGTTTGGATGCGCGCAATTTTGTTGAATTTTGACTTATGTGACTAATTCTGGCACCTGCGATAGCGGTACTCATAATGATTAAGAATCAGTTTGGTTTTTTTTGTTTCAGATGAGTCTGTGAGCCGAAATCACTCCTCCCGTATTTTTAAAGGCGCGACTTTCAACTCCAGGTAACATTGAAAACCACAATTAAAAGTGTGTTTAAAAAATTGTTCCGTATACATTATAAGTAACCTAATAAATGAAAAAAAAGTTTGACATTGATATTCATTGCATTCACTAAGAAAAAAAACTGAATTTTGTGGCGTGATTACCAGAATGACCCCTTAACGATTACAGAAAATAATGTGTAATCAATTACACAATTACGTTTTAATCGTAATTTGTAATTTGTAATTAGATTACATTTTGCTCAACTCTGATTTATACATATAAACAAACTTAAGTCGTTTCAAACTTTAGGAACGATCCTTCACTTTCAGGAATGTAATATACATAAAAGTTTGTTTTGATAAATTTTTATTGTAATTTTCAAGTATGTGAAGGCTATTTTTTAAGGAATTCCAGTGTTAAAGAGTAGAAATTGAAATGTGGAGATGGACTATAACATAGTAGTTAACAAAATTGTAGAAATGAAGTGACTTATATTTATAACAGTCTTAAGATGTTTCAGCTAGTTAAAGTGTAACATATTACGTGATTGTTATATTAGTATACCCGGCAATTATGCAGAAAATTAGTCTTTAAAATTACAATTATAAAGAGGTATATGTCAAAGATTGTTTCGTAGCATTAAGAATATAAATCTATAATTTAATTACAATAACACAAAACGACACTAAAAATAAAAAGTGCAGACATCACAAAACAGTATCAAACAGCAATTAAAGAGACACAAAGCATAAAGTAAATCCCGAAAGGTGTAAAATATAAATACAAATCGAAGAAACAATCGAAAGAGGAAGAAAAAAGTTAATTTTTCAAGTTATGAGGTGCTTCTGGTTTAGATGGCCGAGAAGGGAGTGTATTTTGTGAATTTTTTTTAAGAAAAGAAAAGAGATATGAATATGGGGGTCTATACATCATATTTTACTTACATTTGTAGTTTCAAATATGTTTCTGTTTATAAAATATGTTTCTGTTTATAAAAAGCATTTACTGTCCGACGGCCAGGTGAATTCTAATTGACTCAGGTGTGTGTCGCACCTGAAATTGTCGGGAAGAATATATCTCAAAGAAATAAGCTAATAGATTTGAACTCTTCATTTGTAACAAGAAGATAGTTGAAGGATGAACCTTTTCAAACTCCTCTGCAAAATGTTGACAATTAGCAAAATAGCTAAAAGTCCATTTTCGGCGTCTTTATTTTAACCAGTGGCGTCAGGAAAAATATAATTTTTTGATTTTTTTTAGAGGACTTAAGTTCATCATCCAATAAAAAATATCTAGTTTTTGAAAATCAAAGGTCGAAGTCTCTTCGAGAAATATTATTCCCGCCAGTTTGAAGCGCAACACACGCGGGGGCCAATTAGGATTCATTTAGTGAATACTTTTTCCTGAATAAAAATATAATTTGAAATTACAAATGTTAATAACTGTGATGGAGATAACCTCATACCGATACCTCTTCTCGATTGTTAAAAAAATCACAAAAAAAAGGGACCCTAAGAAGGTTGAAAGACCACGAATAATAATATAAATATTATAAATAATCAACAAATGCAAGCAACTTAAACAATTATAATCGAGAAGTAAAAAGTGCATAGAAAAAGAAACACAATGAAACGTGAGAATACAAAATTCTTCCATAAATATAACAGCGGAGTGATGTGCGTAAATAGCGGTGTATATTTCATTTCAGTAATGGCAGACATTAAAAGATTTTGCTGCGCGAGTACAGTGAAACGTGAAAAAAAAATCCGAAAGAGAATTTCGCGTTTTATTAGCCAAGGGTTGTTTCATAACCGTAGGGGTTAATATTTTGGTAAATGACTCTGCGTGTAATGGATGCCTACAAGGGAGCAACAACTTTTCACTATACCGTGATTAAAAGAACGGTCATTAAATTCGTTAAAATGGCCGCCAGCGGAAGCGCGTGACGTAAATTGTTTATCAGTGAAAAATACCCTCGTCCGGCTATAATTCACAAACCTTTGACTGCTGTCGATATTTCGAATCTCTCGGTGCTCGTAGCATTAACTTGTATTCCAATTATTAAATTAAAAAGGCCATGTTATTTGGTGGATCAAATTAAGTTTTTACAGGCATGTAAAATTTTGTAATCCACGTGAAACACAGGAATCATAATAAAGGAAATGAGCTCGATAATCTGAACATTCATATTTATATAAATATTAGCTCAGAAGCCTGCGACAAACAATTAAATGAATTTCTTACTAAAGATGCTTTATAGTTTATTCATAAGTACTTATTTGTCGAGAATTTTTACAACGGACATACACAAATTTTAGAAAATTTCCCTTGAGTAAAATTCCATGCCAGTTCATTTTAATTTCATTTTGGTAATTAACCTGTCTGTCATTTGGCACTGCAACATTGCAATTAGAAAGCGCCATTAAGGGGTGATTAATTAATGAGATAAACTGAAGCGTGTCAAGATTGCGAGGGCACGAAATGTCCAAAAAGTAAATAATACATTATGGCAGCGGCATGGAATTAAAGCGGCCGATCTCAAGTGTCCGATGGAAAAAAACCTACATCAAGTTGCGTTATATAAAAACTCGTGCACACGGGTTATTAAAGAAGATAATGCATCGCTTAATAAACAGGTTGGAAGCTTTCAGTCGCGAAAAATCTAAGACAATAATTAAGAACTGAATTACGCTGGCAAATGCGCAAAAAGTCGAGGTAAAGTACAGAAAATGATCGTGCTGTCAGAAGCTGATTTCGAGGTGTCTTTGTTTCAGATATTTCCAATGCACTTAGTATTTTTAATCAGAATATTCGTCGAAATAAATTATAAGACATTTTTCCAATTCATTCTGTTAATTAGTTTGGCATTATTTATGAGAATTCTGAAAATGTTTTTTCCACGCGGAGATAGTAATAATTGAGGATTTTGCAACGAGAGGAGTGCAAATCCATTTTTTATGTAAAAAAATTCTACATCAGTTGGTGCACGTTTGGTGCAAATCGGGTAACAAATGAAAGATTTATTGCAAATTTTGAACCTGCACCCATTGTCCTCCAGATTTGAAAAATTCGCCACGAATAGAAATAAAAACTTATCAACTCAATAACTACTACTTATTGGGTGAACAAATATATTTTCCAATTAGTGTTCTCTTTTCAATATTAAGTCAAAGCAATAATTTTATAAACAGTTTTTTCTAATTTACGCGAAGTTAGTAAAGATGAAGCTGCTTAATTGTGATTTTTATAGTTTTAACACTTTGAAACAGTGAGTTTTCATAATATCGTAAATATCTGCAAAACCATAAAAGATATCTAAAAAAAGGTAAAATTCAAAGTTGTATGGCTTTCGATATCCTACAATATGGCGATAAAGAATTGTCGAAAAAGGGCAGTGGGGATAAAATATGTTGAAAAAAAAATTTTCTTTACTTTGAATAACTTCTTTTCAATTTTTCTTTACAGTTTCGTAGATATTTGCGATAATTCGCCACTTTTGCGAGGGGTGTTTTCACCCTTAGGACTTCTTTATTGCCGAATCAAAAAATAGTTACGTTATTAGCTAACATCACTTAATCTACAATTCTCCAAAGTTTCAAAATTTTTTAAATTTTCGCGTTGCCGAACTTCCCTTGTTAAAACAGACTCTTAAAACGTAGCCTCTCATTTAAATTACACGTAACATAAAATTAAACGTTGAGAAGTAGCTGTTCCATTATCCAAGGGTTTTCTAATTTCAACACTTTCGTCTTCCTATTAATTCGGATAATCGAGTTCCTACGACACCTGGACACCGTGTCCGCCATTTAATAAGGATAATCGAAGTTCCAGTACAGTTCCCTAATAAAATTCAAACGACAGGGTGTCAGAGAATTAGCGAAGCGGCAAACCAGAGAAGAATCGAGCTGGGCTTTAAATGGCAACGAGTTTTTAACTTGACAAGCTTAATCTAGCGCCGGGGGAAGAAGGGGCCCTCGACGTGATGTAAAGCTCCGCAGGGGTTAATACGTGTTTGGACGCGTGACCTCGTATGTAATGGATCCCTAATGCGAGCCAGCGATTATTTTCCTCCATCTCTCTGCGCATGCCATAATCGGTCGGTGACAAATTTACCAGCGATTTCAAAGCTTTTAGCAAAGGGACTTTCGCGACGATCGAGCTTATTCCGTCATCTTCCTGGAAATTTACCTGCTCCTGACTTTATCGGAATGTAGTCTTCAATCGACTGTTGCGAAACATCGATAGGATCATCAGTGACTTGTCAGCCATCCAAAGCAAGTTTTTCCGTAATTCTCAGCGTTCACTTCGCGAGAAAAAGAACCCAACATTATTGGATTTCTTCACTATAATCCCTCTAATTTAACGAATCGGCCAAGGTAAAAGATAAAAATACTTTTATCAATCATAAACGGTGAGCCAAAAAAGCATACCCTCTTTTTTTAAATATCTTAATATATTGATACTAAATAGGGTAATTATTTACAAAAGGACAGTCCTCGCCGATTTGGATGACCTCGGAATATGTGGGGGACAAGATTCTGAACAACTTCTTCCGATAAATGTTTCCGTCGCTCGGCTTTCATTTCCGAGATATTCGTAAAACAATGTGATCGGTAGTTTGCTTAGGTCAGAAGGTTTAGCGGCCCTCCGTGAGGTGTAAATCTGCCAAAAGTTGGCGGCCTCCCTCACGAACCAACTACGGATCGCAGTTTTTTGCAAATATCTCGAAAACTAAAGCCAAGCGATGGTAACATGTATAGGAAAACGTTCTTCAGAATATTAACTTTGATAACATATTTCGAGGTCATCGAAATCGGTGAGGACTGCCCTTTTGTAAATAATTACCCAAAATAAGGTCCTTTAATGTCTTTTAACATACAGAAGTAATGAATTTTTTCAGAACTCTGAATATTGTGATTTAAAGAAGTAATAAAAGAAAACCGAAGATTGCATACTAAAAAAAGTATTGGCACACTCACTTGTGATACAATTATTAAATACGCAGTTTTTTGAATTGTTAAATTCAAATTCTTTTTTCACTTGTTTAAATTACGTTATTCAGAGTTCACAAAAAAATACAACTTCTGTACGATAGAAGACTTTAAACGACATATTTTGTATTAATATATTACTTCAATACGTACCCACAGATATTTAAAAAAAAAGTGGGAGTGCCAATACTTTTTCGACCCACTGTCAGGGTTGCCACCTCTCCGGGTTTCGGAGACTTCGGGTTTTGAAGCAAAACTCCGGGCTCTGGTTTAACTGGAAAAATCTCCAGATTGTAAAAAAAATAAGATAATAAGAAATTGTGGTATTATACAATGGTACCAATTTTATTTACAATAAAAGTTATTAATTAAAAAAAACAGATACTTTCAAATTCTAAATTGTTTGCGGTTAAAAGAATCTCACATTTGTTTTCCGGATATTCGAGAACAAAACTTTTTTTGCTTTTTCCATCTCCGGCTGTGTATTCGAATCTTCGGGTTGGAATGTGTGGCAATCCGGGATTCATAAGGTGATAAGGTGGCAACCCTGCCCACTGTAATGAATAACCAAACTTTATATTCTCAATTACACAACCCGAACTGTAATATATTTGTACTATAGAGTTCACAGTTTTTAACGTGCATTAAAAAGACATGTGTATTGTGTACTTACTTCGTGTGTAAAGTGTAACAGGTGTATTTACGGTCGAACTCATCCATTAGAGGTAAATATGAATATCGCTGTTTCTTAAATAATTTTATTAGAATTTAATTTTGTTATCTGCGAGTCCAAAATTTAGGGAACCACGTTACACGTACATTTACTCTTGCGAATGTTTTTGAATACCCGGCTACATTAAAATACAAATATGTGAACACAGACGGACCCCCGCATTTAAGTATCCGCCTGAAATAGAAGCCACCATGAATCGCGGAAAATCAAAGTGGAAGTCACAAAACAAGGCAGGTTGCCCAATAAAATGAAAAGAGAGAAAGGAGAAGAAAATTCCTACGGGATTCTTTGGATGGTTTTTGTCTACGAGAGGCGATTGTGACGCCGCGCGAGGAAAGGGAGCCAGTTTTACTGGTTCACTTTGCAGACGCGGCTGCAGATGCAGCTGGTAGGATGGCTGCATCTATATAGATAAAGCAGTTATGTCTATATGTCGTGTTTCGAGACCCAGGGGCCGTGGCTTTCTCCTCTGGCCGGCCGACAAAAGGGCAGCCACGGATAAATATGTAACTATAAAAAAGGATAAATACTCACGGTCAAGAGTCAATATTGTGAGAGAGGCCCTGTCTGACAACGCCGTGCCCGCGGACGAAGCGGATCCTGTATTTAGGAAGCACCGCGCATTTTTATTCGCTTTCTAGGAAAGTATTTTTCGGCGCGGCTCGTCAAGAAGACGGCTCTGTCCTCGTTGCTTTCGTTGCTTTAAATTTAACTTGCCGGAGATTTTCATTTAATCAACGTCAGGGGTGAATTAAATTGACGGTTGACAGCGTTCGACACTATACGGAATTCAAAATAGTCGGGGGAGCCTTAGAAATGAATCAGGAAGTCAGGACTACTATGTATAATGTTTGAGTGCCATTGGTAGGTTTAAAATTTCTTACATTTGTATTATAGAAATTGGGTTTTGATTAAATTTATACTGTACTGTTGTGTATTGAAAGATTGGTCTGTTTCTGTTAGGGAAAGCCATTTAAATAATATCTCTAAAGGGATTTAAAATACTTGGGGGACCTTTAGGGAGGAATTAAAAAGTTAAGGGTACCATAGTATGGGGACGCCATATTACATACGAGTTTTTTATTTGTATTATAAAATTCATATTTTTATTAAATTGTATTGTGATTAATTTAATATTTTATTCGCTTTGATCTCTCGAAAATTTATGTGTATCCTTATTAAAGTTTCAATCTTCAAGATTCAAGTAGTTCTTCAATTTTATTGTTTCACAAACTATAAACATCTGCTTTTCATGGAAATAATATGAAAAACCAAATATGTAACCTTGCGTAATGAAATACCAAGTGAACGCAATAATGCATGTTTTCACAAGACAAAATTGTACTTGTCCATAAATATTACAGCCTTATCCTTTGAATAATTTAGCTCCCATGACATTTAATAACAAATGGGCCCTCATAGGGTAAAGGACCCAATTACTGACACTTTAAGCATTGATCCTGACATTATCTTATAGTTTTGTACTTATAGACTAAAAGTATATGTTGTGCTTGTTATTTATTATTGTTTAATATGTTTACTTGATGAAAAAAATTTGGTGGATCTTAAAACTTCGATTTTGATGTATAAATTCATCAATTTCAAAAATATATTTCAGGATATTTTACTGACACCCTTCAAATGTATTTGACTGAATTATTGACACCCTAATTACTGCCAGCTAACCTAATACTGTTTATCTCATTTTAAGGTTATGTCGTCTCATGTACATGAGCAACTACTGTTATGACAGTAATACCAAAATACTTGAAACGCTTATACCAATCAATATCACCCAATTAATAAGTAAAAAGACTTAATGAATCGTTGAATTTGGATCTTAATTGCTTTCTATGATGTGTATATTATTTAAAACGTTATATTTTGTTATGTTAATAGCTTAAATGTTAGAATTACAGCATTATCTTTAACGCCTTGTTTTCTCTTTCGCTAGTAAGGAAGTCATCGTTTTCACTATCCTCTTAAAATTTTCACTATCCTCTTAATATCCTCTTAAATTTTTTTATCGTTTTAGCCATATTAACGAAGAAAAAATTAAGTGCTGTCTTTTCTATCGTATAAATAACAGATTCAACTGTATGGTAAATTTTTTTTATGCATCATTTCACAAGATTTATTCGTTATTTTACGTAAAACAGCTTAGGGTGACAGTAATTGGGTCTTTTACCCTATACCGTAAAGAATATAACAATAAAAACCTACTTCTACATTATTTTTCTTAATTTATAGTATAAAAATTTTCTTACTATTTAGTATATTAAGTTAAGTAAGTATTTCTTACGATTGAGTTTAGTAAGTTAAGTAGTTCTTACTATTCAGTGTTATAAGTTAAGTGTTTCTTACTGTTGAGTATAGTAAGTTACGTAAGCGTTTTTTACTATATAGTATAGTAAGTTAAATAAGGATTTCTTACTATTCAGTATAGTAAGTTAAGTATTTATTAATATTAAGTACAGTAAGTTAAGTAAGTATTTCGTAATATTGAGTATAGTAAGTTAAGTAACTATTCCTTACTATTAAGTATTAATGTTTTTTAACATAAAAATATATTTCTTTCTTTTATTTAAAAAAAAACGAAAAAGTCGAAAACTGTAATTTTCACCACTTTTAACTGCTTGTAGCTCATACCTACGTTAACCGATTTCGATGAATTTTTCAGCATGTATAACGCTTACTTAAATCTACAAAAGGCATTTTTTAAATTTCTATTAGGGGTTCAGATAAAAAAGTTTCCGACCAATTGCAATTTTTTTCAAAACGACGAAACACGTCACTTGGCAAACTAATCCTTCTAGTTTCTCAAAAAAACTCAAGACGTTTGAACCAATTTTAAACAAGTTATTCTGTTTTAAAAGTGTCTCAATACTTTTGCACGCCACTGGTATATATAGATATACCTCTCACGTTATACAGGCGTCTATTATATTTCATTACAACCTGCAAGGGAGTCTTCTTTACGAATCCACAGATTAAATCCCACCATCTGAATACCAAAATGGCGCGACCTCAAACCTCCGCGAGCAAGCTACGGAAAAATGGAATTGAACGTAGCCCAACAACAAATAAGCAGATCGATGTCGTTCAGCCGGAGAATCAAATGCGTGTATCGCGTGCGTGGAGCTAACTGACTAACTGACTGACCACAGGGTGGCACAGGGGTTGAACAAACGGTTAAGGGATGCCAGGATAGTTAGGCGCGCCAGGATGGAACATAGACGAGCACGTAACACGCAACACCGTATAATCGTTACACGCTTTTCCGCATCTATGTATTGGCGCAACCCTCGCTGTACCTACGCATCAGTCGTCCATTTACGTTTAGGGTGATTTTCTTTTAATTACGCTCACGTGTGCATTCATGCTAACATCCAGGCCATAAATTTTGTACCATAATTTGGTATTGGAATGCTTTAATTGCAGTCAGGGTTTCGTTACTGAAATAATTATGGTAGAAAATTATCAATTATTATAATCTATTATATTATACAAGCTTAAAGTACCCGGCGTAGCCCGGGCTTGTTATACATACAATGTATATGTATCTCTGCATAGTATATCGAGTCCCCGGTAGGCGTCTCTCTGTCTGTTCGGACGTGGAGACACTATAATAAGAGTCTGGACACGAGAAGGCCACTTTTTGATTGGTCCGCCATTTTTTATCGGTTCCCGCTGATTTTTAAATCTGCCAATTATACTAATCTTAATTGTAACACATTTTTTAAAAAATTTATGTCTGAAAGTTAATAAAAAACGTTTTTTGTCATACTATTCTAATTGTTTGTAATATCTATTAATCTGAAAATGTGCATTTGGATAGTAAAAAAATAATGTACCTATATGTATTCATAAACACTTTCACAATATAAACTTTTTGGCCATTTTTGATTGGCCCAACATTTTTATCTATTCCCGCTGATTTCTAAATCTATCCATTATACCAAGATAATGAAGATATAAAGTAAAAAAAAACAAATCTTGTGTTCTATTTGATATATGTTATTTTATTATACTTATTTAAATGCGAAGTAAACAGAAGTAAAATACCAGTAGAACCTTCAAGTACAAGTAGAAAATATTCGGCACGTATTTTTCTGTAGCTGTCAATGTTGCGAATTGAAAAATCTATTTTATCGCATTCCTTGGAAAGCGCTCAAGATAGGAAAATATTTAATAAAAATTTTGCTTGTTTTTTTTTATGAGGAACCAGATAGCTCTTGAGCAAAGTTTTTTAAAAATAATACGTGGCGCCAATATATCTCTAATGACCCCTTCTTTGTTAATGTTTTTGTAACCCCATTGTACTCCAGGCGAGTGCAGGAAAAACAGCAGCCAGGCTATTGGGAGGTCGTTTTGAGTAAAAAATGTTATCTAAGCAAAACCGAAATTTTGAATATTGATGCAGATATATAAAATCAGAATCGTTAATAAATTCTAAAGTGAAGCTTTTAGTTTAGACAAAGATCACGAAGATTAAAAACATCGAAGTCAGTAATTCAATAAACATAACAATTTGACAGAAGAACAAAACCTGTGCATTAAAATGAGTGTATTAAAAATTTTAAAAAAATTACAGTTAATAAAATTGTTGCTCGCGGTATCATGCAAACAAAGATTATCTTTTATTAGTGAAAACCTTGTCCATTCTAATTCCTCAAAAATCTGACGAATATCTCAGAAGTTGCGGATAAAATTTTTGAAACACCAGGATAGTCGAATCACCTGTTTGCGAAGCCCTGCAACCGCACTGGGAATGGATTTGTTTGCCGACATAAAAGGGATCAAAGGATTATCTGGGCAAACAGAGCATCAGTTACATTTTATCATGCTTGTCCTCTTATTTTTCATGCACACGATCGCTCGTTATCTCTTTTATCGACTCCGCGCAACTGTTAATATTTTCGTAGGCTTTTGAAACGTTTTTATCTTGCCACGCTCTATGAGAAACCAGCCGAACAGACGCGTTCACGCTATTCGTATTTTTTGTGCACGCGAAGTGCATGGCACATGGCTGTTTCGAGTGAACCTTAGAGAGGTGTTTCCTAAAACAAATGTTAATAATATCAGCATTTCTAACAATACAGAAGTCTAACAATACATACAGTTTTTCAGAACGAAACTGTCACTTGTAGATAATACTCATACATAGGATATCATCTATACCGTTCTAATGCTCTGCATACTTTGATTGAATCGTCTACAAAAATGTGAGTTAATTCACATATAACTCATTGCAGTGTTTCCCAAACTTTTTTGAAACGCGATCCCCTTTTATAATATTCAAATCATCTGCGAAGGTAAGGAAAATTCCAGGGATCGAAAAAGTTTTGGAACTCTTATCTTTAAAAAAATTCTGGTAGAATTTATATGCTTCGTTTAAAAAAATATCTGTTCCTGTGGAATTTTTATTGATCGAAATGTTACCCTTAGGAACTTGTTTAGAAAGTGTTCTCATGGAACAGATATTTTAGAACCTATACATATAATAAAAGTTCCATGGAAACAGTTATATTAGAACATTTATTATAAAAGGTTCCATAAGATAAAGAAAATTACTAAACTATCAGGTACCAGTTTTATTTAACAATATAATATCATATTCTTCGTGTTTATTTAATAAAAGGTATGAAAATCATAATATAAGTAATTAATAGTCTCATAGGTATGTGCTATAACTTCCACCCAGTGCTAGACCCACCCAGATTGCTGGACAAAAAGGACAACATATTATACATGGTTGAATTTGTATTTTTATTGGCTATAACCTTACAGTAATGCAAATACGTCATCCCATTAAAAAAACCATTGATGATCTTGAAATTTTGGGAAATATAACCTTGAGAACAAAAATCGTCTCCGTCAGAATAATTAGTTCTCTGAAGCAAACATTTTTTTTCTTAGACATTTTCTCGTATCATTGAAAACAACGGAAATATTTTAGGTTTAAATATTTTAGGTTAAGCAACGGTGCGCAACATTGCAGGGAAGTTGCGGCAACATTGCAGGAACGTTGCCGCAATACTGGCGCAACGTTGCAGCAACATTGTGGAAACGTTGCCGTAACGTTGCAGCAAAGTTGCAGGATCGTTGCAGTGCAATATTGCAACGCAACATTGATGCAACTATGCAGCAATAGTTCTATGTCCGCCCCGTGCAATGTTGCACGGCAACGTCGCAGCAACGTTACATCGAAATTGCGCTGCAACTATGCAACACTGCAAGCAAGTACAAGGATACTGCAACCATCCTGCAGCGTTGCCACCACGAAATGTGCTGTATGGAAAGATACAGAAAAATTCTATAATATCTGCGTAAAATTTACCTACATAGGTAAATATTACAAATAAATAACACATTCAGAATATCAATTTAACTGTAATATTTATTTATTATTGTTGTAGTACTATTCATCGACTAGTATTCAGTATTTGTTACAACGATTGAGAACTTTTTAATATTGATGAACAAAATATCTGTTCCTGTTATAGAGAAATTTTTATTTTTATATTTTGTAAATTCCATTCCAACTAGAACTTTTACTTTATCAGTTCTCATGGGAACTTATAATGTGAGAAAATTTTAATAAAAGTTTCATGGTCCATGTTTCAAATAGAACCTATTGAAACGTTCCAGAACTCTTTCGAACCCTGGTCAATTTAATAAGGTAAATAAAACACATTAAAAATAGGCATTTCGGAATAATATTAAAAAAAAACATAAAAAATCGAGGCGACCCCAGAACACACTTTGCCACCCACTTGGGAGTCGAGACTCACAGGCTGGGAATCACTGTATCAGTGATAGTTGAAGTATTAATTTGAATTATCCAATGGTTTAGAAAACATTGTACAAGATAAAGTGAATCGTGGCAGTAATTTTTATTTTAAATTCCAATTAATACTCTGATGTTACAACTTACAATTAAAATCAAACGATCTTCTCATTCTCCCTTCAAATGATAAATCTTCCCACTCTAACGGAGTCAAAGATTTGCGTCCCACCAGGTTTCAAGGATATTTAGGAAGCTGTAACAAGTTGGACTACAACAGAGCGTGAAGAATGTCCAGGACAGAACTTTTGATCCTGGTTATACCTTTCAATTTATCCAAGTTCTTATTTGAATTTTTTTAAAAATTTGTATAAAAAGTTAGAGTTTCTTTGTATTTGTATTTCTAAATAGTTTATACAACCATTCCTATTTACACTATTTATGCTGTTAAAAAATTCCTCAAATTCCCTGTTCGATATAATTTATTTTAAAAAAAAGGGATAAGTCTAAACAAATAAAAAATTAAATTTTACCACCTTAACAATTTTTAAAATCAATGAAATTTCACTGAACACAAGACACCTAATCGAAAAATAATTCAGCCGAGTTCGATTGTTCCAACATTAAATTTTTCTGTCATTTTCTATAAATTTAGTTTTTGCGGACTGATGCACTTTTCAAAAATAGCGATTCAATTAATACGAAATACACACCCTTGCGTTCTTTTCATTCTATCACCTCCCAAATTCAAATTCAGTTGCAACCCAAATTTCGCCATCCTCCAAACTCGAATTCCAACATCCCTCAAAATCAGTTGCAACTCTAGAGTCGCCGTTATCTAGCAAATACAATCCCAAGCAGCATGAATCAAACGATTCCCTCGCACCCCTGTTTTATCCCACTCCACCCCGTGGATCGTTCATTCGTCACGACGGAATTTCTCTCGGAAGCAAGAAATCGTTGCGTCATCCTCCCACGCGAGCGTACATACAAATTGTACCATCTGCAAATCAAGTAGAAAAGCTGCGAGCATGAGCTGGCCAGGGCTAGCAGGCGATGATGAGCCCACGATCCGATCAACAGCTGCCCTCCACGGCCATATGGCATGCACCGAGCGTGCGCCACTCTCTCCTCTCCGGCGCGACGCCGGTAGCCACCCTCGCGCGCGTACAGATCTGATAAGAGATCGCACCGCTGATAAGACCGCCGCGTCGCTTATGCCTAATAAATCCATTGGGCGCGTGGTCCGTGAAAAGAACAAGGCCAATGCACGATTTTTACGGGGAGCCGACGGAATTGCCACTTTGTGGATCGCTGGACGACGGAAGTGACAGCTGTTGCTGTGGAATCCGCTGATTTTTGCATTTTTTTTTTTCGGTTTGGAAGCGCGATGTTATGATGGACTAGCCGCAGATGCTTATCTGGCAACTGTAACGTTGCTCTAGGAAAATTTACTTCCTTTCTGGCCCAAGCGCAACGTCACCAACTGCAATTTTAAGGGGGTACATACCTTTGTGACTGTGGAAGGACAGGAATTTTTCAAGAATTTATGCAAGAAAATGTATCTGATGAATTGATTTGATTTTTTTTTATCCGGAAGAGGATACATTGTAGAGTTTATAAAAAAATTGTTGAGGGTGTATATGAGCAAATATGGCGGACAAATTAATTTCTGTAAATGCAGACCGTGCGAACGTAGCTGGACATGATTCAGCTTCCCATAGTTTTTCCGATTTGAAAATGGATGGAATTTTATTAAATTTTATCGTATTGGCTATGACATGTTGCAAAGCGATTTTTAAATTTTGGGAAATTCACAAAATTATGCTGCTTTCAAAGAAAGAGTGACATTTTACGTAAAATTTGTGCTTTTATTAGTGAATAAATAAAATAAATCATGAAAAAATGGAATAACCAAAAAAGGGTGCGCCATGCTGAAGATAATCTTATCAACTGTACGTACACCAAATTTCGTGAAAAAATATTGGAAATTAGTCTCCACAAAACTTGTTTCAGGAAAAACGCGTTTAAGTTTTTCACGATAAATTGATTGGTCGTGCACGCTCTTGCAGTTTTAGCTTCGTCAATTTCCGGAATTTTCCGGTAAAACTTTCACAGTATCTTCTCCATACCGTATAGGAGGCAGTGGATATGTTTGGGTCAGATTTCAATTAATCTCTAGAACTGACCAAAATGCGAGAGAGAATAATTATAATTAGTAAAGTTTTACCATGAATGTTCCATCATCATTTCATTTCATTATTCCAAAGAAATCTTTAAAATGATAAAAATTCTAAAAGTTATTATTTGACCCATACCTCCCTTGCGTGGGAAAGTTTGGCTCACGTAATGGGAACAAGTGGGTCGTTTAATTTTATTATTATTGTTGGTGTAAATGTAGGAGAGTTTTATATATCTAGGTATCAATCAAATAATTTTTTTTAACGTCATAAAGGTATGAACCCCCTTAAATAGTAACATAAAAATCTTTAAAAATTCAGAAAGTGAATTAGTACAAGAGAGAAGTCTTCTAAAATGCGTGTTATGATAGTTACTACGGGTCCAAACGGACACAACCACCGAATCCGGTGTGCTCACCCGAACCATCCGCTATTCAAAGATTAAACATGTTCGTTACCACCAGCTACATATTCGTGACAACATAATTTCTTAGAATAGGTCAACGTCATTTTCACGGTGTTAGAGAAAGGGGTTCAATAGTTTTGGGGTACAATGGTACTGAATAATGTCAGTGAAAAATGTTTGGCAATCTCTTATAGCTGATGCATCTTTCTAGACAGAATACGACTGACTCGAAGTAATTTTTTTACAACAGGCTAGGTGTCGTGACGGAGCTTTTCGAATTTTATAAGACACTTTCATTTTTACGGGTCGTTGAAACGCAAATGTGTAAATACTAAATATGGACGGAACAACCACCCTGTCAAAGTTAAACCCGACTTTCAGTCTTTGTAATGAAGGTGAGTTACAAGGGCTTCCGCAGACTTTTTTTCAACTGAGGGGTGCAGTGGGGGACTTTGAGGAACTGTCAAGATGACAGGCGACTATTATTGGCACTTATTTGAACCCATTTATATTAAAAATTAATATAAATGGGTTCAAACCCAATTTAATCAGCGCTAATTTAATTAAAAATTTAAAATTTAAATTTAAAAGTATTAAACTTAATAAAGTTTATTTTTTTAAAATAAGCATTTTTTCTGAAGCCCCCAACAACTGCCCCCAACCGCAGACGTCCGAGGTGAGTTACTGACTGTCATTTGTCACATGCAGAGTGAAAGCAAACAAGTATCTGATAATGTTATTAATCTGTCATTTACAAAAGACGTTCCACGTGCCCTCATTTCATTTTCTCGCATGCTTCTTCACACATTCGTATCACAGAATTGTGAACTCTTTTAAAAGTCTTCGTTTCCTTGTCAATTCACGGATGAAGAACATGTGGAACAGTTTTTGTAATGATTAAAAGTAATGATATGTTATGATACATGTTCGTTTTTACACTACCAGGGATCAGAGGAACGAATAATAGCCATTAAAAAATTTACAATACAGAAGTCATTGATCATAACAATGTACATACTTTTTTATTTTTAAAATTAATGTCTCCAAAAGGCCTTTCTGGTACAAATTTTTAAAAACAAATTTGGTAATGCGTGTCATATAAATAAACCAATGCAAAACGTTTCGTATTTTTGCTGATTTTTTATGCTTTTTATACACAAACAATTCATCAATGGATTTCCATCGATTTTTCGGCCACATTCACTTTGACATTTGGATAACTAGACTCGACGTTTTTCGTACATATTTGCAGAATACTGTTTACGCTTTTACTAAAATAATTGCACGGCAGCCATGTCAAACAGACACTAGGTGTACCTTAAACTTTCTAATCTTTCATAACGTATTCGACCTATGTCAGTGGATCTCTACATATAATCTAGTCATTTGAAATAGGAAGCTCGTTTAAACATAGTTCTTGCTCCACAAAACAGTTATTGAAAAAAAAATTAAAAAATAATTTATGTAACTTTATTTACTTCTTTTTATTAAAGGAACTACTAAATAACGATTCTAATTTTCAGACAATGTAGTTGCAGGATTAAGATTCAAAGGATAATAAACAGAGTTCGACAAAATTGCAATACTAATGTGACAATTTTCCAGCAATTATCATAAAGCATCTTTTCACTGAAAATTATTTCTACGAGTTCCATGAGTTTTACATTAAGTCATTTGAGGACATAGTAAAATAATCAAGATTCTTTATCGAAAGGTTGAGGCTCGAATCTTTGAATATGTATTGGAAAAGCGATAATAGAATATATTATATTAAAGATGCTTCTAAGATCATTTCATTAAAATATTTATTACCTTAATTGACATTACAAGGAAGAATGTACATTATCGATTAGTCCTAACAGCAGTTGTGAGTAGACGATGAACAAATGTCACATTCTACTAAAAAAGAGAAGATGATCATGAAATATTTTTATGTACTTTAGCATTCAACAACCCATACAGCACACTCCGTTGCAGAAAGGTTGCAGAAAGGTTGCAGTTACGTTGCGGTGCAATGTTGCACAGGGGCGGACATAGGAAGATTCCTGCAACATTTCAGCAATGTTACGGTGCAATATTACTCCTGCAACGTTTCGGCAATGGTCACGCAACGTTTTGGAGATTTTACAGCAACTTTCTCGCAACGTTTCTGAGATTTTATAGCAATTATCTCGCAACGTTTCGGAGATTTTATAACAATGTTCACGCAACTTTTCGGAGATTTTACAACAAAGGTCCCGCAGTAACCAGGGCTCAAAAACTGTTATAATATCGATTTAGTATATCGATTTAGTATAATATCGTAGTATACCCAATATACAGTGTATATTAGGTTACGCTTTGTGTAACATAATATAATTTATGATAATTTAGTGCAATAAGTAGCAGACGATGTAAGCTCAATTGATTGTATACTTTATGTAAACTATGGGACTTGTCCCGTTTATAACTGAAAGTATAAGATCTCAAAAATACGGGTTGACGTATTCTGTGCGATATAAGGTGGGCCTCATGTAAAATCTCCGAAACGTTGCGAGAAAGTTGCTGTAAAATCTCCGAAACGTTGCGGGACAATTGCTATAAAATCTCAGAAACGTTGCGAGAAAGTTGCTGTAAAATTTCCGAAACGTTGCGAGAAAGTTGCTGTAAAATCTGCGAAACGTTGCGGGAGAATTGCCTATAACATCTCGGAAACACTGCAGAAATATTTCATGCAATGTTGCACAGGGGCGGACATAGGAAGATTTCTGCAACATCTCAGAAATATTACCTGCAATGTTACAATGTTGCACCGCAACGTAACTGCAACCTTTCTGCAACCTTTCTGCAACGTAGTGTGCTGTATGGAAATATTTCTCTGTGAAATTCCAAACCTTCAGTCGCCTTCCATCTTCACAAAACTTCAACAGGCTTTCATACAGAACTTTTTCCATTTAACATACGTTTTAAAGCACACCCTACTAAAACGTGTAGTACCTACTTCAATCGCACACCTTGCACAAAATACAACAAATTTAAATAAATAATCTTTAAGATATTATACTTTCATTTTTTGGAGTTCCAAATATTTATATCATTAAATCACACCTCGATTACGATTTTCGAAAATGGAAAAAATCTTCGACGTTTTCGAATAATTTTACTGTCTGTAGTACCAGAGTGTTCGTACCAAATGCCATTTATAGGAACGTCACCACGTGGGACTAATAACTCGTCGTCGTCGGGACCGCCGAGAATTTATAGGGGGAGGGGCAGAAGATACGAAAGGATTTCAAGAAATCCAGCTTTCGTGCCGTTCGTACCCTTCGACATCGGATACGATAAATATTTTCCAGGACAATGAGCGACGTTAAAGCATTGTCCTGCTTTGAAGCGTTCTTGTGGCTTTCGATCGGAACCACCGAGGGAAAGGAAAGAATCACCGCGACCGGAAGCCGAGGACAATCGGTCGCGCATCCGGCCACGCGCCGCCATAAGCCAATTAATTCATTACCACCCTCTATATTTCTCCCTTTCCCACTGTGTTTATCTATTTTTCTGGCCTCTTCCCTGTAGAGAATTAATCGCAAGCAATTTTGTTTATACAATTTATGTAACATTGTTGCATTATTATATGCATAGTGGCATAACTCAAAATATATTATGAAATTTTCTGTTTTACATATAAAAAAAATACAATACCTATGGGGTCTACTTGTGCAAAAAAATTAAAGCTGCCATTTTTTGAGTTATGCCAGTATTAATGCCAAACAGCGATTTGTATATCTATACTATTTATATATATATAGTGTGTTTCTCGTAATGGTGAAAAATTATATGTGACATAAATCAGTTTTTAAACCGTCGATAAATTGCAATAATTAAATTTGGTGAAATATTACTTTTAATGATGAAACTAGATTAATCTACGGTATTTCCTTGAAACCATATTATTTTTTCCGTTTTAAATTAGAGAGATGATTAAAACAAATCTACTAATTAGGGCTGGGACTATTGGAATAATTTAATATTCGAATATTTTACAAGTATTCGAATGCTACGAATAAACTTCGAATATTTGAGTATTCGAATGTTATTATTCGAATATTTAAGTATTCGAATAGTATGTTGTGAATTATAAATCAAGTTCTTTAGGTTCATTTTTTACAAGCTTTTATTTAGTTAGTTGTTAGTAGATTTCACCCTGACAAACTAACAAACTTACAACTGAAACTAAATAAAAGCGTGTAAAATAATGAACCTAAAGAACTTGATTTATAATTTACACATTACTATTCGAATACTTGGATACTTGGATATTCGAATTATATTCGCCAAATAATTCAGCAACTGAAGTATTCGAATATTCGAATACCGAAAAATTCGACAAATAGACTCAATCCTACTACTAATAAGTAATTTTAATTTTAATAACATATAGTTAGAACTATCTTATGTAAATGACGACCAAACACTCATGCATAACCATAAGAAACTATTTGATTTTTAGTATCACATATTTGGCAACAGTCAGTTATTAAAATTCCAATTTACTTGTTTTTTTATTTCACTTCATTTATTCCCTACGCTACTCAACTTTTAGAAACACATGAAGAATTCATTTACATTATTGGAATTCATAATCAATCAATTCCCCTCCTCCTCATATTGCACAGAAGACGTTCCATTGGCTGACAATATTTACAAATAAGAACTTACCACCCATTCTTCGGACAAAATACTACATCCACCCCATTTCACACTGAAGTTTCAAGTCCCAGTGCTACTCTGCTCCCAAAATGCCCCTATGAAGAGGCACAGGAAGATGAAATCAAGCGAACTGCTATCTTGGTTTGATCACGGAAACGGGTTCCTCCTCCTGAATGCCAGGCGAAGTGACGTTGGCCAGCACAAGGGGGGTTGCGTTTTAGGGTTCGAAGCTCTGGGGGACGCGACAGGAGGACCCTGACTTTTGGCTGCGTCGTTCACGGAAACGCGGCTCGACACGTGACCTCAATATTCGAATTCATTGCCACCGGCACGTGACTTCCAATCAGCCGACATTGTGCTGGAAGCTGCACTCGCTGCTGCAGAATTTGTGGGCTGTCCTGGCGGAGGAACACACTGGATCGAGAATTAATCGGTCGTTCCAGAAATCCTGTTAATCTTCTCGCCCGACTATTTTCTTACATTTGTATGGTTTCATGGAGCTCTTCAGAGATCATTCGTTATGAGGGAAAAATAGTTGTGCTACTCCTATTAATCAGGGGCCATAAAATGTATCCTGTATTGTTTTCTATCTTCACTGACGCTTTCAACGCGTTGATTTTTTTACGTGCTGTGCATATTTTTGTAAATTTCTATGAAATAATTACATTGCGTCACTTCTAAGTACATTTGGATGCATTAATACGAAAAAAATAATTTTGGCTAGCTTTTAGGGCCAAATACTCCACTGTGCAATGATGGAAAATTTGAAAAACGTAGAAGGCTGAAGCTGAAATTTAAAAGTTGCATTTTGGTTACATTGGTGAGTTATATTGAGTATAATTATTTTGAGAAATTTAAAGGTTTGTCCTTTTCGAGCGACCTACCTTTCTTTCCTTTTCTTAGATAATTTCATTAAAGTAAATGTATATTAGCGAAAACGGTTACTGTGAAAACGTTTCATCCTGTGCTGGTTTCAATAAATTTTCAATCACACGGAATCGAAACTCTTGTTATCAGTCATTTATCGCATACTTTATTCATGGTTTACTTTTCTCTTTCTATTTCCAAACAGTCTACCAACACTTCTGTATTTTTGTGAATGTATGTGTTTGTGCATTATTCGGTGCATTGTCTTCCCCAAAAATGAGCTACGTACACTTTCGTAAAGTTGTATCCTGCCTTTCACAGTGAAACATTTTTTCAAGTGGATATTTTTTTTTAATCAATTTTATTTTAAACGTTATCACAACGCAATTCTGCAGACCCTTAAAGAATTTTGTAATACATAATCACCTAATCGATACCATTAGCTCAGACTTGTACATTTACCGAAAATTATAATTAAATATAGTGATACTTATGACTGGATTCGAGGTGTGACAATGATCTATTATCGAAGCGTTACTATTAAGCAGATGGGCAAAAAATTATTTGAAATAAAAATTTGTGTACGAAATTTTTATTTCAAATAATTTTTGCCCATCATTTTTTTGTGTACGAAATTTTTATTTCAAATAATTTTTGGGCCATCTTTGCTATTAAGTGGCTTGCAACGCATTATCCCCTATGGACTCTATACTTCCAATTTTCTGATTTCAAATTACTACAAGAATGCTACAAATTCCCGCAGGATAAATGACCACACAAACCCTCTCGTAGAAAACTTTTACTCAGGCTTCCTCAGAAGACTCAAAAGGAAACACCCTTCAGATTTATTCATACCAAAACACTAATGCACCATCCACACACACACACGCACATCAGCTACAACACTATATAATAGTCTACTCCAGAGATTGTCTATAAAATTATAGAACTCGTCATGTTATCTATCTACTATAAATATAAAAGAAGAAGTCTGACTGACTTACTGACTGACTCATCAACATCCAGTTGAAACCGTTTAACCTAGGAATGTGAAATTTGGAAGGTACATAGTTTTCATGACGTAAGCACTCACTAAGGAAGAGTTTTTGGAAATTCCATCCCTAAAGGGGTGAAAAGGGACAAAATGTATCTTCTCGGATTCCTCAAAATCTCTTAGGCCCGATTAGATTCTTCGTCATAAATAATTACCCACACAAATGCCTGAAAACCAACTTCATGATTTTTCTCTAACCAACCCCGAAGGGGGTGAAAAAGGGTGAAATGTATTTTCACGGATTCCTCACAATCTCTTAGGCCCGATTAAATATCAACTTGGTTTTTACTTCGAAAGGTTAACCACATAAATGCCTAAAGCCGAATTTCTGGGTTTTGCCCTAATAAATGTCTAAGGGGGTGGTGAAATGTGTTTTCATGGAATCCTTAACATCTCTTAGACCCGAAGCGAAGCGCGGGTGTATTTTGCTAGTATTAAATAATCCTTCTAGAAAAAATTTAATTAATTGTAAGTACCAATTAGGAAATTTAATAAAGGACTTTAAAAAAACTATACTATCGCTCGGTATATTTGTACAGTGGCGGACGAAAGAAAGTTTACAACTTTTAAAATCGCATAACTTTTATAAAATTAATCCAAACGAGTTGAGTTTTTTTGAGAAGCTACAATTATGAGTTTGCTAAGTGACGTGTTTCGTTGGGTTGAAAAAAATGCACTTGGTTAGAACAGCAAAAAAAAAAAATAGTAAATGTAATTTTTTAAACTTTTTTTGCGAGCCTGTAATGAAATTTCAAAAAACCCGTTTGTAGATTGAAGTAAGTTGTATACATGCCCAAAATTTCATCAAAATCGGTTAACGTTGCTCTGAGCTATAAACGATTAAAGGTCGCAGAATAAGGTCGAAAATCGCTGATTTTCGGGAATTTCGCGATTTTCGACCTTATTTTGCAACATTTAAGCGTTTATAGCTCAGAGCAACGTTAACCGATTTTTATGAAATTTTCAGCATGTATACAACTTACTCCAATCTACAAACGGGTTTTTTGAATTTTCAGTACAGGCTCATAAAAAAAAGTTTGAAAAATGACATTTACTATTTTTGTTTGCTATTCCGACCAAGTACCTTTTTTTCAAAACGACGACACACGTTACTTAGCAAACTAATCCTAGTAGCTTCTCAAAAAACTAAAGTCCTTTGGACCAATTTTAAAAAAGTTATGCGATTTTAAAAGTCGTAAACTTTGTTTCGTCCGCCACTATAATTCGGAAAAGAAAATATACATTATAGTATTCACTGCAATAGTAAAAAAAGATATTTCGAAGTAACGTAATGTTTACACCTCTTACCACCATCCTTATAAATAACTAACGTAGGAATGGTAGAAAATACATAAATAGCAGGAACACATTGTTAAACACAGTATGCACTACCTAAATACCGAATTTGAGGCAAATTGGCGACCTAAATTTGTTGCACCCTCCTCCTAACTGGAAAATGTGGAGGCAGGAAGAAAGCGAATGCGGAGAAAGAGAGGTAACCATTTAGCATCGATGGAAAGGAAGTCGTGGGTCAAAACTGACTCGGAACTGCTCTTCGAATTTCGCGTGGCACGCTCGCGCGCTTTCTCGCGGGGACGCTGACAAATGACGCGTGGCGTCGTTCGGCCACGTGACGCCTAATTGACGCTACCGTGACGTCGCGTGCCGCGACGTTGCCCGCTTGCCAGCTTACAGCCACCCCAACGCTCTCTAATACGCGTTCTCGCGGCTTCGCGTGGCCCTTTGGTGCCCCACTTCCTGAAAATTTTATGGAACCGGGGTACAGTAAATTCTCATGGAGCAATTTTTGAACACCTGGCTTCTGAAGTGTAAGAAAAAGACAAATGCGATCGGTTTTATAGTACAATGTCGATTATTTAAAATAATACGGGCTCTTGAATTCTGCATTCTTTGAGAACCCAAAAATAGTAATAAATTACATAAGGCTTTTGGGGTTGGGGGAGGGGGGCGCGAATTTCTTACGTTTTTGCTTACAAGGGGGGGGGGGGGGGTAGGTAGTGTCTCACGTAATATTTTTTAACCTAATTTTCAATAAATACAAATTCTATGAGTAATGTTCCAGAAAATTAATTTCAATTGAAATGTGCCAAAACCGAGTTAAATGAAAGAATTTTAATAACTGCAAATTATAATGTAAAAAATAATACGTAAGGATGGGGGTGCAGGGGGTTGGAATATAAAATCTTACGAATTCTTATACTAGGGAGGGAGGAGTTATGAAATCGCCAAAATTACCCTTACGTAATTTAAGAACGGCCCCTAATGGGGAACGCAGCTTCCATAAAAATAATTAGTGCTGCAAAGTATCAACTTGCACTTGTGTGGCTGTAAATATTCTCTTACTGTCACCCTCTATCGAATTTAAATTTTTCTGTCTTCAAATTCTCTCCTTCCCCCCTCCCCCATATTTCACCAAAAATCCTCTCGATCCCCAACAAATCATACTCAAATAATAATACGGCCAGATCCTTACTATCGGTCCAGTCATTCTCCGGTCTCGATCAAAATCACATCCCTGAGCAGTGAGCGTCCACACTCGACCGGTTTGATAGCGTGGACGCTCAGGGATATGATTTTAATCGAGACCGGACCGTGACCGGACCGATAGTGTGGATCGGGCTTAAGTCTTCATCACACTATATAGTACCACATACATATTAATTATTAATACATCATAAGAAGAACTTGAAAATAACCCTAAATACATGGAAACACAACGTTCAACCCAGAGTTGGGCGTTAATTACAAATGTAATTGATTATGTAATAAATTAATTTCATTGCAATTATAGTGCAATTCCGATTAAAAAATAATGTAATTGCAGGACAATGACAATTACAATAGTAATTATTAAATGTAAGTGTGGGGCAGTTAAATTACAATTGTAATTGCCAAATGTAATTGTATGGCAATCAGAATTGTAATTGGGCACAGCAATTATAATTATAATAGTTATCTCCTATAAACCGAACCTCCAATAACAACAAAGAAAAGAACAGAATGGATCATCCTGCCTCGAATCGTTTAAAAAAACTATCAGAACACCTTCGAGATTCCCTTTCCGCGGTGCTCGGCCCGACGAGTGTCCTCGACCATGGTTGATCCATTAATCTAGCAGGACTCTCGGCAGCGACGCTACTTTTTCTCTCGTGGCAGGGCCCATTCTTCGCGAGCGGGATCCTCGAGCGGCGCCCGCGTTGCGTGATGTTGCCCCCTCTATAACGTCCGAGGGATATCACTTAGCCGGCAGCGCCCACCCTTAGGAGCCGTGACACGCGCAAAAAAAAAAGAGGAAGAAAGAAGAAGGGAACCACAGGGGTTGCTTTCGACCTCCTGCCCCTCTTTTTCGCTTCACGGGGGACGGGCAGCAATAAAAATATTGATGGTTCGGTTCCGGCCACGGACGGGACAATCGACTAATTATTCAGCGAACCACGCGACCCCCAGCCGGATATTCGGATGTCCACGTGTTTTCGTAGTCCCCGCGCGTGCGTTTAGATGCCACGGATAAGGGTTGATGAGAGAGGAAGGTTGTTTCCCTTGTGGCCTTGTGTCCTTCACGCTTGGAACGCGCGATTCTTTTGCGGTTCCTTGTGATGAGGTAAATTAGCCTAGTTGGAGCTTTCTTACTGATGCAGGCTTTATTATATATTTCTAAATTTGCTATCTTTTTTAAATTAGCATTGTCTTTGACTATGTAATGAATACAGGCTGTTTCCAAAAGGTGATCTAAATTCTATTCATATTTATTTAGGTGGGTGCGGCCAAAAGGACGGTACAAGCAGGTAAGAGGCGATTCCTTATGCAAATAAATAAAACAATTTTATCCAAGGTTTAGTTTCAGAAGAAATTTAATTTTTATGCTGGAAGCTGAAGTAGTCAAATATTACCGACTACACTGTCCAACACGATTATTGGTCCGCAATATCCGCTGGGTGATTCTTGTATAGTTTTTCGCCCTGAACACGAATCCGCAAGCAGAATTGCTCTATCACCCTCAGTTTTTGAGAAAATCTATTTTGAAAAAAAACTACAAATTGTCAACTTTGAATATCTTTTGTGTCGAAACGGTAATAGTTATTCGGTTGCTTGTTACGTCAAATTATTCTATGAACCCTCTCGAACACAACGATATAAGTTATTATTGCAATATAATCATTTAAATATGTTTAAACAACGATCAAATGGAAAATGACACCCGAAATGCACCCATTTTTGAAGATATCTTTCAATTTATTTCCAAAACTAAGGGTCTAGGAGAAAATCCGATTACTTCACGCGATGCAGCAGATATTTTTCCTTTGGAAAGCATCAACAGAAGTGGAAACTCACGTTTTGTTTTCAATACAGAAGCGAGATAGTTTGGCAAAATGTGCGGCCGCGACAGTGGTAGTCACGCGCGTCAAGCGATAGTGTTACGCTGAGCGGCATTGGATTGCGTGCCGCTGTTGACTACCACTGTCGACGCCGCACGTTTTGCCAAACTCTTTCGCTTCTGTATTGAAAACAAAACGTGACTTACCACGTTTGTTGATGCTTTCCGAAGGAAAAACGTCAGCTGCATCGCGTGGAATGGTCAGATTTTATCCTAGACCCTTAGTTTTGGAAATAAATTGAAAGATATCTTCAAAAATGTGTGCATTTTGGGTATCCTTTTCCCTTTGAACGTTGTTTAAACATATACAAATCTTCATAATGTAATAATAACTTATATCGTATTAGAGAGGGTTCAAAGTATAATTTGACGCAAGGAGCAACCAAATATGTATTATCGTTTCGACACAAAAAATGTTCAAAGTTGAAAATTCGCAGTTTTTTTCAAAATCGAGTTTCTCAAAAACTGAGGGTGATGGCGACAAACGGTTTGCGGATTCGTGTTCGCGGCGATATACTCTACAAGAATCACCCAATGGATATTGCGGAACAGAAAAAAAGTTTCATTTTGTTGGACTGGGCTATCGTACTTTGATGAGCCGTTTCCATTCAAAGTTATTGGAACATACTTTATTAGCCTTGTCACAAACAAGTATTATCGTAAAAAACTTATCAGATATTTCCAGTAGTTTGCCGTAGGAGATGTTCCTTTTTATTTTAAGTAATTTACCTATATTTTGGTTCGACTCCTTTGAATATTCTGGACTATAGTAGTTTATTCAATTATATAAAAACAGTAAAATATTACGGACCTAATCCTAAATGATGCATTATTATTCAACATACTGAATTATATTATTATTTCACGTTCTATGCAATATTTTTAGATTCTTTAACTGTTAAGGAAATATCCTTACTACTCAGAAATTTTACTTCACAATTTATATTACGATTGTATTGTATTTATAATACATACAAGTAGAAACATCATATAAGTTCAGTATCATCTAAATAGTTTAAGTAAATTATAAACGGGTTTCGCATATTACACGTAAAAATTTGAATAAATTTCGATAAATATATATTGATCATAAGAAATTCAAAAATAATTCCGTCCCAAATAAAACAAAAATAAATTGTGAGTATCATATACAGTTACAAATATTATATAAAATTGGACACCACTAAAGAATATTTAGTGACTATGGTGCACTTGTTTGCAGCTAAATTTGAAACAAAATTAAACAAAAATCTTTTCACAGATTCACCACCCTTCTCATGATTTCTCGCAGGATTCTGCTCGAACGGAAGCCATTGTACCGGAAGGAAAGCCCAGTGGGGAAAGAGGCAGATTAATGGAAAGCGTGGCAACACTCATCATTCAACGCGAGGTGAAAAATTGTGGAAACTTTGTTCAACAAGCGCTTAACCAACTGACAATGTATTAGATGAGATTTCGTTGATAAAATTGTTATTTTGTTGGAAATTATTTTGTGGGAAAGTTGGGAGAAATTAGTCTTCATAATGAAAACATTATATAAAAATATAATAGTAAAACGTGCATCAAAACATTAATGAAGCGAAGAAGAAATTCAAAAATACTATAGTTTCGTATTCATCGTTATTTTAAAAATATTTATGCTTTTCATGAACTGGACATGAATGTTATATTCACAAGTGACAAAATGATTTACTCTTAACTTTACACAGACTTCCCATTTACTTAAGGGGTTGTAGGACTATTGAAATCTCGAAAAATCGATTTTTGTTATTATTATTAATTCTGAAAGTGCTATGCTTTGTGAACATTTGCAACAATGTATCGTGAGGAAATTCGAATAATTACGAAAATTCTACCGCTGAACGTAATTGAGTGCACCGTCGAGTAACGGCCTCGCAGAGCGGTATTGGCGTATGGGACTTAACTTTGAAGCCGTTTATCTCGAAACTTCATTTTCAAACACGGTGTACATCATAACTCTTGAACGAATGAATATTTTCACATAAAATTTTAACTGGAGCTGTATAATTCCTTTCTCTAACGTTTAGAATTTCCGCATCAACATTGGATGTTTGTAACACATTTTATAACTGATTAAAGACGATTTTTTTTCATAAAAATGTGGGGAAAAATTGTTTCGTGTGTAACTCTTACAATTTTTGTTTAAATTCGCCAGCAAGTTCCACACGATAATTATTAATGTAGAAACTAATCATCCCAAAGCATTTTGCTTTTAGATGATTGATTCACCTGGAACTATGTACACCAATTACAGCTGCACGCTACGCGGGACTATCTTTGGCGTCAAATAACTTGAATAATTTTCAACATTTTGACAATTTTTTATTTTACATTACTTGTAAAAGCGTACATAAAAAACTGTGAAAAGTGCCGGTATGGTGATGATTTGGTATTTAAGCAATCCAACCGACAAGACACCGTCGATTTCAGTCGTTGAATAGTCCTATATTATAATAATGATTTTAATTAGTATTGCTAGATACTTATGCATTATGGTACTATTTTTTGTTTTTAATTATATTCAAAATTAAGCTTAAAAATAAATAAAATTCGCATTGCTGTTCAGGTCGGGTACTGGTACATTTACCTTACATATGCTTTATAAAGTCGTGCAGCTATCCACCATATGCTTCCCTATTCCACTGTAACGTTTTTCTCATAACTATAACACTTACACTAGAAGTTACATGTCAGCATTAATAAATAAATAAACCAAATAAACAATATTCCACAATTCCCATAATTCTCATCCCCCCCCCCCCGCCTGTTTTTGCCTCTTCCTTTCTTCGAGTATAATTATAAATAATAAGTTTCGCATCCAACCAGCACGTGAAATCTTCAACCCCGAGCCCCGAAACTGGCAAATTATAATTTATTCTTTGAATTGTACCCGTACGTACATCAATCAAAAGCGACGCACTGTATGAATACGACCGCACTTACCCCTAGTAGGAGGACATTGATGCAACGTAGCAATTAAGGAGAAAAGTTCTGTGTAGTGATCCAAGAAATTTCTGCCAAATGGCAGCTGAAAATTATTAATCAGTTGTACGGCTGAATTTTTAACATAAACGATTTGTGAGTGGCGGATCGGGCACAGTCTCACGGTCCTCTCGCTCATAGTGGTTGAGGATGCGTGGAATATGATCCACATTATACAGCATAATGTCGCGTTATTACTGCACCCTTTGTACATACTCCCCCGCGTGCCATATAGCAATCATTCGGGCTCGCTTTCCCACCGTATCGCCCCACACTTGAAATCGAAACCGTCGAGGACGAGTGCCTCATTGCGGTCATCCATTATCTACCAGGAGACACGTTGCAGGAAAATTCGGGCAGGACATGTTGCAGCTCCTTTTGATAGGGATGTTTTGCTGGAATCTGCCCCCTGCTCTGGCATATCTTTATAATACAGCATGTAAAAAAAAAGTATTTCTCGTGGTTGTAACACGTGGTTCTCGGTGTAGACTTGGATCGATGGGAGGCATGAAGAAAAAAATTGATAAGCAAGTTAACGAAAATGGTTTGATCCTTTTTATCCTCTCGGTGAGCAGAGCAGTTTACAATAGAAATTGAATCTTGAATTTCAAAGTCAGGGATGATTTCAATGTGTTGTAACTGAAGAATAGAATTCGAGAAAAAAATTTAGATTTTCAAAAATTATCCCCACCAACCCCTTTTTTAGAATTCTTTATCGCCCTATTGTAAGATATGAAAAACTATAAAACTTTTTATTAAGGATGAACCTGAGTAATAATAAAAATATGCGAAAATCTTTGAAAATTGGAGGAATAATTTTTTCTGTAATAGTAAAAGCCCGCGCCAAATTTTAGAAAAATTGATTCGGTAGTTTTTAAATTATTTTACTTTTAATTTAACATGTATTCTTACGGGAAAACGCAATATTGAGAAATATAATTATAAAATTAAGAGTGAAATAATAGGCTAAAGTTTTTGAAATTTTGTGTACAGAAATATCAAGCACCGAACTAATTTGTCACAAGAATTCCGGACAATTGATTAATATCTTAGAAATTGATTAACTTTTAATGAAATTCATCCTTAAATTCATTTTGGTATCTTTTACGCTTTCGCAGACATCTTATACTATAATGCAGAAAGTTTCCTAATGCAGATGAATGTGACTATTTTCACAAAAAACCTAAATATACTTTTTTTTTATAAAATCAGAATCTAAAATCCCGTCGAAGCCGAGTAGTAAAGTTACTTACTTAGTTCACTATAATACGAAAACTCACAATTTGTTTCAAGGGGTGTTTCCACCCCCGGAACCGTTTCGTTGTCAAAACAAAAAATGGTTCCGTTATTAAATAGTGGCTACCACTTGAACTACATTTATGTATCAATTCTTTTTTGAATTTTCAAGGTCCCTTTGCCAACTATGCCAACCCTTTGGCACAGTATAATAGCATGAAAAGGCACGAATAGAGAACGGACGAATAAGGTAAAATTAGAAGTTGCCGAGCATCCCTTGTAAGTCGAGTCCATCGCTGACGAGCGAGGCACACCTCGGGCGTGCGCGCACTTAATCGTTCCACGGCCTCGAGGAGAGCTTCTAAATCATCGATAACCGGATAAACTTTCATCTAGCCTCGCAACAGCGCTAAAACATTCAACTGGCAACGGGTTAAGAGCGGGCGATGATGCGCGGGATCAGTGGCGCGAGTGACTCAACAGCTTCCGGCCGAATCGACGGGAAGGTCTAATGGAGCAGATGATGCGCCGCGCATCCCGTGGAAGACTACCGCGTGTTTGTTAAGAGATTCGCCACGGCGTGGTTCCCGTGGCGAAACGCTAAGTGCATCCCTCTATTATGCAAGACGCACCTTCCACGAAACTTGTGTCATGGGAGAGCATGATCGCGGTCTCCTAATGAAAACGTGATGCGTGCCGGCCGATGAAATTGATTTATGCCCTCCGCAATAAATTTCCACAGGGCGGAGCTGTGCTCCACACGGTATCCACGAATAGTTGACACGTGGCTCGTTGGATAAAAACAGATGGAGTAGATATTCTACAAAAGTAATGCCGGTGGATTCCTGAGGATTGTGAGGTTAGGTCGCGGACGGTTCTACGAAATAATAATAATACAACGTCTTTAGCACACCAAGGAAAAAGAAAATATAACAGAAATAAAAATTACTGTACAAAAAGAAAATGAGAAATGAGAGTGGTGAAATGGGTGAGGCTCAGCGCAGATGCTATTCGGCCTGAGCTGAATTGAAATGGAATGTGCTTGTAATACGCAAAAGTTAGGTTAGGTTCGAGTTTATTACCTTTTTTATGGGAGTGGATAATGTTGCTGGTGGTATAAGGGGAATGTAAATTGGGGGAAATTGTGTGTAATATAATTTGAAGGGCAAGGGAAACTATTTTTGGGAATAATTTGGAATTTGAGGTAAACAGTTATAGTAGAGTATTGTTGGGCAAGAGTGCGTAATTAAAGTTTAGACTTCCCTAAAATCCTTGGAATTGCACTGGTGGTCATATCATTTTATGAGAAACAACTACTGTCCCTTATTACTCGATAGGCAGTGACTTCATGTAAATTTAACTGTCACAACTTATATAAAATAAATATTTCCAAAAAGTGTGAAATGCGAACTTTTACCCGGCACGGGGTAAAAGAACGGAACGAGAAATTTCCACAAAAGTGTTTTATTTTAAATGTATAGCAAAACGACTAATAGTTTACAATTAATTTTTTGTTAATCTAGGTAACAGTAATCGCACATAACATTACCACCACCTTCGTAGTTTGTGCAGGCATCAGTTTTCTGGAGGATCTGTGTGTTCTCCTTCACACGCAGGACAAATTATTTTTTCCGTAGGCGTTGATGGTTGGGCTATTTTCTTTTTGGAACCGAGTTGTTTTGTTCATTTTAAACTTTTTTAGAAGTAGCCGTTATTTTTTGGGATTTTTTTACTTATCTAATTATTTCTTTGCAAGTTTGCATTCAGATTTTCTTTTCATTGCTTCATTTACTTCAAGCTGATTTTTTAATCAAAAAGTTAATAAGAAAAGTATTTTGAAAAAATATTGTGGAATAAAAATTAATTAAAAAAAATGAAAAGCTGATATGGCTCAACTATCATAAACTCAAAATTTATTTCCATGTTGTGATTCATAATTAATTTAAAATTTATTTCTTATTTTCCGGTACTACTTTAGCAAACACTAGAAATAAAATATGTTCAATGAATTTATAACACGCGTCAAATTATTTTGGGGCAAAAGTTCGCATTCGAACTCTTGCCCCACTGCATTGTGCGAACATTTGCCCGCACAGCTACTTTTCCATTGTTTAATGAATCCTGTTATCTGTGAGGAGAATTGAAAACTTCTATTAGCACTTTTGAATAGAAGAATTTCATCTCTTTCAGACAACATATGAATTAAAATATTTATTGATCAATTTATAGGAATAATATTGATTCCTAAAAATGAGAACCGCATTGTACGATAACAAAACGAAGCACAGCTACACAATTCGACACTGGTGATTCTACCTTGATTGACAATTGACTGTCAATCACCATTGGCCACTGCCACAATTCAAACAATGAAATTCGCATGGTGCGAACTTTTACCCACTGCGAACTTTTACCTACCTTTACTTTACATATTTTAAGAGGCCTACAAATTAACGTTCTTTTGAATTTTTTTTTGAGAAAGTGTTAGCATTATTGCACCCGTAATATTTTTATTAATTATGTCACATCTTCGGCTATAATACTTAATTTTTGTATGCAAAAATATTAGTCGTATAATACAGATATAGGAGCTAGTTTCAAACTACTCACTCCTAACTTAACAGATTTTCCATGCAAGCAAAAAGCAAATTAGTTTCTCAAAATGCATTAACAAATGCTGTGCCTGGTGGAGTCGATTTAAAAAAAAACTTAATTTTTAAAGAAATGGCACTGCCCAGAATGAAGCGTTCAATTTTCAGACATGAAATCTTGCCTTTTTGCACAATAAAAAAGAAACTATGAATCAAATAATAAATCCGCCGAGTCAAACACTGCGTAATAGTGTATCATATAGCCATGAGAAATTGTAAGTAAATCGGCTAAATTTTTTTTAGGAATTGTGGGTACCATGTTTGAAAACCAGGTTTCGAGAAAAATGCATTTTAAGTTCTCATGAATGTATGGCAACAACGCCTCAGCTAGGGCTGGGACCATTCGAATAATTTAATATTCGAATATTTTACAAGTATTCGAATGCTACGAATAAACTTTGAATATTTGAGTATTCGAATGTTATTATTCGAATACTATTCGAATACTGTTATATTCGAATACTATTCGAATACTGCTGCATTCGAATACTGATGTATTCGAATAGTATGGTGTGAAGTGGGTCAAAATTAGCTTACAAAATTTCACCCTGACAAATGAACCTAAAGAACTTGATTTATAATTCACACCATACTATTCGAATACAACAGTATTCGAATACTTGGATATTCGAAATATATTCGCCAAATAATTGAGCAACTGAAGTATTCGAATATTCGAATACTGAAAAATTCGACAAATAGTCCCAGCCCTACTCAGCATACTTCACATTTAATGTCTATATCCTCGATATTTCTGCGAATTTCGGTCCCCAATTTTGGAAAAATATTCTTGGCATGCCAAACACTGAAAATATATAAAAAAAAAATCAATCTATTTGGCATATTTAAGTGTATGTCCTCCCTTAACATCGTCCAAAGTGAATGCATGTGAGACACAGAATATATTCACACTATAGGGACAGTATTCATTTAGAAAATGAAAAATACATGAATATAATATGAGTCGCTACCCACTAGAGTGTCTCGTGTGAACAGGTTCACAAAAATTCAGCCTACATCCTCCCGTAAGTCCCGTAACCAAAGTCTCAGCAACACTATGGCAGTGTAAAGGTGGGGTTCCACTGAGGCAGCTTTTTGGCAACCGACAACATCGTCGCATCTTTTTTTAGCATGCGACAGATGCAATCACTATCGCACTCATCGCATGCGATATGTCACTTTGCGTTGCCTCAGTGGAATCCCACCTTTAGAAATTCATGAATAGTTTTCTTCAATGGTAACAAAAGTATGAGCAAATCGATGCAAGCACTGGAAATCGATCCTCGGTTATCTTGAACTGTAACGGTAGTTTCAACAAATCGATGAAAATGTTACAAATTAAAGGGGGGGGGGGCAGGTGAAATCTCCGCAGCAGACGGCTTTCCTTATCTTGCCCTTGCCTTCTGCGGGCTTTTGTTTTCAAAATCTGCCCACTTCTGCTGGAATCTACCGTGTGACATCAGTGACGTCCGTAGATAGACAGGCCTTTAGTGGCGATTCCAAGAAGAGGAACAGGATAATCCCGTATCGAACGGTTGCATTTGCCACGTCACTGACCCAGCCACTCTTTTTCTCGCATTCATTGGCGCATTTCTCGGCGCGGCTCGCTTCTTAGCTCCCCGGCGACCCTCCTCTGCCATCGCCGTCGCTTAATCTACCTGACCATCTACATCCGCATTATCTTGCATCGCGGCTCGATGGCTACTAATTCGAGGATTTAGTGAAAGTAAGACCTTAAACGCGCCAAGGCGAGCTGACCTATCGGGGGATTCCCTTTCGGAAGGGACACTTCCTTCAAGTACCCCGTCATCTCTTCGAAATGGCGTAAAATCGGGAGTCCGTCGGTTTCGCAAGAATTGATTATTTCTGCTTCATTTCGTAGCCTGGCTTAAAATTATTTATTAGTTTTCAGATGATCGGAGACGCTAAAAAGATTCTTCGAGATTGAGCTACTTGGTTCGAGGACTTTGTGGTGGTGGCAAATTATTAATGAAATTACTTCTATTGTTGTATGTACTTTTTGGGTTAATGCGTTTGATAGGATGATCAAGTTCGTTGTTGATTAAGATTTTGATAGGGGAGTCGAAAGTAATGTTTTAAAATGCTGGTGTCCTTAAGGATGTATTCTCAAGTCACGAGGCGTTTTCGTCGCGTTGTTTCGGAATTTTTTTTACAAAGAATTACGTATTTATTATATTTAAACTATGTTTACAATTTTCGTTAGTAGAGAAAAATGAAAACTGCAAACCTAACCGCGATTTCGGAACTTAATTTTCAAACCGCCGCCATTTGCTTAATATTCAATATTGTTTTATCATTCTGGTACCGGCTATAGTCAAAGGCATACAAATAAAGAATCTCTTCACATTTTTTGTTTCAGATCACCAGAACGAGCCCAATCATTGACACCGTGACCCCCCCCCCCTTTTTTTAAACGATTAATTTAATGCAGTCAACTGGGTTTGATTTTCATTTTTCTCTACTGGCGAAATTTGTAAAGATAGTTTAAATATCAATAAATATGTAGCAACAAACAGAATAATAATAAAATGCATGGATTCTTTGTAAAAAAATTCTGAAATAATGCGACGAAACGCCTCGTTACATGAGAATACCCCCTTAAAATTGCCAATAACTCTTTTTCCGCTGCAGTATATTTTTCTCGAAAAATTCGAACCTTTTTATCCGATGGAGTTAACATAGCGCCTATCCCATATCGCATTGCCGTGTCCCACTGACGTTCTAATACGACATCCCTTGTGTTCCATGTCCATAGTTTATCATTTGAAAAATGATTTATTCCTTAATCGAACAGTTTTGTGATCTATTTATACCCATGACTCAATCTCTACATTATAGGAAATTTTATTATTGTGAGAAAATGATCATTTTAAACAAATTATTGTAGTTTTGATTTTTCCTTGGTTCAAGAACGGTCTATTGAAAATCATAATAAATACATTCTTGGACCTCACTACCATAATACATATAAAACATGGATTATTCCAGCAACGATTTATAAAATTGGGTTTAACTTGCTTACACAAAATGGCACAAATGGCCTATTAGTAGCAAAAACGGTGAAAAATGTGATATTTTGTGCCGAAATTGTGGAATAAAGTTTATGCTAATAGGCCTTCATCTTTGAAATAAACAACTCCGAGAATCCATGAAAATTATTATTATCAAATTTTCATAATATTTGTTCTAACTTTTGAATAAAGCTTTTGTAGACCCTTTATCTAATAACGTTCCTCACTTATCTTAAACCATAGAATATACTGACTGCACTTTGGCTGTTCAAACCTGGACCACCCTCCATTATTATTATTAAATACAGGTTGTTAATATTTCAAAGCTGTCCCTCTCAAGCGTTCACGAAAATTACAGAGCAAAGTCGGCGACATCCAACGAATTCTTCGCCCCGATGACGCATTTTAATACCTCCCGCACGTCGGGCAGAGCGTCCCTGATAAAAGTAACTGGTCCAGTTCGATTATTGTCCAGACAAATTCGATTAACTCCCTACAAACACGGCCCCCGCCGTGCACCCTCCGTGCCGGATAATAAATTCGATTTCGCCGTCTCGCAAAAGCGCAACGAGCCCGGACGTAAAATCGTCACGTCGACTGCTCGACGCCGCTTGTCGAATCCACCTTCCAGCGGGCCACGAAGCTCCGTGAAAGCAACCAAAACCAAGATGGCAGCTGATGGCACACGCGAGCCTCACCTAATGATTTTACAAGCTCCTCCAGTGGCATCGCTTAAGAATTCGATTTTGCAATCATCTTGAGAAATAATCCCAAGAGTGATGTATTCCTGCAAGTGTGTTATAAAACAGTGATAGCAGGTTGATGGTACGAGGAGACTATGTATTAAATAGCAAGCTTTAGCAGATAGCACATTAGATAGAGATTTTATGCTTAATTTAAGGGGGGATGATTTTCGTGTAACAGCCCCCGGAATTTATGATTTTTTTTTAAAAAACTATTGTTGATATTACAATGAATTCTTTTGGGATATAAGGAGGCATCTTTAAACTTGTATTTTTTTTTTATGTCAATCTGTCTTATTATTTATTAATTATTGCGGAATCGTGTTAACCTCTTCGACGATGTTGACGTCAGGTGTAGCACCTGTCACCGTCATCTTAAAGTTAAATAATTTACGCTGGTACTGAACCTAAAATTTTAAGGTTAGTTTTTATTTATAATACTTTTTTCGCCGATATAAAGAATAATATGAAAAATTTGTCTAAGGAAAGAAATTACTTTGTCTTTCAAATGCTATAATTTTTTCAATTTTTAATTTTTTTTATCTTTAAATTGAACCAATCCCAGCGTAACCTATCTAACTTTAAGAAACTTCTTTTTGTTTTGTAATCAGATGACTGTGATAGGTGATACACATCCCGCCAACAAGAGTTACATTCCACAATAATTAATAAATAATACGAAGGATCGACATAAAAAAAAAATTTCTGCAAGTTTAAAGATGTCTCCTTATATCCCAAAAGAGTTTAATCCCATATAACCAACAGTTTATTCCAAAAAATTCTTAAATATCAGCTACTTTTGGGGGTGTTAGATGAGAATTCCTCCTTGTGTGGTTTTAAACTTTTATATGCCGTGCATGGTGTGATTAATAATTAAACATTCTGTATATGATTATTCAAAAATATTAAAAAAATGTTAGTAATAGATATCATTAAAATTGGAAAGAGATAGTACAACATTCATCATTCATGAAGAGTTTCAAAACAACATTTCCATGCAGGGTACTCTCCCATCAAAACACTAAAAAAATAAGTTAAATTTTCGATTTTAATTTTAAAAAAAAGTAAACGTCATAGTGTTAAAAAACTTTGTTTAAAAATTTTTTTTGCATATTTTCTCAAAACACGTTTTCTTTAAACCGCGGAAGTTCTAAAAAAGAAAATTATGATCCGACTTAAAAAATTCTTGCGAGATTTCATTCGTTACTAAATTCTCCATTGAAATCATCTACAATCATAACGTTTCGACCAATCTTTTTCTTTTTAGGTATAAACATTTTCGTGCGTAAAATAACACCTTTTTCGAAGTTTCTGGTTGAAACGTTTGCCAAAACAAGATATTACAATATTTTGCTACCACCTTAAATGATTCCATGAAGAATCTTATAAATTTTAAGAATTTTCTAGTCGGTTGATTTCAGACAATTCTACGAAGAGTTGTCAATTCCGTAGATGCGGAACTTTTCTATTTATCACCAGGGCAGTCACAACCACCTACAGACAGCAGTATGAGATAAAATATGCAAATATTCTTTTTTATTATATGCAATGATGTCCAAAGACAGCCTAAAATGTTTTTCAACACTATGACGTTTACATTTTTTAAAATGAAATCCTAAAAATGACCTATTTAACCCTTAACAGTATTATATATTTAGCTACAATTATTATTATAATCCTCAGATTTTAAACGAATTATAAAAGCAAGTGTGTCAATTTTATGGATAAATTTAAAATTTCTGCAAATTTTAAAATGATAGAAGGTGAAAATTAAGTAAGATTTAACTACAAACTACATATTCATATACTGTAAAGTGAGTCTTGCTTACATAAAAGCATGAAAATGAAAATAAAAATATATGGAAATTAGTATTTATTCCCGTGATAATGTATGGAAATGTGTATTTATTACAAAATTAAAATATATGTAACTTTATCAACAGATCTAGCCATATGTCATCTATGTAGTAATTTAAATGCTATTTAACAATGTCCACCAAAGAATTGTTTGCTTCTGTTGCGGTTCATAAGCTCAATTATTAATTTTTTTTTTTAATAATCTTAGTAATTTTCGTATTTTTCTATAATTTCAAATGAAATTCCAACTAAGTAAATAATATATTACACACAATTTAAAGGTAGTAGTGTTTACTTTTAAACCTGAAATTGTACTGTTTTTCCACTAGTCGTTTTTAAAATTGATACATTGAAAAAATTGACACACCCTACTATAAGACTATTATTAAAGAAATCAATTTATCATTCACTTTAATATTCTTTACTTATAAATTTTAGATGCTATTATTAGCCGCTGCCAAAATATGATGAACCAAAGGAAGTGATCAATTGATTGGAACTTTACCGTGTAATATATATCAATTTTGAATTACGCGATAGATCGCCGATGATTGGTAACTGCATCGATGTCCCTGCTGATTATTATTCTTGGACAGGCGTAATGCAATAATCAGCGTGTATACAGGTCATATGGACAGGATACACCCCTCGAACACGCGCGCGCAGCCTAGAAATTCTCAGTGTAGGGACTGTAGGGTATTTGCGAAGATGATCTCCTGTGTTTCATTTTCAGATAGTCAAAAATCGATTAAAATGTTAATATCATAAGATTCTTTACAAAAATCGTAAATTAGGTTAAATAACGTTATACGTATTTTTCTCAATATCAGTTTTATTCTTATTTATTACTTCACCCACTCATACATGCACGACAAATATTTTCCATCAACTTTTCCGAATCTAAATTAATTTTGTAACTAAAAAATCTTTACTTCAATTAATAAATTGGGGGATTAATTATAAGTGAGGCGGAGTTAAAAGAACATATTCAAGGACCATATTCTTTTAATAATCCTTCTATTTTCGACGAAATAAATATTCGAGTCACGAAGAGTAATTTTGTCTACGACATGTTTTATATTTAGTACAATAATCCAATTTACGTAAAAACTGATGAAATGTGGATATAGGTACATATAACTCTTACCACAATTCGTGCAGTGTCTGATCTCGGTACCTACACGAAACTTACGAAGTTTTTAAAGCAGCCGAAAACAAGGAATACCTACATTTTTCAGTTGCTGCTCCTCAAGTTTACAGGTCGATACTACCCTTCCAAGTTCTTCTCCCATCATGTTATCATGAGAAATGTCGTGCTACATAAAAAAGTTTTCTAGACAAAATTTTCACGGTTCTGATGGAACATAATACGACGCCACGGGTCAGTAAAAGAATTTAACAAGTAATTCGAAAACGCCAATCACGATAACGATAATAATATTTTCACAAAAATGATGAAGTAAGCTTTCTATCCTAAATTCAATCAGCCGCAATAATTTCAGAGTTAAGGGTACCCTCCGGTCAAAACGCTTGAAAAATAGGTGATTTTCATGAATCAAAAAAAAAGAAACTGAGCAACATAAAGTCAAAAAGCTTTTTGGACTTTATTACTACATACTTGAGGGAAAAAACAAAAAATTATTGTTTGAATTTGATCAATTTTTACCTTAGATATACAGCATTCATTGTACCACTTTAGAAATTAGAGTTCTTGACGCACGCCAATGTAAAAAGCTCAATTATAGACTGATTTCAAAAACTCTTATGGTATTCTATTCATAATTAGACTCGCTATCGCCTTATCCGCAGAGAATAATTTTGGATCACCCATTTTTTTTGTGGACAGATATATGCATATATTTTGAGAATATTTTTTGTTTTTTTATTTCAGACGATCCTGTCACGAATTCTGATGGCGCCCGTCAAGAGCTCCAATTTCCACAGTGGTACAATGAATGCTGTATATCTAATGCAAAATTTGATAACATTCAAACAATAATTTTTTGCTTGTTCTTCAAATATGTAGTAATAAAATACAAAAAGCTTTTTTACTGTATGTTGTTCACTTTCTTTTTTTTTTTAATTCATGAAAATCACCTATTTTTCAAGCCTTTTGACCGGAGGGTACCCTTAAGAAATTATTTCAGATCGTGGTAAAAATTCTGACGAATTTAATAATTCCATGCATTAAGAAGCACAAATGATTTAAAAGGGACAAACAACTAACATTGTATCTCCCCCTACCTCGTCTTAATTCTAAATGAACATCAACGTATCCTTCTTTTAAATACTATTATAATTAAAAGACCGAAGAGTATCGAATAAAACAAAAAGAAATATAAGGAGAATTGTTAAAGAGAAAAACACTCGCGATTACAAGAATGACCCCACGTAAATCCAAGCCTCCCCCGAGGGGGTAGGGGGCCCAGGAGCCTAGGATTCTGATTAAATCAGCATTAGAGCAGTTGCACCGCGTTGCACCCTCGTGCCGCCTCACGACAATGACACCAAATGTCGAATCGTCGGCTGGACCCCATGATACTCAGCGACGGGACGATGAAATCGGGGGGAGGGGACAAAAGGGGGGGGCAGAGAGGTTTAATCATGATCCTCTATGAGAGCACTGTGCGCGCCTGCCCCCCCCCACCCCCTCCCTAGCCAGTGTGTCACTTGGAAACAGGTGCCCCATAATGCACCCTCAGTTTCGATTTCCATCTGGAACATGTTGCACTTTGCACTCGATTGCAACGCGATCGGCTTTTCCTCCGCGTCGTGACTGACTCTGAACCTGCTGCAACCTGATCGAGTCCTTCCACTCGTACGCACTTTGAGCTTCGAACCCTTTTGATGAGACTTCCTTCACTTTTCGTAAATTCGATCGGTAGTCAGAGTATGGGAGATGATACTGTGGTCTCTTCTTTTTTAATTACAGAGACTATTGAAATGCGAAATTAGTTTTATTGTTATGTTAGAATTAGGGGGAATTATTCACGTAGAAGGCTCCAAAATAAAATTTTCTAAAATGATTGGAGATTTATTGTAAACACTGTTAGCTATTTGTGACATTGCTGGCTGAAATAATGTGTGAGGTTTGCGAGAAGTAAAAGCAGCTATTTATTATCCTCCAAAGTTATATTTATACGTATGCTTATTATTTTTAAACACGTAAATATTTTGGAGGCTCTTTGCCAATCTTTCTTTTCCTGGGATTATGTTTGAAAATGTCTTTATTATAAAAGTAAAGAAATACAATCTCAAAATATTAATATTACTACATATTATTTTTTTAGAGTAGCAAATACTACACTGAAACCGCTGGTAGTAACGAGTGTACACTGGCCAATACACAAGAAAAAACTTCGAGATTGTTTCCGTTAACAAAAATGTTGGAACTAATTAAACTGCTTAAGGTTACCCTCAAATTTTCGAAAATTGTTTTTTAGGATTTCTGCATATTCCGCTAGCTACATCTTTTTTACCTATTTTAAGCACAATCGGGCCGCGAAATTCCAAAAATTAAACGAATTACCGCCAAAAATGTACGAGCCTGCACGTGAGATCGGATAACGACAAAACTGCATGTCCAACTTTAACCGCGATTTTCGAGAAACCACGTTTTACAAAACGGTGAACATAATATCTAGAAAACCGCTCCATTGATTTGTATGAAAATTTACAGGGAGACGCAGGAAACTATTCCCCACAATGTGTTGGGAGCACATTTTCAATATAAATTCCTAAAAAAAGGACAAAAAATATTTTTCCTACAAAAATAGGATAAAATCATATACATCATCATAAAAATTGTATTAATATGTTTATCAAAATTTTGCTGTCGATACAAGATGGAGACTGTCTTACAGCTTATAAAAATGCCTTTACTTTGAGTTTTAGGTAATTCACCTGTCCGGAAACGTGTTCACCATCAGACGCTGCATCGCGTACACATTCCCACATTTATATTTATACCTCTTTTCCCGGAAAATATATTTAAAATTTTCTTTTTGTGCATTAAAGTCGGCGAAATGACGATTAAAACTTAAAACAAAAATGATCTCTATATTCATTTATTACTTCAGAATATGCGTTTGAAGAAGGGCCTGATTTTGGGCTCTTGAATATGTCATTAATTAGATACTCCCCGTAAATATTCATGCATTCCTAGAATTTTTAAACTTACCTTCCCCTTATGTGTTGGAAAATTGTCACTGTTCAATAAATTGTTACACTATAAAGATTCACCGAAATACTTAATACGTTTCCGTCAGACGTTCCTCAAGTGACGTTGCAACCATAGTACGAGGGATTGAGAGCAAAAAGGGACTAATCCACATTGAAAAAAAAATAATTTTCTCTATTGAATTCTCAATTTCGCAAAAAAAATGTGGTTTGGTCCGCACTTTCTTTACGAGCTATTACATGCTAGGCGATATCAGGTGCATTTGCCCTGGAGTCCGAAAATCCAGCCTGCCCCAGAAACAGGAGAGGACACCGAGGCCCGGAGAGCGATAATCCTTCGTCCCCACGAAATCAGAGGGAGGCGAGTAGTTTTTCAGGTATCCAAGTACCCAGCGCAAGTAGAATAGCAACCCCCTATATGGCAGTAACACGGGGCTTTCCCTTCTTGGCGCTGGTCTCCCTCGTCGTGGCAGGAGCCGGTCGCGTTGTCGCCTTAATGCAGGGCCCGATCTCGGTGTGTGTCGGTGCGTGTGCACGCACATAGGCAGTCGGAAGACGCGTGCGCTCGGAAACGCACCGTTCCACCCCCGGCTCCTGCTAAAAGCATATCTGTGTCGTCTTGCGAGTACATATGGGAGGGTACAAGGAGCACAGGAGGGGGAGCCATGGGTATATAAAACATTTACTAGTTTAGCAACAAAAGGGTATCGAAAGCGAACGCGTTAAAGAAGATGTATGAGTGCACGCGGGAGGCCTGAACGGGGAAAGGGAAAGTTGAAGATCGTTGGGGATTCATTGTTAAGCAGCGAAAGAGGATGTAGTTTTATGGATTTATTTTAGATAGATACGTATTTTTCATGGATAATCAATTTATAGATTAGAAGATGTTTTTTAATTGGGACACAATCTTGGTTAAGGGGCAAAGTGTGTGCGTGATGTGCCCGTTTTGAGAAAGGTTTGATTCGGTAGAAAGGGTTAAGGGGTTACGCCACCCTGAGGCGGCCGAAATGACATCAATGTTTACGATTTTTTTTCTACGAAACTATGAATGTGACAATTACTTCATTATTATTTATGGTTGGGGTATACGTTAAAGGACATATTGTGTAAATTTGACAGAAATATATTATAGAATTGCCGAGCTATTCGTTATCCTGCAAAACTCCTCCGTCAGGATGCGCACAGACGGTGTAACGGATTGTGATGCCCAGGATTATCTGAAACTAAAAAACCCAAAGTTTTATTGTTCATTGATAAAATATCTATCGTGCAGCATAGGGATTTAGAGAAAAAAACAGTTTTGTACAAATGCGAGCAAAGTGAAAATGAACATTAAATTTTTACCAAAAAAGGCAAAGTTCAAACAATTACTATAAACAATTGGGATATGGCATCAAAAAAATCCTATGCTACACGATAGCTATTTTATCAATGATCAATAAAACTAAAATCATACCTACTTATAAAATAGGAAAAATTAATTTTTCTTCAATGTGGGTTAGACCGTTTTTGCATTCAATGTCCCATATGTAGTACTAAGTAGGCTTCCTACTCGACTTCACCCGGAATTTAGATTCTAATTTTACAAAAGAAATATTTTTTTTTGTGAAGATCGAAGTGAAAATCGATACTTACCTACAGTTTGGCAAGTCCGCTGTTTTGTTCTGAATGCAACATTTAAGAATGGAATCGGTCAACGACATCAAAATGTATCAATTTTACTGTCTTAATTTGTTTTTATGTTTCAGATAAGCACAGAAAGCGGAAGTTATGGTACCACAATTCTGCTCACTCCGCGAGGAATGTGATTTTTTTAATAAAAATTCTTTTAATCCTTTCAAACAGTGATCTTTCATTTGCAACAAACCCCCTCTTCCTAGCTTTTCATTTTCATACAGAAAAATAAATTAATAAAGGATGCTGAATTTTCGGGCAGAAAAAGTACTATGCTTCCGTAAATGAGCGAAATAAATACATACAGTAATTAATTCTATTAATAAATAATTCAAAACTACTTAATGTGATAACATTAACTAGTGCTTAAGAATTCTGTCACGGCGCCTTTTTCTGTTGACTTATATTATGTAACGACATCTGCTGCAAACTAGGGAAAATGTCGCGCTCCTAAAGTGTGATTCGTTGATACAAAGCTCGTTAAAAACTCGACTTTCTCGCGAAATTTTGAGAAGTGTGCTTTATGCATTGAATATATTGGGTTGAAACGAAAGTCCTCGCGTTTTTCCGAGGTGCCACTATAAAGTCTTATTCCTCAGTAGGTATTCTTTTGTTTTTCATAACCTAATATAGTATTCTGTCACGTGCCATTTAGCGAATGTTCCATTTACTTTCTTTGTTCTAAAATTCGACCAGACGTGTCAGTTAGAAAAGTACCTACATATTCAACACGCAAATACTACTTTATAAGCTTCTAAGAAACAGTAAAAAACATTTTCGAAGTGTAGGAAGAAGGTGCCACTAAAGTTTCAAAAACTCCGACCTGGAGATTTTGAGTTGGATGATGCACCACGTTTCAGGCGACCAAGCGCAGTAGATGAGGATGATTTGCAGGCGAGAATTGCCATAAATCGACGCATCACTACTAAATAGAGAACTCGTGATAAAGTGTATCAACTCCATACAAGTAATGTAGGGATATGTAATAAAAGAAAAATATAAAAACTTTCTATAAACATTGGGCGTTTGGGAACGGTCTAAGGTGCGATTGTATTTGAAGAGTTCGAAAAAGAGGGAGCTTCTCTTTTCCCCTACATTTCCGCGCAACACAATACCATTACAACGGATGTGGATGCTCGGTGGTTACACCAGAAGAAAACTTGCAATATAAATTACCGGAATTCTACACTTCTACAGTATATTCAGATGTGAAATGTGTGCCATAGACAAAACTGACGATTCCTTGTTTGCCACTCTCACTGACTGTATGTCTGCTATGGAGGCGATTAAAGACACAAGCAAATTTGACCACATCATCCAAGAACTTCAAGAGACCTTTTTTAATCTAAAAAATCGAGGCAAAGAGATTAGCTTAATTTGGATACCAATACACGTGGATATCGAAGGAAATGAAAAAGCTGATTCCCTAGCCAAGTCAGCTTCCAGTGCCTGAAGTTCCTACCTCTGTACATTACAATGATCTTAAAGCCCCGATCCGTAACGCAGACAAGGCCCTGTGGGATGAAAACCTGGTGCATCTGATGTGGATGGATATCTCTGAAAGAAATCAAATTTGCTTGGAAAATCGGAAAGAACAAGTGACACTCGCTCGATTGAGAATCGGCCACACTCACTTGACTCATTCCGATAGGATATCATTACAAAGAGCGAAACAGCAAAATGTGATGTCTCTAAAGTACTTCTCTCCATCCAGCACACACTGACGGAATTAGGGCTGTAATGAATATTCGAATAATCTAAGTATTCGAATATTCGAATATCAGAGAATTCGAATATTCGAATATTCGTATACCAGAGAATTCGAATATTCGAATACCAGAGAATTCGAATACCAGAGAATTCGAATATTCGAATATTCGTATACCAGAGAATTCAAATATTCGAATACCAGAGAATTCGAATATTCGAATACAAGAGAATTCGAATATTCGAAGAAATTATTCGTGTTCGAAATTATTCGAATTAATCGAATACCAGAGAATTCGAATAGTCGAATAATTACAGCTCTAGACGGAATGCACCAAATACGGAATAAACCGAAACCAACATAAAATTGGCACCGACCTCAAGCAGACGCTTACCGATCCGGATATTTTCAATAATGTGCTCAACTTCCTTGAAGACAGTGGAATCCGACAACTGATTTAGTGTCTGTGCATACCATTATCTGAGATGTCTGAGCTCCAGGAAGATTTTTAGTCAGTAATTCACATAATAATTAATTAACCCTATGTATCCAATATAGTCGTTAATGACCATAGAAGTCGATGCGACTCAAAACGCTCAGTTAAAAAAAAAAACAATACCATTGCACACGATGTGCGCTAACTGTTTGCAAAATTTGAAGCGAATCTGTGACCGTATCCTCGTGCACCCCTAGCTCTGTCCTGTTGCAGCCAACCGTATCAATCCGCGAAAAGGAGATCCGCACGAGCAGAAGCCAAACAAATCTGTTGAACGGTTGCCGCTAGTCGAGTCGTCTCCGCCACTCGTCTCGGCTCCTATCATAAATATTGACCGCGGTTCTCGTATCGCAGTGCACCCGTGAACGGCCAGGGATCCACCCTTGGATTTCGGTCATAAATATTGATCAGGAATAGCGTGCACTCCTTACTGGCACGGGAGCCACCGCTGGCTCGGTCAATAATGTCCCACAGGGATGCGAGCGTTGTGTTTGCCACCGATGATTGCGGTTAATTACAACACTACCCGTCTGTTTGTATGTCAACTCTGTGTAACGCGTGCAATCTAACGATCCCCCGTGGGAGGGACGGGTTCAGCGGGTTTGCAAGGAGCCGCTTCTTCGCGCAGAGCTGGGCTGCTCCGGGGGGATGATGAGTTGTTAGCGGTGGCAACATTTCTGCGCGGAATCGTTGCTTCGCGTTGCAGGTAATTCGTCTTGTACTAGGTGATTCAAAAAACACCTGGAACACGGTGTTTAGAAGAAGGGTCTGGAACTTTAGGGGTTGATAGCTCCCAACGAGAGGAGTAAAACATTTTTAGGTCCTAAAAATCAACCCTTTCGATGTGACATCTACTTAGGCCCTTCGCAACACATTGAACGTTAAATTTTGTAAATGTGAAAACAAACTTTTTGGTTTTACATCGACAGTAGATACTGATTTTAGGATAATTTGATTGAGCATTTTTTACTCCTCTTGGTGAGTATTATACGTATATACAGTGGCGTGGAAAAGTTACCAGCCAGATGGTTTTTTTTCAATTTATCTTCCAAAAGTTTGGTGTTTAGGAGCAAAATTGAAAAAATCATCTGGCCTGGAACATTTTCACGCCACTGTAAACTCCTAAAGACTTACAAGGGAAGATTCCGAAACCGGAAATTCAAAAATTTTGAAACTTTGTGAATATGTAGAGGATTTCCTCCTGATCACAACGCAATTTTTGTTTATTGCCCAAATTCACTCTAAGGGGGTGGAATTGACCCCTGAAAATCTGGTTATTTTCCAATTTTGTGTTATAACTTGCGAACTGTGAAATATTTTTTTTACCAAATGACAGATCTAGTTAAAAGAAGTAACTTTTATCTTGAAACTTTTTTCTATCTCTTGCAGTTTGCGAGTTATAACACGAAATCGAAAAATAGCCGAATTTTCAGTGGTTAAATTCACCCCTTCGAGTGAATTTGGACAGCAAATAAAAATTGAAAATGAAATCCCCTACATATTCACAAAGTATCAGAATTTTTTTGAATTTCCGAGTTCGGGATGTTCCCTTCTTATGCCGCGTAGACATAAAGAACGGTAAGTATTTACTTATTGTATCATATTTTGTTTTACAGGTTTATTTTAAATGTGGAAAATCAATTGGGGATAGTTGGAGAGCGTAGTTTGGATGACAATACAATATTTAAAAAAAAAATTAACCCCGCGCGGGTGAAAAAATTACCTACCCAATCATCAATAAATATAACCCATAACCACAAATCCAAACGATTTGAAATCAGCCACTCGCCTTCTTTACGAAAACGACAAAAAGCCGCTGGGTTCTGGTCGCTAGTCGCATCGCGATTTGAAATTAAATTAGAAAAACTAGAAAATAAAAAATATATAAAAAAAATGTATGTTAAACGATTTTATTAAAAATGCACTGAAATCTAAAAAATAATTATTTTCTTGTACTGCAATTTCGATGGTGTTTTTCCACTTTAAATAAAATCGTGAAGCAGGATTTTTTATAACAGAATATGAATCAATTTAATACAGCATCAAGCGTCGAAATGAATTTGTTGTGAGATACCCTGCTCCACGATTTTATTTAAAGTGAAAAAACACAATCGAAATTGCAGTACAAAAAAATAATTACTTTTTAGTTTTTAGTGCAATTTTAATAAGATCGTTTGACAAATTTTTTTTTTTATATATTTTGTGTTTATGGAGATGCATATTGTGTTATATGGACGTCGTTTATAATATACATCAATCGTTTGATTTCCTATATACTCTGAGTATAAATTATTTTTTGAGAATTTCTTCGATTTGTAACGTTTGAAATGCATATTAATGTGTTCTACTTAAATTAGGAGTACCATGCGATACTTAATATTGCAACACTTGGTGAAGAAGGAAAGTTGTTAATTTGGAGTTTGAATTTAAACTTGACAATGGATAGACGAGCTGTCCACCTTTATTACAGGTCATTAATTTTCATGTTCCACTTATACCATTTAAAACCCTATTTTTCACTACTATACTTATAAAACTCATTATGGTTCCCGCGGTCCCATCAAACGTATTATCCCTTCCGCTAAATTATACACGCTCAATGATGATTACTTCTGTGGCTATGTAAAATTCTTGTAAAACTAGCTTATACAGAATATTCTACTCTGGTATGGGGAATTCTTTAAAACATTAATTGCTCATCAAGTAATTTTTATTTCTTCTTCTTCTATAAAAAATAAAGAAAGCTAGAAACGATTAAGAGGTTTTCTTAGTTTGTCACTCTGAAAATAAGGCCAATTTTAGCTAATTTTTTAAAAGAAAAGTATGGTGTATTATAATTCCGAACTTTGTACGTTTATTAATTGACATTCGAAGAATGTGCTCTAATTTTTTTATGCAGTAATAATAATTCTGTTCAAAATTACATAGGTAGTAGTAAGGTGGGTTTGCAAAAATGTTTGTTGCTGGCGAACATGATTCTGGCTGTCGTAGTCAGCAGAAACATTAAAGGCAAAATTTTTCTTAATCTACATGTGTGTGGTTATCGTAAGAATTAAAATGAATAGGAAATATTGAAAAACACAAATAGTGGCATTTCAAATAAAAGCTCTCATTTTTCGGAAAAGAATTTATTAGTTTTCTATGTTACAAAACTCGAATTTTGCAAATTCATTCTAGACATTTTTTCAGACCTCTCTTACTACTACCACTGTAACTATGAACAACATTATTACTGTTGCATTAAAAAAATTGAGCACATTACCAAAAACGTACCAAGTTGGGAATTATAACACTCAATATTTTTCTTTAAAAAAATTCCCCCAAATTTGTCTTATTTTCAGAGCGTCAAACTAGGAGCACCCCTTAAACCTGAAAATTTAATTTTTTGAACTCGCAAAATTTCACCCTAAGTACTTTTGCTTGTACATAATTTATTAGGCGTGCCAACCGAAACATCAATTTCCGAGACAACATAATTTTCAGAACTGACGATCCCCCGATCGGAACCAGCACCACACCCCGTAACGAATCTCCAAATTTTCCTACCTGCACCCACTTCCCGCGGCAGGCGGGATAGGGAGGAAGAGGAACGGATCGATGACCAACGACGAACCGTCGAAAATCGCAGATGCGCCGATCCATTCATGGCTACGTGTTATTTTATTTCATAGGCTCGCGCCCCTTATGGTGCCCGTGACATCTACTCGTCGATCTGGCATGTTACGTGCGAGCCCGGTGGAAAAAGACAGAGAGAAATGGAAGGAGAGAAAAGGGGCCTTCACGCCCATTATTACGGTCAAGAGAAAGAGAGACGGGCCTGAGTGCAGAAAGCGCAATGTGGACACAGTCAAGGTCCAGTGACCAGCTGATTGATTGTCTCTATGGGGGTTGCTATTTAGGGGTATCAACGTGAGCGGGATGACAGACGTTCTGCCGGAGACGCCACCATGAGAGGATGAATTCCACGTGGGACTTGCCCAATGAGAACGCCAATCAAGCGATTCGGAGTAGCTTCAACCCATTCCTATCCCATTATTTGTGATTAGCAGCGATAATGACCACTGTGATTCTGTGCGTGACGAAAGAGGCTCCAAACTTCTGTGAAATTTTATTTTCACTTTGATTTTTGACCGGCTTGCTGTTTAGAGGTAAGTATTATATTTTATATATTTGTATAATGTTTACGATAATTAAAAGTCTACCGTATTATACTATTTGGCAAACTTCAGGCACCTATTCTGACACGCTTTTGTTCAAATTCAACAATTTGAACAGAATTGGATAATGAAAATTATCTACAGTAAACTGGGGGAATATTGGCAGGTTTCTGTAATTAATATTTTGTTATATAATATAAAAATGAACAGTTTTATATTTGCTTTAAGTATCCTGTTATAGCATTGCATCCTTTGTGATTGTACTATAGGTGGAAAATTTAATGCAAAAAAATTTTGTCATTAACCGGGGTAAATTGGCACATCATAAAATTTCACTAATTTGAAGTTACGTTCGTACTTGAATTTGTTTCTGTTCATGTTCAATGCACTCTCTCTTTTTGTTTTAAATTAACATTTGTACATTTGCTTTAAGGGGCTGTTCCGGTCTAGAGCCCAAAAAAATACGTGATTTTTAGGAATTAATTCAAGGAAAACTACTACATATAATTTAATGGGACTATTTTGCATTGTATTAAGGATGTCTTAAACTATGGAAATATATTTTTTGTTTTATAATTAATCATTGCAGACGGCACTGGAGAGTCGTTAAATTCGAGGTAAAATTCATCCAAATCAGTGGAACCTGTAGCACCTAAACCGTTGGTCTGAAATAAATAAACAATGCCAGATTATTAAGGGACATGAAACTCGCTCGTGGACTAGACCAGGAAAAATTACAAAAATTACATTTTTTAAAAAAATAACGACACTTGAAATTTGAAATCACTTTTCCCTATATTTTTCGTCCTTTCATTTCAATGCCTTTAAAAATGATAAATTTTCAATTTTTTAAATTTGACTGTTCTATCCACGAGCCAGAAGTATATTCTTCAAAATAAACAAAGTTTCAGTCGAATCGGATAATAACTTTTGGAGATACAGGCTCCACCGATTTTGAGAACACTATTTCAAGAAAAACGCGTTTAAAGTTTTACGTGAGTAAAGCTATAACTTGACTACAAATGACTATAACTTCGGGAATTTTACGAATTTCAACAAATCCTTTTAAAAACATATTCCTAATAGGTTGAACATTCGAAAAATTAAATAAAAGAAAATTGATTTTTAGACCGGAACCTCCCATTAAGCATCCTATTATAATATTGCATCTTCTATGATTGTACTACAAGTGTACAAATGCATACAATTTTTGTCATTTTCCTCCTTTAATACATGTTAATTAACTGCCTATGTTCCCTCAGTTTACGGTATATACCTAATTTTGGAAGAAAATTTCTGTTATCTTTTTAGCTTGCTCATCCCTAAATTTGTTTATCAATATCCTCATGCGATTGTTGCTGTGGAATGAAGGAGGTCGATGATTTCATACATTTCTTCGTATTCTGTTTGGTCATGTGCACTGATGACATTGTTATTGCCTGATACAAGTGGGATCTATGGAAGTATATAGAAATTTTTGAAAACGAAGTCATGTCTTAATTATACATTTATCATTCACAAGAAGGATTTATTTAATTATAGAAATTTTTGAAAATGAAGTCATGTCTTAATTACACTATTTTTCATTCACAAGTGGATCTATGGAAGTACAGAAATTGTTGAAAATGAAGTCGTCTTAATTACACATTTATCATTCACAAGAAGGATTTATTTAATTATAGAAATTTTTGAAAATGAAGTCATGTCTTAATTACACTATTTTTCATTCACAAGTGGATCTATGGAAGTACAGAAATTGTTGAAAATGAAGTCGTCTTAATTACACATTTATCATTCACAAGAAGGATCTATTTAAGTATAGAAATTTTTGAAAATGAAGTCATGTCTTAATTACACTATTTTTCATTCACAAGTGGATCTATGGAAGTACAGAAATTGTTGAAGACGAAGTCATGTCTTAATTATACATTTTTCATTCACAAGTGGATCTATGGAAGCACAGAAATTTTTGAGAACGAAGTCATGTTCTACCAAACTGGTTGAAAAATAAAATAGAATCCTGAAACACGAAGAAAACGTCAAATGTCATTAATCAGTAACAAAAGATTAGCTGTTCAGTGTCTAAATATACTATATTAAAAAATCCGCTTTACTAATATAAAAACCTAATAATATAAAAATTCAATTCAACTATATGAGGCAGTGAGAGCAACAATGGACTAACCAACATTGAAAAAAAATCTTTTTTCCTATTTTATATGATTAGTAAAGCCTATTGGAATACATTATTACTACTAACTCAATTTCGAAAAAAATGTGTGTTAGTCCGTTGTTGCTCTCACTGCCTCATATAATCGTTCATACCTTCCTTAAATTGAATCATATTAAAAATATACCTACCCAAAAAATTATTTTTTTACCTTACTCCTCGCAGCTTACAGTTCACAAAATCCACCCGAGAAATCGAATAGCAGAAAATGATCGCGTCGCAGTGCGCGAAGGACAGAAGCTGTCATCGAGGCCTCGAAAATAGACCCCCAGTTATCGATTAGGCGATTGCTCGAGTGGAGGAAGTGAACCTCCTCGGCGTTTAAATCGGGGCACCGGATATGTAGCCGAAGAAGTCTCTATAATGGAGATGGAGCGACGAAGGAGGAGGTCGCCAAGAGCGCGGGGTGATTTCGTGCTGCTGCGAGGGTGAAAGGGAGGTGAGCGAACACTCCGTTAGAAATTAACGCAAGGGTGACACAGGCTGACTTCACCCCCCATTGTCCTTCGACCTACCCCCTTCGAATGGGACGTCTGGTGAAAAAAAATTCAGATGTGAAATTTTCATTTCCGTCCCGGATCACCGGCTCGGAAGAAATACTTCCTGCACGGGAGAGCGGGGGTGGGGGGTTCTCCAAACGCCAAGGCTTTCGCGCTCGAGACGTTCCTTTGTTGCATGGCTACCTCCTTGGCACACCTGATTGCCCGACAACAATGATTTTTTTCTAATGCTCACTGATTTATTCTCGGTGGCATGCTGTACCAGCCATTGCTTATTATTAATTTTTATTCTGCACGTTTATGTGTTCAAGATGTGTAGACCTTTTTTATTTCCATGTAATAACTCAGTAATGGGAACGGGAATTTTTTTATGTATATTTTTGCCAGCTTTTTTAATCCCTTCTTAGCTAAATAGTTCGTTGGTTGATTCGAGCGAAATGTACTCAACAAGATGTTTCCTATATTCATGATATAATCGTTGCATTTATTGTCAAACTTTGGGCCAACTTTTGTTTTTATAGAGAAGTCTTTTAAAAATATGTGCAATGTAAAAAATTAATGGTTTTGCATAATTTTCAAGAATATAGATAAAAAAGAGTATTTCTAGTTTATTAGACATTGCTAAAAATATCAACGTCATGTATTGTAGAATATATTTTTAAGAAACAGTCAATAAACAGTTAATTGATGACAAATTTTCAATTTAACTATTCTTGCCCCCTCTTAAATTTACCACATTAAATTAATAGCCTCTAAATGTTTTATTTCTAGTAACTTCTAAATTTATTCTTAACTAGCTGACCCGTTACCCGGTTTCACACGGGAATTATTTATGCTGTTTGAAAAATAAAGAAGCCTAAACAAAAAAATAATTAAGGGCCTATAATCTAATCTAGGACGTGTGTAATGTACATTCAAAATTTCATTGAAATCCGTTCCGCTGTTTAGGCGTGAAAGAAGGACAAACAAATAGACAACATTTCACTTTTATATATTAGTAAGGATAAGGCTAACGAAATAAGTATTACTGCTCGCAGTAATCCTACTTTGATTGTATCTCACTAGCTTCACTACTCGCCTTCGCCCGAAATTTAGATTCTGATTTTATAAAAAAAAAAATTATTTCTTTTTTGTGAAAATAGTCACATTCATCTGGATTATGCATAATGAGCTGGGACACATTTCGTGACCCCAGAGTTTCCCGTTCGAAAGTTTTTAGGCAAACAGTCAACACACACAAACACTTTCTGCTTTATATATTAAGATTTGCAAGTTTAACAACAGTATAAGTCATTATAAGAAACTGTGATCTGTAACTGAGAAATAATTCATCGACCGTAGGAAGTGCATCCAGCCACGAAATTATTTTAATTCGTGACGAGGGGGCTAGTCGGACTCGCTGGATAGCCCTTATCGAGCAGATATTCGTGGCTGTGCATCGTAAATTGTTCAGTAGAACGCGAGGAGGAGAGTAAAAAAATTCAGATGTGACCTGTTCGGTGTCGTCGTGGTCCACTGACTCGGAAGAAATACTTCCTGGACAGGGTGAGGACGAGACGAAGGGTCGCGAACGCCCTCCTGTTTTTTAGTTTCCTCCACGACTTCGTGATGGAAACACTGGACGCGTGGATCGTTCATCGCTGATTAAAAGTTCTGCGACCTCCCTCGTCTCAACTTCTGCGACTCGCACGAGGAACAAGTGCCTATAAATGATTTATTTCACTGTGAAATATGTCGGCATGTATGAAAGTTTTGAGTGACCCACACGATCAGAAATTTAGAAATTCATAAATATATTTGCAACAGAATTACTCCAAGAACCTTAATTTATTACAGCACATAAAAATTATATTTGTAAAGTTGTTTACAAATTTCCTAGGTACCATTTCCATATTAGGTACCATTTTTTCGAACGGCCGATTTTCACTCTTTTCAGATTTTTTTACTATAATTTCAAAACAATTTGATTTTTTTACATTAGTTCCTTCGTCCCATCATTTTATTGAGAAAAAAAACGAATTCCCCTACTTTTGACAAGCTTTTGAAGTCAGATGTTCCATATTATCTGCTTTTACCCTACATTCTCGAGGATATGTACTTTCGAAAAATGCTTAAAAAAAATAGTTTTTATCAACCCGTCCAACCGGAATGACCCCTTAAATATTAAATCTAACCCTGGACCTCAACCTGGATATAATCGTTCGATAAGTATAGGTAAATAGGTCATATTACTTCTTTATTTTTGGGAGATGATGGTACTACATGAGCTGTAATTTTAAGTTGACAAGTTAAGTAAATCGCTTTCTACGTACCTACATTCATCATGCAACTGGGCCATCATTTCAGGGTATTTTTTAAATATTTTCAATTAAACAGAAATTTGCTGCCGCTCTCTTTATTAACAAATTCGATATTACACTATTTCAATCCATATTTAAAAGTGTCTTCATCTGACTTTTAGGATGACAATGACACACTTCGATTTTCTTAATACTCTTGATACTCTTAATTTTAAGTTGGGGTTGCCAAATTTTTTTTGGAAAATATAGTAGGTACTTTACCAAGGAATAATGACGTTTCTAAACAGGAAATAGCAGGATGGAGGAAGATGGCAAACAGTGGAATTAATGGTTGATATACATATGTACATATGATTGTCACCCAGCCAATAATAGTGCCTGGTCACTAGAAGGCTTCTTCTATTTGGGCATGCGCCTTGTCGACCATAAAAACTGAAATTAATCTCCTCATAGCAGCGATATAATGCTTGAACACAAACACCTTCTGTTTCCAGTAATTTATCAAGTTCAAATTCATATGAAATACCAAAAGAATAAATCAAAAACCAGGTTCTCACCAAACTGCAACCTAACAAAAACCCGTTTCTCCCAACTTGAGTGCATACCTAAACTCTCAAAGCTGGATACATAAACACTGCACGAATTATCTCAACGCTCTTCCACCTCTCACTCCCGAATTAAAATCCTACTCGTCCTTCAAGTCTCACACATTTATCCTGCAACATTATTCCGAGCTCAATCCACTTATCCTTTACGCCCTTTAATAAATTAAGTTGTTACTTGTTTATTTTTACTTTTGTATAATTATTTTGTTGTCTCTAATTTAGTTTAGCATTGTAGTTCGTGGTTAGGCTTGCCATCAGTGCCACTGTAGTCTCGCCTTTACTCTTCTCGTCTACCCTTGTAAATCATGTGTTCTTTTTTTCCATTAGAGTATTGAAGACGATTAATAATAATAATAATTTTCGAAGCAAACCCTAGCCTAGCAGAAAGCTCTGAAGCTTCTCGACGGAACAGATACATATTTCTCTATTTCTCCGGCGCAGCATTTTCTTTTTAAGACTATTTGTTTACACAGTAACGGGAATAACGATCTGCCGATTTTCGGTGGGAAATAAGCGAGCGTGAAAGCTCGAGGAAAAGGGTGGCTCGTCGATTCCACCTTTTCTCCTCCCCCTCGAAATTGGATCGGTTTTGCTAACTGCGAAGGACACCCTTCCTCGGCGAGCCGGATACAGGATCTATCGTGTAGAAGGACGGCCTGGCAGAGAAGGACGAGGTCGAAGAGGAAACCCAATCGTTGTTTACCCAGTGCGTCGTTCCCTGCGTAAGCAAAGCACCCATCCATCGGGGCGGGCAAACACACCAGCCCCGACCCCCGCCGCAGTGGTTCCGTAAAATCTTCGTTTAGCTCCTGGAACGCTTCTCCTTGTATTTTTGTCCGCCACCGAAGAGAACGTCCTCTATTTTCGTTGAAGGTGTTTGAGCGCCGACGTGGCCCTGTGTTTTGGCGAGATTCACATCTAACAGCGTTGGGAAAGGGGGCGAAGGTGTGTTGTGTCTGAAAGGAACTAACAACTAACCCTTCAGGAAAATACAATAGCTAAGGATTGTACTTGGGCGAGGTCTTCTCCAAATTTTCCGAATTTGAGGGAGGTTTGATAACAGCGTAATTTGTTTTTAAAAAAAATATGAGTCTCGAGATTTACATTGTCATTATCAGATTGTATTTTATGTTTCTTTCTTTGTTTTGTAAGATTATGTAATTATATGTGTAATGGATTGGGGTAGGCGTGTGTATTTTTAATGGTATTAAAAAACTTGATTTTATTATTTTATTTATGGACAATTCATTCGCGCTTTTAATCGTTTCAGATTCTAAATTATCTTTGAAATAACAACAGAAGACCTCTGGTGGAATTAGGTCAGCACTTTATAACGATTGTATCGTAATATTTGAACGTTCTACGTTATAGCCTTGGTAACTGTAAAGCAGCACGCACGAACCTGATGAAATTGTCTTACCGTCGTTCTACATGAGTGCATAAGTGAATTAATAATTTTTTCGCACTGTTTTGAAAACTCGTTGCTTCTTGTCACTAGCAATTTGTACAATCAATTAATTCACTATTCTTCGGTGTGTAAATCCTACTTATCAGCATTAAAAGCAGCAAGATTTTCAGTATAATAATTTCTTAATGAAAAACAACTCGAAAATATTGATAGTTCACCATTTAATGTAACTCTCACTATAGTTAGCTTAACTTCTTGCAGTAGTGTTAGCGTTGACTTTGCATGCTTAAGTTGGTACGACTGTTGTAAGTTCAAAATGAGATCTTTTTATAGTGGCACGACTTTTGCAAGCTCAAAACGAGAAAAGTGTTGGCCTCGATATATTTATTATATAATACATAGGGTGGTCCTTAGTTGTAAACGACTGTTTTTTTTTTGTTATATTTTTGTAGTCTCACACCCTAGACTAGTTCCAATCTATAAAAAAATAAAGATGGGCTTTATCGGATAACTAATGTACCTATATCATACCACTGCAATTTCTTCTCTATTGACTTTTCTATTCGCAGTAATGAGTGCATAAAATTGCACGCAAACCTCCAAACACACTTGGTTATACCTTTGTTTTTTAAACCAGCTTTCATAATATCTCAGGTCTGTGTTAACTGATTTACGAAAAATAATTGACACTTTCTTTACAAAGCTGCCAGCTTGCCAAATTATATTTTTTATATTTATTTAAATTTATATTTCCTCTGATTTTCCTATTCCAGTTGAATACAATGGCTCCAATCATGCAAACCATAAAGAAACATCTGTTTGCATATGCTGCAGACAACTACATAGTAACAATAACATCGGGAACACATCAGATATTCAAATTTTTCTGTGTTTCCTTGAAACCAGAGTTGAGCACAATTTAATTCAATTACCAATTATTAGTTGCAATTGAAATGTAATTGTTAATTCATTTACGAATTGCCTCCTGTAATCAGCAATTGTTATTAATCTCAATTGCAATTGTAATTGCATTATTTAATATTTAATCATAATTAATTAAAAAAAACAGCGGACTTGCGAAAACAATTACTTAACTAGAAACATACAATACCTACATAATACATAGATAGGTATGTATCTATTTCTTTTCCAACCCGTCTAGAAGATTTTATTGCTTCTTTCATGTACACTGCTGCTGAAAAGTTTAGAGCATGTTATGATTTCAAAACGAACGAAGCTTCCCTTAAGTAAATAAATGTTTTATTGAAAATGTTATTCTGCAATAGTAATGAAACTATACTTAATTATAATTATAAGTAAAAGTTACAATTGCAAAGTAAAAAAATATTTTTAGAAAAACAATACTTTAAGAAAGTGTGTTTTCGCAAAAGAATTATTTTCTCTTCATGGCCGCATAACATAATGGTAATACTTTTCGTTCATACCAGGAAGCATATTTTGCAAACTAGCCGTACTTTGTAAAGAATATTCATGCTATAATTGCAATTGCAATTATAAATCATGCTTACGTAGTGTTATTTTAATATGTTACGTGTAATAATTCTAATAAACCCACTGCGTATGCATGAAAAAATTTCTTCTGTTCGAATAACGAAGGGTGGGTGCTCGAAACTTTACTAATAATTAAAATTGGTAAATATTTTTATTAAATGATCGTTTACAAACATCAATTTGTTATCAGTCGTTACACACTTAACAACTATGTAATTTTATAGTAATCGTCCCGCAATTAAATTCGGCAATTACATTTGTAATTGAGGTCAGTACCAATTATGATTACAGAAAGTAAATTATAATTGATTTACCATTTCGTTTTTAATTCAAATCACATTGTAATTACTTTAATCCATTCAATTCTTCTAACTGATGACGCCCACTCTACTTGAAAATTAAGTACCCACGCTAAACGAATTTCAAAGTCTGTAACTGAGTCTGGGCTAGATCTGGGTTAAGTCTCCCGATCTTTCTTATTTCGCATCTCAAAAGTCATCCGAAAAACGGCGCGCCAAACGGGAATACCCGTTGGCAGCGCCTGAACAGAGCCAGCAGGACGGATCGGTAGCGACGCGGTCCCCGGGCCAACAAGAAAGCACTTCAATCCCTAGCAGCCGAGTTTCCATGTTGGCCGAATCGAGCGCGAGATGCCCGGTATCTCCTCGATTTCAAAATATTTCTCATCATCCATCTATCGACGGCCCTCCACCGGCAATCTCTTATCCCGACATTGACTCGTGAAATCACTGGCTCCCGCTGCGAGCTTGGTGAACGAGAGAGACAGAGGGAGAAAGAAAATCGTTCTTATCTGCCCCCTGTCTGTTCCATTGAGCAACGTGTTCCATGGGCCCTGAATGAAAGAGCAGGGCGGGGGGGGGGGGGGTGGGGTGGGGTGGGGAGGCAGAGAAAAAAGAAACGCAAAGGAAAAAGAAGGGAAGAAAAAAAAAAGGTGGGCAGCTAGGAAGAGAGGCACCAAAGGAGGTGGAGGTAGAGCCCGACTGCGGGAAGGAGACAGAGAGGTCCTGCTGACAGGGGCGCGACTCCTGATTGCTGTCGCATTGTGCATCGGCCTCGTCCCGCAACGAGGACGACGCATTGTCGCGTACGGGCGGTGAATGCGATGGGAAGTCAGCGGCCGATGACGTGGGAGGAACCGAAACAGAGGGAGACGCGCAAGTTAAGAGGAGGAGGTCGTTCCATGGGGCCAAAAATTAAACCCCTGAGACAATAGGTCAAGCGTCCATAGAAACGGAAACACCAAACACGCCCCCTCCTTTATTTCCGTCGCGGGACAAACGGAGAGCGCCCGCAAATCGATCCCGCGTGCTTGTTCCAGGACGTGCTGCGAACGCTGATGCTGCCCGCTGAGGGACTATGGGGTGCTGAAAGGAGACTCGATGGCGCAGGTACGGACATCTGGAAACTTTGAGTTCGTATGACTCTTTTTAACGATCATCTTGAAGCTTGTCCAGTCGCTGGGAGTGTCTGTTTATTTACGCGTGCGTAGTTCGGCGATGCGGTGGTCGAATGGGCAATGTAAGATTTTGTTAGGGATACTTCAGAGGGTAGAAAATGATTTTTAATTATGTTCTTGGGATTTGGTCGAATTGACTATTTGAAGTTGAGTTTGCATTAGGAGTTCGCGCAAACTCCTGTTCACATGTTACAAGTTACGAGTTTTCGAATATTCGAATACCAGTAGAATTCGAATTTGAGATTCGAATAATTCAAATATTCGAACAGTATTCGAATAATTGGGAGGAATCAAACATTCGAACATTATTCGAATAATTAAAAGTATTTGAATATTCGAACATTATTCGAATAATTAGGAGTATTCGAATAATTCGGAGTATTCGAATATTCGGAGTGATCGAATTTCGAATTGTACCGAATAGGAATCTGAACATGAAATATTTTTTCACACTTTATCGTGAAATTCTTTTCATATTGACCTTTATAATTATTTGTTTTTCAAACGATAAATGTGGAACTTTATTAACCTTTGGTAAATTTTTACATTTTGTAACGAAAACAACCATCAGTTATTAGTATTATTGTTATTTTAATTATTTTACAATCGTTATTCGAACAAATTATTCAAATAAATAATGACGAATTATTCGAATAAAGATTAATAATTTCGAATAATAGTGCTTCAAATTTATCGTTTGAAGAACAAATAATTGTAAATGCCAACATAGAGAAAATATAACAGAAAAAATATTTCATGTTCAGATTCCTATTCGGTACAATCCGAAATTCGATCGCTCCGAATATTCGAATACTCTGGTATTCGAATCTCGATTTCGAATTCTCTGGTATTCGAACATTCCTAATTATTCGAATCATGAATTCTCTGGTATTCGAACATTCCTAATTATTCGAATCTTGAATTCTCTGGTATTCGAATATTCCTAATTATTCGAATCTTGAATTCTCTGGTATTAGAATATTCCTAATTATTCGAATATTGAATTCTCTGCTATTTGAATATTCCTAATTATTCGAATCTCGAATTCGAATTCTCTCGTATTCGAATATTCCTAATTATTCGAATCTCGAATCTCCAATTCCCTGGTATTCGAATATTCCTAACCATTCGAATCTCAAATTCTCTGGTATTCGAATATTCCTAATCATTCGAATCTCGAATTCTCTGGTATTCGAATAGTCCTAATCATTCGAATCTCGAATTCTCTGGTATTCGAATAGTCCTAATCATTCGAATCTCGAATTCTCTGGTATACGCATATTCGAATACTTAGAATATTTGAAAATTTAAACTTGTAGTCAATTGGGTGGATAGTCCAAGGCTTTTGTAGACGTTATTTCAAGTGCATTCATTTCGAAGCCACGTTGCTGAGTCTTCTCGACCGCTTGAACGAATGGCGAAGCGGTCATTCCTGATAACTGGAGACAACCGAGGGAGACATCTTTAAGGAAAGCACCGTCTTCCAGGCAATCGAATCACTGGCAGGGTCACTCGGCCCCGTCGCGGTAAACTTGTAAAACAATAAAAGCTTCCGGTGACCCAGCGAACCGGTACATCGAGTTAGCCAACTCGAACTTTTCACCGGAAACCGCCGCGGACCTGTAGCGTATAGAGTTAAAGGATGACCAAGCCGAGGACTTCCACTTCTTGTCAGCCCGTCGGGGAAACCAAGGGGTACACGTCTGCTTGGGTCAAGTATGCGGAAGTTTTAAGATTCGGAAAGGCTTGAAACTGTTTTCACGTTTCGAGGATTAGATTAACACGTTGACGACCACGTGATTGCCCCTCGCTTTCCTGCCACTTGCGTTCACACAAATTTGTATTGTCAGAAATAAGAATGTTTTATAGTTCAATGATGCACTCAATGTTGTAAGCCGTGTTTTAACGACAGGGATATTGATTAGATATTTATTGTAAGTATTGTAAAAAAATATTGCAATGTTGAAGTAGCAGTTAATGGTGTAGTAGCCCAAGTAGCCAGTCAATTCGTGGACAAACTTGGAACTACTTGTGGAGGGAAACTAAATAGAAAATGCTTGTTCGTTCTTCTGGGAACGATGAAAGCCGTTATTTGAGTTCTTTTCGCGTTCTTTCTCATTCAGTTAATAATTTATTTAAGAAGATCGTGGTAGTGGGAGTGAAAACGATGATTTTGAGGAAGGTTCGTGTTAGGATATATTATATATTATCGTGTGGAGTTTAATTGTTAATAGTATACCAATATATTAAAATGAATTGATAAATATTTCTATTTTAATAGTAAATTTAGTTTGTCTATACAGGGTGTTTTAAAATGAGATAGGTATACATAGATATATCCAAGGCAGAAGTGATTCTACGTTAAAAAGCAAATCGAAAATATGGAATAAAATTTGTTTATACGAGCCTTCGTTTTTGAGATCGAAACTGTCACTTATGTGAATGTGTCTACTATTAATTGCATACCAAATTGTAATGATCATAATTAATTTCGACGATTTTAGAGCATGTTTCGAAAAAACAGAAGAAAGGCTACTTAAATTTTACTTGCATTCAACTAACAGAGGGTTAGAAACTATTAGGGGCGTGCAAAATTTTAGTCTCTTTTTCGCAAGTTGTCATTTCATTTTCCTAATATATAAAATACAGTTTACTAATCAAAATATCAAAATGTTCTAAAGATATCGATGCCAACCTTCCAAAAGTTAAAAAGCTCAGTACACAACTTTTATTTATAAAAGTTAACCTATTTAATAATATCCACTTTCGATTTCCCATATGCTTCCACGAACACTTACCTTCTAATCTCATTCAATACTTTTGTACGCATACAAAACAGCCAGTCCCTCCAAAAGCACCTCCCTCTCCCGAATGTTCACATTCCTTACAAATCCAAAGAAAAGTCAGTACATCTAAAGCAACCAATTTACGAATTTACATCGCATTTCGGACCCATTATCAGTTACCAATTAACATTCCCCGCGCACGCAAACTTTCCATGCACGATTCCCTTGCACTTCGGACATACTCTGCGTAATCTCCATTCATCCCGAGCCATGCTCAGGCATCTTCCCCCAGTTTTTCTTTTCTAAAGCCACGTGAAACGATAAATCCGTTGCACGGGCTGAATATTCATCCGGGGTCCGCGTTTTTTCCCCGCGTATCGTCGGATCGAAATAAAACAGGAGGCATAATGAAAATATCGCCGTCGCTGGACAGCGAAAGAAATAAACCTGGGGCACGGGACGGGGCGGCGGGGGGCGGGGGGGGGGGGTTGGTGTGGTAGGCGTTCTCACGATTATACGAAGCAACCCTTTGCTGCGTGAACACGTCGCTCTGCTCGTCGCGAGCGAGGGCGGAGGGGGGCATGCGTGCAGGCCCGCTATATCCATTACGCTTATTACAACCCCGACCGCCGCCACTATCCTTTAACCATCCGCTCCCTCGTACAGCCGCCCACCCTTTTACGTGGATGAACATCGATCGACACCCGACCTGGAACAGTCCAGCCAGCCAGCCAGGTAACCAAATTGCCCCCATTCTCGGGGATTCTATCTTCGGGATACGAACCGCAGCGAGCTGTCGGCCGCTCCTTCTTCACTCTCAATTTTTCTGCCCGTGGAATGCGCCTAGGCCGATGTACCTATTGAGAGTTGTAGCCTTGTGGGGATATAGTGACTAATGTGGTCTTGGACATTCGTTGGAGGACCAGGGCTCGGACTATTCGAATAATTTAATATTCCAATATTTTACAAGTATTTGAATGCTACGAATAAACTTCGAATATTTGAGTATTCGAATACTATTCTAATATTTGAGCATTCGAATTCTATTCTAATATTTGAGTATTCGAATACTATTCTAATATTTGAGCATTCGAATACTATTCTAATATTTGAGTATTCGAATACTATTCTAATATTTGAGTATTCGCATACTATTCTAATATTTGAGTATTCGAATACTATTGTAATATTTGAGTATTCGAATAGTATGGTGTGAATTATAAATCAAGTTCTTTAGGTTAATTTTTTTATAAGCTTTTATTTAGTTTCAATTGTGAGTTCGTTAGTTTGTCAGGGTGAAATCTTGTAAGCTAATTTTGACCCACTTCAACATATCCGATCGGCTTGAAAATTTGCTCACATACGTAGTTCCGATGACAATACCGGCGTCTCTCCCAAAAAAGGATATTTCAAGTTTGAATTTTTTAAAGGTGACAAATAATAAAATTTTGTTTTGTTTTCAATGCAAGTAGTAGTACAGAATGTTCAATTGCAAAATTTAGACACGGTGACAATTTTACGCAAAGTGCGGCATCTCTTCCATAATTACCCTGGGTCCTAAAATCAATCCTTACGACGTGAAATCTACTTTCGCATTTACGACGGTTCGATGCCATAAGTGAGTCTCTTCGCAAGACATTGAATGTAAACAGAGGAATCGGTTTCGAAGTAGCAATAGTTCAAGGTTGTGTGACAACGGAATGGTCTCCTCGATCACCTCACTGAAATCTTCTGGACTTCTTTTTGTGGGGATACTTAAAGACTTTAGTACTCATCAAGAACAAATAAATCAGTGGGTTTACGACAACGAATAGAAAATGTATGTCGCACAATAGGAGATAGAGAGTGAACACTTCAAGATGTACGTTGATTTATGATCCGCACATGTCAGTCGTATATTTAAATGGGAGGAAGACAGTTCGAACATCTCTTATAAATGTGAAAACAAACTTTTGCGTCTTACATCGACAGGATTGATTTTAGGACCTACGTTAATTCAGCATTTTTTACTCCTCTCGGTGAGTACTATGAGCCCTTAAAGTATTCGACTCCTGTTTTTTATCACCCCGTCTATTACGGGACCTTATAGCACTGATTCTTATAAAGCGTAATACCAACGTGAGGCTTATCAAAAATATGTCTTGTTCATGTTCAAGGGCAGAGATGGGCAAAAATTTTATTTAAATAAAAATTTCGAATATCGAATAAAATTTTTAAAAATTATTCGTCATGTGTCGAATAAAGATAACCTGGATTATTTATTCTAGCCTCGAATAACGAATGAAGTTAAAGTAACACTTTTATTCAATTTATAAAATCTGATAGTCTCCAAAAATTTATGTTGAAAACAAACGAGTTTCATGGTTTAAATTTTCATTAATGTCGCGATTAATGAACGGGACAAATCAGTCTCGGCAGAAGTGATCACTCGGAAAGGACTGACCAATTTGAAGGTGCATTTCTCCAAAGCCTGCGCCTCAGTCAGACTGTTAAAACTTCGCTTCTGTCCACGACTTCGACTCATTTACGACTTCACTGTTTGCCTACCGTCGACTGTAGGACATCCCGACGAGCCATTGCGTATGACCATGTCTGCATTGGAGTACACATATGCGTGGCGGAGGTGCCCCTACCTAGACGCCTTCTAAACACATGCTACAATCGATAGGCACCTTTCCCGCTCTGTATTCCTATAAGACTAACAAGTAGGAAGGGGCACGTTTTCCTCAGAATATACAGTAGTGTCCAGTTACATTTGAATTAGTCGGGTCCGCGCATTCAAATTCTCGCGAGCAGCGTAGGGTTTGGATTCCAAAACATGGCCTCATAACAGAATGACAAGGAAAGTAAACAAATGTATCGAGAGTAAGCGAGATAGAGATATTTACTTTAATCTTCATCCCATCTTTATGAAAACAGTATGAATTGATTGGCGAGGTTCTCCCGATGAAAATGAATCCAAACACGACATAAATCAGACTATTTTTAGGATTGTGTACCTTGGTAGAGTACATTCGCATTAACTACCAATAAACCTAAAAGTACTCCAATTTGTGTCGTGTTTGGACTCATTTTCATCGGGAGAACCTTACCAATCGATTCGTACGTATTTCACAAAGATAGGATGAAAATTACGGGAAGTTAAATTTTTATATACATCTCCACTTTCCTCGTCAATGTGTTACGAGTAGCTGAGCCCGAGGTGACGAAGGATGAGGGTGAAGACAGTCGCACAAAAAGAGGTGGCGTGGATGGTTCGTTCAAATTTATCCGGACAGATTTCATTCAAATTTAACCGGGCACCACTGTACTCCTACATGTTTTCAGGACGATTCATCGGGGCACAGCGCACCCACAGTCTCTCTCCTTCGCGGGGACATCCCCGGCCAGCAACAAAAGCGGCTACACGGTGCTCGTGGTGCACGTGGCCGCGACTATAGCTGCACGCGAAACGCGCCACCACAATTCACAGGGTAAAAGCAACCGCGCGTGATATATTATACGGTGCCGCTAAGTGGAAACCGGGCGGGCGCCCCGCGCGAGAGACAGAGGCGTCGAAGGAGGCGAGAGGACGCGCGAGGAGAAAGAGAAAATGGACGCGGGGGAGGTTACTCGACCGAGCAGCTGTATTAAGTGCGCCTATAGATTACGGCCAGGGGAAAAAGTGGAGGCCCCGACGCGCGTTAAAACGCTTTGGAAAAAAGATTACCCTATGCACTCCATACGTCATCCGTGCACAGGCCGTTCGAGTGCACACAAGTGAGCGGTGTATTTTTCTGGATGTTCAGGGCGCCACGTCCGTTTTTCCAATGTTCACCGGGCGGGAGGGGGGAGGAGAGACGCCGGCGCCTCCAATCCACACGGAGACGCCCGACGTCGTTCGTTCTTTTTTCTCTTGATACCGATATGCTACGAGTTACGGAACGCGTGTTTCGCCATGACCAGGAGCTGAGAGGTGATATATCGAGAGGGATCAGGTGATGGCTCTAGCTGATCGTATAATGTTTTTTGTTTTTTATTTCCTTTTCTTTTGTGTTGGGGTTAGCATTTGAGAGAGTGGGAACAGTGAAATTTATAGACGAAAAGAGCGATGTATACTTAGTTTTGTCCGTTTGTTATCCTGTTCTAAAAAATTAGTATTTGGGGAAGTGGGAAGAGTGACGTTTATACAGATGTGGAAAGAACGATTTCGTTGATGACTGATCAAAAGTAAATGATTATTGAAATATGTCTAGTCAGATCATGTATCACTTATTTTTAAAAGTAATAGTAAACACGCTGCAACACACGCCAACTGTATGCCATTATTACATATTCATTAAATGCGACTTAACATTTAAATTTATGGACAATTGAAGAGTCCTTGTAGAAAAACACAATATTTTCCGATAATTTTTTTTCTAAGTTTGGCACTTAGTGTGTTTTCTACAATGACTCTTCAATTATCGATAATTATCGCAATTTGTGTTTAAAAAGGTATTGACTTTGGTCGAAGAAACTTTTTTCTTTGCAATTTTTATCTCGATTACTAATGATTAGATAAAAAACTGTAAATAGAAAAAATGTGTGTCGTGACGAGTTTTACAACACTATATTTTTTAAAAACCAATTTAACAACATTTCATTTTCCCATCTTTCTCAGCGTTTGAACAATAGTTTTTCGCATCTTCGAGCGCTAGGTCCATTATTGCACCCGGCCATTCAATTAACCCACTTACTAAAAATTTCCAATTAAAAGATTTCTATTACCCTTTTGCAGAGTTAAAAACCAAAAAAGTCAAAGATACACGATTACATTTTTACACATCGCATACTGAAAGAAACGTTATATTATAACAACGCTAAATCTAGTCCAATTTTCGAGATTTTTCACATCATTCCCAAAAGAGAATATAAATAAGTGATGAGCAACTATAACTGGTTGCGGTGCCATAGTTCAAGATACCAACAATGACGGGTGGCAGAGAGACCCGTGGATGAGATTTGAATTTTAAATAAACTTTCCAAAGCCACCAGAGACACGCCTACAAGCGCTTACGCTCGCGAACTGCATCCATCTCTCGCCGTTTCGTCTTATCTGGTCGTCCAGCTCGGTTTCATCCCGCTTAATGGCAAAACAAGACGACTTCCGTCGACTTTCCTAGCCCGGCCAACATTCTCGCCGATTGACAGCCATGGCATTACGCTTTGACAGCTCGATTGAAACCGCATGATATGTCGTCTGGAAAACCGAGTGCATTTTAATGACACGATTCATGCCTTGAAATATTGTATATCGACTGGTTATTATAGTCTACCGAAGAAGCAATTCTCAGTACACGCGTACGAAACGGAGGTGGAGGGTAAGGAGTACGAGGATGGGAATAAGGATAAGGTGGCGGAGGAGCAGGGTTCTGTGAATATGTCAAATTAAGAATTATTTTTATGGTTAAAAATGAGGGGCCCAGTGGAAAAAGACGTATGCCACTGTTTTATGATTTTATTAGGAGATGGTAGAATTATACTGCACTGTAGATTGTAAATTAATGGTAGAATGAAACGAAAATTATTTTCCACTGAGCTCCTCAAATATCAAACAGAAAAAATGAGTACCGTCAAATTGAGTAACTATGGAATAACTTATGTGGAACGTTGATCACAAAACTGGATTTTAAAATAAATTCCTCTAGCATGTTCTCTTGTAGAACAGTCTTTATTCTCAAAGTGCCTTGGATAGCTTTAATTGCCTACTTCAAGATGCATTTTATCTGATGAGAATAATACCCTTTATGCAATAGATGATAGGGGAATTTCTTTTAAAATCTAGTTTTGTGGCCAAAGTTATCCCATTTGACGGTATCATCGCGATTGTACGAGACCTCTAAAGAGGAATAGAGGAGGAGGAGGATTATATAACACTTTGAGTGACGCGAGATTTTGAAAAATGGTCCGTCAAATCGATTAACAAGAGAACACCGCGAACCCGCACTCACAGATTGAAACGCAACTTTGTGGGTTTTGTAGAGTGACTCAAGACAAGAATAACGGTATGTTTCATTCGCGCCCAGTCGCCCTTTAAGGGTGTGGAAACTAACCTCAAAGTCAAATAGGCACTCCCACTTTTTCGCGTGTAACTCCTAAAGTCCAAGATACAGAAAAAAATGGTTCATACAAAAGTTTAATGGTGCACTAAGGCGCTGTAAACTTCTGTTAACAAAATTTTGAAAAAAGTTTTTTGCCAGGTATTTTTTTAAATCTTTTTTCAAAATTTTGTTGACGCAAGTTTACAGCGATCAGTGAACTATGAAACTTTTGTTTGAACCATTTTTTTCTGTCTCTTGTATTTTGAGAGTTACACGCGAGAAAGTGGGAGTGCCTATTTGACTTTGAGGTTAGTTTTCACTTTAATGTCACATACCTTTGTTCTTGTCTCGAGCCACTCTATAAGCCCACAAAGTTGCGTCTCCAACCGATGAGCGCAGTTTCGCGGTGTTCTCTGGTAAACCTTTTCCAGCGATCGCTTTTGCGAGAGAAGTTTGCTCGCTCGCCTACTTCGAATCGCTTCTGACTTCCGTAGGTATAAGTATACATCACGTGTGCTTAAAAATAGCCCGAATGTGGTGGGGTTTATACTTATTTTCTTCAGGATAATGTACGTAATTTCTCGATACTAGACTGTCTGCCAAGTGTTGAATCTAAATATGTGGTTCATTGCTATCTCGCGGCTCCACCCACTTTTCAGACCTGATTACTGCTCAACACACCTAGGGTGACATGTCCAGCGAATGAACATTTAAGTTACATGACCACTGAATGAACACCTAACAAAATCAACAAGACTTACCTTGAATTCAATGAGGAACTTGAAAATAACTTAGTTGAATAAAGAAGTACTGTGTAAATTTTAACGTGAAAGGACCGTGATACGTGTTCATTAAATGATTTTATTTATATTTACTTAGATTTGATCCTCTGTATGTTTGTTTGGTGTATAGTTCAAATCTGGCAACTCAAATATGGTTCAATCCACCAATCCAATTGTCATGAAACTTTTCATGCGTGCGTAGGTTGGATGACAATACAATTTTTAAAAATGAAAGTAAAAAATAAAAAATATAAAGAAATCCACAAGCACTAAAAACTATAAAATAAAAAAATATAAAGAAATATTATGTTAAACGATTTTACTAAAAATGCACTAAAAACTAAAAAGTAATTCTTTTCTCGTACTACAATTTCGATGGTGTTTTCTCACTTTAAATAAAATCGTGGTGCTGTATTAAATTGATTCCTATTCTGTTATGAAATATCCCACGCGACGATTTTATTTAAAGTGAGAAAACACCGTCAAAATTGTAGTACAAGGAAATAATTATTTTTTAGTTTTTGGTGCATTTTTAGTAAAATCGTTTAACATAAAAATTTTTTTATATATTTTTTTTCGTATGATATGTGCAATGTTCACTCACTGGACGATATAAACAGTTCTATACGATTTTCTTTTAATTTTTTATAAATTCAAGGACACACTATTACTTCAACATTTTTTAACAAAGCCTTATTAAATCCTAGTTTTGGTTCAATAAATTATTTATAAATTACTACACCACGCAATGGAAAATGTAAAAGAGAAGCCTGAGAAGAGATCTAGAGGGCAGAAGAAGGAAAAGGAGAATATAATAATAAGTTGCGAAATATTTTCATCGAAATTTATTAGTTTCAGTTTCAGTTCGCTACTACTTCTAGTTTGACGTACAAAGCGTTTGCTCAATTTCTATTTATTCGATCGATCGAATAAAGATCCCTAGAGTGAACGAGGCAACAGTACGATCGTGGAAATGTAATCACAAAATCTTCCATCCACGAAACTTTCGAACACGTGCGCGGTGAATACACACCCTTGTGCTTTATCTTTACGTTCGGAGAACCTGATATCAGGTCTTTGTGTCGGAGCACCAAAGCATAGATTTACAGAGGTTCAAAGACGAGAACATTACGTGGTAAAATTGAGCCAAGTTGCCTAAAAAATAAATGGGCCGCAGTTTACTCTGGTCAGAACAATTTCGCCTTACTCGTTAATCTTTTAGCGATAACAAAATAAGGTTCTCTTTTTCTGTTTAAGAGACGCGCGACAACTGTGTCTGCGACGTCAAACGAACGAATAAATGTAATATATGCGACAGAAAATAGGAAAGACAATTGTTTGCAAATATTTTACACTGCATTAGAAATTTTTTTAAGAAATAAAAACTACCAATTATTTTGTAGATGTATGTATTATAGATTTATGGTATAGTAGAATGTTTCCCAACATTTTTTGAGTCGCGATCTCCTTTTATAAAATTCACAGAACCTGCGACACCCCCCCCCCCCCCAAAATAAAGTAAGGTAAATTTAATAAGGAAAAGAAAACACAATAAAAATAGGTATTCCATAATATAATTCTAACTTAATAATATTAAAAAAAAAAACACAACAACGTGGCTCCCCAGAAAGCACTGCGCGACCCACAGGTTGGGAATCACTGGTATAGTAACTGTCAAGAAGAAAACTATATTGTTTTAATATTTCCTATATAAGTCAAGTAAAACACTCCGCATTAAAATTAAAACAACGTACGGAAGAATGTTTTGATAAAAATAACAACATACGTAAAAATTGCTCTGTAGTTCTTTGTCAATTTTTTGAAAAAAGTGATTTTACAACTTCAATATTTACTACGTCGACCAGAAGAGATGGCAGGTTTCAATAAATTTCTTCTTTTTTAATTTGATACCACTAAAATTATAATGGTACCTATATTTCTTGTTCACTAGTATTACAATATAGAACTACAATAGCAGTTAAAACAAAACAAAAGGAAGACATTATAAGCAACACCTGGAATTAAAAAAAGAGTAACACAATCGAAGTTTGCAGTGCAACGGAATTTCCAATTAAGTTTTGCGCTAGTAAATAAACAAATATATGAAAAAACATTCCACAGGTTCTCACCATTTTCAATCGCAAGTAACATTTATTCGTATTCGAATAACTGGGCGACCAAAAAAGAAGTTCTACCACTAACTTCTCAAGCTTGACCATTTCTTGCATGATTATTTACTGTTCCTACGTCGAACTGATGTAAAACTTTTGTCGTTCGAAACACTTACTTGAAATCCACGTTGCTTGGGGCTGAATCACTTCTGCCAATAAATAGGTAGCAACAAAAATATTTGTCTTCCAATCGGTAAAATTTTGCTGCTATATGAGGATCATTAATTTGCTTCTATAGCCAACATAAAATCAGTTGGTCACTCAAGGCCATTGATCTCTCATCTTCCAACCATATATATACTTTGGCTACCCCTACTACTCTACCTCTCCTTTCTCCATACAAAGTTACAAGCAAAAGTGGGGGTCCAGTATGATTTACAGCTAGGGATATGGCCTTGAGCAGACAGTCCATTTGCAACGGAAGAAGATTTTTGTATTTAACATAACTGAACTAAAACTTCTAATGGTTCGACTTTACACAAATATATGTATAATAAATTTAGTCAACAAAAACTTCGTTATCACATTGTCGTTTTTGAAGATGGAGTCAATCGCGGACGAACGACAAAACTCTTACAGCAACATTATTTATATTAGCGTTAACGTACGCGATTCTTAATCGACTTTCTTCGATACGCCCTTAAATATTCACTAAATGTATATATATATTGTATGTATATATATATAATACTAGAATATTAATTGCATTGGCAGGACATTGCACAAGTGCGCTCACTGCAGCCACGGAAACCTGTACCATCTACATACGTACTCACTTTCGTCCTCCTTTTAATAAATAATTGTACATCCTATTAGAATAAACTCACATCGTATCGAAATAAATATTCATCCATATAATATTTCATTTCCTTCGATCGATAAATATTTCATATCAACGCATTCACCGTCACGATAAATTTTAAGCAACATGTTTCCAAGTACCGAATGCTGATGTCACTTTTATTATGAAGTAAATATTGGACAGCTATAAGCAGAGTGTTTTCCCAATTTTATTACACAGAAGACTATCAAGATATTAAGTGCAAACTTTAAACAAAAAAAAAACAATTTTTGAGTGTCCCTTTAAAGCTTCAAATTCAAAAACTTTTGGTTGAAATAATTTTTTAAATAATTCACTTGCCAGAAAATATAAAGGAATATAATTTTGTATTTACGTACTATATAGTGAAGCACAACTATTTCTAAAACACTTTGTAGACTTTATTCCATACTTCAGTCCTAGAGTCGAATCAAAATCAACTGGCCGCTCAGGGTTATTGAGAAAGGGGCATCCCCACCATAAATACTATTTGTTTTATCAAACGGGAGGGCTGGCGTAGAAGTGGGGATCGTACCTGAGCTGCCACATAGTTGGGGAAGTGACTTTAAACTGTCAGCTGACCATGTTTCGATTATAGCAATAAGAGTGGACATTTTGAAAATTTTTTCGACTATTTTGAAAGAAGTAATTAAGTTTAAGTGAACCGAATCATCAAAATGGGGTACAAAGCTGGCAATTCCATTTCACTCATCACACTTTCTCTTTATTAGAGGAGGATTTGAATTTTTTCTCCTCTCTAGGATGAGGTTTCAAAAAATTGTATTCAAGTAATATACCCGTAACAAAAAAGGCAAAACACTGTGCATGTTTATCTATACTTTTACTCTTTTCTTGAAAATTGTTATGAATGGTATTTATTATCTGAGTCTCATTTCACTTTGTTTCTTTTTTCTACAGCTACTGAATAGCACTAATGCGATGAAATCACTTGGAGTTTCGAAACAAGTGGAACGATTTTTGAAAAGATAAAAATAAGATAAAGTAGCGATTTTATTTTTAAAAAGCAAATTGACTAATCTGATGTGTCATAGATTTTTACATGGCGCGAAGCTGAATGCGTTTCTAATACATTAAAATTAAAGTAAACTCTGAATTCCCTATAAATAAACTTTTATTAATTATCCTCGATAAATATTTGCACGCAGAATATGCGTGTTCATGGGAGAAGAAACAATATAGTTGTCACTAAATAACTCAATAACAGAGGACGTTTCGCAGCAATGTTCCGAAACTAAAAAGAATTCGATGCATTGGAAAAATTACAGATACTCAATCAATATTCCATTTCCATCACGACGCTGTATCAACTCCTGTCACGTTTTTACTTAAGTCTTTACACGTTTAACTTAGCGCCCCGTTAAAAATTATTACAGCTAAAAGTGTCGCGCGATTTCGAAAAGCTCGCTGACAATCCATTGCCATAAATCTTGACGGATCGTTTTCCACGATATGAAAGATACATGCTCCTGAGGCACAGAAATTTCTGCCTTCTTGTCGTGTAAAGTGTGCCAAAATTAAAAACGTACGGCTTTCGAAACTCACAAATCAAAGAACAATTAATTAAACTATAGTTTAATTGTTTAAACATTTACGTTCCTCGCAAACATGTATTCTAGCATCCTCCAATTTTAATGATTTTCCATGAGCTCCTTGTTTTATATCTTCACATTGTCGTGAAGATGTGTTACTTCTTTCATGTGTGAACTCAGCACACTTTACACAATACAAAAACAGATTTACATCACATCGGTACGGTTCACGTGGTTTCACGTATCCGCAATTAATATCATTCTAATTTTTAAGCCACGTCTTCGCATATGCTACGTGCGGCACAGGCAGCGTGTAGAGCTTGAATCTATTTGGTGCAGTTTCCGGTTTAAAAGCAACCTTTGTCAAGGGGATCTGCCACCTTGGTCGCATGAAAATCACTGGTTTATTTAGCAATTTTTTTCTATTAAATAATGAACTGAATAGAAAATCTTATTAATGGCATTTATTATACATCCATTGAAGACTTTGAAAAAAAAAAAGTTTATTTTTTTCAACAAAATGGCGGTGCTGCAGCCGCTGTGCGGTGATTTTTTTAATCTTCAATAGATGCGTAATAAATGCGATTTTATTAATAAGATTTTTTATTCAGTTCATTATTTGGAAGAGACAAAATCTTAAATAAACCTATGATTTTCATGCGTCCAAGGTGGCACTGCACTTAAAAGGTAGAATCAGACGAAACGTGGCTCGGCGATCTTTGCGCGTGAATCGCCGAACCCTCGCGCCGTCTGATCGGTCATGGTTCGCCGAGTCGTGCTCGCCAAACCGACGTGCCGAGCTTGGACGGCATGTCCATCGGCATGTTCCGTCTGATTCCACTTGAAGACAGTGCTGTTTATTATATTATAGTATGTTGCTGTACTATGTTATAATAATTATAGTCAGGGCAAACTTAATGGGCCGCTCAAAGGACATATTCCACCATGCAGTTGAACTATTTTGAATCTGTATTCGTGTGTTCAGGAGAAATTTTCCTAGGTGATAAAAAATATAGTGCAGTACCTATTGGTGTGCCAGACAATGGTGAAGAAAAGATTTCACCGCGTTAATTCTGTGGTGACAGCGATGGACTACGTTCAAGATTTAGCAGGCAATTGAGCATTGAGAAATTACTATTGGATGACCAACAACCAAATACCTTTCATGGTCTACTTATATCTGTACTTGCTCCTTCCATTGCCTCCTACAAACTTCACTATTGTTTGGTATACCTATATTTAAGGTACACTCGAGTGAGATGGTAAATGCTATCTTCGATGATGTAGACCAGTGTTCTACTCAGGTGGGGCCCCATGTGCCCCCTCCCCCCTGACGATGCATTCTGTTTTTGTAGATCAGGGTACATAGAACGTGGCATTAACAAGCATTTATGTGCTTTGAGACTGAAGCAGAGAGAGAGGAGTTCACTCTTAGGAGCTTAGGTTTGACAGTAGTACTTACAGGCCTGAAATATGGGCCCACTTTGGTGTGATTGGGCCCTTAAAATGGTAGCGTGAACAACTGCACAAAACGTGTACCATAATTACCTCTCCAATCACCTCCTTTAACCTTATATGGAATTTGTAAAGTTAAAGGGATAAGTAAATTTGGGTAAAATTGACTCAATATCAAATATTTACAAGAAACGAGCATAGAAAAATAAAGCTCAGTTCATTTAATTATTACTGTTTAATGTTTTAAGAACTTATTAAATTTCTACAATAAAGAAAAATAAAATTGAAACATTAAAAAAATTAAAAAATAAAGTTAAGAAAATTATTATTATTATTATTATTATTATTATTATTCACTGTTATTAGTTTTTTAAAGATATGAAGGCGTTTCAGTCTAAATAATGCACTAGTAAGGGAGGAATGCGGATTTGTGAGATGACTTTGGTTCACAATGACCCAATTTCCGTACAAGGATTAAGGAGACTCTGTGTTTCTTCTACCCACAATACAGGCTTCCAAATAGAGAGTAAAGTGGGTCTGAGCAGCCACATGAATTTGGACTGACTATATCCGTGTACCTTCGTAACAGACGCAGAGTAGCTGAAGTGTTAGAGATTTTATTGGACACTAATACCCGCACGTTGCACATTTGAAAACGAGGCTCAAGAAGTCGCAACTCGATTATTGCGTGGCGTCTAAAAACGTTTGAAACACACGCTGCATACACGAATTATTTATTGGCACGCGTGGAAACGGGAGTAACGAATACGCTACGCGAGTAATAATGATCGTAAAGTATAAAACTTGCGGTCCCGCAGATTAAAATAGATTCAAAAGCATACAAGTCCGTTTTAAGTTGATTCCAAAATAACTTTTAGGGATTTCGGGTGCCACATTTTGTGAACAGAAAAATGGGATTATAAGTGGATTAGTGTACGGAGCAGTAGTGAGGTCTCCAATGGGAATTCCCAAAGACAAAATAGTTTGGTCACACGACTTCTGTGGGGATAGAGACGAACTAGATTAGAGGTTTGTTAGGCGATCTAGTATCGAGGCATTATTGTTGGGTGGCTGGTACTGAAGAAAATTTTTCATGACCTCCTTTGCCTTCTCTATCCTCATCTCAGTGTCTCCCAACCTTTTGAGTCGCGATCCCATTTATAATATTCAAATAACGCGCGACTCCCCCGACCCCATAAAAGATAAGGTAAAGAAAACACATAAAAAATAGGTATTTCAGAATTAAATTTTAACTGAACAATATTAATTCCCACCCTCAAAATCGTGGCAACCCTCCAGAAAACACTTCACGACACACAGGTTGGGAATCACTGCCTTAGTTCCTCCTAGAAACCTCAGCATTGCTCGGTTGTATTATAAATATTTTCGGAAAGGTGTACTTTGATTTTTTATCCACTATATACTTCTGAATGTAATTCTTCAGAAGACCCATGCAGGTTTGTTACAATAAGAATAAAGGGGTTAATTTACTCCACTTTGACATTTTACACTACTATAAGAAAAATAATTGGCGCGACTAATTTCACTTTCAAAAGTAAAGTAAGTGGGTTGAGTAAAGAATTAATTGATATTTATAATATTAAAAATGCTTCATAATATGAAAATCTTTTCTTATCTTCAACAGGTTTCAAAATACATTTCACAAAGAAATCAGAATCTCCGTACAATCACTTGAATCTACCATTTTAACATTGATTTTTTTAAAGAAGTTAAAAGTCTAAAAATTTTGAATTGTATTGAAAAATTTCTCTCTTCAGAAAATAATGAAATATGCACGAGTTTTGAGTGACGGAAAGTAGCATAAACCGAACAAATAAACTTAATAGAAAATTTTAGGCGTGGCTTCTTTTAATACTGAATGTTCAATAGTAAAATATCGAATGCTTCAGTAATTAAAATGAACTTGTTTACTTTTGCATTTATCAGCGTGATTGCGAACGATCGCACGCAGAAACAGTTATAAGTCAAATACAAGGCAGCTTTGTTACCTTAACAAATAGTCGTCGCTTGTAATGGCTATGATTTTCAATTACGCATTCTCATTAATTGGTAATTTCAACGACGACCTCCGAAGCGTTTACGAAAATTGTTTTCTTACGTGCGTCCATCACAAGATTGAAAGAGAACCGAAGAGTTTTTATACAGAAACAAATCAAACATTTGCTTGCAATTATTCAAGCGAAAGGTTTCTCCTCGAATGAAACGAATTTTTTACGTAATTCATTGATTTCCTTCCAATAGTTTTTATAAGTGATTTGAAATCCCTCCCTTTCAGTGAATGGATTCACTGTTTTCAATCCCCCCTTCTCGTTTTAATTTATTGAAGGTTCTGTGGTACGTCCTCCACATCTACAATATTTCGATTTTTGTATGTTGTATTTTGTAAACGATTTTTGTTTTTTATATCAATTGATTTCTCAATTAGTGATTATTAAATCATTACCTATATATAATCAGATCTAGGTATATCTATACTCGAATTGAAAATAAGAATTTTGACACGTAAATGTTCTATTTAGTGCGTGCAAATTTCTTTTTTTCACGCAGCATACAATTTTTACAAAAGTACCGAAATTTTTTTTGTCTATTTCGATTTATTTTCAAGCATCGTGCTGCACGAAATATAAACTCCCCCTTCCCTTTATAAAAATAAAAAAAATGGTCCGTCAGCATAAATTTACTTTACCATGCTTTATGAGATTCATATCAAACAATGATTTCGTTTTCCTAAAATATAGCCCTCTATCCAAGAAAACGACAAAAAATTTCCTAGATTCATTTATATACAGGGTGTTCCCTGCAATCATTTTCAGTACGAAGTATTAAAAAGAGTATGAAAAATTATATTTTTAATATCACAATTTATCTGTCAAACAATGAGCGCTTGCTCCTTCTTGCTTCCCTCTTCGAAATTACTCAAAACTAAAAACCATTCTATTTTCAACTTACGGATACCGATTTTTAATCAACAATACCTCGCAAGTGTACTCCGATTTTTTAAAACATAAAGATATGTTTTTCAACTAATTCAAAATAGGAAGTCACTGAAATACTGGGACTTAAAAAACTGAAAAAACGAAGGCCAATACGCGATGAAATTTACCCTGTCTACCAGTCTCGAATTCACAATAGATCAGCAACTTATCATAGAAAAGGGCATAGATCATATTCGCTATGCAGGTAGAAAAATATTTTTAATGATTCCTATCGTTATTCAAACACCGTATTCTACTTTATGAGCTAAAAAGTGCTCACTGAACTAGACGTGCTGCAAACGACTATAAAATTGGTATTAACGTTTAAATATCGATAAATCAGATACAGGATCAAAAGGGTAGAATTAAAAGTTACTTGCACAATAGATGGAGAGAAAATATTTTCGTTTTAATTAATTTTAATCTCTCGATGGGGAGTGGGAGGAATATTCGAAATGTAAAGCGTTAACACTTAAGGGAGATAAATTTCGAATAGCAGTATTAGAGATATGAAAATATTTTTGGTGGAAATTTGAGATGTGCAGAAATGTCTACAAGTGATTTCAATGCGCGTAATACAGAATATTACTATGACTTGTGCAGAGTGGTGCAATCGGAGAGAAAGTAATTATTTATGAAAAACATAAATGGGAAAAATCTGTATAGTAACATTTGTTAATTCGAAAGCTCGGTTAAAAAAAAGAAAAACATTGAACATAAGTAGCAGAATGCAGCAATAAAGAAGGTATACTTGAGGATGACTTGAGGATGAAATTAATTATTGTGCAAGAATAAGTTACAACGCTTACATAACCTTTTTCCAAAATAATTATTTTCAGGAAAATTATTTATTGGGAGTTTTCCATTATAAAACTGTTAAGGGATAAGCAAACGGCTCGAAGCGTTTAACAAAAGTTACTGACTGAAAAAAGACAAAAATACTAACAGGGTGATATATACAGGGTGACTCATTTAAATAGATCCACTTGAATATCTTCGAAACTGTTGATGATACTAAAAAATGTGTCAGAGAAAAGTGAAATAGTTTCAGGGGGCACATTATCTGATGTGAGTAGATTTTTCATAAGTGAACGTGTAGAGGACATATGAAGGTCAACTTTGTCTTTTTAAATAGGATCACATACTTTTTAATACACTACTCGATGCATCTCGGCATTCTCTATAAAAAACTATGAACCGATATATGTAAAAAAATGTTAGTTTAGGAGATATTTTAATTTAAATATTGCCAATTGTAAAAAAAACCATTACTCTCTTACTGGTTCGTCACTCAATGTGGTACAAAATCACCCGATACATTACACAATGTAAAACAATCGTTACTTTATCGATTTCATAAATGGTTGTTACACCGAACCGTTCCTGGTAAATAAAGCTAACATTTCAGTAAGACAGTGTTGGTTCCTTAGCTATATTTAAATTAAAATATCTCCTAAATTAATAACTTTCCGATATACATGAGTCAATATTTTTTTTTTATAAAAAATATCGAGCTGCATCGAACGATGTATTAAAAAACATACGGTTGAGCTCCAACTGACACATTTTTTAATATCACCAACAGTTTCCAAGAAACTCAAGTGGATCGATTTAAATGCGCCACTCTGTATACTATTTAGTCTTTCACGATTGTACCTGAAATAACTCAATATTCGCTGTCTCAAACTCAAAGAAAATTGAATAGGTTTGAAGCTATATCACAGGCATATCGAGCAATAGTGACTTCCCTGGCGCGCATGCGCAAGCAGGAGGTGGAAAAGTGGGTGGAGCCAGGACTCCTCATCTCCACCGTGCAAATTCTGTGGCAATAGATAATTATTTAGATGCGACCTTTGACTCGCTCCGGACACTTAAACATATTTTTCCTGCATTATCGATACCTGAACGATACCAGCAACAACTTGCGAACATTCAATCCATAATCGTTGGCAGTGCCTCCAGCATATAATGTAATAGCAATTAAACGCGTGACGCTCGCGGTGCATTAACGAAACGACGCACTCGGTTGCAGGCTTCCTCTGCAATTATCGCTTTCTGCAAAAAACCCTTCGATTGATTGCCATCAGAAGAGGCGCAGCGTGGCAGAAGTTGCGCCGCAGTGCTCTTCGCCGATCTGGTTCGATTCCTCGGGACGTAAGAGACATCCCGTATAAATAATCACCGCCGAGTGCCAGCCTCGAAGCGCATAAATACATCAGCTGTTTCAACTAACGATGGACGTACCTAACAACAATTTTCCGCCGTCTCATTCGCTCTCGACTTTACAAACGGAATACAAGTAATGGTCCTGCGGCCAACGACGCCCGCGAAATTCACGGCGTTCAATCAAGAAACTCGAGGGAACTTAAGCGAACTAGTCGAACCTTGGCTGGAACGGTTAAGGGCTGGGTGGATCCTTCAGCAAACGAACCAAGGGATTCAGCTTACCGTCGTCCGAGTTCCTGTACTCCTCCAGCAACTGTGAATGAGAGCATTAGTTCTGCTTCGTGCTTGTCGATATAACTCTCCAAAGAGATTGAACCGTGAATCGCGGAATGCGGATATACACTGCCGCTCATAAGTATTGGATCGAACACTAATCGCGCGGCTCCGAAACTGTTTACAAAAGCTTCTGCATTAGGGTAACTCTGGGGGAGATGGACGATGACAGTTTTTTTTTCATTTGTGAAATTTGTCTATTAAATCATATGTTTTGGTTTATTGTTATTCAGGGAGGTGTAGGCAAAGGATTAAAGTCATGCTCGGGAGTTTATTTCAAATGAGGTGGTTATTGGACAGCGATGAGCAACCCGCGACCCTGATCTGCGGCTCGCAATTGTTTCAATGGTGAATCTATATCAGAAATAACAAATTCACCCCATAAATTAAAATTCTTTGATTAGTGTATTTAAGTATTTAATATTGCGGCCCAAGTTGAGTATTACGTTTCCACTTTTGGCCCACTACTGACCAAAGGTTGCTCATCACTGCTGTAGGAGTCTCCCAAAGAAATGGCTTATGGCCATCGGCCCCTGAATTACCTTATAGCATTTTTCTCTTTAAGATTTTTAAAAAAACGGATCGTGCGTTGTTTTGTTTAAAACCAGTTTTGCCTGCTGGTTTTAAATGTAATCTAAGAGCTTGTTATATTTTTGGAAATATAAGAAACATACGGATGGGCAAATGTTAGGTCATTCGACAAGCAGAATAGCTTTTCGGAGAATTGAGTTTATGACAGAATAACTTAACCCTCCGTGCACCACGTGAAGAAATGTCACACCCTGTACAATGTCATACCCCACCAAATAAGTAGCTTTTATATAAATATATATTACATTTTGTTTCACATACACGTCGTGATGATAAGAAAAAAAGAGGGAAGATTATTTATATTACAACTTTTTATTATGAAATTAAAAACTAACTTCAATTTTCATTAACAGAAATTAGAAAATAAGAAATTTTATCGTGCCACCGCACGAAGCGGCAACGTCGCAGTTCCAGCTACACAGAGAACCAACACCCGCAGTTTCCTAGTTCAGTTATAATTTTGATATTTAAATGTTCTGGGGTGTGCCATACACCGTCTGGTGCACGGAGGGTTAAGGGGGTTTTCTACTTTGGGAGCGTATATTTTACGGTTTTTAATAATTTTTTTTCTAGAAAAGATATATTGATTGCCATTCAAACGCGCATATGTTATTACAGTACATTTATCGAACTTTTAAAAAAAATTTTTTGTTTGTAAATATTCGTGCCACGAATCGTTTAGTGTTGTGTCGATTTTGAGCGCTCAGTCCGTTTGCCCTTTCCCCTCTCTGACATCCTACCGGATGAACAGATGATTAAAAATCGGAAAGTAAAATTGATTTACAATCTACATAAGTGTAGTTTTCGTCTGAACTACGGATAATTTGATTTAAAATTGTTGCTGCTTTTCCCGTTTAACTAAACTGTTTCGTAGCGATCGAAAAAGGTGGAATATGGTTTGGTACCAGATCCAGGAAATAAGTTCCCATTGCAGTTCCGATATTTGATTTTTTTGCGTTACTATCGCCACGTGTAGTTTAGTCTCGCGTTGTCGTGGAGGTACCGGGCAGCCTTTCGATTCACAAGGGACGGTCTTTTAATTTTCAGTTCTTGGTACATTTTTTCAAGTTGTTGACAATATAAATCGGCATTGATAGTTGTATTTGGATTGAGTAACTCATCATACACACGGGTTGACGGTCAAAACCTATGGAGCAATAGGGTGGCCCTTATTTATACGTGTCGATTTTTATTTTATTTCTTTGCTCTCACCCCGAGAACGGTGCCATTTGATAAAAAAATAGTCCCTGAAAAAGTTTATTGCAATCGGACAACAGGAAAGGTTGCCGACCAGGCCTTAAAGTTTAAAATTCATAAATAGTTTGAATTTAAAGAATTTCTCAAAAATGGTAACCCCTATCGAAATTTTGTTCAAATAATATTAAAAGAGCGTTCAATTTTCTACAATTACTGTATATATAATTTTCTCGTGCTTCCAACCATTTTTTAAATAATAGCGTTTGAATATAGAGAAGTCCGCACCACGCGCATATATAGACAATGCGTCACGCCGTACAAGTGGGACGCGCGAAGCGCAGACTTCTCTATATTCAAACGCTATTATCTAAAAAATGGTTGGAAGCACGAAAAACTTGTGTATACAGTAATTGTAGAAAATTGAATGCTCTTTTAATATTATTTTAACAAAATTTCGATACGGCTTACCATTTTTGAGAAATTCTTCAAATTCAAAACATTGATGAATTACAACTTTAAGGCCCGGTCGGCACCCTTTCCTGTTGCCCGATTGCAATAATCTTTTTCAAGAACTATTTTTTTACGAAACAGAACCATATTAGGAGGTGAGAGCAAAATAAATCGCAAGTTGAAAATAAGCCACCCTAATGGAGTAACCTAATACTTATGAGCGATAGTGTTTGTATATTCCCTCATTTGCAAAAGGCGTGTTTAGAAGCACGAAGTTCAGAAAATGAATGATAATTCGTAGAAGTTGTTTGTACGGCAATCAACTTACCTGATAAGACATTTCACAAGACAGAATCGCTGTCGCCTCTGGATTTCGATGCGTAGCAGCCAAAAGCGTCGGGAAAATGTACGATGTAAGTCCTGGTGCCCCGTAAAACGGAAATGGCAACGTACAGAGCTGTTGAAGCACACTTGGTCCAGCCCCCGCCGATTGGAGTATCAACTTGAACATATTTGAAAAATGTTCGTTTGCTTAATCTTGGTGATAATAGAAGCTATTAATATATTACGTCATGTCAGCAGTAATAACCAAAGAGGAAATTTAATTTTGAAGTTGAACAAAAATTGCAGTAACATAAGAATAATATAACTTCTTATTAAGTAATGTAAAGCAATAACAAAAAATGACAAAGTAATATAAAAATAAGTAATACGCTATCGAGTTATATTGTAAGAAATTTTACACTGAAAATTGAATTTCATTAGCAGAAATTCAGTATTTTTTCTCAGATAATTTTGTAGTTCAGTACCTAACCCTATCCTTTTCTTTAATACTTCATTTAAATATTTAAGCTGTATGTTTTGCAGGGAGGAGTCCATTAAATATGCTAGTCAATTTGTTAAAAAAGAAACATTAAAAAAAATAATATTAAAGAAGAGTTGAAAATTTAATGTTAACACTCTTTTTGCCGCAGTCGTATATGCGTAATACTTCATATTTATGACCAATAAAACTATATCCTTAAAAAATCTCTATTCTATTTGCAAGATACACTTGCGAAAATTTTCAAAAACCATAGGCAGTGAGCGCTAGTTTACTCAAAAACGTGTGCCAGAAAATCTTTAATATTCAAAATTGTCCAATTAAAGTTCCTAGACACTCATTGTCACGTACCGCTTCCCAATTCACACATTACATTATACTACGAGTTTAAAAAAAAAAAATAATTTATAAACAACTAACAGGGAAGTCAGTGTGATTCCCTTGAGCAGAATTCTTAACGCCTGAGCACTTGGTCGCAAGATTTTCTTTCCATTTCTAAATACCCACATGGAGGACGTGACAGGTAGGTCGGCGATCGTTAGGAAACGAAGACGGTTCATTAAGACAGTCTAAGTGTACACGCAGAATCGCTAATTCGCTGGAATATCGTGGGAAACGGTGCACCTATCACCCAGGTGTCGGAAACAAGCTGGTTTGAAGAACAAGGAAACGTACTAGGACATCTGCGGTTCAACAAGTGTTCTGAAACGCGCGCACCTGTAGAAAATGCTGCTTGCAGGAAGTACCCACGTTACGTATTTTTACTTCATCCTCCTTTATGTTCTAGTGTCCTGCCCTTTGATCAATGGTTGAATGACTCTCAGGCGGAGTGCACGAAGTTAGGGCCAACAATGTGGCTAAAAGACGTAGGGTAAACGTACTTGTGTTCATACAGATTTCAAATACTTGCCACAAGTAGAGGAATTATTTTTTCATCAATAAAACTGACATGAGGGGACGAATGAACTAATGCATAATGCATAATATATATAGGTATAGTTAAATGTAAAAAATTCAAATGTTTTGAAAGTATAGTACAGACACTAAAAAGAGTGACAATCGGCAGTTCGAAAAAATAGTACGTATCTAATATGCAACACCTAGGAAAAAGAAAACTGAAAAACTTTGTAAAGATTTGTTAGTTAAAAAAAAAGAACAAAAAAAATACAGTCACAATTTCGCGAGGACACCAAGGTCAAAGTTTTCTCTTTCCTAAACACTAAATCGTGTGTAGATGGATACGTAAAACGAGACTAACTTAAATAATTTTATTAATCAGAGGAATGACAAAAGTAAGTAAAATTGTATATACAGGGTGGGCAACGTAACTAACACCTTAATTATTTTCCTTACTACAAATTCAAATTATGTTTTACTGCAGGATGACTTTTGTAGCATATTTCTTATAAGTCAGTTTTTAATTTAAAGTTTTTAACGTCTCCATCGGATTTTTAAATGGAGGCCTATAATCTTTTCAATCTATCTTTTAGCGGACAGACAGAGACTTTGGCGAGAACCGTAATATACTTTTTTCATCATTAGAAGTAAAGATACGATGGAAAAATGGATTTTAGAAAAATCCTGTAATGGCACATGATGAAGCGTAAAAATTCGATTGGATTGTAATTCGTAATCAGTTGCTTAAATGCTGTAAATATATATTTGGTTCTAATTTTTTGATGAACGTATCTCAAAGATCTTAAGAAATAGTCAAGAAAGATCGTAGAGTATGTTTAAGATATGATGGGGGAAGGATGGGGGGAGATTTTAGTGCTGCAAAATATTACCGTTGACTTATAATGTTGTAATGCACGTAAAATTTTAAGTCTTCAGTTTGCAGTTTTCCAATCTCGCAGCTGAAAGAATGTTTTTAAAATATTCTTTATAAAAGAAGAAATCATGAAAAAAACCAAACTAAAATAATAAAAAGTCCTAGAATATAATCTTTCAAATCTTACAATTGTCAAAAAGCCAGATACTTGTTAAATAGTATTTTGAAAATACTATCTGCAATGTAAATTAATAACTTTCCTACAGCTTGTTATCCAAATGCAAATCGTAATAAGAACACAGACACAGAAACGTTAAAAGCAAAATATGTTTCTTTTTCAAACATAAAAAAAATCCAATTTTATTTCTCATCCTTAAATATTGAACATTTCCTAATGCTGAATAACAAATAAAATGCATAAGTAGAAAAATACATCTCATAAACTGTATGGTATAAAGAACGGTTTTACGAGTGCAATAAGAATTCACCACAAATGCAGATTATAAAAATCCAACGGTAATGTATAAACAATTTTCAAGACTTTATGTTCCTACTGCATTAAGTGAAGGGCACATGGCCTAAATAAATTATGCTATGTTCTATGGTAAACCATTTCCCTTCGTGTATCATTTTCTGCGTTATTTTAAGAGCGTTTTTACGCCGCATAAAACCGCCCACCAGATTTACGATGACCATGGCTCTCATGTATTTTTATCGTATTTAAAACGCTTCTGAGCTGATTAACCACTTAACTGACATATACTATACTGACTATATGTATAACTGACGTATACGAAATACTACGTTGAAAAATCTCTTTTCACATATAGGGTGATCCTAAACTCCCGGTGTAATACGGAAGTAGAGAATCCCCCATGAAATGATAATAAAAAAAGTTTCAAATTAATTCCAGAAACAAAGCAAGATGATCAAAAATTGCAGGGTATAATCGTCACAGATAAGGATTTTTTTTCTGCAACCAATACATACGTCTTCCCATCACTTTACTATGTATAATTTTGTTTTCACCATTACTTTTCTTACGTGTGATTTTTCATTTTTCATTAATTGTATCGAAAGCAAATATTTCTGACGTATCAGTTTTATTATTTTCTAAATATTTTGAAAAAGTTTTAACTTTCTTCTTATGTTTTTCATAATCTAATGAAACTGAGCAAATCAAAATTGGAAGTGTATTGTCGATAAAATATAGAAAATTTGTAAAAAAAAATTGTCTATATTTCTCGAAATCGTTAAAAATTTCTCCATATATCTGATAACGAGCTAATTGCATCACGAAGTAATCATTTCCAATTCAATTTAGTCTCTTTCTTACTACGTAAGTGAATATCCTTAACTGCATTACATAAAGATATTTCTAATTTTTATAATTGCAAAACAATATTTTCTCAAAAAGTAACAATTAAAACTACTGTACTAAAAATAGTTTACTGGCAACAAAGTCAAATAGGGCACATGTTTATGTGAACTTTTTTATTGCCTACTTAGGTATTTCCCGTTCACCACTGAAGTTTATCCCACATGTTAAGAAACACCCCGTGTCTACCACGTGTCTAATTATCAGAGCTGGGGAAAATAGATTTTTGAAGTAGATAAATAGAAATAAATATTTTCATTTCTTCGAATGATACAGAATTTGACAAATAAACTTTTCTTTGAAATAGTAATTACATAAAGAAATAGTATTTCAAATATATATTTTAATAATAACTCATACAAACACTATTGTGGAAGAAGTATTTCATTCAAATATAAGAACATAGTATTTCAAATAATAATATTTAAAAAATACCAAGTATTTCAAATAATGACTGACCGACTGACAAGATTAAAAATATGAGTAAACATACATACATGCGTTAAGAAATAATTGAAAAAAATATTTACCCGAATATACATATGCACCTATGTAATCTTAAGAAGGTAACGAGCGACATTTGGAAGATCTGTTTGGTTTTGAAATTTGTATCTCCTATTTTCGATCCCCTAGTTTCTATGTTCGAATACGAGTGTAAATAGTAAATAGTATTTCCTCATAATTTAATAGTATTTTCAAATGGTATTTGATTTAAGCATTAAATGAAATAGTATTTTCAACTAGTATTTGATTTAATCATTAAATGAAATAGTATTTTCGAGCAGTATTTGCTTATGGAAGTATATCAATTTTTAATAGTTTGTCTCAAACAATTTCAAATTTTCCCCAGCCCTAATTATGCCAGCGCCCAATTCACCATGGCCCAAATCGTCGGGCACATTATTTAGCTTCGAAAGAGACGTTCTTACCTGGTGTATCTCGTGGAGGGGACGAGAAATGAAGCAAAAGGCCACAACCAGAACAATTAGGCTCGCAGTAGGCAGAGGACTGTCGAAAGCCAGCACGAATTCTAGGGCCATTTTGTACTGTGTCTAATCTCGGCTGACCGTTCCTTCTCAATATCGTCCGGCATAGATCAAATACCAAGGTGATTTCTAAGGGCCCGATATCTCGAAAAGCGAGGCTTGATAGCCGCGCAGAAAGGAAGGACGTCGCGACGTTCCCGAAGGCGCCAGACCGTCGGATATTTCCACGTGCCAGCCTACCCCGTGACTGGAAATACCTCCGTATACGCGAGGGAAAACGTCTACCTAGCAATCTCTGCGTAGATACGCCTAACCGTTCCTAAATTATTTATTTGCTACGAAAAGACAGCTTTTTTCTAACCACGTGTATAATAATGTATCGAAAGCACAGAACGTAATACTGAAAAATTTGCGAGAAAATCGAATTTGATGTTTCGTATTTTCCTGACCCTCGAGATAGGTATGCAACATTATTCAGTTACGGTGGAAGCTTCACTGTAATTTATATACTTACTAATTCTAATGTATAGAGTTTCAGCTGACTTTGATTATTCCTGCGATTAGTTATTTTAATTCGTCTCGTTTTTACATATAAATTTATGTGCAAGATATGAAAAAGATGAAGCTGGATTTTCTCATAAAAATTGGGGCAGCATGCCTTGTGTATTTGACATTAACTCTATGTGAAGATTTAACTAAATCGGTGACCGGACCGTTATTTACTCCCATTTTTAGTTTACTCTGTTTACTTATTAATAATTATGCTTTCCTCTTGGTGCACAAATTATTTTGTTATTTTAAGCATTAGGAAATGAGGAGATATAACAACAAATTTTCAAACTAATCTTACCCATTTTGAGGACAATTTCAGGAAAAGTTACTGCTTTTCTGTGAAACATTAGTGTCATTTAGGTGAAACAGTCGATTCTTTTTATTGTGCTACTATTTCTGCGTTGCCAAGATTACCGTGATCCAGTAGTAAAGCATTTATGACTGATAATTGTAACCAAAAATATTAATTTCTTTTTTTAATCATAAGCTTATTTTTGCCCATAGATACTACAAAGTTAATTAATTCGGGCATGACCAACGTAAACGCCAGAGAAATGTCAAATCACCCTACAAGAAGAAAATCGATATTATATTATAACTCAACAATGAATTCAGTTAATCAAAATCAGTAAGTCTTCCATTTCATCGATTCTGTTTTCGCAAAAAAAGTCGGTGCTTCTTAAACACTGAATTAAACGTGCCATGAAAGAGCACACGTGACCAGTGTTTGCTCTTGTGAAAAAACCTCGTCTATATGCAAATCCTTGACAGGGGTCGGTGTATTCAATTAAAAAACAACAATTTTGATTTGGAGACCGCAATACTTCGATGAGGTCTCATACATTTTGAGGTACATTCATACTGCGACTCCTATTTTTCACTGTCTAATACCATTAAAGAAACAGGTAATTCAGAGTTTGCACTGCACTGAAGATATATGCAACAGATAGTAGAAAATGAAATGGGCGATTCTACGTAACAAAAACGAAGACGCATGGGTAAAAGCTCACTTCGTAGAAGCAGTGACAAATGTGTCTTTGTCTTTGACGGCAACTGCACGTGGCTTTACTGACCTACGCAACGCTAGCCGCTGTTCGCCGAATTGCCGTTCTTCAGGCGTTTCTGACCCAAATTTTTAAGCATTGATCACTAAAGAACAAAGCCTGCACTGCAATTTCGTTACTCTTAATTTCTGTATTATTTTACCACGTAGAATCACCCATTTCATTTTGCAGTATCTGTCGTCGAACAACCTTTATAGCACCTTTTCAATGAATGCAATTATTTTTGCAAAAAATTTAAAATTTGTATGTATTTAAAATGGCTCACTAAAAACTTTATTATCTGTTCTATAATTGGAAGCTACTGAATGGTTCTATACTTATGTACAATGCGTTGCAAATATTATTTTGAAATCCTTTTTAGAAATAATCAAGATCAATATTTTTAAAACGAAATCGCAATATATTTGTAAAAATAAAATAATATCTGCTTTTCCAATAAAGCAAAAGCTGGAAAATTAATGTTCGAAATGACCAAACTAAATGTTATTTCATAAAATAATTTGCCAATGCTATACTGTACTGTAAGTGGAAATAATAATTACTTCTAATTTTGAGTTTGTATATGAAAAATCGTTGCATTCGTGAAGAACAGAAGTGTTATAACTAACTAGCAATGATTAAATTTAATATACTATCAACAAAACACGTTTTGTTACTCATTTGTGATATATGCGTGCACTATAAAACATTTTCTAAAAATGCAGTTATTTTTTTTCCTGCATTATTTTACCTTATTCTTTTTACTATTTATCTTTATTAAGGATTATTTTCATTATTTTACTTTATTATATATTGTTTAACATCAATGACATTATATTTTTTACTGTATTACTTTATTATAATAGTTGGATGAATAGCGATACACAACAATTGCTCTGCGGATGCCGCTGACTTCCCCTATGGTTTGAATAATTATATCCGAGCAAAACTGTTCTAAATAATCGTGAATGTTACATGCGCGTGTTTGTCGTGTGTCCGCAACCTTGACAATAAAGCTACTGAAACAGGCAAGGATAAATTGCACTGCCTACAAGAATATTCGCGAGGAATTCAGCATGAAAACGATTAGCTGCTACGCAGGATAAAGTGACCGTGCGAAACTGTCTACAGTGTAACCTCTACACATTTAGGGTGAAGTCTCGTATTTAATTTCATTTTTCCTGCGTGCTCTTAAATATTAAGTTCCCAAAATGACATTTATAAAATATTAAAGTAATTATTGAAATAAACGATGCGCATTTCACTTCGTTGCATATATTCAGCAACAAATTAACTAATTAAAACAAGCATTAAAATCTTTTTACCCCGATGCAAGATGATTGTGTAAAGGCATTAATGAAAATCGCTGTTTCCTTTTAGAGTGGCGCCATTTTGTTACGTTTGGCTTCTATAAATTTATGTTGGTAGAAGCTGAAATTACATTAATATTAGATTGTTCTTTTTGAGTTTGATTTGTGGATCAGGCGTAATCAAGATCACAGAATATGCCACCACTATTGATGCCGAACAGGGACTTTATTTATTAGTTATTACTTATACACGATTGGAGTAAGTTAGATAAAAAAAAGTTATCTCATATTTTCGTATGGGTTTTAATACTTATCATACAAAGTTTCATATTAACATCTACTGTACTGTTTTATAAAAAATCACAAGAACCACCTATTTGCCAGTTCGAAACTTAAAACTACTCCCTTAAATGAAGCTGTGATCACCGAAAGCTTTTACTATCCAGTTATTCGTAACGAAAATAGGTATTCTTTAACCCATGTTGATTCAGACTTTTTTCGTTATTTTGGCGAGTATGAGTCTGACCTTTCTTCTCTACCTTGTGTATATCTACACACACAAACATCTGCAATAGAATATATAAGAAAGCTTGCAAACCTTAAAAAAGGGACTATAAACCCACTGTAACTTCTACAAAAATCTCCCAGTCCTACTTTCCACGATAGATGTCCAGCCAAGTCCCAAAGCACGACTACCTCTCTATTAGGGCTGGGACTATTCGAAAAATTTAATATTCGAATATTTTACAAGTATTCAAATGCTACGAATAAACTTCGAATATTTCAGTATTCAAATGTTATTATTCGAATACTGATGTATTCGAATAGTATGGTGTGAAGTGGGTCAAAATTAGCTTCCTAGATTTCACTCTGACAAACGAACCTAAAGAACTTGATTTATAATTCACACCATACTATTCGAATACATCAGTATTCGAATACTTAAATATTCGAATAGTATACGAATACTTGAATATTCGAATAGTATACGAATACTTAAATATTCGAATAGTATTGGAATACTTGGATATTCGAATTATATTCGCCAAATAATTTCGGTATTCGAATATTCGAATACCGAAAAATTCGAGAAATAGTCCCAGCCAAACTCTCTATATGCGCCACCGATATCCACAAAGAGGTACAACTTTCGAGTCTCCACCAATCCAGCAAACAACCTACTGCTTCCCAAGGGATCCAGAGTCACGATTCATTTTGAAAATATCACTAAAGCGCCGTAACTGGCCTGGTTCAGGGCCAGGCTCGCACCTCGGCGAGCCATCTATCAATCGATGAAACGAGCGTGCCGCGCCACCCGGTACATTCGGCAGTGAAATGCGCGGCGCAACACCCAGCGTAGAAGGAAGAAGCTGTTAGACACAACACACTCAGCGGACCTCCCATCAATATACGGCCGAATGCAGTTAAGATATATTTACACGGTTCCATTCCATACGTCAGTCGTGTGCAGGCGGGCGCGGGCCCCGCGCGCAAGGAGGGTGCATCAATCCAGCGCGTGCATCGGGACGCGCGGCGCGGCGCTGAGTGCACCGTCGACGTCGGGCATTCGTCTTTCGACGGCTTTTTTAAGGAGGCCCATGCGCTGCCCCGAAAGTGCATCCGATACGGGACGGGGAAACTGGGCGGAAAAACGCTTTTAACCTTTAACTGTTACGGCTCGATGAATGGGGGATGGGGGAGCGGCAGGGGGGAGGGGGTGAGAAGGTGGAGGAGAAGGAAGAGGAATAAAAGGAGGTAGAGGAGGAGGAGGAGGAATAAAGGGAGGTGGAGGAAGAATAAAAGGAAGTAGAGGAGGTGCAGGTGGAATAAAAGGAGGTGGAGGAGGAATAAAAGGAGGTGGAGGAGGAATAAAAGGAGGTGGAGGAGGAATAAAAGGAGGTGGAGGAGGAATAAAAGGAGGTGGAGGAGGAATAAAAGGAGGTGGAGGAGGAATAAAGGAGGTGGAGGAGGAATAAAAGGAGGTGGAGGAGGAATAAAAGGAGGTGGAAGAGGGGAGGAATAAAAGGACGTGAAGGAGGAGGAGGGGGGAGGAGGAGGAATTAAAGGAGGTGGTTGATGAGGTGGAATAAAAGGAGGTGATGAAGGAGGAGGAATAAAAGGTGGTGGAGGTGGTGGAAGAATAAAAGGTGGTGGAGGTGGTGGAAGAATAAAAGGTGGTGGAGGTGGTGGAAGAATAAAAGGTGGTGGAGGTGGTGGAGGAATAAAAGGAGATACGGGAAGAGGACGAAGAGAAAGAATAAAATAAGGAGGTAGAGGAGGGAAAGGAATAAAAGGAAATAGAGGAGGAGGACGAGGAGGAAGAGGAAATGGATATGAGGCAGAGGGAGACAGCGGATTTGTTGCAGGATTTATGCATGATTCCTTCTCTGAGCTGAGATATGAGCACTCCTCAGTCGATCTGGGGACGATTCTGATGGATCTTCGAGGCTATTCAACGCGTATTTTAAACCCACCATGAGAAATAAGATGAGAGATTTCGAAGTGTTTTGGTAAATTGAGGATGTTTATTTGAAAGGAACGATTTATCTGTTGCTGGTTGGTTGATGAAATGCACCGAGTTTCGGCGTAGATACTTCTGTTCTTCCTACACTATTTCTTTGTCGATAGCAAACAAAATCTTTGATGCTGTTTTTCACCCCTGTTGGATTTATTACAGATTATAGATCGTTTATGGTGTACATTAGAGACGGAAGTCTCTAAGAAACAGCAGCATTTTCTAAGGATGTCCTGTATAATTTTTGTCAAAAGCTAAAAAGACTGTACTAATGTGCTTTCATCATGCCTTCATCGAGCATGAATTATCGCTCGCACCAGGGGGATCTCAACAAAATTAATACTCTAGTGTGAAAATAAAATATATTTCGTTTCGAAATTATTACTGAAATTAATTCTAAAGTACACCCTCCCATACACTTCATCCACTCAAAGATCAAAATTCCATAGCTACATTAACAATAGCAAGTTGATTAAGGGACCCAAGCCTCTGCTAAGCTACTGCATACTCCAAAAAAAAATTTAACTTAAATTAAATTTACTGTTACAACCATGCAAAATCGTGATAACTTTGACTTCACAATTAAAGTAAGAAATATTTTTTGTAATTCCCCTAAACTATATTTTGGCCACTGAAAACTGCATACCCCGAAAAAAACTTAAATTTAAATTAAATTTACTGTTGCAACCATGCAAAATCGTGGTAACTTTGACTTTAGAATTAAAGAAAGAAATATTTTGTATAATTCCCCTAAACTATATTCTGGCCACTAAGAACTATTTAATGTTGTACTTTTACTCTAATGAACACGTCTAAAGATTATGCTTACCTGATTTTCCGGGTTGTTACCTGCAAAATACCCCAAAACCTGGAACAGCTCTGACAGGATATAAGTACTACTAGTGTCCAGTGCTGATCCAGTTTCTGATTTCTGCGATATTGGATCCCGTGATAATCGAGTTATCACATGACTAGCTATCAGTCGCCATTGCAAGCTGGTGCCTTCTGCTCCCAAGAGATTCTGAAATCATAAGATTCCAGTGTTTGTAACACATCTAGTACTAAATGCAACACGCAAAAAAAGTTATTGTAATTGTTTATACGGTATGGGCCATCGAAAGTGTCAGAAATGATAGTGACAAAATTTATTTTTTATCTTTTGGTGTATTTTTACTTCTATTCAATTAAATCTAGGTACTTCTTAACGTAGCGGTGTTGTGCTATTAAGTAATTTTAATATCGCTTTGAAAAGAGTCAGTCGAATCACAATTGACCTCCATATCACATTCAATACTTCTACCTATTGAATCTTCACCCAGATTTTCCACCCACTTCATTCTTTTCTCAAGAGCTCTTATTCATTTTATACTTTCATCCAAAATGTTTATCAATTCACTTATTCAGAATTGGTTGCAAAATTGAGAAATACAAGAAATAGGATATTAATTCCCAAAATACTGCCTACATTCAAAGCTTCAAATTCTTTTGAAAGCAACAAGAGACAGATTTCCACTGAAGACTGGAGAGCAGCGTCGCCAGTAAGTCAAAGAGAATAGATAATAAACGTTAGTTCTTCAGCAAACGCCAGCCGACGAGACCGCAAGGATAATCGACAGGCAACGTCCCATGAGGCTCAGCATGCTCTCCTATGGGACACGGGATAGCCCTTATGGTTTTCATGGATGGGGGCGCGAGGTCTCGATTCAATTCGTGGTCTGATCATTGCGGACTTCACAGGAGGGCTTTCTATCTTGACAGGCAAACCCCCGGGACACGTGATATCTCTATTGGACTTTCTATGCTACTCGATCTAATGACGAGGATGATCGATGATCATTTTAAATATATTTTTTTTTTCAGTTTTTACATTTGTTTTAAAAATTTCATCAGATTTTGACAGCATGTCTCGTCTTCTGTATTAGGGAATTAAGGCACTGAAGATATAATAAGACTGTACTTTAATCGAATTAACTGATCATTCGCTTCAGGGATTATTATTGAATAAAACATGTACCTATCTGACAATGAGGTACAAAATACTTTACCATCTATTTGTTTCATCAAACTCAACTTTCGACTGTCCTTTTAAACAGTATTCCTTAAATAAGAAGTAGCCTTTATATTCATAATATTTATTAAAGTTGCATCTATTTAATGTTGAGGATGATCGACGGTTGTTTCAAATTTTTGTTCAGTTCCTGCAAACTGTTTCTGAAAGATTTCGTGAACCGTCGATAGTTTATTTCTTCTATTCAAAGACGAACGATGATGTGATCATAAAATTTGACTCCTTTAACACTTTCATTATCGTGTCATGCATACACAAATGGCAGACTAATTTAAATAATTACAAATAACAGTGGTTTACAAGGAATGACGTAACAAGAACGATGTCAATTTAAATAACAAATCGTAGGATTAATGAAAAATTATTGAAAATGCATGCGAATGCATAAAATGAGTATATGGATAACTCAGTGATTCCCAACCTGTGGGGTCGTCACGATTATTTTTAGTTGGCGATTTTTAGCGTTAATTTATTTTAATTATTAAGTTAGCCATATATTTTGAAATACCTATTTTTAATGTATTTTCTTTACCTCATTATAAAAGGGGCTCGCGACTCAAAAAAGGTTGGGAAACACTGGGATAACCCCTGAGGTGCCACTGGCAACTGAATTATAGTTTCACGTTTACAGACAAGTGCATACGTCCAGGATCTACTAATGGCGAAACTTCAAACTCCATTAATTAACACACTATTATGCACGTTGCGCGCAAACTACATTCGAAATTTTAACCAATTCGGTGACCCGGACCTGCGCCCCCCTCCCGATGAATATTATCCACGAACTCACCTGCAGTCTCTGGAGGTTCAATCCCGCGATCGACTTAAGTAGCCTGAGACTTCGAACGATCAAGGTCCTCGTAGACTGGGACATCGTAGTCTGATTAGGGGTAGGCGAGGATCCTTTCTGATTCTGCGCGGTTAATGCAGTCGCGGCGTAGAGCGCACCAATCGCACCTGCAGCTTCAGTGGAGGACAGAGTCGAGAGAAGATGAGACTCGACGCTTGTCTGTTCCACGTTATTGTTGTTGGTGCCGTTTTCGTGGATACTCCCGATCTCCTGGTCCGTGGATTTTCTCAGGTGCCAGCAGATGCGGAAAATTAGGTTGTAGGAGGATATCAAAAGCGGCGATTCGTGATCCTGATCTATGAAGAAATCTGCCTCGATCAGGGCGCGACTGTGGCGAGCCACTCGATCCACCAGTCCACCTGCAACTAGGTATCTGCAAGATAAAAGATGCGCAACTTTAAGGGGGGTGAATGTGAAATTTGCTTCTCTGGATTATACAGGGCGAGCTGAAGATCCTGGTAGTTTATAATAAAGGGGAGCGTTAAATTTGTTTTCCATAAAGGGGTCGTTCTTAAATTACGTAAGACTTTTGGAGGGGGCTTGCGAATTTCTTACGTGTTCTTACAAGGGGAGAGAAGGAGTTAGGTAGCGTCTTACGTAATATATTTTTTAGAATTGAGGGGCGCAGCGGAAAACAAGCACATGCCACGGTTTTCTGATTTTAAAGGAAAGCAAGTTGAAGGAAAAATTATTTTCATAAGAAATGCGGTACGATAGTGTAATTATTTTAAACGGTTCTTGAAGTAGATGGTAAATGGCAACTACAATAAAATTTTTGCTGAAAAATTACTTTCATTAGGAGTTTTTAGTTCATTTAACTTCAAATAAATCATTGGTTATTAGTAGCTCTTATAATTTGAATATTTTTTAACAAATTGGAACATTATATTGCTAAACATGTGTTGTGTATTTAGCAAGTAACTAAGAAATAATAGTATAAACAATGAAACTCTCTACCGGTTATATCCATTTTGAAAACAATATAAGATCTGTGTGGCATGGTGTCCCTCTTCCACTACACATTTTTTTTTCACAGGGCGAACAAAATTTAATATGACTGCTCGGAGAAACGTACTTGCTATTATATTAGTAGATGGTAGAATTACACTAAATTGCAGGAACTAGATAATGCCACAAAAAACGAAAATTTATGCATATGTGGCAAGGGCCTGTTTGTTAATGGCTAAAAAAATGCAATTTAAAAAATTCTTACGTAAGAAAGGAGGGGGTTGGCATATAAAATCTTAAGAATTCTTATACTTGGGGAGGGAAAAGGTAAGGAAACGCCAAAATTACCCTTACGAAATTTAAGGACGACCCCATACAGCACTTGCCGATTTTCGTTAAAATCATGTAGAGTAATAAATTTTCGGGGATAACTGCGACGTTCTTTAATTTAATAAACTTAAAAAAATTAGTCAAATTTAAATGTTCAATGAGAGAATTCATGTTCCTTCAAATTCACGCAGTGATAAAAAAATTCTAGCCACATCCTACGTTACACAGACGAGATCCACTCGTTGAAAATATTAACACTTTGACGGCTGCACCTGGGAAAAATGTAAGTTCACTGTCGGTTTTTTTTTTAAATGTTTCAACTAGGTACTCATTGATTTATAAAAACCATCAAAACAGCGTATTATAAGTATGATATAAATCTTTGAATGGTACAATTTTGTCGATGATAAATTTGAAGTCAAATTGATTTCTTAAGGGTGCAGATACTTTAGTTTAACTGCCCGTTTTCAACGTCGTTTTCACGAATTTATTTATCGAAAACGATAAGTTTATACGGTGTGGCGTTTTGCCTGCATATTGAGGTGTGTTCAAAGTGAAACTCAGAATTTTTCGAGCAGTATTTATTGAAAGTTTACAGAGTTATAGTTGATGACGTAAGCCACCATAAAAAACGGATGTTTCCATCATCCAAAATTAAACAAAACAAAGCTTACTTTCACACTTAGAAGTGTGTCTATGATCGGTACCCCAGTCATCAAAAATAAAATTAACAAAATGGCACTTTAAATAAAAACGATTGATTTTTGCAGAAAATTTTTCACTGTTTTGGCTTGAAAACATTGCTCATTTTTAACAAAAAACAAAACCGGAGGCTGCGACCATAGCTAGTCATATGCAGAACACGTCCGCGAAACGGCTACCAGATTCGTCCAGTAGTTTCTAAGAAATCACTGCACCCGTCTTAAAAAAATATGATTTTGAAATTCAGAAATGCCAACTTGCCTCCTTTATTATGTCTATATCTTCGATATTTTTGCGAATTTCGGTCCGAAATTTTCCGGAAACATTCGTGACATATCAAACACTGAAAATATGGAAAATAATATTTTTTTCTTTTTGGCATATCTCGATATATGCATCCCCCTTAAATGTTTAAAAAATAATCCTCGAAAATAAAAATTGCAATTTTAGTTTCACCTTCACAAATAAAAAGTGTTCGAGAAGAATCTAAACTCCAAAAATTAAAAAAAAGTTTTTCCCCAGTTTTCCGGACTTTCTTGGAAAACGGTTTGTCACACGAGAAAAAGTAATACAGCATAAAAGATGCTCCTTGTCTGGATCTACAAGTTTTGTTTGACAAATTTTTTATGTAATCAATAACTTGGAGGATATTATATAAAATCGACTTTGTGGACTGTTAGATAATTATTTAAATGTTCAAGGGCCCAGGGGCACCTTTTGCCGTTACCCAATCGGGCTCAAACTTTACATCGATTTTGTTTTATTATTTGGAACCATTCTAGGTGCTGCGAAGAAAATTCCGAAATCGAAAATAAGAGCTACCCTAGTGCCACTCTCTTGAATACAACTGCCACAGAAACTTGCAAGGTGTTATTGTACATACCTGCCAAATTATCAGAAATACCATTTATATCCCTATCCCTATCCCTACTAACATATAAAAGCGTAACGTTGTCTGTTTGTCCTCCTTTCACGCCTAAACGGCTGAACGGATTTCAGCGAAATTTTGAAAATACATTACATACACCCTAAATTAGATTACAGGTTATTTTTTTAAGGATTCTTTTATTTTAGAAACGTCATAAATAATTCCCGAATGAAACCCAGTAACGGGATAGCTATTAACACATAAAACAATTATAAAGAACTATTGCACCTCTGAACTTTAACCATCCCTCTCACAAATCCCACCAGAGCCAGCCTCCCAGTCCCCACACCTTCTCCCAAATCTCCCTGCTCTAAAACAATGCCGCCCAGCTGTCACCTTTCTGCCGCTGGCCCTGCTCGAATTCCCTCGCAACACGTCGAGACCAAGTAACACCACCGTCAATTGCTCGTCAATTCCGCCTATCCCCCGGCGCGACAAAGACTTGACTTACGTTGAATGCAACGGGTCCAGTGATTGGCGCGCGCCGGATACACCGTGTCCCGCGCGCGGCAGCGAAGTGTGCATATGGGTACCGATAGGTCTGGCGTCATAAAACGGCAGGGGGATGAAAACGGGCAGGAGCGAGGAGGGCAGGAGAGGAGAAGAAAAAAACAATGTATTGCTTACAGGACAGCATGTGCGACGGCGTAACACGAGAGGATTATAACATCAGTGGGTAATTCTGCGCGGCACGGGCCGGCAGAAGAGGGAAACAAGCGTCGACGCATGCGATGCTCATTCTATCGGGTTGTTGTATATGTTTTCCTTTTCTCCGGCGGCACCCTTCCGCCCTTCCTTTCACTCGCGCGGCCCCCCTCAAGCGACCGGCCTGTCGAGGGGTGCGCGCCTGTCAGTGCGTATTATCGCCGCCCCCCCCCCCCCCCCCCGCCCCGACCCCTGGCCCGCCGAAACACTGACGTGGCCGGGGCTACACTCGCCCGCCGCCGATGAGTATTGGAATATGGAGTAGTTCGGTGGAAGGCCAACTGTCTCCTCTAATCATAACTAGCTGGAAGCTAATCCCAACGCCACCGAACCCGACGCGCACACTCCTGCGAACCGTCGCCCGCGGGAGAGGGCGAGAAGTTTTCGAGAGCGTAACCCTTACGGAAGCTTGATGATGGAACGCTCCCGCCATGACCCCCCTCGATTGATATGTCACGGAACGGGTCGTCGGGACAAGCTATTAATTACGGGCGATTGAAGGTGGGTCTGTTTAAAACGGCGCTCAATGAGGCGACGGTGTAACAAGGAACGTCACACAAGTGGCACGCTCAGATTTTCATTAAACTCTGCACGCGTGCAGAGCAGCGACAAATGTTGGACGGTTCTATAGCTGCCCAAAGTTGCGTTCACGGGGTGAAAATAGTCGTCGAAGTTGAGGGTGGAAAGCTAGTTTTGCTAAATATTTTCGACACTAATAGAGATAGGTAAATACAGTGGCGGACGAAAGAAAGTTTACAACTTTTAAAAACGCATAACTTTTTTAAAATTGGTCCAAACGACTTGAGTTTTTTTAGAAGCTACAAGGATTAGTTTGCTAAGTGACGTGTCTCGTCGTTTTGAAAAAAATGCTCTTGGTCGGAATAGCAAACAAAAATAGTAAATGTCATTTTTTAAACTTTTTTGGTGAGCCTGTTATTGAAAATTCAAAAAACCCGTTTGGAGATTGAAGTAAGTTGTATTCATGCTGAAAATTTCATCTAAATCGGTTAACGTTGCTCTGAGCTATAAACGCTTAAAGATCGCAGAATAAGGTCGAAAATAATCAGCGATTTTCGACCTTATTCTGCGACCTTTAAGCGTTTATAGCTTAGCGCAACGTTAACCGATTTTGATAAAATTTTGGGCATGTATACAACTTACTTCAATCTACAATCGGGTTTTTTGAATTTTCATTACAGGCTCACAAAAAAAAGTTTGAAAAATTACATTTACTATTTTTGTTTGCTATTCCGACCAAGTGCATTTTTTTCAAAACGACGAAACACGTCACTTAGTAAACTAATCCTTGTAGCTTCTCAAAAAAACTCAACTCGTTTGGATTAATTTTATAAAAATTATGCGATTTTAAAGGTTGTAAACTTTCTTTCGTACGCCACTGTATGTTAACCCTTAATCGGTGACGTCTTACTTTGAAACATAAGGGTGACGTGGCGTCTCACAGACTCCATTTTAATAATAGTTTGACATTGCCAAGCCTAAATATATTTTTAACGTATACCGGAGTTATTGATGACTGTATTACATATTTGAAAAGATACTTTTGCATGTTTTGCTCAAAGCCACTGAAAGTTATTTTCATAACACGACATATTGTAAAACTTATACATAGAATGGAATACCTATATTATCTTCCACCTAGCGTAGAATCATTTTGATATTTCAATTATTAGATTTTTTATAAGTATTTTAGTGCAAATTTTTATGTAAAAAATTAAAGTCAATTCTTAAAACTCCTTTAATTTTCAAAAAAGAATCGAATTTTGAAAAAATCCTACGCTAGGTGGAAGATAATATATTCCAGTTTATATATATTTTTTGTATTTCCTTCTCAGATGATCTAGTAATTCCCGGGAGTGTGGGCAAGTGTTTTTTGCAGCCTCCGGAAAGCCATTTTGTTCGTCGCCAATTTGTACAATTTTTCATAAAAGAAAAATTTCTAGCAAAATAAAGGTTGTTTTAAAAACTATATAAAAAATCCAAACCCTATTACAAATGTATGTACATACGATACTAAAAGTTGTTATTATTATGCCGATGAAAAATGGTTTAAATAAAGCAGCGAATAAAAGAAAATGTATTTTTTAATGTAGTAGGTACATATCAAATAGGTTGCTTTATCTCGGTATCCAAAGAATGTTCTTCGCACTGAAAGCAATAGATTCTAGATTTTATTGATTAACCCCTTAAGACCCACCTCCTTAATATTACGCTCGATGCAATAAAAAATAAACGCTTCTTTCAAAAAGCAGGGTTTCATCCCAGTTTATAAACATTTATATAATGAAATAGAAACATAAAAATGATTGTAGTTTTTTAACGTTTTTCTAAAATTTAATGTAGGTATCATCAAGGGATTAAATTTAACTTCCCACTCATTTCATATATAATAATTATTTATTATTCTATTATTAATCGTCTTTATTACTCAAGAAAGAAGAAACCAGAATATTTACAGCTACATAGACAATAAGAGGTAAGGGAAGCCCAACCGTGTGCTGTAAACTAAACTAAAAAGGAGACAACAACAAACATACAAAACAAATGTTAAGAATAAACTAAAGTAAAAGTAATCTCAAGACTTAAAGCTTAAAGTAAATAATCTGTATTAATTTTAACCAAATGAGCTTTAAAAAATTGAACAAACCACGATCTAAATAATTACAATTTTCAAAAATCATGTCACAAGCCGAACATTGAGCTTTCTCCATTCTATACAGTCACACGTTACAAAATTATGTAAATAAAGCACCGACAACACCCGGGCAAAATTGCGTCGATTACGATAAAGTTCGTTTTCATTAACAAATTTTATTTATCGAAAGTGTAACAGCCTTCGAGGAAACCTGGCGAAAACTCGATGCTGCGAGGAATACTCATCCACCCTGCCGCGTTGCATAATTCATCGATACGTATAAAAGCAAACATGCTTAAGCTCTGTCACTTGGATGATGGAAGCAACGAGTACAATGGGCGAACACGAACAGGCGATAATACCGATACTTTCGCTAGTATTCCGAGGGATTGGGTAAATACGCTAATAAAATGCAACGGGATGCGCGGCTGGATTAGAATCGCTTGAGTCGTAGCTACACCCCTTAACCTATAATAACATGAATGATAGCCGTGGAGGGGACACCCGTGTCCTTCCTCGATGTAATAATTCAGGTCGGACGAGTTGATCCGCCTACCATTCGATCTGCCCAGGAATCCGTACAGTCAATAGAATCGACGAATAAGTTGATCCCTTTATCCTGGACATTCTGTTGGTGTAGTTTCCAGGGGTGCTTTAATTACTGGTTAATGGCATGTTGTTTATCGATGCTCCAAATTTCATGCAATACTGTTGCAATACTAAGTACTGTTTTAAAGACCTGCATATGATTTTAACTCCAATTTGATAACAGGGTTACAGAAGTTGTAAGTGCAATTTTCTTATATCACGACATAAAGAGTGACATAACAACGCACAAATAGCACTTCTTAACTCTTGTATTTGTAACCACTAACAGGGACTGTCGTTGAAACCAACTCTACGTGAAACGACATTCTATAATTATTATCGATAATACTTACTAAAATTAATATCAGTAGGTATCAATTTTAATATCATCCTTACTGCTGCTATATTATAGTATCCTAAGTAGCCCCTAGTTACAGTTGCTTTTCAATTTATTTTTTTTATAGCGAAAGACTGGAGCATGCATAATTGGGCCTGGTTTTGCAGAAAGCTACCAACGGTGGTATTTAATTATATAATTTTGTGATTGTTATTTTGCAAAAAATTACCAACACATAGAACAATGATGGCGAACCTTTTTGAGAAGTGGGTCAAATTTTGTTCATTATTTTTTTTAATACTAGTCAGTGGTGTCACTTGGAAATAGGGAAGGGGGTGGTAAAAAGGGTACCAATAATTTGAAACACCGAAAATTTGTTACCAGAAAAACTTGACAGGTGACCCTTTTTTTGGTTCCCACTTTTAAAATCCTGTAAAAAGAATCACGTTTCCTGGAAATGTAACACTTGGAAATATATTTTTTTTTATAAATTCGACATTAGATATTTATACTTTAATTTTTTAAGATTTTTTTCGATTGTCTGTTCTCTCTTTTCTGATATTAAAAATAAGTTTATAAAAATCTCCGCGTGGGTCATTTATAAAGCTTTTATGGGTCAGTGTCTGCCCCGCGGGTCATAGATTCGCCACCACTGCCGTAGAATAACTCTTACATTATACAATTATTAAAACTACCAAGGCATAGTCCCATTTTAGGCTTAAAAACGAAGGCTACAGAAAATTTAAAATAATATTAATTATACTACTCACTATGAAATAACCTATAAAAAAAACACTATAAAACAATAACAAGAAATAAAATGTACCCAATATAAATAAAGCAACGTTTCACTGCAATTTCCACATTCCTGCAGAATGTCTTGCCCAGCGGTTCCTTAAAGAGGTTTTCTGTTTTATTGTAATCCTTATAGTCCTAGAAGGCTTTTTAGCGAAAGCTTTAAATTAACTGAGTTACAGAGGTTTGAATGAACAATAGTACCTACGGGCTATCTAAGTGGCTCAGGGAAACTTTGAACGCGTTTTTCTAAAAACAATTTTTCGTAAACTTCTGCCACGATTTAAAACATAATAATAACGCAATTGCCTTGAAACTTGGAACATATGGTTAAAAAACATATAGTTTTCGTCTGAACCACGACTATTCATCTCCGATAACATTTTTTATTTGGGGGGGGGGGGGGTTAAAAGCCGTTAATTGCAAAACCATTACTTTGCTTTGAACCGATGCCATTTTGAAAGTTATTGTTCGAATTTAATGTCCGTGGTTCAGACGAAATCTACACTTATGTGGATTGTAAATCAATTTTATTTTCTGATTTCTGCTGAAAGATTCCTGGCACGAATATTTCCAAACAAAAAATGTTTTTTAAATGTTCAATAGATGTACTTTAATAACATAAATACGTATAAATGGCAAACAATATATCTCTTTTAGAAAAAAAATTAAAAACCCTAAAATATACGCTCCCAAATTAGAACCCTCTCGTTGCACGTACGGATTCTTTGATCGAAAACAAATTTTTTGAAATACGCTCGAAAAACTGTCCACCTTATTCGCGGATTTTCAAAACTTTTCTTCTAAAGCGGACCATTTTAAAAAAATAATTTGTTTTAAGAAATCGGTACGTGCAACGGAAACCACACTTATAGTTTCTAAAAAAAAAAATGAAATTTCATTTCGGACGTGCTGTTCCATAATTACACATCCTACCAGCGCGCGTGAGGTGTCTACAAGATTAATTAATATATGTATCAAAATTTATGCATGTTTCTCTATTCATATTTTTTATAGTCTCTTAAGACATTGTAGTAACGGTAGGTAATACAAATTTTATATGTAAACTGAAAATTATTCCAGAAAAAAAAATCTTAAAAATGGCTCAACTTTTCCGGCGTCACAGTGGTGTTCCCCCTTAATCATTCTCCAATTTGATATAACATAAAACTAAGTTTAAAACAAAAAGGTTTACAATTCACCAACACATCCATCGAAGAGATTACACAGCAAATGAAATTCACAATCTACATAGCACAATAATGGGGCGCACCAGCACGCGACAGCTACGCAGCAATCCGAGAGAAGCAGGGAAAGATCCGATCTTCCGTACTTCACGCACGTCTGGCCAGGATACAGGGGCCCTGACCCATGCATCATCCCTTCCAGCCCTCCTCCCCCTTAAGATTCCGATCTATCATTGAATGTTTGCGGGGGGGTTCGAGCAAATACATTGAATTTATTTATTATTCCCCCTGACCGCCTTATGGAGGCCGCAGCAGCCCGAGCAATCACTACCCCAGCGCTGCCATTAGCTAACCATATGATTATTTCATAGCGAGAGACGCAGGGGTGCATATCTTTAGGCAGGCTGGTGCGTCGCTGCAGTAGCTTACGCGATTTCGCGGTGCAACGCGCGTGCGTGCGCGCGCGCTTAAGTGCGGGACAGGACCCCGCGCAAGGTAATCGGGCAAATTAATCTACATATTCATGGAGAAACGTACGCGATGCAATTTCGCCGATAACCGTGACGATCGGCCTGGTAAGGTATTAGTTGGATGAGTTTTCAGCTGAAGGGGATAATGGCTTGCGATGCAATTACGAGGTTTCGGTCTTCTTGTGTATACGGGCCATTCCCACACCAAACCGATCACGAGTGTACCTCGATGTCAGCGATTTTGATGATATTGAAATATATCGTAGTCCATATGAAATTAGGGGGGGTTTAAGTCATCATTTTCCTGGTTTTGAAATGGTTTACGAAATACAAGCCTTCAAAGTTGGCCGTTTTTGCAGCTTTCTGCGGAGATTGCCTTACGAATTAATTTTTTTCTCCGAAACTGTTAGACGTACGTAGTTCGTTCTTCGATTGTTTTAATTGGAAATGACAGGCCTTCCTCACTGATTTTTTGTTTTACTTCGAAACTCATTTTGGCAATATGAAAATAATAACAATAGGTATTTTTATTTCCAATTTTGTTCAAGCTGTTGTTTCTGAGAGTTTGAAAAAATTACTTTTCTCTGAAGACACAGAGGGAGAACTTTTGGTGAAGTGTTTTCAGTGTTATACACTAGCGGATAAGAAAGTTACCACTATTTCGATTTGTTCTATTTTTGTTATTTTTTAGTATACATTTGGGACTGTGGTATGTTTAATATGCATATTCTGATGGAGAATTTAAATCTGTATAAAACCCAGTTAAAGTTGAATTTATGTAACAGACAAACAAAAAGTGTTATATGACATTGAACGGGGCAACACATTTTTGGGGCCAGCAAAGAAGTTACCACGTTTAGTAACTTTTTAGGTTGTCCTAAAAGCAAAAGGTGCCCCCACAAAATATTAGATTCTTTTTATTAATGTTCAAAAGTGGTAACTTTTTGTTGGCTTTAAAAGTGTGTTGTCTTGTTTAATGTTATGTCTTGTTTTTGTTTGTTAGTTAAATAAATTTAACTGTAACTGGATTTAATACAGCTTTTAATTCTCTTTCAGAATATGTATATTAGGCAGTTTTGAGTTGATATTGAAAAGTAATAGAAGTAGGGTGGTTCGGAAAAGTGGTAACTTTTTTGTCCGCTACTGTATGTGGGCACACAATGTCTGCGCAGGTGTTGAAAAGCACATACATATACATCTGTGACTACTGTAAAGAGACCATATCAGCAACTAATTTTATTTTTGTTAGCATTTTGGAAAATATGCAGCGCTCACAATACTTTTGTTCAGCTTATTTCGCTCAGATTCAAGTGTCGCATCATAAAACTCTTCAACAGGTGTGCCAAAAACCCTGAAATAAAAGTGCTAGCTAACCCATATTTAGTTCACTTTCTCTATTTTAGGGGAATAGTCGGGATGGTGTCTGTTTCATTCATCAGAATTTGTGGTTTCCTGCCAAGAACCCTGTTGAAGGAGGTCCTTTACTATCGGTAGAAAATGTGTCTGGCAGATGTATCATTCACTGCATCCGCAATGAACGATGTTTGCGCAACGAAATGGCGAACGTGTGAAAACGACAGCCCAGCATCCGCAAATACAGGAAAAGAGCAGAAATGTCGGGGACTGACTATTTGGCTGCGTGCATCGTCGACAACTGGATTTCAATTATATGCAAAACTGAATAACCGTGCCTCCATATTTGCAGCAATCCTTTAACTGACCGAAACACAGACACAGATATTGTATCGTGATTAATCCTAACTTAAACAAGTTTGGTTATAATCGATTGAGGGAGAAATAAGAAAATTTATAACAAGAAAATAATGAATTTTGATATAAAAAATACACAAACGACTTATTTTAATAAATACTGATTTGAACACAGATGTCCACTGAAGTGATTTTGGGTGCTAAATATTTCGCAAACTATTAAGTATTAAATATATTTCGGTTTCTCGAAGTTCACTACCAGAAAAAAGGAACATCCTGATAATTTTGAAAAGCAAACTATGAAACTATGTATCTTCATTATGTCTTACACATTTTTCCTAACTTTTCAAATCCAATGAAAATACATAATGTTCTTTTTGTAGTGACCCACTCTCTCTAGAGTTAACTTCTGTTATTTTTTTTCTGCCCCTTCTAATATTTTTAATTTTCTTTTACGTAGGTAAGATTGGAGCTCGTTCCATTTTAATGCACAAGCCACATTTAAAATGCACAAACAAGTTATGAAGAATGCAATATTTAATATCCCATTCCTCAAGTGAAAATAAATAATTTACAACTAATAAGAACTTTTCGCAATTTATCTTTTTTATAGAGATCTGACACGATAGACTCTGACACTTATGCCTTTTCCGTACAATGGCCAGTTCTCATAGTAACAATGACAAAAGAAAATTTTCAGTCCGTCGATCGATTAGCCAAGCACATCAATGCCACGCGTGGCAACGATGGCACACTTGTTACAATATTTACAGAGTCGTCCTCTAGATCTACCCCTGAAACCGACCCCCTGCCTGCCGTTGACAAGTGTCTCCAGCTACCGAATTTCAGCATCCCCTTTTCGCTACCTACCTTTTATTCTGTAGTATTCACGTCGATCTATGTAGTATGTGTATAGAGCGTACAGATGCAGAAGTGTATATTCTACACGTGTTTGGGGAAATGTGCAAAAAAATATTATTGTGCGGTTGAAACTGTATTTCAAAGAAATGGGTTCTCCTTGGAAATATATTGGTTATATCCCCGCAAAGTACAAGAAATAAATTTGAAATATTCTTCTTCCAAATATAATACATGTCAGTATTATATCAGAACAAACAGTATTAAATCAGTGATAAAAGTTCACAAAACTCCACGCACACCCCTTAAATTTGAAATATTACAAAATAATGATAGTTTTTGCAATTCTGATAAGTTATCAGAATTACAAAAACTATCATTATTTTGTAATATTTCTGATAACTTATCAGAATTACAAAAACTATCATTATTTTGTAATATTTCAAATTTATGGGGTGTGCGTGAAGATATGTGACTTCATATGGAAAAATAGCTTACAAAATTGTGATATTTAATTTAATTTCTCTGTTAATAGATATATGGAGGGTTTGTGGTTTGAAAAAGTTACATAACGAAGTAAAGACCAACGAACTTTCTGCTTGTTTTTCCTCTTCACTAACTATATAACTTTAATTATTAATTGATAATAGGCGTCCAAATCAACCCTAATCCTTTCTTAATCAATCGAGTTCATATACAAATCAAGTTACATAAAAAAAATATAAAAACAACACAAAAATAACAATTAAATATTTTTCATAAAACATGCATAAATTTGGAGAGACTTGCAACCATCATTGAAACCTTAACCGCGGAACTCATTGTACAACCATAACTTGTATTCAATTTAAGTATCTATAACAATTAATATATAAATATATATATATATATATATATACATATATATAAACAATTTCTATCCTCTTATCATCACACAACATGCAATAAATATTAAATAACAACGTCCACAATAATTCCGACCAAAGTACGAATTTCCTAAAAAAATAGTAGACTGGAAAATCAATGGATCCTCCAAGCACGTTTAATAAAAATCGTATTTGGCTGTACGTTTGCGCCCCATCGAACAATAAAACGCTGAAAATCCAATGAACGAGGCATGAACGCGAAATAAAGTCTAAAACAAGGTCAAATGACCGAGGCGTTCGTCGAATTGGTAATGTATTATAATCCCCGTACTCTAACATCCAGCAACTCAGGATATTGCTACTCCGAGTTCGTTGACGCGTAATGCATTCACGCTGGGATTTCGGTGGCCTGAGGGATGAGGTGAATCCCAGTACTCTATACACACAATGGAGTCCTGGCAACGGCTGAGAGTCAGAAGGATGCGAATGTACAGGGTGTTCCAAAAGTACGCCACCAAATTTTTCATATTTCAACGTTTTTCAATAAATCATAGAAATGATATTCTACGGAAGAAAATACGCGGGAAAATTAATTGATTTAAGTATTTTCAGTTTTGAATTTATCGCGTTTCTTGCGTTACTGAGGTTAATATAAGAAAATAATAATTATTTTGGCTATTTGAAACACTGAATATAATAATGGAATTATTTATGAAATCGTAGTTAAATTTTGATCTCTTATTCAATATTCAATTCAGTCTAAATTTAATGGAACCATAAATTCATAAGTGGATTAATGTAATTATAAATAATGACATGCGATTTATTGTGCACACCTATGTAAGCGAGTATGATTGAGTATTTCAAAAAATGGATATGGAAAGGTTTTGGGTAAAAATGAGTGTAATAGGACATGAATCAATAATACAATTTGAAATGAGTAGTCAAATAAAAAAGTAAGCAAAAACATATAATTAATTTTTTACTGTTATACAGTTTATTAATATAACCTTATACCCTTCTGAATTCCATTTTCAATTACACGTGCATGCGCCTACAATTGCCCCATTTACCGACACAGATATCTGCTACTTTTACATTAACAATTTAAATATGTTTACACTTTTCTCAAAACCAGTAATTAAGACAAGACGTGTTGCTAGATAATACATTAGTATTAAATTTAATTTAGTAGCATTAAGAGATCAGTTCAAATCTAAAAAGGTCGTTGAAAAAAGAAAAAGAAATACATGTATAGGTAACTTACATAACAGTACTAAATGCTAGAGTATTTAAATTTAAATCAGGGGTTAACAAAAGATCCTACTGACTTTAAAAAATGTCAGTAAATTTTTAAGAGATCATAAGCAGGGATTGAAACCCGTACCCTGACGGCACGTGGATCGGCGAGCCGTGATGACTCGCCCAGGTTCGCCGACGATCGCCAAGGCTCGCGAGTCGGCCAGCCAGGAGCAGGGATCGGCGGACTCCAGCTACTACTGATGGAGGGGAAAACACCTGCAGGAGCGGTGGTTATGTGTGCGTGCCTGACGCAGGCGCAGTTCACGCACACATTACCACCGCTCCTGTAGGTGCCTCCCCCTCCATCAGCGGTAGCTGGAGTCCGCCAGTCCCTGGCCAGGAGTGTTCTCACGGCTGGTGGGCTCGGCGAGTCTCGTGCCAAGCTCGCCGATCCACGTCCCGTCAGATTTCACCTTAAGGCGGCATCTCATAGGCTGGGGACACACGAGCGTTTTTTTGACGGACGTTACAATACATTGCAGTATATTAGACTTACGCTAGTGTGCGGTGTATACGCACGTGCGCCAAAATTGACGTCCGTCGCGACGGACGTCGAAAAAAACGCCCAGCCTTAGCTGTGTCTGGCCGTCACGTCTGACTGCGGCGTTCAACAAGGTTTCTTCTTTCAATTATTTTATATTTATCACTTTATTGTATAAAGAAGAGAAAATAATATGAAAGTAATTGTTGTTCTAATATAATTATGAAACACACATTGGAAACACCGGTCCTCCAAGAGGGGGGCGGAGGGGCCTTCCCTCTGTGAATTCGTCGGCGGAGAAGGAACGCTCTCCCTCTTGACGAAGTAGAGGAGGAAAATGCCATATCTGGGCCCCAAAAATTAATTAGGCTGATCGGCCAGAGCATCTGGCCAGGGTCGCGGTTTATGACTGTATTGTCCCGCGAGTTGGCGGTTAACACCGGTACCTGCGGGTCTGAACTCGTCGTATTTACTAACCACCGACAGAGCAATATATGGTTTAACTCAGACTAAAGAATGTCTACAATTCTTAATGGCGGTATCAAATTCTTCACTGCCCTTCAGAAATCTGGTAATCGTTTTTGCGAAAATATGAAATTACCGATTGTAAACACCAAATGAATTTTCGTTTCGCTCTGAGTCCGCTTTTGTCCAGATGCACAGTGGGCCTCAGTCCCAAGAAATAGAGAACAAATTCAAAATGCTATTTTTTCCAATCAAAATGCTGAATCTTATTAAGCTACTTTATAAAAAAAGTTTTTTGGTTTTCTCTTGGCAAAGATAGAAAACTATGTATTACTGGATTTGATGAAATCGATATAAAGTTTAAAACATCTTCGTTTGTATTGCGAGGGGAATATTTTGAGCTACAATTTTTTCTATAGTTTTTAAAAATTTTATTTCTGGCTTCTGGAGTCTCTCCATCCAATTGGCCGATTGGAAGGTTGCCAAAATATTTTTTAATTTCACAGGAATGTATAACACTCTGTGAACAGTATTTGGTACACAGAATATCATGGGTGCAAATTTACAAATACTTTTGCACTTTCTTTGGTATATTTATCAAGATATTTTAGTTTTATTGGAATTATTGTCGCTAATTATTGACGAACTGACCTCATTTTTTTAAATAACGTATAAGTAACCTTCGTATGGGTTGAATATTAATACTTTTTTTTATGAACTTCCTTAATAATATTCAGCATTTTTACTAACCCAAACACGGTTAACTAAGAAAGTTTACTGTAACCCATACTAACCACGAGGGGACGGTTCCTAAATTCTAGAAAGAGCGGATTTACCCGTTCGGAGCGGGTTACTAGTGGCATAAGACAGTCTAGTCTGGACAGCCACTCAAGGCAAGTCAAACATAAACTCGCTCACGAATGTATCCGAGCGCCCTTTAAAACTGAATAATTTTTTTAAAATTGGTCCGAATCGACTTCAGGTTTTTTGAGAAGCTAGAATCATTACTTTACCAGATGATATGTTACGTTGTTTTGGAATAAATTGCAACTGGCCGGAATAGCCAACAAAATAGTGAAGTTCGTTTTTTCAACTTTTCATCTGAGACTGTAATGAAAATTTAAAAAATCTCGTCTGTAGATTTAAGTAAGTCGTATATATGTATAAATATCAGTATAAATTTGAGATCTGAAAATAATCTTTCCACGGACACTTGAGTTGCTGGAACTGCGTGTACAATATTTGAAAGTATTCGCAGTTCGGAAAATCTGTGTTTATCCCAATATTCCAAAATATTTTGTTCCCTGTTTACTCTGGAACTTTGTGAAAATCCATTTATTGCCGCAGCAATACTAAACGCTGTATAGCATATACTATTAGTGTGCAGCTTCCATTCTTTCATATTTTCTAGCATTCGAATATTTTCGACACCTTTAGACAATAGGTAAAGGTCTCGAAATCTGGTCGACAGTCGGTTTCGTCCGCGCGATACCACCTAAGTACCGAACAACTGACTTGTAAATCCGCACCCTCGGCAGACGCTCGCGAATTCGGCGCTGTCAACTTAATCCTTGACCTCGCATATTTATTAGTTTCACGTGTACGCATTTATTATTTTATTTATTATTTTCACTCTACTAAGGAGTGTCTGATATTGAAATCAAATTGTTTACCATTTGAAAATATGGTTACAACTATGATTTATTGAGTAAAAAATTCATAAAGATTGCTCAATTTTTCGGCCGGATGACCAATGTATGTATCCCCTTAAGTAGCTGTCTAGACTAGACTGCCTTATGTTACTAGTAGCCCGCTACGAGCGGGCTAACTCGCTCTTTCTAGAATTTAGAAACCGTTCTCTCGTGGTTAGTATGGGTTAGAGTAACCTTCCTTGGTTAACCGGCTTCGGGTTAGGGTACGGCGCGGGTTACAATCCCTGATCATAAGAACACGTTTATAAATTTTATTTTTCAATTTCTTTTTTTAGAAATTACTCCCAAAAGAAACAATATCTCCAAACTCTAAAAAATACACTCTACTCCATTTTTATTTCATCCCAACACTGTCAGAAATTCTACGAAATGTTTTTTTCAAAAATTCTATACAGACAGTTGTAACAAATCAACAAATGTAATGGAGTTTACTAACAAGGGAATATCCCCAACCCGGAAATTCTAAAAACTATGAATCTTTGGGGATACAGAGGATATATGTATACTCTTAAGTATGTATTACGCAATTTTTTTGCTGCCGAAAGGGGATGAATTCGACTCCTGAAAATTTGCCTACTTTCCAATTTTGTGTCAGAACTCGCCAACTGTAAAAACTGTAAGTTACCAAATGATAGTCCTAATTAGAAGAAGTAACTTTTGTCTGATTTTTTTTCTATCTGTGACACTTCGCGAGTTGTAACACAACATCGGAAAATAACCGAATTTGCAAGGGTCAATTGCAATAGGGTTTATACAAAAACCGACTTTTGAAAAACCGGTTTTCGAATTCCACTATTCCTAAAAAAAAACGGTTAAACTAGTTTTCCAATTTTCACAAAAGCATATAATTAAAAAACTAAATAAATATATGTACTTATTTTAAAAAATTACAGGTTGTTTTAATATTTGTGGATCGACAAAAATATAACACAATAAAATACATTGCATATAAAACCAAACGAAACAAAAAAACTAAAATCTAATAACTAAAATCCGTACAAAATATAAATTATAAATCTTTATTTCATTTAGTACTTTTTTTCAGAAAATAAGAACTCATGAAGATTATTTTTACAGTAAACTGTTATCTACTACAATATGCTTGTGTCAGAGGCGATTTCCAGTCAAAATAATAACGTTTCTGATTAAATAGTCAATTCATTTTTACATATTAATTCCAACACCTATATAAAACCGTTTTTTTTTTTAATTTAAACACCGTCTTTCGAATTTTACAAATTTATAAAAAGAAACCCCAAATTTCACCCCATGGGAGTGAATTTGGGCAGCAACAAAAATTGCGTAATACATATCCCATACACATCCCCAAAGTTTCATAATTTTTGGAATTTCCGGTTTGGGGATCTTCCCTTGTAAGTTCAAAAATTTCATCTCCGTTATCGAAAATTAGTAACACATACAAAAACTATCAACGTGCATTAACATCGAATAACAAAACCATCTCGTGTGTGAGCAGTGATGGCGAAAATCTACCGTGAATGAACTTGCTGCGCACTTTTTCTTTCACACCGTTTAAAGCCGCCTCTGTCAACAAGGAACATTATGGAGGCATAATAGACAGCAGCGAAATCTGGCACTTAGCAGAATGGGAACAGGAACAGCCGCGCTGCCTATTTCTACTCACGACCCTATCCAGCCTGATCAAATACAGCTCCAATCCCGCAGTTCCCATTACTCTTGTCAGTACTGTCATTGACTATTATCGTTGGGTACCTCCATCTCGTTCGAGATTTTCCAATGACAATTATTTAAATACTCGCCGCATAATTATTTAGCTATTTAGACATTGCAGGTAAATTAAATTTATTACTTCAAATCCAATTTTTTCAGGACTTTTAACCCTTCGTTGCATAACTTTGTCAATTTTGGAAAAAAAAAAATACATTTTTGGACTCGTACCAGTGATAATAATAAGGGAAAAATTCTTTTTTTATTTCTCCACTTTTTCTGCCATTACGATTATGATTTCCTAAAATCCGCGAAATTACAACGTTCACCGCGATCTACGTAAATGTTTAGAAACTAGGATATGTATGTTTCCTTCATTATAAAGTAGTTAGATACAAGAGTATGCAACGAAGGGTCAACGTCAGACAAACTACAGGGTTATTAATGTCAAACCGGTACACCCTTACAACTTATGAAATAGTTTAGTGTCTTTTAGGAGATTGACTAGGGACTATGTTATTGACATCATTAGGGGATGTAAGAGTGGAGGAAGAATTGATTTAGTATTTTAGTGTAGACGGTTTGAAATTGGGACATGTATAAGTGGGGCATATGGTGTATTCCGGTGCAACGTATTCCTATAAGTACGTCACATTACGAAATAGCTATATTACACAGATCACAATCTGGTGCCGCTGTTTCCTTAAGAATGTATCGATGAATTAACTTTGTTTGACCTTTTAGGAAGCGGGTAAGGGCTACTTGTTCTGTGCGGTTGAATATGGAGCGTGGAATATCTCCAAAAACCGTTTGAACCGGATGCAATTATCTTGGTTCCTCTTTTGAAACAAACGTGGGAGTTCGTGGCTCTCGCGCATCCTTCCGGAGCAGAGGGAGCCCTGTTCCGGCTTCTTGTGCCGTACCTGACTTCAATTTAGTAAATGCAAGGTTCTTGCGAGCGCACGTTGTTTTATTATTATCATTGTACGTCTCTTTTTCATATGTAACAAAATACACCAGAGATCCAACAATAAGTTATTTTAAAAACATTTTAGAGGAAAGTCATTAAGTCAAAATTAACTTTTATTTAAATGGAAGCCAGTTGTCATTAAGCCTCAAAGAAAATTCTCAAAAAATGAAATGATTCAACAATACTAATTTTTAGTAAAATTGTTCTAACTACAACTAACAAGGGAAGATGCCGAACTCGAAAATTAAAAAAATTCTGAAGCTTTGTGAATATGTAGGGGATTTCCTACTGATTACAACGCAAGTTTTGTTTGATGCCCAATTTCACTCGAAGCGGGTGAAAATACCGCTATTTTCCGATTTTGTGAGATAGAAATATGAGATAGAAAAAAGTTTCAAGATAAAAGTTACTTCTTTTACTTAGATCTATCTTTTGGTAAAAAAAAATTACAGTTCACGAGTTATAATACAAAATCGGAATATCACCGATTTTTCAGGGCTACTAGTAACGATTATTAATGACGGAAATTTAATTTTGGTTGCCAGTAACCAATATTAAATTTGACCCAAATTTTTATTTTGGTTACATTCGATCATTGTCAACTATTCTTAATAATGTTACTGATAAATAGTATTCATTGACAAGATGAAAAAAAAATAAATACAAAACTTATATATATTATTGTGCAAACAAAACGGTATGAAAATATATAAAACAAAGAATAGGTTAAAAGATATTGACTACAATTTACCGTTTTTTTTTTTTGCTTAATAAAGTAGGTTTCTAAGTTTTGTAATTAATTTTTTTTCATGATGCCGAGGAGTACTAATTATCAGTAATATTAATAAGAATAATTGACAATGATCGAATGTAAGTAATATTGTATATGAAATTTTGTATTCAGAACGACTTGCTGAGCACCTGGGAAAAGTTTTTTAATTACATCGCGGAATACCCTGTATTACATATCGGACTTGAAAAAGGCACAACTTTCAACTCGATTTTCTCATAAAGTTTTAAGTGGTGCGCCCTGTGCGTTTAATACAAAATTATACGTTTTGTGCACTAACTATACGCAAAATTGAAACTAAATCGGTGACCCGAACCATAAGCACTCCACTTGTCACTGCCATACTTGAAACTTGTACTGTTGACGCTGCGACCGTCTATGTTAGTTTCAAACAATGTTCTGTTTCCGTCAGAACGACCCTTAATTTTGTCAACGAAGTATTCAGCGTATTTTTAAAGAATTGTTATTAATGTATCTTTAACTGTCATATCTAATTCCCAATGTAAGTGGTGGACACTTCGAAGGTCACCGTTTGAGAGCAAATACCTGACAATTATTCCCTGGATTGAAATTTTTTAATGTAACATTTTATGAATAATAAAACACCACATTGCATACTTTTATTATCAATATTTATTGAATTTCGTTGACTTTTTGAGGCAATATAATATTTTTTGAGCGACTCATCTGTATGAAATGGAATACCATAAAACGAACAAAGGAATAATCTTTTGCCCTTCTATTGCAAAACACTGCACCTGTGAATTTGTATGAACTAATTAAACGTGAATTCATTTATCTTTAGAAACGCATAAAATTAGTTATTGGTCAAAATCCTTGGCACAATGAGAATCCTTGGACGATGTTTCCATAATTTTGAATTACCTTTGTTAGCATTTACCATTGCGCAAATAATTGAAAGTCAACAAACAGAAAATCACTGCCGAAGCATCTTGCACTTTTGTCCATCAGTGTAGAACTGTGAAACTTGAGAAAGGATTCCAAGACAGTTGGCAATTGACGAAAGTGATTCACTAACACCGGGCTGAACTAGGACAGCTGATGCTTTGAGTACATCTGCTAGCTAATTCCTGGTGGAACTGTTTAGACCTACGTCTATTATAGAATCATCTCATCGCAGGGTTCTGTAATTGCGTCATTCAATTCGATGATTTATCATCAATACCTATTTCTATCTCAAAAATCCTGACAACGTTAAAAACTGTAAACAGAATATTTTCTGAAGTTTTAAGAATCTCAATATTATTGATTTGAATCTCGTGTTAATATTAGGGAATATCAAAAATAATATTCATTTGAATTATGAATTTCAATGCAAAGTTATTAACTGCAATGTAAGTTTAACAATTTGATTTTTATCTAATTTATGTAAACACCATTTCTAAATGTTTCCACTCCCAAAATGGAATGATTAGATACCTTCGATAATGTTTTCGAAATCCTGTGTATAATTTTGTTTAAATTATTGACTAAGTCATCACAAATAATTTGTAAATATCAGTTCGAGAACTCGTTTCTATTTTTCTCTCGTTAATTTGTTTCCCGATTTGAAGCTATTAAATCTAATAGCCCCGTAATCAATTCAATTTACACTAATTTTACCGGAAATATTATATTTAATTGACGCCATTTAGTGGAGGACGAGTTTGGTTTTCGTAGTCTTTACAAATTTTATGCTACTCTTCACGTTTAAATCCCCGTTTCCACTTTACAAATACTTAAATTACTTTTAAATTTAAAGTGCCAATGCTTGTAATCGAATCAGGTTAAATTAACTTTTCCGTATAACCTTATTTGTACTCCTTTTCCAGTTTTGGCAATCGAACGACAAAGCTTTTAACTGAGGTACACACATGTACTGGTGAAATTGAAAATATACGAAGCAGTGAACCGAGCCAAAAATAAGAAAAATTGCTTTTCAGAAATGCTGTTTGTAAAATCAAGAGATCATTATGAACTTAAAATCCATGAAGATAAACTAATTTTTAAACGAACACATTCTATATTTCTATATTCAAACAATTCGCAATCTGTTCTGAAATAAACTTTACTGGCAGAAATAAAAATTTCCATTTGGTATTAAAGAAAAACTATTTTCAAAGTTCACAGCCGTTTTATGGACTACCTACTGTTCAACCTGAAATTTATTTTCTTGATAACAGCGACGTGAAAATTGTTGTATCGTTCCAGGAATTAAAGATAGATAATATATATTGCAAAAAGGGCATAATAATTTACTTAGTTCACAGGGCACAGTTTTGTATGCAAAAATTGGGCAGCAATTTGACACTTTCGTTCTAAAATCCACTATTTTATCCTTATGTAGATTATGTCCAATTATTCAATTTTATTTGTGCTCAACAGATTTTCAAAGTTATTTTGCCAACAACATTCTTCATACAGAATTTCACTCTCCCCAGTTGTACGATAATTACTGAATCACCTTGTATACTTAAGTAACCAAGCACGTAGAATATAACTCACAAAACAGAGGGACAAATATTTATCAGAATTCAACGCAGAAAATATAGCGCAACATCGAAATTGCATATTTTATAACTCCAAGGTCCCATGTTCCACTTCAAACACCATTTTGCGCAGTTCTAAGATGTAGCAACACGTAAGGGGAAAAAAGGAAAAAAGAAAAGAAAGCAAAGGGGGAGAAAAAAAACAGAGAATCAGAGGATGAGTCGAGTCGAGTCTAAGAGGGTCGAAGGAGGGTTAGAGCCGAGCGTACGCCGAATGAGGGTGAATTTGGACGACGAAAGAGAAGGAGAGGGAGGAAAGGAGAGAGAGTCCATTAGCAGATTACGTACCCAACCCGTCTCGCTCATCCACCCCCCGCGATATTTTTTCTTCCTCCCCCTTTCTCTTTCGACCACTAACGATTTATCTCTCTCTTTCTCTCTCCCCCTTTCCTGTCTCGCTTTTAGATCCACCCTGCCTAAACTTCTAAGCTTTTCTGTGTTTTCCTCTATGGCAGGTGAGCGACATTGGACCTTGTCCAAAAAGATCATTCGATTTCATTCGAACACAATCTGGACGTCCACCGTTGGGTATAGCCCTTTCCGCGAGTATTTAATCTCTTATCGAATGATTTTCGTATGCTTCTTTTTCGTTTTCTTTTTCAGAACTGATGGAAGTTTAATATTGGCGTGTTTCGAGTCTCTTCTTGAGATTTATTGGTATTTCTAGTGAATTTATCGTGCTTTAGACGTAGGAATATTTTACTTTTATACTGTTATTAAAATATGGATGGATTTTTGGCAAAAATGAGGATGGCAAGGGGGATAAATGAATTAGTACTGTTTAAATAAAACTAACGAAAATAGATTTTAGTCAGAAGGATAATGCATGGTGAAATTTTTACTTTTCGTTTTCATCGTTTCAGAGTGTAAATGGAATAAGAACTGATTCTATTATATTATGTCATAATATAAAACTGAAAATGTGCCATATATAATTATTTCACTCAATTCTCCCAGGTTTAATAAAATCTACTTATGTACAAAATTTAGTCTAACTGATTTGCGTATTTCAAATATAAATGATTTATTTAATTATAGTTACGCAGGACCTCGGGCGAGTGTCAGTGATAGTGGTATTCTATTTTATGTAACGATATCTACTCGATAATTTTTTAACGTGAAAACATTCAAACTTGAATTTAATTTTAATATAATTATCGTGGAAGTGATTATAATTAATCATTTACAAGCAATGTTAGCCTCACATTAAGAACGGCAACATAAATATCGAGACTACTATCCGAATTCGAAAGAACTAAGTAGAACATATAGCAAAGTAGGTAATAATTTTTTCTATGTATTGTCAAATATTTTCAGATGTGTTATTAGGACCATTATTACAACAACGTTATTCTGATATTTTAACAAAGGAATTCTGTTCTAATTTCACTATCAAGGGCAAGTCCAGAACTGATTTTACTTATACATCTTCATACAATGAATCAAGTTCTTTTGATATTGAAATAATTAATATGAGGAGCCCGATGAAACAAAAAATTTTTCTTATCTTACGATCAGACGTAGATACGTCAAAGTGAATATACGATGATATAATATAGCGTTTTTAATCACAAAGATTTAAAAAATATTTGTGATTTTAATTGGATAACACATGCACAGAAAGAACAGAAAATATGAAATATTAATTAAAAATATATACATAAATCGAAGCCATAGCATAGTGACGAGTTTAATTTCAATAATAATCAACATTCTTTCTTTCATTCTACACAAGTATTTCACGATTATAAATATAATCCAATTTTACGCTATTAAAGCATTTATTTCAGAGTTAATATTTAACAGCTTCTCATAATTCCTGCTTCGTAAAATACACACAGAGAACGAAAAACACCTAACCAAAGCCTATAAAATACTACTTATACCTTTCTCCTTTGAATTTTGATTATTTTATTTTCCACCAAACATCAGCAATAGTTCGTGATTTTAATAGCATGCCCAAATAATCCAAAATCACAATCAAATTTGTGACGTCACATTGTTGCGACGTATGCACTTGCACGCCTATATTTTCATGAATATCAATAATCGTGGAAGAAAATGGAGAGGAACTAGTGCTCGGAAAATACCCATGGGAAAAATGGCCCACAGAGGGCACTCTGCCGTGGCAAGCAGGAGAAAAAAGCGGGGGTGCTCTTTAGAACGACCAAACGAAATTATCAGATCAAACAGTGGCACCGTCATATTAATAAAATGGATTTGCCCCTGTCTTCAAAGAAAGAGGCTGAACATCGTCATCATCGTCGTCTCCCGTGTAACTTTGTTTCGCGCAACTCCCGGGTTAATCATGTCGCGCTAAAGCGCGCAACTTTTTCATTTCCGCGATAAAGTGGACTTCATTGCTAATACTTGGTCGCTGTGTTTGAATCGTATTCATTACGGAAAGAAATAACATTTTAATCCATCAACATAATGTAATCTGTTCAACAGCATTTTCTGCAGCGAGTATTATTTCACATGTAATATGTGAAAAATGTATTTGTTATTGCGAAGAATATAAGGAATGTTGCAAAAGAAAGTATGTAATTTGGAACAGTTTTTAAATTTGTAGAAATGTTTTAACCCTTGAAAATGTGTCGACTTCTAATTTAGAAAAAAATGTGAATTTTATTTTCAGGTATTTTATAATTTGGGAGTAAAAATGTTGACAGGGTGTTTCAATATGGAAAAGTTGTGATTATTATTTTAATTATCCTACATCCTATACATCTATATGGATTTCGTTTGTTATTCAGTACTATCAGTTTTGTTTAAATAACAGCAGGTGAAATATATAATCCTAACATGAAAACAAAATTTAAGTTTGACTTGTGGAAAAATTGGAATAATTGTAGTTTATTTTAAATTGAATCTTAGATTAATATTTTATGAAACTGAAATTCAATTGTTGAGAGATTTAGTCTTTTTTTTTTTAGTGCAAGTGAAAGGAAAAATTTGTAAATGATTTTAATCTGTAGAAAACTTGATAGCAAATTACAATTTTGCAATACACTGCTACGAAGTTTCTTGACAAAAAAGCTGTGTATTTTAATAACTTATACCTGACTTAAAAAACAAAGTAGTTATAATTACAAAAAGTCAAATACCATTCGACTAATTCAAATTTCTCTAAACAAGTTTTAAGGAACTGTTTATATTTCTGAATGCAGATACACTGTCGTTCATGAGTATTAGGACACCTACTGTGTGTGGAATAATTTTGTGAAAAACGTTGTAAATTTATTGAAAGGCGCTAACAAATTTTACTTTATTTGGTATTTTAAATTAAAATCAGAAAATAAAAACCTAAAATAGGGTCGTCTTTGGACTCATTTTCATGGGAAAAACTTCGTCCATTTATTGGTAGTGCTCTCACGCATCTAATAGACAATATAAAAGTTTAAATTTTCGTTAGTGTCTACACGTGTTCAAATTGAAGAAAACTTTCCTGATAGAAGCGACTGCTTGGAAAACCGACTTGAAGGGGTAGTATTCAAAACCCTCCACCAGTCACAGTGTTAATAACCATATGGGCAACATTGTACCAAGGCAAATAGTAATATTTGTTATGAACACTGTATTTATATTTGATTTATGGCGTTTGGATACGTATTGGTGAACGTAAATACCAGTAAGCTGATCGAAAGCCTGGTTAATCCTACTTTAAAGAGAAACAAAAACTGAGTGTTTCGTGTTCCTTCAACGGCTGTTTCAATTAACCAAAGTAAACTGTGATTCGTGGTAGGGGAGAAATCGGTTAATATAACGAGGGTAACGATTTTATAAATTGACACACTTTCACCTCCTCCATGAATATCATTTTTCGATTTTTTTTCAAAATTAGGGGAACTTTTACATAAGTGTACTTGTCTATAAATAAACAAATGTTATTGAATGTAAGAAAAAATATGTTTTTTACTGTTTTTCAAAATTTTCAACCTAACCTTACGGAAATAAACCAAATCTAAAGTTCAATTTGTGTGGTAAATAATGCCACAAGTATTATAAATAATTTAAATATCATCGCTATTTAGAATATGTTAATGATTCCAGTTTATAATATTCTTCCTACGAACAATTTTAACGTACACATGTGAAACTGGTGTTCGTTGCAAACAACCATTATTACTTGAATACAGTTTTTTTCTGTTTCTGGTGGACTACTGTCTACAATAATATTGATACTAATAATACAAAGAAATTCTATTTTACATTAGTCTAAACTATAAACCTTGGTTAATATATTTATTTAGTTAGTACTCGAATTGATCATTCTGTCTTTAACATTGATTAAATACATGAAATATATGTTTCGTATACGGTGGCCAAATACTTTGGTGAGAAGCTGCAATAAGTGTTTGAATGGGAGTAATTGAAGGCTTTGCTGCAAAAAGGAGGCACTCCATAATTTACTGAAATTGAATTATAGGCTAGCATTAAATGCAAAAAAGAAATGAATTGTGAGTTAAGTGAAGGTGAAGATGGTTCTGTAGTTTCTGGTACAGATGGCAATAATCAAACAGATGTACTTTCATACTATTTCGTGATTTAGCAAGCATATTTCACTATAATTTTTCTAAAATTGTTTTTTGATATGTTTACATTTACCAATACATAGTTTTATAACATAATAATGGTGTTTAATATGTACCCGAGATAGGTGGATTTTTGTACAATTTGGTGCAAGATGGGGCAGCTCCACAATTTTGAAAATTCCCCCAGCCACAGAGAAAATATATTTTTTATTAGTAATAGTGCTAAATGGTGTGTTAATATGTAGATTTTAAGTGGACAAAATACTTTAAACATAGGTCTAAAAATATTTTGTTAACATTGTTTTCGGTAGTTTTCCAAAAGTCTAACATGCATTTGGAGCTGTCCCCTTCTTGCTCTGCAGACTTCAATTCTATGTCCCCTGACAACCCAAAATGTCCAAAGAAAATTATACAGAATTAATCGTGAATTTCCACACATATTAAACAAAACTACTTTTACGGACTCCACGTTTCCATTTCTAGCATAAAGTACAAAATACAGTAATACAAGAGGAAGCTTCAGTAGCAAGATGATTCACTGAAACGTTTACATTTCTTAATTCGTTAGGTTCCCTGATCGATTTCACGGTGCACAGGGAATCCGAAGGGAAAGTGGTCGCGAAATACTCGCACGCGTCTCGTAAGTAAATTACCAATTGCCTGGTTGATCCTCCGATTAACGCAGTATCAACATCTCAGAAAGCGAAAGGAAATGAGCCCAAGCGGGCGCCCGTTCAATCAACTCATCGGGATTTAATAATAAGAGTGTTTGTCGACTGATTTTTCTAGGAGCGTTCTAGCAATTACCTCGGCGATTGCCACTTGAGCCCTGGTTATCGTCGTCCTCGAAAGTCCTCGATTAAATTCGGTATAAAACTAACGAGGAAACCTTGTCAAATGGGTGTCTCAGATTTGGATGAAGCTTTTTTCAGAGAAAATAGAGGATATGGAACGGTTGGAGACTATATTGGATTTCGCTCCACTATTTAGATAACGATATGCAAGTATTTATGAGCAGTCAACTAAATAATCAAGTTCGTAGTTTTATTCACAATTTCCTGTCTTCCACACTAGTATCTCTATTTTTAGTGGCATAGTATTAGCATTTCAATTCTCATTTTTTCATTTTCCTTGAGGTTGCAAAAAAGCCACAAGTCATTGGAAAACCTTAAGGCACAAGCTACACATTTTTTCGTAATACAATAAGTAGTAGTCTCAGCTACAATTTCCTAATAATAGAAGGGGTCACTGCCAATACTGCCTTCCTTCGAGAGATATAAAGTTTTATAATTTTCTTTTTGTCATCCTCGTTATGCTCCACTGAATTTCAGAAATTTAATCATTGTCTTGTAATAGGCTATATCATTTTTTGGAACAAGTGTACAGTAATTAATTAAATGCCTCAGTTAAGACATTTTAACTTTCTAAATGTAAACCAAGTCAGTATTGCATTTGTGGAAAAAGTGAGGGCTTTGAAAGATGCAGCTTGTTATACCATTTAGCTTTTCCGATTATCATGGGGCTTTGTATCTCCAATTAGACGAAAGTTAAAATAAATTTCTTTGTGCCATATATTATCACTTTCAATCAATAACAAACGGAATTACAGAATATTATTTTATTCTATCTTAGTGACAACTGCGACTACTATGCTCATTCACTGAGTTACAGGAAATGAAAAGCATTTGAATAGAATGCCTCGTCTTCATTAGGGTTAAAGGAAGGAACTAAAGTAAACTATTCGATTTCTTCGATTGCTCATTTCATACATTTAAATCTAGAGATATTAATGATATTTGTAACTAGCTGCTATTTTCTTTATTTTGGTTTTGTATTTGTACTTTTATGTGCTCTATGCTTCTACTTTATTTACGTATTACTTGTATAATTCTTTCTCTAATCTGCGTTTTGTTTCTTGCATTTATCAAACGGCTTCCGTTTAACTAAATAAATCAAATAAATTAATAAAGAAGCTGCGCAATACTGTCCCACAGATAAAGAATACGTGAAGAACTCTGATAGCTGTGAAACCAAGTTTTCGCTCTCCACATCCAACATCACTTTGAAGCCAGTTTTCTCCCTGCCAATCAAAGAGTCCACATAAATATGATAACAACAATTTTTGCACGCCTTGCCCCACGTTTACACGCCACTAAATCATTCATATTTCATTGAAGTTATACGAACGAACGCATAAGGAAGCACGCTTCTTTTGTGAAATAACAAGTCATTTAAAATTCGTGGCAGCCGCGGGAACATTGGAGGACGCGTGCACAGCGAAAGAACCAACAAAAAGGGAAACGATAGCGCCCGTTTCGCAAAAGCTTCTCGCTTTGTGGCGCCGTTTTACGACAAAAGGGCCATTTACCGTTCTCGCTGGAGAGCAAGAAAATAATTCCCCAGAGAGATACCAGCGTATACGGCTCTTTAATCATAGATTGCGAGGACTAGAGGATGAGCGTTGATAACTGAACCCGCAAACTCTTTGACATTATCTACTTGCCTCAGCGAGACGCCTCTGTTGTTTTATGCTCATGTCGATTTAGCTATGAACCACTCGCCCTCCAACTGAAACCTGAATATTTCTCAGCGATGATAAAACGATCGCGGGATTACAATCATACGAACCTTTCGAATGTGTTGAAAAGATCTGAGTAAAAAGAAGGAGCTTATTAACAAGGGAATTGCGACGCGAATAGTATCGAACACCACAGGAAGCAAAACAACGCCACATATTGATGGTGGATTGTTGGGGCTATTCACGCTGCATCCATAATTAACGTTGGCGATATTTAATTAAATATTTTATGGTAAATTAGCTTTTCTTGTGAGAGTATGGCTATGGGCGGTAGAGAAATGTTTAACGATTTTAATGAAAGATATAATGTGTATAAATAATGGCCTCCCTGTATGGTAATTGATAGAATATATTATTTCCTATTTTGGGGATAATTTACCAATCCGTAATTTTGCTTTAATCTGTCAACTACGTAGGGAAGACGAGTTAACTCGTCATTAGAAAATTCATCTGCATTGGAAGAGGCAGGTTAAAATTTAATAATTACACCCGTGCCGAAGCAATTATGCAGTATTCAGTGTGAATAAATTGAGTTACCTTGCCATTCATCATCATCAATTACATATTTGTGAATATTTAATTATAAGTTTGGAATATTATGATTCTAAGCTATGTATAGAGTGTTTTAAAAAAGGGTTACAAACTTGTAGAGAATAGTATTTATCTAAGCAAGCAACAAAGTTTTTTATAAATATATGTCCCAAAACTAATTCTTGTTGAGATATACGGGACAATGCAGGTGGAATTCGTTTAAATTTTGCACATAGATAATGTAAAGCACGTACAATTGTACACCAATGTATTAAAAGCGTAGGGCACACGACTCAAAAGTTTAAAAAAAATCGAGTTCAATGTGTTGCTTCTTCCAGTCCTTCGCTATACAGTGAGTAACGAAAATATTCGGACACCTTTTTAAATCGCATAACTTTTTTAAAATTAATCCAAACGACTTGAGTTTTTTTGAGAAGCTAGAAGGATTAGTTAGTAGATGGAATAGCGAGAAAAATAGTAAAGGTCGATTTTTCAACTTTTTTATCTCAGCCTGTAATGAATGTTTGAAAATCCCGTTCGTAGATTTGAGTAAGTTGCATACATGCCTAAAATTTCATAAAAATCGGTTAACGTTGCTCTGACAAGGGAAGATCCCGAACCCGGAAATTAAAAAAATTCTGAAACTTTGTGAATATGTAGGGGATTTCCTCCTGATTACAACGCAATTTTTGTTTGTTGCCCAAATTCACTCTAAGGGTGGTGAAATTAACCCCTGAAAATTCGGCTATTTTCCGATTTTATTTTGCAACTCCCAATCTGTAAGAGATAGAAAAAAAGTTTCTAGACAAAAGTTACTTCTTTTAATTAGATCTGTCATTTGGTAGAAAAATATTTTACAGTTCGCAAGTTATAACACAAAATCGGAAAATAGCCGAATTTTCAGGGGGTAATTTCATCCCCTTTGAGTGAGTTTGGGCAGCAAACAAAAATTGCGTTGTAATCAGGAAGAAATTCCTTACATATTCACAAAGTTTCAGAATTTTTGGAATTTTCGGGTTCGGGATCTTCCCTTGTGAGCTATAAACGCTTAAAAATCACAGAATAAGGTCGAAAATCGCTGATTTCGGGATTTTTGCGATTTTTATGAAATTTTAGGCATATATACAACTTACTCCATCCTATAAACGGGTTTTTCGAATTTTAATTACAGGCTCAACAAAAAAGTTTAAAAACGACCTTTACTATTTTTTTTTGCTATTCCGACCAAGTGCATTTTTTTCAAATCTACGAAATACGTCACTTAGCAAACTAATCCTTCTAGCTTCTAAAAAAAACTCAAGTCGTTTGGATTAATTTGAAAAATGTGGTGCGATTTTAAAAAGTGTCCGAATATTTTCGTTACTCACTGTATGTATGCACTGACATGTGAACACAAAACCGTTAATTAAATTGCAGTGGCGAGTTAACGGCAATCCATACCTATAGTAATTCCAAGCGCATATATTTTTACGAATTTACAGTTCTAATTTGAAACATACATTTATGAAGAATTTTTTTACCACTTTAAATCTGAAATATCACCTGTAAAATGTTGCAACATTTTTCTTGCAGCGTCCTGTACATTTCCCCTAATATTTACATTGTTTCTCACATCTTAATATTTGCAGACGATCTTCGAGACTATTAACCTTGCATCTTCAATACTTTAGGTGTAAGCACTGTTCACATGTATGGACAGTCAAGTACACACTTAACACATTTATTTTTACAAAAACTTCAATCAAGGATTTATTTTCTAATTGTTTCTCATTTTCAATTTTTTTAATTACTACAAATATAAAAAAAAATTGCTTTAATGTTAAAGTATAAAATCTTTAAAAAATGAACGATTTGTTACGTATTTTTTACCATTTTAGATCTGCTCCATATTACCACCTCAATTTCTGAAACCATGTTTCTGTCGAAATTTCCATAGAAATGGTAGAGCTTCACAGTAATTGAATTTTCACGCTAAAAAGCTACTGATCTTAGATGTATCAGCTACCATTTCCATATTTTGTTCATGCAATTGTTACATTTTTAATATTAGTTTTCCTCGAAACAAAAACAGTGGTCGATATTTACACCATATTTTGTAACGGAAAATTACCGTTCTCAGATCGAAAGAGTTTACCAAACGTAGTAGATTATTACATGCACAAAATTTTGATCGCCACGCACAAATGGGCCACACGTATTTCGTTTCGAAACGGGCAGGGGGTTAGTTGCGACGGTGAATGCACTTAACGATTCTCAAATACGTATTACACGGGCACGAAATGATCGATCACCCTTAGACATCTGCGCACTTTAAAGGTACGAGCGAAAAGCAATCTTGGCGCTGAGTAAAAATCGTGACTAGGCCATTCTCGCATCGGCAGGAAATTAATCATAATAATTCGACTACCGGCGGCCGACCAGCAATCATTCTGGTCGCGCCTTCGTCGTTCATTATTCAAAGTTGAACGTTATAGTCAGTAAACTGGAAATCTGCAGATTCACTACGCGATGAAATACTACTAGTAGTTCGTTGTGAGCCAATTTTTGGTAAACAGACTTCAAAGTAAACAATCCACTAATCCAAACACGGAACATTATTACTATTAATTAATTCTTAAATATCATTTCAATTGACAGGGTTCGCGTAACAAGATTTGCCTTCCTAAAACCGGGAATCCACTTGAAAGCTAAACTAAGCTATGCTATTATGCTATGCTAAGTTTTAAAAAATTAGCTTCAATACATTCTTATCGAACCGTTTCCACCAAAAGCTACGCGAATCTGTGCTATGTTTTTTTTATATGTTATCCCACGGCCAGACGTATTATAGTATAAATAGCATAGCTTAGCTTTCAAGTGGAACTGAAAGTTAACTTGAACTTTAACTCCTTAAATTCAGCAGAAAATCATATTTATATTTTCAGATTTGTTGCCCTCTTGTGAATTGAACAAATAAAAAATCATGAAGATATGGTCTAGGAGAAGTTCTTTTTTAATTTGTGCTGAGAAGCGAAGTCTTCTCAATCAGAAAAATTATTAATGTCCATTTCACAAACGTCTACTTTGGAAGAATTTGCATTTCAGATGTAAACTAAGGACAATCTAACTTACAAGGAGAGTATTTTAGGTGTCCGCCTCCGATCATTTTGATTTTTGGATATGTTATAGAGGACCGAAAAATAAGAAATACGTGTTTTTTTATTTTTCCCCGTTTTCATATTTGGGGGGTGAAAACTGCGTTCAAAGTTAGAGTTGAAAAATCATTTTTGTGGAAAAAATGGACTTTTTGAAAATCTGGTGAGTCAGTCATATTTCGCATTCAAAGACACAAAATTCGTCCATTGACACTATTCCCCTATCTCTAATAGTTCTCGAGATATTTCACAAAAATGATTTTTCAACCCTAACTTTGAACGCAGTTTTCACCCCCCAAATATGAAAACGGGGAAAAATAAAAAAACACGTATTTCTTATTTTTCGGTCCTCTATAACATATCCAAAAATCAAAATGATCGGAGGCGGACACCTAAAATACTCTCCTTGTTAGTAGATAATACATAGGACATTATAAACTAGTATAACTACATTATACACTAGTATAATGTAGTTCAGTTGGTCCCTATGGCAAATACATTTTTTATTCCAACAACGAATCGTTGGAATAAGAAGAACAAAAGGAAACAAATGGATTTGTGCAAGTAGGAAGGGATTAACAGACATGTTGGGGGGTCTCGAAGGAGGAAGTTGACCCAGGTGCAGCGTATCTTCCTGGCGGAGATCGGATCCCGGAGGATGCAACGAAAACAGCATGCACCTTGTCACTTTTCGGTGACTCGCGTATTAAGTTCTCCTCGCACGACAAAGTCGTCATGTTTTTCTACGGGGGTGGTCTGCGCATGTCAAAGTGTTAAAAGTTCTTTTCCCATTGGCCTCTTCAAAGGAATCCTGTTCCGTATTGTTTCACCAATAAATAAATATAAAAGACGAGCGCTAAAGATTTTCAAACTTGGGGATTCAAATGGACTGCGAAACTGAGACGTGCTTACAGTCGCTTCCGGTTAGGTTAATAAAAGATTGCACAAAATGTAGAATACGAATGACGAGGAACTTTATTGTTCATAACGATCTTCGAGGAATATGCTTTTCGATCAAGTTTCCGGTCGTATTTTCTGTTGTTTTTAGGCTACTCTAATAAAAGTACAGTTTTATCGTACCATAATTTTACTGGTTCCATTAATTAATAATTCAAGAAATCGGCAAGGGAAAAGTATTAATAGGAAAGTTTCATAAATGTTGATATATTCATGAAACCCATTGCAAACCCCTTAGTAGCACAAAATATTGATTAAATAATGTAATGTTGATTCCAAATATTATATACACATACAGAAAATGTGAAATAAATATTCAGAATTTTAAAATAAATATTCAAGAAATGTAAAATTAATATTTAAAAAGTGTAGAGTAAATATTCAGGAAATGTGAAATTAAAAAACGTTGCAACAACCGATAATAGTAATAACTTGGTGATTTTTCAAATGGAAGTTTTTCTTTGCCCGTCATATTACCAAAGCAACTTTGAATATAGAACATCTGGGTAGCATTGCACCAATAACAAAACCTTGTAAGTAGGTAATACCCTCTGAATAGGAAAATTGTAAAGTTTCAACAGAAAAAGATGACGTTGAAAATCTTTTATAAAGATGACGGAAGGTCGTAGTTTAATTCTGGGTGGATAGTTTTCTCTAAAAATGAGTTCGTGTCTCGCATTTACTGACGGACAGGGCTTTCGCAGCAACCTAATAAATTACGCTACTCTGATGCTTCCGCCTTCGTGCAATCTTCCTCGTTTCTAATTTAGGAAAAGCATTTATGACATCTGCCTCTTAATACTCGCCGTATCTTTAAATAGCATGCTTCTTCGAGAAAAGAAACGGCATCAACGTATAAAATATGATCGATAGTGAATGTGGGCATTGCATTTTTAAGGTCTCGTAACGTGAAAATAACAGGATCCATCCTGTAGTTTAGGTACTCACCCAGCGATATCTTGGACCCGCGTCTGCAATGCCGATTTTTCGAAGGGTTCCTCTGGGATCAAACTGCAGAGCAACTGCATCAGACTATTGGCTACGATTCCACTTCCGGTCGAATTACAGGACGCTTCCTGCACCTGGACCTGGTCGTCAAGCTTTGCCAGAGTCTACAACCAAGAACCAATCGTCTTTTCATTTTTCTCGACCAATCATTTCTTACATTTTAGAGGCAAAATATTATTGAATTATGGATTTATGCACAATCGAAAATTATGTGTATGAAACAATTGGGAATTGTTTCTTCCAATTGCAGTCCTGGTAAATTAAATATGGAAAATTTCGAGACTTGAAGTTTGAATGCGCGCATTTTGTTAAAGATTCACTAATTCTGTGCTAATTCTGGCACCTGAGATAGCGGTGCTCATAATGATTAAGAATCGGTTTGATTTTTTGTTTCAGATGAGTCTGTGAGCTGAAATCACTCCCGCCAGGGTGGTATTTCTTTTCAAAGGTGTGATTTTTACCTACAGAAAACATTGAAAAAATACAATTAAAATATATAAGTAACTTAATAAATAAAAACAAAGTTTGACATTGTTATTCGTTGTATTCACTGAGAAAAAAACCTGAATGTTGCCAAATTTTGTGCCCTGATTACAGGAATGACTCCATAAATTGACCGATTTTTACAGATGAAAGTTATGTTTAGTAGTGTTAAGTTTAGAATGCTGAAAATATTGTATTGTTATAAAGAAATTTGAGTATAAATAGTACAAACAGCAGTCGACATAAGATCTAAGTCTAAGTAATTTTGAAACAATTTGGGTAAAAAAATTACTGGTAAAAATTGTTCTCACTGCGATATCTTCTACAGATTTTTCGGTCAATGATATCACTGATTCTAAACTTACTATGTATTTGTATATTTTCCTCTATTCGCTCTATTATAAAAAATTTTAATTTAATGTATAGGGTATTGCAATTGCTACAATTAACGAGTTACTTTCAACAGTTCGTGAAACAAGAAGTTGTAAACAAAAGTTTATGAATCTTCCACTAGAAATATTTTGGTGTCTCTAAAAAAAAATCTGCCGTCACATGTTAACAAAAATTAATTTTGTATTCTACCCTTGCATTCTTCCCATTCCCTCTAAAAAAAGTATACCGTACTATTTTTAAAAGATACAGAGGGTGGCCAAATTATTATACTCAGAACATTATCGTGAATTTTTGGGATCATTTTAAAATGGATTTAATACGATTAAAAAGAAAATCTTAAATTGGCAACTAAAGGTTCCAAAAAGAAACTTTCTTCGGTTTCCAAAACACTCATGGAAATTTGACTACGATCATGAGTTCGCAAATTATAGGGATTCAAAGTGAAAAGTACCTTTTTTGCTTTGATCGCGAATAACTCGGTCAATAAAAATCATGCAACAGAACCAACAAAAAAAAACAAATTAAAGAGAAGTGTTTGTTCTATAAGAACCCTTCGTTGAATTTACCGGAAAAAAAATTTTGGGCCCGTGCATACGTTCAAATAAGCAAAAATTTCTGAAACTTTATTTCCTGCGCTTCATCTTGATAAAACAATATCATAATGGATGAAAAAATTGAGTCCCTGATTCATAAACTAGAAACTCATTAAATATTTTTTGCGACCATTTTTCGCAGAGATACAGCAATTCCATTACTTAAACCTACAAAATCTCAAACCTTTTTGTTTGAGTATAATAATTTGACCACCCACTGTAAAATGAAACAGAAATTTCAAAGTTATTGCGAAAGTAATATCGTCGGCTTGGTAAAACTAACCAAGTCGGGCATTCCATCCTAAAATATTCAAAGACTAATAGAAACAATTACTTTCTAAATTTCTTACAACAATAGATTAACAAAAATCCACATGGGGAAGAAACATTGATAAAAGACGATATATTTCCCATTAAGAATTGATAATTTTCTGCTTACTACATTTCCAACAAACAGTGAGCAGTATACAACCACAACAATCAAAAGTAATTCAATCGTGTCACCCCGCTTAGTGAAATAAAAATAAAGGCTACAAAGGCCAAACCGATATAACGAACAAAGCAATAAAAAAGTATTCCCACATGGTTTTCCACAAACTCATCTACTAAAGAGCATCCTCTCTAAGAGCAATACTCCTCTACTCATTTCTTTCGAAAGCCGATATCGCTATTCTAAGAGGCTCCACGAGCGATCGTGAAGCTGATTCTCCCAAAATCGTAATGTCTACTCCGACCGGCAGCTACTAGTCGGGTGGTCGCATGCTTCCAAGCCTAAAGATCACCCGGATGCTGGAGAAGACGAATTCCTGGCACGTTGAGTCATTGATACCCAGCTCGCTGGACTGGACGATCCAGCGCGTATGCACCACGGGCGACATTTAAAATGCTAAATTAGAGGTAACGAGTCAGAAGGTCCCGATAAGAATCCAGGAGAATATGGCCCCTAAACGGTTCAGCCTCGACTTCGATAAGTCCTTCGGGGAACACTTAACAGCTTACGTTTCCCCGTATTCGTTTAGGTTTTAGGACAGAAATTGTCGCACAGCAGAGTCCTACGGACCCGTTAACAACTCTGCCACGAAATTTGTTGCCCGTCCGGTTTGATTTGGCCCCCACACGGACCCCCCATTCCTCAAAGGATCCTCAATTTGGTTATTTTCTTTGTTGGGCAACGATTTATAGACCTAAAGCTGTTCCCATTTGAAGAGAAAAAAAAAGGTCGGTATTTTATATTATCTACGTCTTTTTAAAAACTCACATTTCGGAAATGTGTTTCTAAAATTTTATACCGGAGATTGGTGGAACTACGAAATTATGGAGGTTTGAAGTTTCGAAGTGTAAGATTTGAAACGCGCGGATTTGCGGGTTCACAAAAGTATTAAAATGTATGCAACAGTGTTACGTCCTTAATTGATAGACTGCAATTTCGATAAAATTAAAGAGGTTTGGCCACTTTTTTTCTCTTAACACTCGTAAATAGTAAAATTATTAATTTTCACTGTTTATTTTATTTCTGCAAATAGGCAGTTGCAACTTTTAATGAAAATAATATCGTTGCAATTGCAAGTGCTCAAAATGTTTTCCAATAGACATAAGTTGCTAAAAATTTAACATTTATTAAGGCACATTTACAAATTCTTCCAGCCACAATGATGAAATTGGGAACTGTTGGTCCACCCTTAACAAATTTTACGTGCATATTTGCATATGCTTTCTGCATATGTTACATGCATAAACATCTGCAGTCTGTTAATAAACATTGTTAAAAAATTCTAAAGAGAGAGAGGAAGGAAAACTAATGCAGGAATAACAAAATTCAGGAGAAGTGCAAAAGTGTACGAAAAACTTTAAACGAGTTTTTCTACAGAAGTGTGTTTTTAAACTTACTTCTAATTCAGTAATTTTTTGGTTCCTCGATTAAGATAGTGTGATTTTTTTCTGTGAGAAGACAAAAAGTGGATGAAGAAAAACTTTTCTTCCCTTCTTCTAAAAAATTGTTGGAGTTTGCATTCCCATTAGAATATTATACTACATGAATTATTTCTACTATATACCTGCAATTGAAATGAAATATAAATCGTTCTCCACTGAAAAATCGGATTACCAGGCGGAAGTTTTAAAAAAACACTCAGAAAAATTTATCTGAATTAACGAAATAAAAATATAAAAGTCGCATAATGAAGAATAAAACGCCAGTAACATGTCTATCTGCTTAATTAAAAAAAAAAATTATTTCTCTATTTTTCTTCACCAATAATTCTTCCCTTTTATTCTAATCTTTACAAATAATTTATTAATCCAATTCCCAAACCCATTGACACTGCCTGCTATCCTGACAAGTGTCCCAGCTTTTTTAATGAAACCCAAACATAAGTTTCTCACTTCTCTGGTTTTTTAATAAAATTCAATTTCCAAATTCCCCACAGTAATTGCATCGCGGAAGCACATAACTCGATATTTCAACCAAACCCGCTGTACTTGTCCTCGACCCTTTGGACTTGAAGTCGCCTAGGTTACCAGGACGAATTTTTCCCTTTTTTACGACCAATCGAGCAAGCGTCATCGAATTTGTTCTACGCGTTCCAAGAAATCGTACGAATGCACCAGTGGAAAACGGAGGAAAAGGGACAAAAGCAGAGGGGGGGGCAGCGGACCTCGAACGATTTACGGGAAATTGTAAATTTGTTTGGCCGACGGACGAGATTGAGAAGCATTCGATTCGTTGACCCTGCAGAACAATCGGTTTCTTTGCGCAATGGCCCGAACTGGGATTCTTCATGGACAGTTTAATAATGGAACGAGCCGTGTTTTCATGACACACTTCGCATCGGACCTGCAGATTCGTTGTCAGCACTAAATGGACCCATGTTTTCCAGTAATTCGGAGTGCGATGAGAATTAAATAATTCAGAATGCTTAACGATATGATATATCTGGATGACGGTTTTTATATGCAGAAGGGGTCATTGATAATTATCGCGCTGAATTGAGCCGATGTGCTGTGAATTAAGCGCTCGTAAAAAATAGATTACGTACAACTGGAATATTAAACTGTATTGAACTGATTTTTTACTTCGCGAGATTCAAAACCGTCAAAAGGAGAGAAAGCATGGTCCCAAAAGGAGACAAGTGCAACTTGAGTTGAGCGTGACTGCTAGGCGACTCATATCAGTTAAATTTCTTAACGATCTAACTAAAAGCTGGTCACCATAAAATAATTTCAACAATTTCCAAATCTCAGTCCTAGCATTTCCAATAATCCAAACGTTTGTTCACGTGTTTGAACAAAGTTAAATCGTCCCCTGCCGACCGCGGATCTTCTTGACTCTAGAAAATAGAGATCGGCTAACAGCTCAGAAGCACATTGGTATCGCGAATGTAAAGTGGGGTAACAACGTTCGGATTAAAAATTCAAAAACCCTCCAAGTGTTTTGAACTTATTTCTGGCTTTGTATTCTCGAAAGTAAAGCGCGAGCTTCGAGCAGGGTAGCAAAACGTTCAGGTTGAGAATTTAATAAACGGGGTTGAAAACGGTTGTGATATCGGTTTCGGTTCTCGAAACAATTATAAGATCTGAAATAATTTTGAAACGGTTAGGACTGAAAAAAGTTCTGGCTTATATCCATACCATAACGGTTATACAGTCGAATTTCGATAACTCGAAAACCTCTATAAGACGAAAATTTTCTTGATTCCCTTCCGCTCCGCTGTAAACACCTCTACAACTCGAAATAAAACTTCCTAAACTTGAACTATATTTTGCGTCCTAAGTTATGTATTTCAGCTCTACAACTCGAATTTAGAAGAACTCCGACCTCTACAAATCGAAGTTTACTTCTACATATGTATTACAAAATTTTGTAGAAAGATCTCTAAATATTGAGGAAAATGTTTTCTCTGTATTATTCACGATTGAAAATGCTTACACAAGCAAAATTGATTTATTATAATTGTAACCACCTAATTCAAAACGGGTGGTCAAAATTGATACACAACGCAAAATCACATATTTTTTTAATACGTAATAAAATTTCGAGCATAAAATGTGTTTTATAATTATTTTTATATACAGTGGCGGACGAAAGAGAATTTACAACCTTCAGAATCGCATGACTTTTTTAGAATTGGTCCAAACGACTTGCGTTTCTTTTTTTAGAAGCTAGAAGCATTAGTTTGCTAAGTGAAAAAATGCAATAAGGTCGAAAATCGCTGATTTCGGGAATTTCGCGATTTTCGACCTTATTCTGCGATCTTTAAGCGTTTATAGCTTAGAGCAACGTTAACCGATTTTGATGAAATTTTAGGCACGTATACAACTTACTTCAATCCACAAACGCGTATTTTGAATTTTCATTACAGGCTCACAAAAAAAGTTTAAACAACGACATTTACTATTCTTTTTGCTATTAATCCTTAATCCTTCTAGTCCGCCCCCCCCCCCCCTCCCTCCGCCCGACTAATTCTAAAACAGTTATGCGATTTTGAAAGTTGTAAACTTTTAATACAAACTTTGTATATTTGATTATAGGTGTACAATAAACAATTGACCTTTAAAACTTGAATTTGTCTTGCTTTACAGCTTCACAAGTCGAAAAATTAACAGTCGTACAAACCTGTATATAAATTGAATTTTCGTTTGTTGAACCTCTTTTATTCGAAAACTCGACAAGCCGAAACTTGTATAATTCGAAGATTTTTCCCTTCTCTTGAGATTCGAGTTCTCGAGGTTCGACTGTATATCGGTTATACAGTGAACTCTCGAAACCGATACATACATTACTGTTATAAAATCGATATTGTGTAGAACCGTAACCGAAATCAGTATAGTCAGAAATTTCGGTTCCATATAACAGTTATTCAGAACATCGGTTCTTCAAAACTGTTTGAATCAGAACCGATACACAAAAATGTGAAACAGTGATTTTCGGAACCGTATCAACCCCTGCTTCTAAATTAAAAAAAAAAAAGACTTCGGCCATAAGCTTCGAAGGAACATGGAGAATCCGAAGTCCGCCAGGTACGGGTCAGGAGAAGGAGCGTCGCGGGGCGATAAAATATGAGAGGAACGTCCGAATTCTGAAACCCACGAGGAGGTTGTTGAAAAAGCGCCGATAGGAGGACGAGACAAAAGATTAGGCAGGGTCCTCGAAACGGAGCTTGATGGAAGCGACGGCGGCAGAAGTACCCACGCACATTCTGCATGGAACACACGCTCCTTCCACCGTATAACCCGATTCCTGTGTGCACGCGCGGCTGGTGTGGGTGACCGAGACTATGTGCCCGCGCATGTGTGTGCATGTGCGTGGGTGACGTCACTAAAAGCTCTCTCGCCGCTAATGCATTTGCGGAGGGGGATTCCCGGGGGAGGAACAGGAGAAGGAAGGCGCCAGTGCCGTATCTATGAAACGTGAAAAATCGATCCTGAAATCACGACGGCGAATTCGCGCACCGATTACGTCGCGTCATTGAGCGAAACGATTGACTTCGGGCGTAATACCGGCCGTCCGGCCGTTTGCACGGTGAGGATAACACGGAACAGCTGCTTCGAAAATTATTGAACGTAAAGGGAGGAAGGGAACAATGTTCGTGAAGAGACAAGGTGGAAGAGAGGAGGGCAGTAGAAAAGAAGAAAAAGAAAGAGGGAAAAATACAAGTGCAGGAACAGGGAAAAAATAACTAGGATCTCTGAAACACTGAAGAAATGGGAAAGAATGAAGTAGGCGGAGTTCTTAAGAAAAAGGAAGAGAAAGAAATGTGGAAAAGGATCGTTTTTGTAAAAAAAAAAGAAAGGAGAATGGGGGAGTGGGTAATATTCGTAAAAGAGAGAATTTAAAATGTAAAAGAGGTGCTTGAGAGGAAAAGACTAGAGGAGTGGGGATTATTTTCAGAAAAAATATTCAGACTTTTCTGTATGTTAAATCTATTTTCTGAATTGCTTCATCTAATACAGTCGTCACGGAACGTAGTATATGTAGATCAGATAATGAGCGACATTTAGCATTTGGGCTGAATATGAGAATTTAGTAACTGGTAAGCCGCCAGTGACATTAAAAGTGAGCAAAATTCAAACGAATGTATTTTTCGATTTGGTGTTGAGATAAAACAGAGGAAATTGAAGATGAAAGAGTTATTTAAAACCGCTGGTATTCTCCTATAATTAGTTTTCTGATCTTTTTTTACAATAGTAGGTTTTAAAACCCAAAATTCCACAAAGATACTACAGGTAGTAGTACACATATTTAGAATATATTAATGTAATGATTAAATATTAATACAAATACATTTCATATGCGAAATGTAAAGATATATTCCAACTTGAAGAACTATGTAAGAAATTTAAATTAAATAAGGCAAACCTATATAGTAGATAGTATATAATTACAACAAAGATGCATAAAAGAATAGTAGATATATACGTTTAGAATAATTTGATGTAACCTTTAAAAGTTAAACTTCACGATCTGAATGTTTTAATAATTGAACAGGCATTATTATTCGAAGAACTAAATTCGATTACAAATAATAAAAATATACGTGAAACTTGTGCCAAGGTGTGTAAATCATAAAATATGGATAAAATAACTTGATTAGTAATTGAACATCTTCTTGTAGTGGACTAACTGAGTATAAAAATTTTAATAAGAATGTTTTGCAATTTTTATATACCAGAAATTTATAATTCCCACTTCATTTATTTAAGTAAATGTAATTGCATAGAAAGATTTATATAAATCAATGAAGTTATACAAATCATAAAAACTGTATACCTTTCTCTATTTTTAAGAAGATATATAAACAATATCACATTTAATTAAATCTGAAGGTGAAATCTGTTTTGGCGAAATTAATATCGATTGTACAATAATATCGTTATAATATCATATGGAAATTTCAGACTCATCGATACGTCAGTGAGAACACGTGCGTTTCAACCTCGCTTCTCTACTTTCAACCTCGTTCTCCCCTTTTGCACTTCACTTATCCATTAGAGTCATACCACTGTAGCATTTTCTCTGTCCACCAAAAGAATCGATAACCACCCAAAGCTTCAGAACAGTGACTTCTATAATTACACGATAGTAAAAATAGAAGAAAAATAAACGAGACAAAACGAGATACTCACCTCTTCCATTAATCTCAATTTGAAAGAAAACCCTATCAAATATCACTTGTAAAAGGACATTCGAATCAAATTTCCATTTAATATACTTTAAACCTCGACTGGTTGTTCTAAATGCGTATATATGTAATATTACGTATCAATTAAAAACCTTGCTTTTATTTGAAGAATTAAAATTATTTTCCAGCAACGAAATCTGAACGATTACTTTTTGTTTAGCAACGCAGTCTATTTCTGCTTTACATTAATTGAGCACTAGGGGAACGCTTAAAAATTTCCAAATCAAAAACTACTTTCGAGCAATTTAACGCGAGCTTCAGTTCTCCCGATTTCACGAGCGCTAGAAGTTTTATCTAATTGTAAGTGCATGTATGACAATTATCATCCAGCATCATTTCTCATGTACCTACATTTTGCCGCGATAAAGTTGTGAATTAAAAGAAAAGATGCTTGTTGAACGGAAATCGAGCCCGGTCAATTTACCAGCTTGACTTTAATTGTTTATAAGTATATTTAAACTATTCGAATGTCTACACCTACTATTTTGCAAATATCATTCTACAAATGCAAGTTGAAATCGAATTCGAACAATTCGAGTTCTTCTTTTGTTAGGGATATAAAGTGAGGATGTGAGAAAATCGGTAAGAATTTTCTGGACAGTTTTCTACATTTTGAAAAGTAGGAAGAAGCTCCAGCTCCAATCACATTTAATAAAAGAAGAACTCCAGACAGCTTTCATTTTTCGATAAGAAAAAGGAATTTTCAACACTACTTTTTAGTAACCTGTGGCCGTAGTCCCCCCCCCCCCCCCCAAAAGAAAAAACGAATTATGTAAAAAAGGATAATCAACTTCAACTTTAATTTTTTAAACTTCATTTTTTATTTCATTACTCATGCATGTGTAATATCATTCCAAATCTCTCCAAAATAATGTTAGAGCATCCAAAAAGAATGTTCGCATATTGCATAGAAAAGTAAAACGCAGGAATGAAAATTTCAGATTCTCTGGTGTCGTTCACTGCATTTTACCCAAATACAGTAAGAGATACATAAAGAATGATTAAACATCTTGTTCGAAGTCTCAATTTTCAAAATGTTCAATAACACTAAATAGCTCTAAAAACGAGTACGGATATATTTAACAGAAGAGGGTCGACATTCGGAAAATTTACTTAATTGCACTTTTCTAAACATAGAGTAGATATGTTACTGCAGGAAAAAGTGTTCTGTTTCTCAGAAACTAACTTCATTATTCAGTGAGAGTCAAACATACACATTTCCATTGATATAAGCGTTAAGAAAAGTTACTTTCAAGGTCATCGCAAGAAACGCCCCTTTATTTTCAACAAATTTGGTGTTTAAACCTCTTTTTTGTGTCCCTTACTGTTTTCAAGTACAATGCAGTGAACGTCAGCAGAAAATCAATTTGTACAAAAGACTCTTTCGCCTGTGTGCGTACTGTAATATTTGCAGCCGAAATTCTTCGATGGATTTCGGCATCCAGCTTACCGACTTGTGTTCGAAGAGTTAAATACTCGAACGGAGCCAGCTCCAAAGCAGTAGACGCAAGCTGGAGCCGGCCCTAAGACTCTTAATCCTTATTTTGACAAGTCGGACAGGACAGGCATGATCGTCTTTGCCTTCGTTTATTTACCAACCACAAAATGAGCTCGAAAAAGGAGCACGGCAAAAGAGAATCCGCCCGCGTATTGCTGCCTCGTGAATTCCTGGTTCACTGGGCGCTCGCACGGGATCATTGATCGCGAATTGTACAATATTTTTATATAAAATACTCACGTTCTTATATAAATTATATTGAATTTCAATGAATATATCTTTAATTATAATTATACATTTTTTAACTACAGAATAATTCCAGCGTTTTCTGAAAAGTCCACTAATACGATAAACGTTCGATTGTATTAACTTTACAAATTTAGAAAAAGACACCCCTGGAAATTCTACTTCGGAAGGAAACATTTTATGAGAAAAATACCATGAACATAATTTATGGAAAAGTAATTCTAATAAAATTCAAGTAAAATTCGAATCTTCATTTTCGTGAAAAATTGTTTTGGACATTTATTAAATATGAGTGCATTCGACTGGGTATGGTCGAAAACAACAAATCTCGTGTTAGATTAACTATGCTGCAATTCGTATTTGCAGACATTGTCAAGATTATGATTTATTTTATATTAGTGTTAGTACTTTAGCTTTATTATTTTATTTACATGATTACACGGAGCAATCGAGAATATTCGAGCCTACTGATAAAGTACATAAATTCTAAATTACGCGATAAACAAACAGCTCATTTTCAGAGGGAAAAAAATAGCTACACATTACAGTAGAATATGATTATCTGAGAAGAGGCATTGATGTATCTCAAAATGTTTCTACTATTAACTAGCTAAAAGCTTAACTTGCCATACTGATATCATTAAAGCTTGTCAAAGCGGAAGAATTCGTGATTTGTAGAATTGTGTGACTAATTGATTTTCGAACGATTGTACTATACTTTTTCCTATTCCAAAGTTCTGTATTTTTTAAGTGCAGCATTGACCAAAGATCTCTGGTCGATCAATGAGCAAATGAATTGGTGTGCAAAGAGTTAATGTTTACACATGTGTGGATTTAAAAAAGTACAATTAAAATTGCCTTACATGCATGAATAATCAGAGACATATTACAATCCGAAGAAAATTTTCCAAAGAACTAAATAGTAACTGTACCAAAGTGATGCTTAACATACCTCTAGATGTTGAAGTAGCAGATCCAAGATGACCAGAATTTTGTTGCTCGATAAAACTGCTTCGACGTTAGTGTCGTTTCCGCAGACACTAAGCTTATACACTCGACATATCGAAAGAATAGTTCTGAAACATGCAAGGGAAGCCTATTTGAAACGCAAGAATAGAACGTTTTAAATAATCAGATTCGAATGGTGCATTTATTATTGGTGTAAATGGTTTCAAAAAATTACTGTGAATAAAACAGGTTTTTGCACAATTTTGTCCATCTGTTGCTCAATAAGTTATTCAACAAGAAAAAGCACAAGATCATAAAACCATAAAATGTAACACTTACTTATTTGGAAGATTATGAGATACGTTCTGCACTTGCAACCCCAGGTTTAACAGATTCGTTAAAACATCAAATCCACTCAGATTTCGAAATGCATTTTGATCGAGTGGACACTGAAACATAAGAAAAATACACGATCCCTAAGTACGCATACAAATACTTCAACTCTCGTTTCACAAACAGTGATAACTTTATGCACACTTCAATGTAAATATAATAACATCTTACCGATTTTGTAAAGGCTCTTGTCATTTCGCCAAGACACCGTTCCAAAGCAGCAATAGCGACACTCGACCAGGCGGTTTTCGAGTGATTGTTGTACAATCGATCGAGTTCTTTTAAATTCCGACGAAACTTCGCCTTATTAGACGACTCGGTAGAGGTATTTACATCCACCTTGTGATCATCTTCCCATTCTTTGCCGCGTAAAATCATTCGCTGCTTCATTTTTCTGCAACGGCGCTTTAAAGCTCTCTGCTTCTCTTTCGCGGCTTTAACCTCGTTCGAGTGATTATTATCGATAATTGATACCGGCAAATCGCGGATTTGCGATATATTGAAACGCTGCAACTCGTCCCGAGATGGTTCGCGACCATCGTGCGTGCTTCGCACTGCGTCAAGATGCGCTTTACCTTTTAAGTGGCTTAACAGATATACTTCATTGGGTATCTGCAAAAATACAACGGTTATCAAAATTAATTTAAGCAAAGCATCAACAAGAATGGTAGATATAATCTAATTAAAGGAGACAAACTCACAACTGTTCCGCATAAGGAGCACTGCTTCTGGGCAGGATATGATTTCAAGGTAGGCGGAACTTCCTCCGACCTCAAAATGGAAGATTCAACTGCCCTTTGCCGAATATGTTCTATATTTTCAACATGCCTCCTGGCTGATTCTTGTTGCTTTTGAGCTATCTTTTTCTGTAATTCTTCTTGGTTTGCTAACTGAGCTGCATGAAGTGCTGATAAACGTTCTTCTCGATCTCTAGCCTTTTCTCTTGCAAGTTCCTACGGTTTTACTTTTAATTAGTATTAATTTAATGTCGTTACCATTTCTTACAGCTTCAGATCCAGGTAGCACAAGAGGTCTTAAAAACGTCGATTCTACGTCTGTTTTTGGTCTGACTGTCTTACGACCTTAGACGTATTTAAGACGTCTGTCTTAAGATGAATGTGAAATTTTAAGGACCGAGTCTAAAGGTCGAATGATGATATTCTGTAGAATATTTCGCGTCACTGGGCATTTTTTATAAATAATTAATAATAGTTATATACCTAGGAATTAAATATGTTTACAAGGAAATGTTGGGTAGTTTCGAATAGCGGGTGCTTTGTAAGCGAGAAGTCTCGGTTCGATTCTCGTCAGCGCGCAATTTTTTTTTCTCAATGTCCGAACTCAGACCTGATGAAAGACGTCTACTGGACGCCCTTAGGACTTTACAAGACATTTTTAAGGCGTCTTGAAAGTCTGTGATGGAAGTCTTTAAGACGTCTGTGTGCTATCTGGGGACTGTCATTAATTAAATGCAATTACCTGACGTTCCTTTTCTCTTTCTAACTGCATTTTGCCAACTCTTTCTTCACGTTCACGCCGTGTTTGTTTCATTTTCTGAATACGCAATTGTCTTTCCGCTTCTAAGGCTCTTCTGCGTTCTTCAGCTGCTGCTTCTTTAGCAGCTTTCTCTTCCTGGCGACGTTGACGTTCTTCTTGAATTCCCTAGAAGTCAAGCATAAACATTTTCGACACTGAACTCTCCTTGGACCCGAGGCGTGTATGCGTGTGGGGCGACGAATGCATAGTGATTGAGATCTGAAACACTTCGAATCGCTTCGAATCTATATTGTATATGTGGCGAAAAATTTGAATCACTTCGAACATGATTCGAAGCGTAAAACTCTTGAAAGTCTTGATAAGTCTTGAGTCCTGATAAGTCTTGAGTCTTTAAAGATGCCAATTTGAATAAAATCTTGTTATTAAATAAGTAATAAAAGCATTATATACTCTCTATATATGTAACACTGTTATAGAATTATATTACATTATATACAACACTGTAAAATACAATTTTAAATACGATTTTGTTATTGAATAAGTAATATGTATGTATAAGTAATAAACTTATTTTTCCACAAACTTTGTCCCAATCGTTGGGAAACGGTTTTTTATTTTATTTAATTTTCTTTCTCTCATTCCCTACATATCAACATTCGTAATATGTACTGCAAGCTATAAAAACGAATAACGTATATAAAGGTATTTATGATAACTCGAACTTTCTGGACCTTCTCTAATATTTTATGTCAATGATGCTACTTGAACAAAAGTAATCAAAAAGTGTATAAGATATTGAATACTCATCAAGTTTTCAAAACCTATGAAGACATTCAAAACTTCCAAGACGATCAAAAGTTGCAAGACGTATAGAAACTTTAAACACTCAAGACCTATCAAGACTCAAGACGTATCAAGAATTTCGAGAGATTTATGCTTCGAATCATGCTCGAAGTGATTCGAATTTTTCGCCACATATACAATACAAATTCGAAACGATTCGATGTGTTTCAGATCCCATTACTAAGTAGTCATAGGCAGGGGTGTGCGGGTATAGGTTACGGGTACCCGAGCCTCGGGCCGGGTCGGGTAACGATCGGGACGGGATTCCGAAAGTTTGTCGACACATAAATATATTCGGGAACCCGTTATTTCGGGACCCGATTTGCGATTCGGGGTCCGACGCTCGATTCGGAACATAATTTTTCCGTCTGGTAACAGTTATGTTTTCTTCACTAGAATTTAAAACAAAATAATATTATTTCACACGTTATACTGTGTACTATTTTCCTTGCGTAAAATTGTTTACATCTAGTCACACTACAAAATCACAACTTAATAGTTTAAGTACAAGACTAGACAGAAAAATTATATTCTGAATCGAGCGCCGGATTCCGAATCGCAAATCAGGTCCCGAAATAACGGGTACCCGAATATATTTCTGTGTCAACAAACTTTCGGGATCTCGACCCACACACGGAAAAATACCGACCCGACCCGAGTCCGAAATATCGGGTACCCCCACACCCCTAAATATAGCCTCATTGTCGAGACGAAAAACGAGTTTCTAATTCTTAGTACTTCCTGTTTTAAATTTAAATAATAAATAATCGTACTTTGTTCAGATCTCGCAAACCTGGCATAACCTCTATCCCGTACAATCACTATAATAATTTTACATAACACAAGCGCCAATCATTTCTTATTAAAGATATTATTTTGTGCAACATACTTGTAATCTTTCTTCTTGTTCTTGACATAATGCCATAAAGTCGTGCCTTTTATTCTGCGCTTCAAGTTCGTTAATAAATGCAATTTCTTTTAACTTGGAATCTTCATCATGAGCTTTTCTTACTATTTCTAATAGATGCTGCGTTCTATTTTCTTCTGCTCTTTTTAATTTCAATTCCATCCTAACCCTCTTATCCTCTATCAATTGATTTTTCGCACTTTTAACGTCTTTCACTTTGTTCAACAATTCTCTTAACCTTTGCGACTTTTCCATTAAAATCTTTTGACGTTTGTGCTGCGCGCAAGCTTGCTTCGCTTGGTACCTTCGTAGAGTCTCGGGCAATGATCTTTTCCGTGACGGAGACGAGAGCTTCTGATGCAATTCCAAAGCTCTACCAGGATGACGAGCTACCAATGCACGTAACTGAGCAAGTGTATCCACGCACTCTGCCCAGGACATACCTTCCAACACACTTTCGTATCTGTAAAAGTTTGTTACATATAATATACCATGAAATAAAGTATAAATGCGATGAATAATACGACACGTACTTATCATCTAGACTGATGTCATCAGATACTGTATTAGGAGATGTTCCTTGGTCATCCTCTATCTCAAGTACCATCTCACCATCGGTTTCATCAGTTTCTGTATCGACATCAGTTTCTGTACATTCTAATTCTAAGATTTGTCTGTGTAAAGATGCTTCTTCATCTGACAATTGCTGCGATCGTTGAGAATCAGCTTCTTCAGTCTTTCTTTCTTCTTCTAAAATTATTCTTTCCCTTTCTGCCTGTGCTGCCATAAATTGCTGTATACGTTTCTCAAGTAATTCTGCGTCACTTTTGAAAATAGCTGCAATCATTGACGTAGAATTTATTTCGTTTAAATTAACCGTGTTCTTGAAAACTTCTTCTACCTTATCCTTAATGGTAAGACTCGCAACTGATTCTCCTTTGACTTTCTCTACCTCGTTACTTATATTCTTTCCTTCTTTCTCTACGTTACATTTCTTTTTCTGTTTTCCATTCCCATCCGGAGTCAAACATTTCTTTTTATTCGTTTCCGAGGGACTTTCGATGGCTAAGGCTGGTAGCGACGTAGCGGTACTAGGTTTGTGAAACCTGGTAGACATATTTAAATTATGAGTGCTGCCTCTCCTGCAACGGCTACGAACTGTTTGCCAACCATCAGTTTCCTCCTTTGTTTTTATAGCAGCTGTTTGCTTTGTTAATACTTCTACCGAGCCGTTAATATCTTTATTCTGATCTTTCTTTAATGAGCTTTGCTCTGATATCTAATAAAAATTCATAGATATCACAGGTTGCTTATCAAAAAGAATAATTAAGTACGTTACATTACAATTTAAATTAGGAGAATTCAAGATTATATAATTATCTGTTAGTAGGATGAAGAGCAAGAAGAAATACCTTATTGTCGAGTGGTTGAAATCGCTGCCTAACTATTACAGATGTTCCAGGCCTTATTTTATTCGAAGATGATACATTTTTATCACTTAACGTCGTTTTACTTCGAATAAATCTGAGAGTTTCAGGGAGACTTTGTTGCTTCGCTTTAGCAACTTTCATTTGTGAAACCGTGGAGTACGCTGGTTTCTGAGTATTAACTAAACTTCTACTCGAATTATTCGATGACGTATCAGATACAGTCTTCGCAATAACTTTATTATTCGCACTATCACTCACACCCGATTGCGTTTTTAATTTCTGATTAACTTTATTGGAAACTTTTGTAATACTTTGCAAACTTTTATTCACAGCGGTAGTACCGCTATTCTCTTTTACACCACTGTTCGACTCTATTAATTTGTTTTCAGCTGTTATGTTTTCTATGCCAACAGCTTTAATATCTTTCCCAGTACTCTGCTTTTTTACTTTAGCGTTAATTTCATTTTTCCCTACTCCTAAATCATTTTTAGGACCTAATGGCTTCACTTGGGAATTATTCTGTGAATTCAATTTATTATCCGTCCCAGCAGATTTAGAAAATTCCTTTTCTGTCGGTGTAAAAGTAATTAACTGCGTATTTTTGTCATTGTGGACTTGTTCGTTTTTTTCAATTATCACATTCGTATCTGCTATTTTAATGGTAGCGTTGTATAAACCATTTTTAACTGGTTTTGAAACACTTTTGGTATCCACTTTACTTTTTACATCACGAGGCGAAACTTCATTTGCTTTTTGATCTATTAAAACGGTGCCACAAGTTTTCGCAGATACTGTCTGCTTCATGGGAATTTTATTTACTTTTGCCGAAGCTAATTTATCTTTATTCAATGGTTGGCTCGCTCCCTTGTCCGTGGGACTTTTACATTTCTCGCTCAGGCTTGTCGAATTACTTTTGGAAACATTGCTTTTATGATCTTTTATCAATTTATTCGCACATTCTCCTTTCGTCTGATTTGTTTTATTATCTATAGCAATAGGCTTACTTTCCGAAATCATTTGTTCGACAGGACTTCGGCACACAGATTCTGTCGGGCTCATTCTTTGAAAAGGACTAGTACATTTTGGAATCATTGTCGAATTCCAAATGCGACAGGGGGAAGTCTTTCTAACTTCCCATGCCAATGGGGTACGCCTCAAGGGCGGAGGAGAATTTTCATAAGCCCATTTGACTTTGAACCATTCAATTAAATTATGGAAATCCCTTGTATAATTCTCTAAAACTAGTATCACTTCTTTGCATTCCGAAATGTTCTCATCTTCTTCGCATGTTTGATAAATGCCATCAACTGCTCTTTGCAAATTACCAAACAAGAAAGCCCAATATCTTGCCTGTAATTCTAACATAAAGAAAACTTGTATATTAACACGTTTACAGCCTCCCGACTGAAATAATTTTAACTAAGATCGGATTCAGATATATTGGCCGGTCGATTCGTTTTCGCGAACAGCTAGTGATGGGATTCAAAGCACTTTGAACCGCTTCGAATCTGTCTTGAATATCAAGCGACTACTTCGAAGCACTTCAAACATGATTCGAAGCATAAAACTCTTGAAAGTCTTGAAAGTCTTGATCGTGTTGGAAGTTTTGAAACTTTGCTTCAAAGTCTTGGTAGGTTTCGGACCCATATCGTCCACCACCGACTCGCGGGACAATACAGTCATAAACTGCTAGTTTTAAACCTGGCTAGTTTTTGTCAACCAGATGTTCATTTTCAAGACTCTCAAGACTTACAAGACTTCCAAGATTTCCAAGATTTTCAAGACCTATCAAGACTCAAGACTTATTAAGACTTTCAAGAATTTTAAGCTTCAAATCATGTTCAAAGTGCTTCGAAGTTTTCGTCATATATATATATATAGATGCAAAATACTTCGAAGCGCTTCAGATCCCATCACTACGAACAGCGATCGAGGAGAAATCAGCCACCACCATCTGACGATCGTGGATTTGTCAATTCGAGTTGCATGGCCCCCGAAGGGTATGGTGGAGTAACGGGAACGCTGCTCGGCTCCGTCTGAACTTAGCCGTGTGGCTGTTATTTATTCTTAGCGTAATAGTTGTGTGCGTTACGAAGCTACGCGTAAACCAATACGAGATAAAGCTATCGCGAAAGAATCAATAACACCCGATTTTTTTCGGAGCTAACGCACATCTATTTCGATGTATGCATTTCTACGCTAAGAACTCGGTTTGGCCTACACGTCAGGAGCTCGGTGCTATTCCCACCATTTCTGGCTCACTCTAGTTCCACGAAGGCGCGAGCGAGTCAGAAAACGTTAAGAAAAGGAGCACCGAGACAGGCAAGCAGTATGGTGGAAGAATACCCCTTCTGAAATTCACCAGCCATTATATCTGAATCCGACCTTAGGTCGCCCTCTGACCCCATACACATACGTAGGTCAGGACTGAGCGCACACTTGAATTATGAAATTCCTACAGAGAGTGCATTGACCTTTGAACATTTTTAACATAAATTCAAATGCTTTCTCCTGAGGGTGTAATATTCTTATTTTCTTGTCTGATTAGAATTCAGTATAAATTGTCGTAGATGTACTGTGCCCCGATGAAAAGAAGTCGGTTGAAATGTCACAGGGGCAAGAGGGGTTCTTCGCTCGCATTGGCTCCCGCCGCTCGTGTTCCGTTTGCTTACTTTGTATTCGTCGACGTTGTCACGCCAGACAATAGGGATATACTATTCGGACTCTGATTCGGACCCTAAAGTTTCTCAACCGACTTCTTTTCATCGGAGCACAGTACTATATTTTCATGATTATCTACAACAGGGTTGACTAACTGGTGGCTCGCGACCCTCCACCTTGCTGCCACGCTGCATGGCACCCTCCATAGCTACCAGACTCTGACGATCACAGTCGAAAAGAGAAGGAAAGAAGCAGGAATCAACTGCGATCGTCAGAGTCTGATCGGTAAGAAGGGAGACCGTTCAGCATGGCAGCAAGGCGGAGGGGCTCCCAGTGGCTCACGAGCCAACCAGTTAGTCAACCCTGATCTACAATAATGCACAACGAAATAAAATAGGATTACAGTGTTAAACATGTAACAAATTTACTATCATTAAAGCTGGAAATCCACCTAATCTCCTTGTCATTTAAGAAGGAACCCGCCAACAGACAAATACAGACCTGTTCTGAGCATATTGGCGCTCATTGGTGCCGAAACAAGCCACTATTGGCTATACCCCAACCAACACTCCCTCGGAGCCAATGAGCTCATTCTACATGCGTGAAACGGGTTCCTTCTTAAATGACAAGGAGATTAGAAGCTAAGCTATGCTATGCTGTGCTATGCTATGCCATGCTGTGCTATGCTATGCCATGCTACGTTTTAAAAAATTAGCTTCAATACATTCTTATGGAAATGTTTCCACCAAAAGCTTAACTAAAACATAGCATAGGATACCAGAACTTAGCTTAGCTTTCAGGTAAATTCCCGGCTTAAGAAGTGTTACTAAGCTTAGATTTATTCAAACATATCCTTCCCTTAGAACTTTAACTTACCAGATTTTTTGTCTCGACCAGTCGAAGCTGATCGCACTCTGGTTGTTGGTTTCATAGATCTTTTAGTTGTATTTGATTGCGATATTCTTGGCACGCTGGGTGGTTTTTTGGTAACCTTTTCAGTGCTACTTGTTCCGACCGGTACGTTAAAAGCTATCAAATTTCTAGCTGCCCGACCTTCTTCTTGTATGAGTAATCTGACATCAGCCATTTTTAATAACTTTCTATGAAGAAGAACAACGTTCAATGTTTTCCTTCTGCGTATGTTTAAATACTATACCGGAAGATATGAAATTCCAATTACAATATAAGAATAATATGTACATAATACACTGAGAATAAAACTCCAGTGACTCATTGTTTGTGTAAACATTTTTATAAACACAATTTCTTTCAGCCTACATAGAAAATAAGAAGCTTAAATAAAGATAAATTTAAGGGAATAAATGTTTCATGTAATTCTGCTCTCTTAATTTCGTAATAATAGATTGAACGTCAAATGTTTTATTGCGCGTTGGAGGTTATATTAGTGTCATTTAAAGAATAAATACCACGAACTATGACGTTAGAAATATTTGTTTAATAAAGTAAACCATCGCATATCAACGATATTACTAGGATTAATAATTGACAATACATTTCACGAATAAATTTGCAGTTTATTTATGTCATCGGACCGTAACTTTCAAATTATGACGATGTTTATATTTTTAACAGTACAACTTACCTTTGTCGTAATAACAATTACAAAACATCAAAGAATGGTTGACTACAGACAGTTTTTAAATAACGAAAACTTCGAATTGACATTTCAATAGTGATACAAGACATTTTATGACAAATATCTTCCAAGTTTCGCGGTAGTTTGTTGGTTGCACTGACACTACTGCATTAAAAACTGCATCCGCAATGTCAAGCAATGTTTATGCAGCAACGAAAGAAAAAGTAAACACAATGTTTCGTTCGAATTAAATAGTGCAACATTATATTATAATTAACCATTCTCAATAACAGCTAAACTATTTTACTAAAGACAATCCTGCAATTTTCTTACTTTTATATAACAAATTCGTTTCCTCAACCACCAATCTTCAACGAACTTTTTAATCAACATTAAACATGTACTAATATATGAACATTTTTTATATTTATTTTGAACAGCGCATATACATTTTGAATAATGCAAAATCATTTTCAGTCCATGGCAAAACCACAAGGACCTTATTTATACCTCTGCGATTAAGTTCATCAAATTAATTCACGGAACCTGAAAATATTAAAATCCAGAGTTCCTAAAAATAATGAACACATCGGACTTATCTTATCTTAAAAAAAAAGAAGCATACACAGTATCAAAGATTTCTGCCGTCGGAATAGTCGCAATCAGTGTTTTGCTAAACCTCATTGGTTATATGTAAACGATGCCGAAGTAAAAATTACAGCCGCAGTGAAATTAACAGGAGTTTTACGTAAGCAGATTTCCGCTAGTAGGTGTGTACGATTTAATTAAATTTAAAAGCCACCTTGTCCCTTATGCGCCCGCGACAAGATTGTATATCCCTTGAACGAATTCTTAAATTGGCTTACGCAGTATAAAGGTGCGTTTTGACGTAACAGTAAAAGTCATGAATTTCGCTGTCGTGACAGTGTATGACAGCGTGACATTTTTATGCGCCTGTTGTTATGCAATTTTACTGTCACGATATCTAGTTACTTTTAAACCTTTGGTTTGTTGGTTGGTTGGTTTATTTACTCCGCGGATACAAGTACTTATGTACAGAGTGTTATTCTACTGATAATCAATACTGTGATTATACAGGCAAAACTAAGACGAAAATCAAAGGTGATGAAATTGCGATAATGGCTTCGTTGTCGAGAAAATTGACTTTGAATTTCAGCTAAATCCGCGTGCACCGTCGGCGTCTGAGGGGCACGCGGAGGTAAGCGGAACGCGTCAGCTGTCCGTAGGACGTCCGCGTATTTAGTTAAAATTCAAAGTCAATTTTCTTGAAAACGAAGCCTTTACCGCAATTTCATCACTCTTGATTTTCGTCTTATTATCGCCTGTATAATCACCCCCTAGAGTATTGACTACTAGTAGAGTAACTCCCTGTATGTACAATTTTAAACCTTTGAAACATGGCGTCGAGTTACCGCAGTTGGAATTGAGATTACAAATTTAGAACATGAAAAAACGCCGCTAGAAAATCGAACCTGGCGCAATTAAGACACAGTAATGTCGCGACAGCGAGTTAAACGTCCCGTCGTCGCGACATTTTAGTTTTCACGACGACAAAAGTCATGACATTCAGTGCCATGACCGTAAGGCGTAAATGTCACGACTTACCGTCACGTGCAAACGGACCTTTAAGTTCACGTGCAGCGCCATCAACGCGTGATAAGATGAATCGCGAGAAGCGGTTGCGAGGGCTGTAGCACACATTTTGCGTGTGGAAATTTAATTAACACTTGGTTAAAGTGTCTCGTCTGGGGGTTGCACCATAGATCCCAGGCTGTTTTTTCAAGTCGGCTGGGAGGCCGATTATCACGAGACGGTGACCAGCTGCGAAAATAGGATTAAAAATCGATTTCGAGGTTTCTAGAAGAAAAAGCCACTAGAGAAGGCGGACAATCTGCCAGGCTTTGCGGGGCGACGCGGGGATATTTTCAGATAATCGTACGTATTTTATGGATGCACGTAAACCAGTCATATTTACGTCCTTCTTGTACAACCGAGTACCTCTGTGTAGTCTAGTTCTCCACGATACCTGACTTGTTCATTGCTGCAGAAATTCTTTGTTTACGCGTTCGCGTAGCATGCAGTAGCATCCAGCAGCTTTAGAGGTTGGCAGAAATATCGCAGCTGAAATGTAGAATATCGCGGTGTCGTTTCGCTTTTCGGCCGATTTCTATTGTTTACCGACGATAGAACACAGTAAAAGAATTCACCTTCAAATTCTCCTTTCAATACGCACAGGTATATACAGTATTTATTTCGATACAGCTGCACGTAGGGTGACAAACTGTCAATTAACGGTCAATCGGCATTCATTGCCGGATTTACGGGAGACCTTTGTGGCACGAACATTCGGGGAATCTCATGGTGTATATTGTGCTTGTAAGAATAAAATGAAACATTCTTTGATAACCTACATTTAGTTTTCTTGGTCGTTCATTCACTTCACTTATCGCCTGTACCCGTGTATTTTATGTTTTATCATAAGTTTAGCAAAAGTACTCACACATTTCTTTGACCTTGTACACGGATGCTTATTATGCAGTTTTGTAGAGTCGACATATTATCGTCATTTTATTATTATGTTGCGAGCATTGTTTATGCCCTTGAGCGATACAAACGTAGCGCTACTTATGAAACACAGAAGTAAATATTTAAACCCTAACAACTATACTTCGGAAAAAGCATTGATTCTCGCTAGGTCCATGAAATTAAGCAGCAGTGAGTATGGTCACTTTTAACACCAAACTACTGCGTAGAAACTCTCGTGCGTTAGTGCATTCTGAGTCCACCTAAAACTGTACTTTTTTTGTTATTCGACCAATCAACTGTGTTGATATCAAAAAGATCCGGCAAATGAGGATTCTCAAAGAAACTTTACATTTGTTGGCCTTGTCACTTAATCCTTCAGCGTGGAGGCTTCCGCCCAGAGCAGTACCTAGCCGTGAGTTGAATTGCGTTGGTCAAAACCTTGACCTCTGCTGTTAAGGCATTAGTTCTGGGTTAGCGGACCCCCTAATCTAATCAATCAAACTTGCATCGCTCCCAAACGGCCACTCTCTTGAAGAGACCCTCTTCACGGCAATATCTCCTCCCCAAGGCCTACATAAAGTATACCAGAAGTGCACAGCACGCACTAATTCGGGGGTCCAAAGCCCTACTCGCTACACCTTCGCCTTACATCCTTTGACGGGGCTTGTCATACCGCCATTGCGGACAGCTTTCCTATGACGAGTCCAGCTCGGCATACCGCGACGAAGGGTTAAATACAAGTTTGTAGTGGAGCTATTTGTAGAACATAAACGTTGTTTGTAAATATAAGCTTGTAGAATGTAATAAATCACGAGTAATATTATTTCAGCTAGCATAGTTTTTGTTTTAATGTGTACGTATTGATTGTACAAAAAAAAATGAATTAGAGAAAGCGTAGAAACTTTCTTCTAGGGGAGTTTAATCAAACATGGCTGTACTGACACGAAGGATTATCAAAGAAACACAGAGATTAATGCTAGAGCCGGTTCCTGGTATCAGCGCTGTACCAGATGATAAAAATGCTAGGTATTTTCACGTAATTGTAACTGGACCCGAAGATTCGCCGTTCGAAGGTGGAATTTTTAAACTTGAGTTGTTCCTACCAGAAGAGTATCCAATGACGGCTCCTAAAGTTAGATTCATTACAAAAATTTATCATCCAAATATAGACAGGTACTTTTATAAACATATGTTTCTTATTGAGTTAGAAAATTCTCGTCGTTAAGCATATACTTTGGTGGTACTTTCTTATTGTTGTTGTTACTTTACCACTCTTGAATATAAGTAGAATTGAAATTTAAACGAGGCAAGTCATATTATTACTTTATAATACGCAATGGTGGTACGATTTTATTTGTTTGATGTACATACTTGTATTTGTTGTATAGATTGGGCAGGATTTGCTTGGACATTCTTAAAGATAAATGGAGTCCCGCTCTTCAAATAAGAACAGTTTTACTATCGATACAAGCACTCTTAAGTGCGCCGAACCCAGATGATCCTTTGGCAAATGACGTGGCTGAACTCTGGAAAGTGAACGAAAGCGAAGCAATACGCAATGCCAAAGAATGGACTCGGAGATATGCTATGGACAACTGATCTCAGATTATCCATGATGCAATGTGACGTTACCCCTATCTTTCCGAGTTTACTGATCACTTTACCCGCACCAGCTGCATACCCTGCACCTGTGTCCACAATTTTGCTATAAAAATAATAAAAGTTTTGTAAGAGTAAACAGAATGAAACTGTATTTTCTATATTGCGGGGAATACAAAGATGTCGTGTTTAGATTTACTCAATGATTTGTCGGGCAAACTTGTAAGAAGTCTTCTAACAATAAAACACATCGATCGTCAGAAGATTCTAACTTCAGCAAGGAGGTATAATTTTAATGGATTACTAGTTTTTACTTGAGAATATACCTTTGTAGTAAAAGTAAGTGAATGTAGTATGTTGCGTAAACATTTTTTTCATATACGATTACAGAATGGCTTGTGCAATCAGTAATTTATAACTCTTATTTCGGTATCTTTAGATGTATCCCTGAAGGAAAAAAAGAATACTGGGTCGTTTATTATATTACATTAATATTAAATTCTCTGTATTTCATTATGTGTACTAACTTGTTATCTAAAATCTGAACGTATTTATTATTTACGTGATTGTATAACGTCGCATGAAAAATATTACAATCACTGCATTAATTAAGAATCCAATGGCATTTATTTGTAATTATTTAACCATTTCGAATCATACGCTTATAAAAGCGTCGAAGGTTTTCCAGTAAGCGAGGTTCCATTCTTAAAGTTTGTAGCTGTCACTAATAAGATTCATATACTTCAGTGCTTTATTTATTATTATACTTTCGAACAGAATCTTTCCCTATATCCACAGTAAACATTGATTAACTTGATAATAAGGAACGTCATCTTTCGTATGATTACGTTATCTACATTTTTATTGTGTAAATATAAACAACTAAGTAAAAATATCCAGTCTATTGTTTTTATTTTTATTTTTTCAAACAAATTGGAATTCGTATACAGTGTTCCTTCGCTATAAGCTTAATTTGCCGTCTACGTTATCAGCTCATTCTGAAGCAAGCTATCCCTACCACTTCATACAACAGAATCGTGTCCATACGCTGAAAGCTCGCAGCCGATTCCGAGTCACAGGCTTATAACGAATAAATACTGTATGTATAACAGAAAATCAGAATCGAAAAGTTTGACAGCTGTTTTTGCGTAATCAATATTCGGAAAATGTAAATATTTTAAGTAATTCCTAAATATGTACTTACATGCTCTTTGAACGCAATGTGTTCAAAGTCAAAAAGTTTGATATTTCGATTATTATTTTTCTGACCTTTCACAAAGAAAGGTGTAATGAAATTGTACAAGGCTGATCCCACATAGCACACGACGTCTTAAAGACCATTTACGTCCATTTTACGTCTCTTTTTGGTCTGAACGCCTGACGACCTTATTGAGACGTCTTTAAGGCGTCTGTCTTAAGGGGCTGTTCCGGTCTAGAGCCCATAAAAATAGGTGATCTTTAGGAATTAATTAAAGGAAAACTACTACATATAATATAATGGGATTTTTTGCATTGTATTAAGGATGTCTTAAACTATAGAAATAAATATTTTGATTTATAATTAATCATTGCAGACGGCACTGTGGAGCAGAGCGGCCCTTAGCACCGGGCAGGCGGGGCCCTTTTTCCGGGCCCCGCGCTTAGGGATTTCATTTTGTAAAAATTAAATGAATTAAGTATAATTGTCAAGGTATCAATTTTTCTAAAATAGGTTTTCGGCAAGTCTAAGTGATGCATGACGTAAGGTTATCTGTTTTCACTTAGACGTTTTCAATAATATCGACTTTTGCCCTGGGCCCCGCAAACTCTAAGGCCGGCTCTGCCGTGGAGTCTTTAAAGCCGAAGCGTCAAAAAATTCATCCAAATCGGTGAAACCTGTACCACCGAAATCATTGGTCTCAAATAAAAAACAATGCCAGATTATTAAAGGGCATGAAACTGGCTCGTGGACTAAGCAGTAAAAATTACAAAAATTACAGTTTTTGAGAAAACAACGACACTTTAACGTTAAAATCACTTTTTCCCTATATTTGTCGTCCTTTAAAGACCTTTTAAAATTAAAAATTCTCATTTTTTTAAAAATTTGACTGGTTTGTCCACGAGCCAGAAATATATTCTTCAAAATAAAAAAGTTTCAGTCGAATCGGATAATAGCTTTTTGATTACAAGTTCCACCGATTTTAAAAACATTGTTTCGACAAAAACGAGTTTAAAGTTTTACGTGAGTGCCGAGTGGCCACATGTCAATACCTTTGGGAATTTTACGAATTTCAAAAAATCCTTTTAAATACGTATTCCTAACAGGTTGAATATGCGAAAACTGAAATAAAAAAAAATCGATTTTTAGACCGGCATCTCCCCTTAAGATGAATGTGACATTTTAAGGAATGAGTCTAGAGGCCGAATGATGATATTCTGTAGAATATTTCGCGTCAATACGCATTTTTTATAAACAAATAATATTAGATATATACCTAGAAATTAAAAGTGTGTTGGGTTGGTGCGAATTGCTTGGTAAGCTATAAGTCTGAGTTCGATTCGCGTCACCGCCAAATTTTTAAGACGTCTGTGAGACGTCGTAAAAACATCTTGAAAGTCTGAAATGGACGTCTTTAAGACGCCTGTGTGCTATCTGGGATAAAACAGATAATATTGAGATTTTATTTGCATCAGAAACTTTGCAAATATATTTACTTAGTTCGGTCATGCTTAAGTAACTTGATATTTCAATGGAATCTATTTATTTGTTGAAAAGTGTTACCACTTACATTAGTAAGGTATGAGGATAGCTCTTTTTTGTAAGAAGAAAATTATGATATATGAATGCTTGCAAAAGATCAATGAATTGTTTATTAAATGAGCATTTATGAAAACATTTAGTCAATAAAGAAGTTGATGTATGGAAATTAGAATTTAAAATTACTTTCATATGCTTACAGACATATTTCGAATTTTAGCATATTCGTAATAATAACTTTTTATCGTTACATGCGCGTTCGTTTAGCGAGTGAAAATGTTGCTCAATTCTGAATATGTATATTTTTATTTTATATCAATGAAAATCATCAGTACAATCTTTAGTTTGCTGAGAAATTGATAATTTCGTTGGAGAATTTGAATAAGCAGTTGATCTATTTGTAAACAATCAGAAATTTATATTCGTACAATATTTGGAAATATGGTAATGTAATATTCTAAAGGAAATAATAGATAATAAAATTTAGTTTGAACATTGTAAAAAGACACAAGGATCAGTTATGCAATGAAAAGGTATTTGTAGGTAATTTGCAATAATAAAGCCGTTATGAAATGTCAAACTTATAACCCTGTCTGTAGATGATACTCGAACGTTTCATTATCTTGTTAGAGGTTGCTAGTTTAATCGAGTATAATTTGGTCAGAATAAAAATAGATTACTTACATATGTGAGAATTTAGTGTTGACATTTTAATTTTGTGGTTTTGTTAAAAACCTGCTTTCAAAGGCAGTGGAAGCTTTCCTGAAAGAGATCTATAATTCCTCTGTTTACTATCCCGCAAAGAATTTATTATTAATGATGGGGATTGAATAACAATATGTGATTGAAGTGATAGGTAACACTGTAATTTGTAATCCCTGCAAATATTTCCTAGAAAACGGAAAATAAAGTTGACCGCCCTTAGCCAAGTTAATAGTAAATTATTTTAATTCACATGTAAGACTTTCCATTAATTTTTATTATGAATATATCTACATACTATGAAATAATATTAGAAATTTGGTAAACAAATATTTTATGATTATCCGTAATAATAATTTGCATTTTGCAAATTCGCTTTTGAAATGAGATTAAAACGAGCCGTTCATATTAATGTGAAAAACAATGATATTGAGGAATGTATAATAAACTTATTTCGTATAAAACTGAAAAGGAGAAGCAAAAATAAAAGGAATATTCCTATATGATAGTAACAAATTCTAGGAATGAAGCATTGGAATATGTTTCGGTAGATGTTGCTGTTTACATTTGTTTAAAATTATCATTTAAATAAATGAATAGTTTCACATTCCTGTTATTAATAAACTTTAAATCTGGTATAGTATTTCGCGATTTACTCACGCTTAATCGTCAGATGGTAAATCGAATCTCTCTTAGGTAACCTTTCTAATTTGCAGTCACGTTTATGCAAATTGAGTATCAATTGTGAAACAGTACTTAAATAAAGTCGAAAGCAAAGAAACAAACCGTGTTAATTTTTCAATTTAATTTCATCATGTAAAAAATGTGTTACCTGGTGAGTTGCCATCCGATGGCAGTAGGTCGACAAGTGATCGACATTCGGGCTTGTAGTACTCATTGAAAGGAACAAAAAATAAAAATGCGCTAAAAAGTAAAAAATAATTTTGTTCCTTATTTAATCTACGACTCTCAATTTTTTTATGTCGGCGCCTCATCATTTGCACTGTGTAAATCTGGCGTCGACTTAAAAAATGGGGAGTCGTAAATTAAATAAGGAACAAAATTACATTTTAATTTTTAGCGGATGTTTATTTTTTTGAAGTCGGTTTTCATATTTTCAAATTTTTTTTATTTTGTACTTTTTAGTTATTTAAGTTATATATTTTAAATATAACATAATATATAATATATATTATAATATAATAAATATGATATAATATTATAACGTAGAGGGGACACAATTCCGTGCAATCGTTTTCGCTCCTTTCTTGCCGATGGCGAGATCGAGATGGAACGAGAGCGAATCAGAGGGACTGAAAGCGAGCGAGACAGATATTTTGTGTCGCTCTGTTTTTCGGACACCTGATACTCCGTCCTTTGCCTGCCCGTGCATACAATGTATTATAATAATGAAACAGATTTTTTATTTTTTGTACAACTTGAAAACTGATTGACCGATTTTGATAATTCTTTCTCCATGGTCTAAGTTGATCGAAACCAAACTAAATACAATAACTTTCACCAAAACCTCTTTCATTTTGAAGTCGGTTAATAAAATGTGCTTAATCAACATAAGTCCGGTCCAACAGATTTCTTAATTAATTTTTCTCAGTTTATTTATACGTACATATATATTACTGTAACTACTTAAACATTAGTTAGCTGATTCATGATGTTTCACGGAAAATTTGTTACTAATGAAATTTTATATAATTAAATTCATAGTGACTCTGAATGATTTCAAGATATATTGAACAATTAATTAAAATTTTAGTGCTATTTCTTAAATGTGTTTTAATTGTTCTCTGACAGGTTTACATTAAGTAGTATTGCACAGAGTATAGTAATTATTTAGTAATACGATATTAATAGAATGCAAAGTATTCAATGAAGAATTTACTTATTTTTATTTCAGAAGTTCGCGAAACAAAGGGATGTATGTATGTACTTACTTACGTTACGTTATCAAGATAGATAATTACATTCTTCCTCCGAATAGAAGTGAATGAATTTCCGACGGAACTATGGCAACTATTTGTTCGAAAAAGTATTAAATTATCGTGCTTTTAGTTTCTAAAAACTCACGCTAAAAAGTTCACGGTAAATAACGAATGTATCGCAGAACACAGGAAATATAAATATTTTCATAGGCGACCAGTTTCCCAGCGAGTTCTGTTTCGCCTTTGTGTGTTGCCGAAGTTTCCCTCTTATCAACAAACTTGTTGCATCTACCCCTGTCACCAAGAAAAAAATCTGTTTCTACCACAATACATATTTCTTTCTTTCTTACATGCAATGAAAAACAGTACTTATTTTTTGTTCAAATGAAATCTTCCCTTATATATGTAAAACAAGAAATAATAAATACTTTTCATCTTAAAATTCTATTTTAATTATTCTTCTCTGACAGGAAAATATCAGGGCACAATTTTGAATTCGAACAATACATTCCGCAGAAATAATTATTTATCTTACTAAAATAGGTGTATCGTTAAATATCGATTTGTTATTTGTAAAATAAATTATCCATACACTAGTTGCTAAATAGTAGGACACACGCGTGAAAAGGTTCACAGATAATTTATAAGCTTGCAATTTATTATACATAAGAAATAATCAGTATGAATCTTTAAGTTAAACTTTCTCCAAATAATAATAATATTTATTTAAATCTTGATCGAGCCGCAAAGAGAACACAGCATCCTCTAGTCTCGCGTATTTTACATGAAAGGTGTGGCAATTGGAGTAAGCATATTTATTCGGGAAAATTATTGCCATTTAGTTATCTTATTGATTCAAGTCAGTATCACTGTACTGGCATCGATATTTGACGTTATACACCGTCTTCTATTTATAGAGCACGAATTGAAATTTGGTACCCGGATTTCATCGATCCATCTCTCTACGTTAAACCTGAAAAATTGCCTATCACCGTAGCAATTCCCTCGGGCATTTGGACTAACTACATTTACATCTACACGCAACAGGCCACGAATATGCATTTTACACATATGCACGGGTATCGAGTTATATCCCGAATTCACGATCGAATTCCTTCGCCATAATGATTTGGCTGGGAACCAGAGAACCTTGAAGATTCGTATGGCTTCTCGTAGTGGCTTGAATTATTATATAGCAATTCGATACAGCGTGTCAAATGATAGGCGCATTTATCTTCGTATTATCTTTGCGTTTATAGAATGATTTTCTACGTTTTCGCCCCATTAAAGGTTGCAATACGAAAAGTGTGTAACATTTTATTCTGGTTCAGCATTTTCAAATTTAGTTATTCAGAGGAAAATTTGCGTAAACTGGAAATGCCTGCTTTTTTTCAACAGCGATTGATAGGTGTATCATAAATCGACGAGGCGACTGTCATACACTGCATAGGGAACATTGATCTGAAGGCACTTTCCAAAATTAGAAAACTCCTGCGGCGGATGTCCGCATTGCATATTTGGATATAGAGGGTGGTCGGAAAAAAATGACCCCCTAAAGTGATTGGGCAGGTAAAACAAAGTAACAATGTTCCTATAAACATGGTATGAAAAACGTGTATTTACTATATTAAAATAAATGCCTACAAAGTTTCATGGTACTACCGTAAAAAAGATAGAAGCTCTCGACATTGGTGCCAGTTTTATGTACGCAAAGGACTGTTACATTCGTTGGAACATAAATGGTGTAATACTTTTTTACTGCAGGTAATAAAACATTGCATAATTTTCGAACATTTTGATGTGTTCTGCTTGCTTCACCGCACCTTAAAACTAAAATTCTAAAGGCGAAATGTCTGGTGATCGAGAAGGCTATTTAACAAATTATTATTACAATCACTATTATATATTTTTATTTCTTACAAGGGAAGTTTGGTTACCCGAACATTGCAATTTTTTTTTAAACTCTGCAGGGTTGTAGAGGACCAAAATAGGAGTATTAGTCAATTTTTCGTTTGTGTCCATTTTCGATTCTTCAGAGTGAAAACATCCCCTAAAGGTTAATCAGTGTTCTCCTATTTTTCAGTAAGGTAAGTGCGGGTAATAAGGCCCACCTACGTATCTACAATTTTTAAAAAAAAAACTTGTACATATTCTTGAAAACTTTTTTTTCATAGAAATCTGTGGATATTAAACTATTAACTGTAAGCTATAAACTGTAATACTTGTAACAATATATGAACACAACAAATACGAAAGTTAATAGGTTTTTGAAAACCTTGTAAACGGGCCTTGTTTCGTGTAATGCAGCTAATAATGCCTACCTATTTAGTATGTACAATTCGGGTAAACAAAGACATCTTCTTCCTCAGGTGTGAACCCAACGCACTCCTCGTGTATCCAGGTGAGACACGTGACACACTGTCGCATATCACTCTTGAATGCAATTCTGCAAAATTTGCAAAACCAATTGTCTGCAGAGTTGTCGTCCACGTTTTCTCTGGAGATGGATGGCATGTGATCACACAATGTATTTTTTCTTCTGGTTGAAGTGGCACGTATTTTGGAGCTCTTCTCAATATCGTTATTGCTTTGGAAGGGATCTCTGGTTACTTCCTGAGCCTTAAGCCGGCCATACACGGTCCGGCCGGCCTGTCAGTTCGGCCTGCGCAGGCCGGATTGTGCAGGTCGGCCGGACGCCCGTAGTGCCCCCACACGCTCCGCCCGGTCTGACAGGCTGGCCGGATGGTGCATCCACACGCTCCGGCCGTTCAAGGAAAAAATAATTATTTATTCTTTATCGTATCAATATGGAAGTATCAAAACGATGCCTATCGAATCCTTATGTTTCGTCGATTAAACTAACCCCAAGAACGACATAATTCGGACCATAATGAAGGAAATTCCATGAAAAATCGAATTATATAATTTCAAGCTGAATTTGTTAAAAATAGTCCGATTTACATGAAATTTTGTATGATTTTCATCGGAAAAACATAAGGAATCCATCGATATCTCTTCCATGTCGATACAATAAAGAATAAAGAATTTCTTAATACGCTGAAATGAATAAATCCGTTGAATAAATTAATAATAAATGAATAATAATGTTTAACTAAACTGTAGATTTCGTCACAATTTCTAATAGTACTATTTGGTTTTTCCTTATAATCGGAAACTAAAGCTATCCCCAACAAGCGATTTAAATCGCTTAAAGAGCATTAAATAAACTACTAAATAAACAGTTTTAAAATATTTTTATAACAATTAAGTTGAAAAAATTAAAAAAAACATTGAATGAACGTACATATTCAATTATAAATCATTAGAATTGAATCATTTTTTCATTTGATGTTTTTTGGCTCCGTTCTGATAGTTTAAAAGTTATACAACTTTTTATAGTTTAAAAGTTATACAACACGAATGTCACTAACTATCCCTATCCCGACCAGTGATTGGGGGACCGGTTTTCTCGCGCATGTGCGGCGATTTTAGCATCAGTATAGTACAAGTTTCGATAAAATCAGGTACCTTGATCACTCTGCTGCTTTCCCGCCAATAACACTACACCTATTAGTTGCGCCCCAACATAGATACGGTACTGCAAACGCCGCGCATGCGCGAGAAAAACCGACCCATATCTCATCACTGATCCCGACCACTGTGCGGCGTCCGGCCTCTGCAGCAGTGATGCCAGATTCGGGACGGGAGCGCTCGAGAATTTCCCCCACCTCGCATGCACACTACGCCGTAGCTGCGTGCCCGCGAGCTCAGCGCATGCACACATGCAGCTCCGGCCTAGTGTGCATGCGAGGTGGGGGAAATTCTCGAGCGCTCCCGTCCCGAATCTGGCATCACTGCTCTGCAGGCCGGCCGGACGCCGTAGTGCATCCACACGCTCTGGGCGGCCTGCGCAGGCCAAACTGAACAAGCCGGCTCGAGCGTATGTGGCCACCTTTAATCCTTCAACGACCGACCCCTGAAACGAAAAACTGACCGTGAGGCCCAGGCCCTCGGAACGAAAACGTCATTTTGCTACCTGAGGCCTCGACACTGAAACATCACTGTACAGACAGCCTCTAGAGTATCTGGTAGTGACGCGGGAGCCGCTTGAAAAACAGCGTCCGTACCAAATACTGAGGTGGTCGTGGAAGAGTTAAAGCCCACTTAATATTTTGGTGGGCCTTATTATCTGTTTTGTCACTTCCTCATTGCCGTGGTTATATGTTAAGCGTGCACTTTACAAAATCATCAATTTTCTGGGAATATGTTGCCAACATATGTACTTATACATACCTATAGTTGTACAGTAATTGGATAATGAGTACTACCAATACAAAACCAAGAAACCGATGTACTTCTTATAATTGTAGCAACGCTAGTTGCCGGTGAAACATTTCTTGAATTTACAGCCGACAAATGTTATATTAATCGCGCGGAAACTCTTTGAATGACATTTTCGTATGTAATAAAAGCAATAAATGACACTACCAGTATTGTAGATTGACCTACCAAGGATAAATGACAGGTGGGTCTTATTACCTGCCGGGCCTTATTACCCGCACTTACCTTATATAACGAAAATTTAATTTTTTTATGCTATATAACACTATGTAATCAAATTGTTTAAAATTTGTAGTAGGGAACATTTTTCTGTTTAAATTACACCTTTTAAACAATTTGGTTAGGTACACAGTTTTATAGGGCACGAAAAGTCGTTAAGTTTTCACTGTAGTAATTTTTTTATATCTGCTATAGTTTTCAAAATATGCAGGAAAGTAGGAAATCACACATTACATTTTAAGGGGTGTTTTCACCCTGAAGGACTGAAAGTGGACCCAAACGAAAAATTACCATATACTTCTATTGAGAACCTGTACAAACCTGCAGAATTTAAAAAAAAACAGAACCTTTGGGTAACCGAACTTCCCTTTTAGATAAATATACATGTAGAAAATGAGGTTGTAAGATTAAGAAGACTTTGATAACTTGCTGACGCCATATTTATAGGACCTCCAAGCAGGGCCACCTTTACCAATGGGCTAAATGGGCTACAGCCCAGGGGCGCACAGTGGTCCGGATTCACTTATTTGACGCCATTTTGGTATTTTCTTTAAGATATCGGAATGAAATTGATACCAAAAAATAGGATACAATTATTCCTTTCTAATGATGTATAATTTAATATTTTTCACATTTATTTATTTATTTATTTTTAATTTTTTGTAACTTAATTTTGAAAAAAAAAATTTGAAAACTATTCATTTGGTACTTTATTTAATGTCCTTTTCAGTGGTGAAATCGAATGTTGGGGAAACTTTTCGTTTTCAAGTTATAAGGAAAAGTCGAAAAATAAAGGAATGAAGCCAAATATCGTTTTGTTTAAATTAAAAGCCAATCTTTTGCGCTAAACATCATCTTCTGATAATAATTAATGTAAATAATCTATTAAAAAATAATTTTGAAAGCAGTGAGGAAAATTGCAACATTTTTTAAAATTGACAAGGAATATCTTTCAAGTCCCAACGAGTCCCGTATCTTTACAGGGTGGAATCTTTTCAGTACACCTTCCTCTATACAATCATGCAAGAATCACTTCCGACTTCGTCCGATTTCGAGAAATATTTCGGTTTGAAGTCATCAGCGTCGCGTCATTTTCTTCACGTTCATGCGTTACATCCTTCTTCGAAGGAATTGTTTAGATTATCGGCACATGAAATGTTTATGCTGTGATGCAGATAAGCCTTCGACTCAGTCCTCTATTTTCCATTTCCAATCAGTTGAAACTGTACCAGCAGAGACTGCACAGTGACGTTTTCAAACCATTTCCTACAGATTTTAAAGTTGTATTCTAATTTTTATAAGTTTTTTATCACTTTAAATTTTATTTTGTTCAGTTTGTGTTTAATATATTATATATGTGTATACATATATCTTAGTGTGTTTAGTGTATATTAATGCGTTAGTGTATAGTACATATATATATCTTTCGTTTAGTTAAGTTTAAGATATAGTTAAATTCTATTTTCTTTTACATCTATACCACATTTCATCTCACTTGTATTTGGTAAGTAATTTGTTACATCATCTATTTCTAAAGCATCTTCTATTTCTCACTTGCAACGTTTCCATTATTCAGATTCTTAATTATTTGAGAAGTATGGAAGAATTTCGTAAGCATAAGGACTTATACTCGCTACTAAGAAATGCATCACAAGATATGGGAGATTACTTATTTTTGTATAAAAAAAATAAGTGAAAAGATTCAGATTTCAGCACCAAATTTGAGCATATTAAAAACTGCATTGAAAAAATTTTTAACGTCAGATCCATATATGTCTACCGCAAGAACAAAATCGAGCAACAAAAAACCGAAAACATTAGACCCAGAAGCTGCAGAACTTATAGTCCAATGAAAGAAAGGACGCCTGTCCTTTACTGGTACACATTTTTTAATTTTCAGTTCCAATTTCATTATGATATTTTTTAGGACTTAAGTGTTATAAAAACATGTCGTCGCATGAACGTGAAGAAAATGACGCGACGCTGATGACTTCAAACCGAAATATTTCTCGAAATCGGACGAAGTCGGAAGTGATTCTTGCATGATTGTATAGAGGAAGGTGTACTGAAAAGATTCCACCCTGTAAAGATACGGGACTCGTTGGGACTTGAAAGATATTCCTTGTCAATTTTAAAAAATGTTGCAATTTTCCTCACTGCTTTCAAAATTATTTTTTAATAGATTATTTACATTAATTATTATCAGAAGATGATGTTTAGCGCAAAAGATTGGCCTTTAATTTAAACAAAACGATATTTGGCTTCATTCCTTTATTTTTCGATTTTTCCTTATAACTTGAAAACGAAAAGTTTCCCCAACATTCGATTTAACCACTGAAAAGGACATTAAATAAAGTACCAAATGAATAGTTTTCAAATTTTTTTTTCAAAATTAAGTTACAAAAAATTAAAAATAAATAAATAAATAAATGTGAAAAATATTAAATTATACATCATTAGAAAGGAATAATTGTATCCTATTTTTTGGTATCAATTTCATTCCGATATCTTAAAGAAAAGACCAAAATGGCGTCAAATAAGTGAATCCGGACCACTGTGCGCCAGCCCGCTGTACTCTGAAATGGGAGCGGCGCGATTCGTTTTGTTCGAATGGCTGTAACTTCGCCAATAATCCGAATTTCGAATTCGCTTTAGGCGTAACATATTTCTAAGACATGTGCCTATCAAATTATGCAAAAAATGCATTTTTTTCAAAGTCGATTTTCTCGAAAACAAAGCCTCAAATGAAAACAAATTATTATATATATTTTCAACTTATTTTTTCATGTAGAACCACCCTCTTCTCGGTTCTACCATCAATACTGTGACACCCTGTACAACAAGAATCGAAAGGTTTTGTATGTTCCAATATATAATTTAGAGAATTCTAAAAATTTAAATGGAATTTTATTGAAATAAATTTATTTGCGTTAAAAGCAATTAAGTGATAACAATGTTTTTAGCATTGATTTAAGAGCTTTACTACCGATGCTGCATCTAACATTAGTTACAAATTAAACTTGTCATTTCTCAAAATTGAAGCATCGAGAGCAAAAACGGACTACATAACATATCGTAAACTGTGGGAACATTGGCATACGCCGGGGTTACATTGGCAGCTATATACATGAACATATAAATTCGTATTCGAGATCGAGATTTTAGGTATTCAATTGTTGCAATGTTTGCTGTTAGATATTGTCCAATAATCGATTGTCAAATTGGTAACTTTGTTACGTTATATATTGTATTATTAATAACTTATCTTACTGACTTCAGATTAATAAAACTTAACCTGTTAATACTATTTATATGATGTGCCAATGTTACGATTAGATTTTAGTTAAGATGTAAAAAATAAAATAAAATAAACAAATTTAAGTGTCAATGTATCTTACTGACTTCAGATTAGTAAAACTTAACCTGTTAATGCTATTTATATGATGCGCCAATGTCATCCCGTACCGGCAGGGTTTTAACATGTATTAAAGAAGGAAAAGAACAAAATTTTTATGCATTTTGACACTTGTAGTGCATTCACAAACGATGTAATGTTATGATAGGATACTTAAAGCAAATGTAAACATGTTAATTTTTATATTATATAACAAAAGTTTCAAAAACCTGCCAATGTTCCCCCACTTTACGATATATTGAAAAGAAACTAATTTTTCATATTTTATATGATTACTACAGTCTACTGGAACACATTATTGCTACTAATTCAATTTCACAAAAAAAAATTTGAGTTAGCCCATTTTTGCTCTCAATGTCTCAATTATTACAAATGTATTTTTATAGAATCTGTATCTTATATTCAGAAATCCTATTTTGTGTCACATTCCGCGAGATTGACGGTGTGAATATTTATTAAACTATCTACATACAAATTCCTCGCCCATCAGCAGCATTTGTAATTAGCATCACGATATTCAGAATGTTGCGAACCACTGCCCTCAAATTTCAGTCCAATTTTGTTAATGTTAAGGTGCAACATGTTCCGTGCGACACCACAGCAGGCTTTCAAAATAAATATTGCACACAATTTTCAATAAAAAGAATCCGCCTCAGTGGAATCCCGGCTTTACTTTCATTCGTTGTTTCGTTGCTTACAACTCGCCCCGTCGAATATCCACGTCCCAGCAACCCAGACCAACAACAAAATTCTGTGAGCCCATAGATCACTATATGTATATACAGTGGCATTATTATTATAGTCCCCCTCCGGTGTTTTAGTTGCAGGCATTTACTGCGTTTCCCGCCATCGAAAGTCTCGAGCGTGTGACTGTCTGCAGATCCCTGCTATTCTAAGGGGGTGCAGAAATCCGACCCATTCCAGGCAGGCGGTAGCATTCAAGATTCCTTCGTCAGATACCTCGAAGGATCTTCGGTAAACCTCCTCCTGCGGCCATGCGATGCGTTCTGGATTGCTGCCGGCATCACAAGGAAGGGGAAGTTCGGTACTGCGTGGAACAAGGGGTGGGCGAGGCACGGATTTTCGGAACCCCAAGCTAATTTGCCTTTCCGGAGACCATTTATACAGGACGTCGCGATTTAGTCGATCAATTGATAAGCACGTTCTGTGGGAAAAATTTAATTTAGGGTTGGGGGTTGGAAAAGAGCGCGAGGATTATTCGGATATCCCGAAGATAGATCAATGGATGTTTCCCCCTCCTGGTCGCTATTAATACCGGGTGTTTCGGTGTTATTTGTGAATTGAAGATACGTTGTGGTCAGTGGCGGACTGGCCAGGGTGTCAGCTGGCCCGGTGGCAAGTGTTTGATGAATTTGGCGCGTTTAAGGTAGTTCCTGAATAATCTACTAAATTCAAGAATTCTTTCAAATTTCGTTATAAATTAATTTCGTGTACAAGAAACCCTTGTACAAAGTTTAAAATCGATTTACCATATGGTTATCGAGATTTTGTAATTAAAGTGGATGCATTTTAATGCAGCGGCATATGGCAGAGTCGAAAAAAAGAGGGTTATAGTTTCAGTTTTTCTTTTGAAACAGGAAACCTATATTCAAGAAATGTACCAACATTGGCTCAAAAGTACATCGAAATGTTACGAAATGAATTTATTAATTTCTGCGAAACTGACCACATGGCTTCTTCGTAAATGCCCATAAAAAGTAGGTCAACGTTAAAATTTTTTAGCAATTACGAAGAGCAGTCAACGTGGCAAGTCGCACAATCGATATATTTAGACATTTAAATAGCGAGCGACGATTCAAATTCATATGAACATTTTTTTTGACATTTTGGTTATAAAATTTTTTAAATAAAATTAAAAGCGACTTCAAAAAAATAAAATTGCACTAAAAAGTAAAAATAATTTTTTCCCTTATTTAATCTACGACTCTCATATTTTTAAGTCGGTGCCTCCTCATTTGCACTGTGTAATGCTGGCGCCGACTTAAAAAATATGAAAGTTGTAGATTAAATAAGGGAAAAAATTATTTTTTACTTTTTAGTGTAATTTTATTTTTTTGAAGTCGCTTTTGATTTTTTTAAAAAAATTTTATAACCAAAATAATAATAATTAGGTGACAATAGCCTTTATTATTAACCAGAACTGGCAAAATATTTGGCCAATGTTGATGCAGTGTAGGATGGGACCACCGGGCCATCGCCCTCTTTCGAATAAAAATGAGATCATCAAAATCAGTCCATATGTTGAAGAGTTATGCGGGGACAAACATAAAAAAAATACAAACGGGTCGATTCTATAACCTCCTCCTTTTTGAAGTCGGTTAATAAAAACGCTCCGAATGAATGCGACGTTGTCAGATCTGCTTCTCCAATTCACTACGGTAATCAATTTAATATTCTATTTTCGTATTACAATTATTTATATTAACATTGAACTTTTTAAAATAAAGATATACACGATGTTAAAAATTATTATTATTTCTATAGTATCATACTACTTCATATTTATCGTTTATTATCCAACACTAATTTGACTAACGTAGTTGGTTAGAAACTACCTTAAGGGTACCCTCCGGTCAAAACGCTTGAAAAATACGCGATATTCATGAATTAAAAAAAATTAAACTGAATGACATACAGTAAAAATGCTTTTTGGACATTATTACTTCATATTGGAAGAATAAACAAAAAAATTATTGTTTGAATCTTATTAATTTTTGCCTTAGATATGCATCATTCAGTGTACCACTGTAGAAATTAGAGCTCTTGACGGGCGCCACTGTAAAAAGCATAATTATGAACCGATTTCAAAAACTCTTACAGCATTCTATTCATAATTATACTCGCTATTGCCGTATCCGCAAAGAGTAACTTTGGACCACCCATTTTTTTTATGGACAGATTTATGCGATAACCGTTCACATATATTTTAAGAATATTTTTAATTTTTTTATTTCAGACGATCCTGTCACAAGATCTGATGACGCCCGTCAAGAGCTCTAATTTCTACAGTGGTACAATGAATGCTGTATATCTAATGCAGAAATTGATAAAATTCAAACAATAATTTTTTTGGTTGCTCTGAAAATATGTAGTAATAATATCCAAAAAGCTTTTTACTGTGTGTTGTTTAGTTTCTTTTTGTTTAATTCATGAAAATCACGAATTTTTCAAGCGTTTTGACCGGAGGGTACCCTTAAACATCAGACAGCATGATAAAAATGTTACTGACCATCTAGTAGCTTGAAAATATAATAGAAATTCCAATATTGTTACTGTATGCAACTAAAATTTACTTTGTATTACTATTTTAATAAAAAAAATTAATAAAATCATTAAAAATCACAAGAATTCTAATTGCACTTTTTTGTTACATGTGTATTTTTTGAAAATTTTATTTATTTATTTTAAAAATTAAATGATAGCCTTATAGTTGTGGGGGGGGGGGCCTTTGTCATCTAGCAACCAATATTTTTGGATCCAGTCCGCCGCTGGTTATGGTGCACAGAAAGTGTTTGTTGATTAGTTTTGGAGGCTGTGTGGATATTTGAGAGTCATTTTATTTTTATTGGATAAGTACATAAATATAAGAACGTGGAATAACGTGCGTCTATTTTTCCATTATAAAGAAAGTACTTTGGTATACTATTAATGTTGAAATTGAGAGTTCTTTTCGTAATATTTTTAAGTAGATATGCCGGATTTTTTATTTTTTAAATATCTAGTGTTGAAATGAAAGGCGATACTTATGTAAATTCTTCGATATTATAGCAGGTAATTTCCAACTTGGGGGTCGCGAGAAAAAAAAAGATCCTGACGCGTCGCCATCTCTTTATTATTTTTTTAATATTTTAAGTTAGAGTTATATTTTGAAATACCTATTTTTAATATTTTTCCTTTACCTTATTAAGGTTATTTGAATATTATAAAAGAGGATCGCGACTCAAAAAAGGTTGGGAAACACTGCATTAGATCAACAGACTTAGGTGCTTCTAACGCTTCATATATGTATAATAAATGTGACTGCACATTTAAAACGTATTAAACACCCCTTGTTTCAGAATTTGAAGAAGTCGAAATCCATGTGAAATGAATATTCACCATCTCTGTCACCCTAGCACATTTGAAACTAAGGCGTCCGTCTTCGGAACGGGAACATTTCACGATAAAAATCCCTCTTCGCACCTTCGTATGCATAATTCAACCAGAAAACTTAACTGCTTGGGGTTGTATCTAAAGCAATATCGCTTGCACGTAGGGTAGGTACACTTGATTACCCTAAGAATATTGTAGGAGGGAACAGGAATACCAGCATAATTAATGTTTAATAATGTGTAAATGGTGAAGGATATTTGGCCAGGTTGTAAATTGAACGAGGTGTGACAACAGGAAACAAACAGAGAGTAAAAGATAAATAACTAAAATAATTCTTTGTTCTCTATTTGTGCTAATGGACATCATTTACTGCGTTCAGTTGCAGGAACGAAGCATTTAAAAGTCCACTTCAGTATCTACAGAGTCGTGAATTCGATTGACTGTACAAAATAATTGTTATTACTAAAACATGAAATTAATGGTTTAATGGTGGAAAAAGCCTACTTAGTACTATTATTTTCACAATAAATATTAAAATACCGAAGTCAATTAATTTAATAGTCGAAGCACACTGGTATTGCTGATTTGTAAACAAACAACAATAATTTTATTGTTTGTTTTGTGCAATACGAATACACAACTACATCCCATCGACAATGATGACAAGCAGGCTCAAGAATAATATTATTTTTTTATGTCTACGACAAATGTCAACCAATTTTTTCCATATTTGATTAATAAAGCAACAATAAATCAATAAATTCTGTTCTTTATTGTTCATAGTTATCAAAAAGCGGGGACCAGGTCTCATCTCCCCTCCCTCTCTCTTTTTTTATAGGTACAGGAAATCTTTACATATATACACATTTTATAACATTAATTTACCTTCATATTTATTTAACACTAAAACAAACAGTGCACTGAATAAAAAATTATTGATTATTTAACAGACGAATGTTTTTTACTTATTTCGATAGTTTCTACGAAGGGACCATTCCATGTTTTGGGGGGGGGGGGCAACCCGCATTTTGGGGGGATGGGGGGGGGCAGGCCCACCCGACCACCTAACTAGTTACGCCAATGAGTCAGGGGCAGTTCCAGATTTGAAAAATTCGTCAAAAATGAAAATAAAAACATATCAACTCAATAACTACTATTTATTGTGTGCAAATATATGATTTTCAATTAGTGTTCTCTTTTTAATATTAACCATTCGTGGTCACACCTTATAATTGCAAGTTAGTCACACAGGGTTCACTGTACCCCAGCGTCATTTTTTGAGTTACCATTTTTGTAATTTTGAATCGATTAATTTTTCAGTGGTAATTGCACATTCGTAATACTTATATAGTCATGGTCTAATAGTCTGTTTCTAGACATGTAAATTTTGATATGACAACATTTTAAAAAATGAAAAAAAAACGATTTTCAATATTTTTTAATTCTTTTTTTGCTACAAATCCCCTTTGGAAGACGTAAAGGCGCGAAAGTTCAATTCGAAAATTGCTCTGGGGATGCGATACACCTCGTGTGGCCATGAAATGGTTAAGTCAAAGCAACAATTTTATAAATATTATATTAGAAAAAACTATTTAGTTTTTTCTAATTTACTCGAAGTTGGTAAAGATGGAGCTGTACCCGAAGAAACGGAAGCATACAAGAAGTTACAAAAGTTTTCCATCAAGTAATTATAATCATCGACCACATTCGTTGGACATTGCCATTCCAAATTTCTATCTTTTTCAAAGCTCTTCAAATTACTTGCATTGAAAGAAGCAAAGAATACACAATGGCAAAACTGTAATTGAAGTGTTCTTTTTCGCAACGAAATCAAACTAATTTTTTAAAAGGAAGGACACTAAATAAGTAGTAGAATGGTTGAAGGGGCTTGTACATCTTGAATATATGGGAACAACTGCAATATTTATGGAATGATATGATATTGGAGCAAGTAATACCAGATATGATACTATTAATGAGGTTTAAAATACTACTGCCTACACCAATGATCCCCAAGTGGGTTGCGAAGTGTTTTCTGGGAGTTCGCCACGGTTTTTTATTTTTATTCATTAAATATGTTTATATTAGAATTATATTCTGAAATACCTATTTTTAATGTGTTTTCTTTACCTTATTAAATTTACTTTACCTTATATGGGGTGTCGCGGGTTATTTGAAAATTACAAAAGGGGATCGCGACTCAAAAAAGGTTGGGAAACACTGACTTACACAATTAATAGATATCCATAACTGTTTATTTTTTCAGTAACTAATATTTATAACCCAAACCACGCTGCTTCCTTCGCCCATTCAATGAAATGACGTGACGAGCGAGGGCGCAAACACGTGTTCAATTAACATCTCACCTGCTGTTTTTTCCCAAGCTTTGCGAATTCTCGTGTTGTATATACATATACAATCTAATTGAATGTATATACGTCCACTTCTATTTAATCGAAGTTCTCTGTTCTTATGCTATTGCTTGTTAAAAAAAAAAAACAACTGTGGAACATTCTATATACAAGACCAGGAATTTAAACTTTTCTGTTGTGATATTGCTTTTAGGAGCAGTTTTTTCCAAAATAATCATCGTTAATGTTAAAAATTTCCATTGAAAATGGTACCGATTGAAAACAACACAGTTTAAGATACTGGGTCTATACAATTTCTTAATCGTCTTTTTGCGAGTGATACAGTAACGATTGTTGCATATTTTATTCATATTATTAAATGAAAATGTTATCCACTGTTGTGAACACCATTTAATGGTTCACACATATTATTTCGTACGATACTTAATTCGGTAGAAATTGCCAATAATAAATAATCAGCAGGGATTAAAATACAAATTGGTTGTCAAGGTATAAACCAAGATATAAACAAAAGTGTCCAACAATTTTCTCGGCCATAATTTTTAATGCTTTTAGAAAAAAGACCATATTATTCACTTGAATTTTCAATTTCTTTATACAATTTTTTCTAGATATTATTCTGCATTAAACATTTTCAGTGATACAACATTTAGTAAGTATATTCTCCTTTCATAATAATTGTTTAACAAATTTATTCGAAGCATCTTGAAAGAAATTTTATGTTAAAATATGATTTTAATTTTGAAAGCGTGTGGTCAACATGTTTGTCGAAACTGTTTACTAATTATAATATTTTCAACTCCTACTCGATCCAAAGTTTTTCTGTAGTCACTTTGAAGCTAAAGTTCTTGATCAATTTTAAACAAGGCGAAAGTATTGGTCGAGGAAAACGATAGAACTTTCTGACAGACTTATTGGATTCGCGAAGAAGCTTTCTCCCTCTTCGTCGCCCTGAGTTTCATTATTTGCTTGGGGTGTTTCCCGCGTTACTTTGACTAACGTTTACTTTATGAGAGTTAGGTGGTGAATACATAGAGTATATACTTACTCATCTCCTTGGCTAGTTGAGGTTTAAATAGTGCAATTAGACGTACTTAAATTTATTATACTAAAACATCACTTGCGATGTACTCTTAAAAATTTAGAATAACTGTAATAATTTATGCTTCTATTATTCACATAATATATAAATTATCCCGATGTATATATAATTATCTGTGGCACAAACAAAGTGAAAACATGAAACTGTAAAAGTCCTCTATAGGCGACAGTTGAAAAATTCTCTTTTTTATGCGAAAAATATATGTGGCCGATTTTAAGCAGAGTACTGTTTGTTCATTATGATTGGCAGTAGAAAAAGTGCGAAGAATAAGCACAAGAAAATATGTTTCAGAATACATGCAAAAATGCGAAGTTACGATCTCTAGAGAGCTTGAAGCCGTACTTTAAGCGATTAATCCTTGCCAGGCGGATGCAGGGTCCATTTAGACTATTTATGTTAGTCATTATTTATTAACATCACTGCCTTGTCTTGAAAATTGTGTGAACATAAAGTTACTCACAAAAGTATCCGCCCACACTGTATGTAACATATTTTACATATTAAATCGATTTCAAATTAAGTATTTGTAATTTTAATTCACATTAATATAAACCTTGATTACCTAATATACCTTTTTTTGGGTGCATTTAAAAAAGTAGATACTATTATGGATTCTGTAAAAAAATATTCGTCCAAAGTCAATATTTAATTCATACAAACGTAATTACAATAAGTTAATATTCTTCGAATATTCCTGCTATTTAATTATAAGCTTTAATCTACTATGCATAGACTCAACTCATTTTCTGTGAAATTCAGGCTTATCTTGTTCCATTTTTTAGCAAAATTTCTTTGGGCATTTCTGTGGTAGATAATACTAAATAAAAATCTATTAATCACGGTTTATATCGATGGAAATTACCTATGAAGAGTAACTCTGAATTTAATATTACTTAAATAAGTAAAATATGTTAATAGCATGGGCGGACGGATACTTTTGTGAGTAACTGTAATTATGTATTGTGTGTCAAAATGGATCCCGTATTCATTATCAACAATTAAGCTACTCACCGTCCAAGCAGGGGTCGAATGAAACTGTTAACTTATATAAATAAAAATTATTTATCGTACATTTAACTTTTAAATCATTTCTTTTCTGTTTTAAGTAAGCTTTGTACATCAACACTTTAACTCTGTTGTTAGAGTTCAGTTTTAACAGTTATTTTATGTTCGATTAATAAAAGTTCTGAAGGATCATATAGTTTTGAACAGATATTTAAGGGTAATATATAACAGCAGGGTAAATATAGATGAGGAAGCATATTGTGATTTTTATATACCTAACTATTTTCACCCAACGGTTTAACGTTTCAACTTCAGATTTATTTACCGCAAAACATTTTCAGGAAATCTGCTTGTTACAATTTTCACTTTTTCAGAGCAGAACTAGAACTTTTTTCTATTTTCTAGAAAATAAAAGTTTCTTATTTATAGAAAAATGTATGGAGAAAAAGTTTCAGTTAATACACTGCATTTTATAACAGTTTTCTCGGAACAGAAAAGGTAATAGTTATAAAATTACAGTTACTTAATAATTAATTGAAAATTTTAACAGTTTCATTCCACCCGTGCGTCCAAGGCTTAAGGGGGGGGGGGGTAGGCAGTCGAAAAAAAACATTGTTTTTGCAAAACTCAATAGTTGAACATCACGAAAATATATTTCCAAAGCTGCAGAACGGAATTCGAAAAGTGAAAATGGCTATAGCCGGTTTTACTACGGAGCAGCAGATTTGCCGGTGCCGCTGATTTACCAGAAAACTTTAAACGCGTTTTTCTCAAAACAACAGTTTTACAATTGACGGACAATGTAACTCAAAAAATATTCAACTGATCGACACGGCCTTGTGCATAGATATTATTTGTGAACATTTTCTTCATAGAAATCAGCCATCGTTTAAATAAATAGATTTTTGCATATTGAAGGCGAAAATTCGTTCATAAAAGTGAACTTTTTTTCGCGAGGCCGTCATTTCTATAATTTTGCATCTTTTAAGTTTCAAATAGCTTGGTTTGTGCGTGCACTTATAAACTAAACAAAACTGTTTGAATTTTTTGGTTTCTAGTTCCTCGTTTACACCAAGGCGAACACGAACAAAAACATTGTTCGCGAACGTTTTCATCTGTTCATGCCGTGTCCACACCGCCGCAAATAGAACAAAACGTTCACATACGATTCGTACACTGAGTTTTGATCATGTTTGCAGCGGTGTGGACACGGCAAGAACAGACGAAAACGTTCGCGAACAATGTTTTGTTCGTGTTCGCTTTGGTGTAACCGCGGCATAACGAATACAGCAGACGTCGCCCGCGGATTAGGCAGAAGCCCTTATAACTCCGTTATTTGTAGGGTTTGTCGGTTTTTAAAATACGGGTGTAAAAACCGGTTTTATATACTAGAATAAATATGTAGAAATCAGTTACTGATTTAATAAAAACTTTTAACTTGAAATCGCCTCCTGTAGTAGGTAACACTTTACTGTAAAACTAATCTTCATGAGTTCATATTTTCAAAAGCAAAATACTAAATGAAATAATGATTTATAATTTATATTTTGTACGCATTTTAGTTATTCTAGTTTTTTTTCCTTTGGTTTTATATGCAGTGTATTTTATTGTGTTATGTTTTTGTAGATCCATTAATATTAAATAAACTCAAAAATTGTACGGATTTGTACGGATTTTAGGTATTTTAATTTTATTTATTTATTTGGTTTCGTATAGCTAGAGTATATTTTATTTTGTTATGTTTTTGTACTTCCATAAATATTTTAAAAAATTGAAATTTTTTAAAATAAGTAGAGATATTTATTTTTTATTTTAATTATATTTTTTGTGAAAATTCGAAAACCGGTTGAACCGGTTTTTTGAGAATAGTGGAATTCGAAAACCGTTTTTTCCAAAAGTCGGTTTTTGTATAAACCCTAGTTATTTACAATTCATTTTTAATATTTTTTTATATTTAACTACCTTAATCTGACAATATAATATCCTGAAAGTTTCAGGGGGATCGATTAAATATTTTCTTTAAAAAAAATTCCCGAAAATGCTTCGATTTTGAGCTATTTACTCGAAGCCCTTAACCCTCCGCGGTCACAACTTAAAATCACAAATTGGTCACATGGGGTTCACAACACCCCATCGTAATTTCTGAGTCACCATTTTCTTTTGTGTGATAATTGTGCATTCGAAATGACAATTTTGATATGATAAAATTTGTAGTTGAAGAAGGAAGATTTCCCACGGTTCCGGAAAAAAGCGATACTTTTATTAACTTTTTATTTTTTCGCGATAAATCTCCCTTGGAAGCCATAAAGGCGCGACATTTGAACTCGAAAATTGCACTGGGGGTGCGATACACCCCGTGTGACCACGAGGGGTTAATAAATTTTAGCCAACCAAAAATCTCCCCTCCCAAGTGAAACTCAAATCATTTCAAAGGCCACCTACAAACTTGACAGTACTTGGAATCTCGAAAACCCGCTGTCAATGAACCGTCTAAGTAGAAGACAGTGAAAAGTCCGCCGACAGTTGAAGCATCCCGCGCGCCCCGTCGCATCGACGGTTCGCGGCATCGATTCTAGCTTCGTCGTTCGTATTGAACTTGATCCCATTCCTCGCAGCTCAATTAGCCCACATATAGATCCGCCCATGCTGTCGCGTGGGGTGGCTTTTACCGGGAGTGTGCGCAGTGACAGGTAAGCGCAGCTTCTGGGGTTGGAGAAAAGACAGAGCAGAGGAGGCAGCCCTGTTAACCCGTGGCGACGCGTCGGGCAGGCACGTCGCGATCCCCGATGCCGGAGCATCCTCGACCATGAAATCCTCGGGTACCGGTCACGGGCCACCCCGTCTCGACGCTCCCCGTTCGAACACCACGCAAGCACCCGTTGCACCTCGCTCGGCCCGTGTCATCTGCACGGAATACTCGATTAATCGCCTCCTAATAAACGGCCCACCTCGCGGCGAGGTCCGTTCGACCCAAAGCCTAGGGCATCCTTAAACATCTCTGCGGGCAACAGTGGCGCAAGTGGAGAGGGCGGCGAAGGGAATCTGGAGCACGAACAGGTGGTGCGGCATCAGCCGAGCACTGCGGGCGAGATATATCGGGAGAAGTAACAGGTACCGTGACGAAAATACTTTCTCTCTCTCTCTCTCTCTCTCTCTGCATCCCGTTTTTTTTATGGTTTGTGGCGTCTGAGGGACGAGTGACTCAGTACGCGATAGTTTTCGATTATGAGCGTATGGTTGTGATTATTCTGAATGGGTAATAAGTATTAAGGGAAGTAAATTATTTAATGTGGTTGTTGAGGCGACTGGATGGTGATTGATGAGCCGCATTTGACTGTTAGGGGTGAGTAGTATTTGGCAGAGGAATTTATTTGAGGGAGTTTCTAAGTATTTGATATTGGCAGATTTGTATCGAAATGTGGGGCTTGAAATTAGTAGATAAATATGTAAATTTATTATTACTGTGTTACTACTTTATTATTACTTTATTAAAAAATATTCTTCTAGAATCTTCGAAGTCTGTTAAATTTAAACACTTTCGCTTGCAGTCAGTCAACGTATGGGGATCATAAATTATAAATGACAGATGAAAGTTAACTTCTGTTGCTCGAAGTATTGATATAGGATTCACACAGGTTCTGTTATTCTAAATTTTCGAATTAACGGTGATGAATATTGACTAGGTTTCTATGCTGCCTCGAGATTTTCTAGTTGAATATTTTCAATAATTATTAGTAACTTTGAATAACTTAAGTCTACTGTTTTAGACATTTTTATTTAGGATTAAATTTCTAGTTTTCCGTCGCTTAGAATATCTACTCAAATTTATTATCCAAACCTTTTACAAATCCTTAATTTCTTCAAAAATGTATCCAATATTAGACTTGGTTTTAGCTCACACAAATTTCTCGACATTTACGCAGAAGATGTGACGCACATTTCGCTGCGCTCATTTTGACTGTGTACTACTCAGCATAATTGAAGTTAGCTCCATTTTCTTCTTTGAAGAATATAAACAAAAATCTCGCGGTGTTAGGAACGCGGCGATTCTTTCATTTCTTATGAGGCATTGAGAACAAAAACGGACTAACCCACATTTTTTGCGAAAATGAATTAGTAGGAATAATGTATTCCAATAGCCTCTACTAGTCATGTAAAATAGGAAAAATGATTTTTTTTCAAAACCTTGACTCATCCCTCAAAAATCCCTATCAACGTAAACATGAATGCTCGACTCACCGTTACGCCACCAAAGGAGGGTGACTCTGTTATGCATAAACCCCCAAAAACCGTACACTATATTGCACTTAACATCGGTGCCTTTGTGAATATTTACACAGAATATTCCGAAATAATTTACGACGCTCCTCATGCTACACCTAATCCAGAGGAATTCGCGAAACTTGAGAGAATACATTGCACTGGTTTGCGTCTGCCTTTCTTTCTAGTATTTCACCCCTCACCATCGTGAGCTCCCGTATCGGTATTTTTACCATTCACCGCTCAATTCTTTCCCCCTTTGCCATCCGATGCCACTGTATTTCTTGCTTCGATCGGGTAGCTGTTTCTTGTTTTCCAAGGACGGACCGCTGATTTGTTGTTCGCCACAGGGGTGGAAGGTACAAATTATGCGGGCTCGCGGCTTATCTCCGTTTTCCCTCAACAGCCTTCAGACTTCCGTACGGATACAATTGCGTTTCTTGTTTTATTCCGCGAAGTTTAGAGGGAAACTTTGCTTCTAATAGTATTCCCTGCCCATCACGAAATATTCTGTATTTTCAGTTGACATTTAATCGGGGGTTAAAAGGTTAGAACTGTGTCGCAACGGGATATCTCCCTGTTAGCAACGCGATGGACAAATTGAAAACACCAAATGGCACGCGGAAGAAATAGTAAATAATTAGGTAAGGTCATGTGTGGACGTTGATGGATAAATGTACGAAAGGCTGTGATTATGGAAGTGGTTGTGGAAAATTTTTGACGCAATATTGCACCCTTAATAATTAAAGGACACTTAATTTTAAGTAATTATAAAGAAATCTGCAGCGACTTGCAACAAAAGAATTTTAACTTTATTTACTTGTTTATTCGTATAGTGGTGAAACAATTTGAATGTAACGTAAATTTTGTAAGAATGTTTGAAATTTTGGGGAATGTTATGAAATAGTATGAGAAATAAACGACACCGAAGATATTTTAATTACCGACATTTAAAATATTTAGCAGACACCATAACTGTTATAAGATAAATTTGAAAAGTTATGGTACAAGAGTTAATATCTTTAATTAAATGATTTTGATTACGATTAATCATTACCAATGATTCAAATTTTTTTGGCTACGAGTAACCACCATTATCAACGACCTGAATTTTATTTTGGTTCCCTATGACGATTATCGACGGCGAAAATTTTTGTCAATTGTTCTCATTAATGTTACTGATAATTAGTATTTCATTGGTCTATTTTGTGAAATTCCCTTACTTTCTTTTTCATTACAGAAAGAGGCAGCATTATTATTTATCATTGCAACAGTTTCTTGATTCTGACTGCATGTTGGTGAAATTCATAAACTACAAACGGCAGACAAGGCATTTTATCTTTCTGGTATGCTTTATGGAACATGACGTAGCACGGCACAGTGAAATACGAGGGATGTACGTTATTGAAAACTCATTCTTACGCTCAGTGGACATAAACGGGGGACAAGTGATTGAATTTACGACTAAAATTTTCAATCTGAATGCAATAATCGTTCAATTTTCGTGTTCGTGTCACAAATATTTTTCATCGGCTAATAAAACCCAATAAAGACTTTGAAAAAGTATAATTATTACGCTTTCTTTCTATCATCTTCCAATTTATTCTCTGTATTTACCGTTTGCTTTTTACAAAGATACCTTTCAGACAATTAATGATCCTGATTAACGGTAAAGTTTAATTCATACTTATACATAATATATGTATACTTAATCATTATACATATTATAATATACCTATATCATTAGTAGCTTTCTCATAATTGAATGGTATAAAAAAATTATCAATTTTCAAAATTTGTAACGAATTTTGAAACATGAATGTGACTGTAGTCTTGTTTAGGTCGAAGCTTATAATTCCTTTTATATTTCATGAAAACGGTAATCAAGACGAATCAAGTAATATGCTAAATAATCAATTTTGGAAAATGAAAACTAATCCAATACAAGGTGATTTACATTTAAAAAATAAATGAAAAATGTGGAATAGAACTTTCTTTTGAGAAAATTAAGTTTGAAAAATATTACGTGATGGTGATTGACAAACTTATAAGTTTTCCATTTTGCGTAATGTGCATACAGTTTTGAGATATTATTATCGAACGAGGTTCATTTTCATATTAAGTGTATTTATTTTGATTATTGGTAAATGGAGGATTTTTGTTATTGTAGTCGAACTTATAACTCTTCAAGTATTTAAACAATATTTTCGTTTAATTACAGAATTACATCATGTCTTCAAATCTTTGTTGGAAAAAAATACTTTTGATTGTAACTTACTGCTTTTATGCATTGTATATAAGCATCTCAAATATTTCTAATGCCGGTCATTGTGCAGAATTAGGTACGCGCATACTCCACGTATTTTCGAACTTAATTTTCTCAAAAATGGAAGCTCGCAGGAAAAAGTCCTATTCCACATTTTTAATTTATTTTTTAAAGATAAATCACCGTGTATTGGATTATACTACGTACCTTTGCATACTTCGTCTATTAGAAGCTAGATTTGACAAAAACTGTATGATAATTTAGAAAATAAATCAATTTCGTGTTATAAATGTGAAATATCGACATGCAATTAACAACTGTCTTGTATAATAAGTTTACTACTATAAGAGTAGAACGATGTTTTACGAAATTTGAACGAAATACAATGAATGAATAATCTTTGTCATGGGTGCGAGAAAATTGTCTCTCGTTTAATTTTTCTTTGTGTATCTTAATCGAGCGTTTAGTTGCCAGTCGAGACCGATGCTTCCTTATTGTTAGGGTTCAACACTGATTGGCCATTGTCCACCGATCACCGTGATAAAGCAAAGGGTATTTCCGGTGATCAGATTCTCATTGTTCCAGGGTGCTCGAACTTTTCCTCTTCCCTAGAAATTCAGTAGTACGAGACACGTTCTCTTCCTTATTCTTCTTCCAACGATAACTATTGATCATAAATGTAATGGTATTTCGCATAAAACATTAATTTCTCTATGACGTAATTGGGAATCTATTGTTAGTATTATCTTTTTAGTATTTCCGGTACATTCAGAACTTGCAAACTCATTGACATACTTAGATGTACGTGTTGTAGGTAAATTATGATTGACTGTGACAATTTTATTTTCTACCTCAGCTCTCCGATGCAGTGAGAAAATCTTAAATAATTTCAGTAGACTAATTTAAGGTAGAGACTGTTGAAAATAAATTATTCAAATATATCGTGAATGCCAATATTTATTAGTAATACACTCAGTGGCGGATTTATGGCGGATACATTCCACTGTGAACTCGTGAAAAATTGTCATTTTTTAGGATTTATTTTTTAGTAAACGGAATGTTCAACGTAAATAATATTTTGTCTACTTATTAATACACTTATTGACAGTATAAAAAAATCTGTTTTCAATTTTTAACATTTTTCCTTAAATATATATCGCACTGATGTGAGCGCCTTGAAAACGCGATGTAGTGCTGGTGCAGATGATTCCAGGAGAACAACTGATGTAAAACAAAAAATTCAAAGTCTATTGTAGTCGTTATGAGTGTGATTATTGTTGGGAGCAGAATTATTTCGACTGATAAAAAAATAACAATATGGCGGAGGTTTGAAGTTTAATTGTCGAAATACAGTGAATTTATCAATCATCTTGCCTTATAAAAAGTATAACATTGTTAATCTATAAAGGTTTCTGAGGTCCCTGTGATACCAACTGATGTGCTGAATAACGTGTGAAAATTTCAGACTGATTGGTCAAATAGTTTATCTGCAATCACCTGCACCAGTTGAAAAAATGTTGTTTTGAGATAATCACGTTTAAACTTTCAAAACAAATTAAAAAATTCTTTTAATTATTTTTTTTGTATAATATAAGAGTAGTTTAATAAATACCAAAAAGATTTATTGCCTTATATGATGTATTTACGGAGAAAAAAATCTTTAAAAATATTTTTCTGTACTACTACACTTAGCCCGTTTTTAGTAAACTACCTCTTCATTTTCCCCCAAAAAACGTTTGTCTACTGGGCCTTTTTTTTTAAATCCGCCAGTGAATACACTTGACAAAAACAGTAGTAATCCACAGCAAAATACGTTTTGTTGTGCAGGGTGTTTCTGAACACCCAATAGAGCTCACAAAAGAAACGAACAATTCTTAGTAAAGTATTATTTTTTAATATTTTAATGAAATTTCTAATCTAATAATTCTGTCGATTGTTCATATCTCTCGATTGTTCATATCGTACAATCACTGCATTCTTCAACAGTCAGAGTGTCAGGAATTCGAAATCACCTCGCTGTTAGAATTGTCATTATACTCACTTGATCTTCTGACATGAATCTCTTCAATTTTGGGGGGAGGAATTATTTATACCCCCTTTTCATCCTTTCCTAATTGTATTATTATTATTACTATTATTATCATCATGATTATTATTATTATTATGTAAATAGAACACATTGATAACGAGAATGCAGAGCTTGCCTAAATTTCTTAAGTTTCTTAGATTTTTTAAATTCAGCTGGTTTGTCACAAAAGAAGTCCATAAAATCACACATATTATTGGCATGGATGAAAATACGATTAATGCTATTACGTATTTTGGAACGCATCTGCATATTATCACCTATAGGCAGGGCTTGTGATCACTCATTACAGAGGTGCCCTATTAGCTGACCGGATTTCTGCCTCGTTAGCTGATCGTCCCTTATCCCCACCAGTTCCTGGGACAAGCTTCACAACATAGTCGATTGCCCCCACACCAAAGCGTGTTTGTTTTAACAACGTACCGACTTACAGGCTCCCATACTCCAACGAGCATGCTGTCGCTACGGTAGTGGAGGGGGAACATACGCGTAGTGGTGGTATATGTGTGTCACGGCGTCATCACACACACACACATGCCGCGACTGCTGTAGGTGTTCCCCGTCCACTACGCGTATGTTCTCCCTCCACTATCGTAGGGAAAAGCCTGGCAACTCAGCTTGCTATCCTCCATTCCATATAAGAGTAGACCTACGCCCCTACGGATTTGGGACCGATCTGCGCAGCCCCCACGGATCTAACACACGCGATTGGTCACTTTCCCTGCCCGTTTCCTACCAATCAACAGTATATCCCTGCGCGGAACGAGTCTACTCTAAAGTGGAATGCAGTATAATGCCTATGAGAAATTGCCTGGAAATTGGAAACTACACTCATATAGTTTAGAAAAAAAAATGAAATTTGATTTCGGACCTGCTGTTCCATAATTACACATTCGACCAGCTCGCGTGGGAGGAGGGGGGGGGGGGCTAGAAGATTAATTAATATATTAAAATTCATGGATGTTTTTCTATTTATTTATTTTTGTATAGTCTCTTAAGACAGCGTACTAAAGGTAGGTAATAAAAATTTTCTATGAAAACTGTAAATTATTTCTGAAAAAATTCTTAAAAATGGCTTACATTTCCGGCCGTCACAGTGGTGTTCCCCGTTAAAGGGACCTTAAAAAATAAGTGATCTTTATGAATTTTTTACAAGAAGAGGTTATAACATATCCTAAAAACTGTTTTCGGCATTTATTGATACACTCGTTAGGGTGCAAAAAATTTGTTGTTTCATATTTTCGGTCTTGATACATTTTCTAGATGGCGCTTAGTGCAGGCGCTGCCAAAAAGTGGTGCCAAAATAAAAAATTCAAACAATTTCTTAAAATTTATTTCAGTGGCTATCGCAGCACCCCTTTTTGAGGCAGAAAGGACCAAAACTACGATGTTGGTGCACATTTGAATGAAGTAGTGCAAAAAGCGGATAATTTTCCGCACAAATATGCATATAAAAAGAAACCCTGCTTCAAAAAATTATGGTAATTATGGTGCTGCGATAACGAGTCCAATTACGAATCAAATGCCTCAAGGTTGTTTTGAATTGGTTAATTAGTTCTTATGAAACCGTGGTTACCGTTTCGAAATATCGTGTTTCGAGAGAAACGTGTTCAAAGTGTCCTCGGCTCGTATCTGCGTTCGAAGTTTGAATTACTTAGTTATGTGACTGTAGAATTTATACCGTTACGAATTTTGATGTGAAACATAAACAAGGTATTCTCCGGATGTTATATTACGAAAATATATATATATCTATATAAAAAACCGATTTTCTGAAAAATTTTAACCGGAGGGTCCCCTTAAATAGATTACCTGTTGGACATGGAGTAGATGACATGGTCCTTACAAGGGAACACCTCGAACCCGGACTCACCGATTGGATCGCAACTTTGTGGGTTTTTAGAGTGACTCAAAACAAGAACAACGTTGTGTTTCATTTGGGCCCTATCGCCCTTTAAAGGGGTATAAACTAACCTCATAGTCAAATTGGCGCTTCCACTTTTTCGCGTATAACTCTCAAAGTACAACAGACAGAAAAAAATGTTTCAAACAAAAGTTTCATGGTGCAATAAACGCTACAAACTTGCATTAACAAAATTTTGAAAAGTGTTTAAAAAAAATAACTGACCGAAAAAAACTTTTTTCAAAATTTTGTTAACGCAAGTTTGCAGCGCTTATTGTACCATTAAACTTTTGTTTGAAACATTTTTTTCTGTTGCATTTTGAGAGTTATACGCGAAAAAGTGGAAGTGTCAATTTGACTTTGAGGTTAGTTTTCACCCCCTCAAAGGGCGATAGAGCCCAAATGAAACACACCTTTGTTCTTATTTTGAGTCACTCTATAAACCCACAAAGTTGCGTTCCAATCGGTGAGTCCGGGTTCGCGGTGTTCCCATGTCAGTAACCAAGTGAGTAAGTCAGATTCTGTGCGAATTTATAAAATCTGAAGAGGAAAGTGTGATGATAAGTCAGTTATCTTTGGACAGAGATGCTACAATCCCTTATCAGACAGATATTTTACAAAATTAGTGACTGACGATTGTTGGTTGAAAGTTGGTCACTTAACAGTACCATTACGTTGCAATTTGGTTGCAGTAATCTTAAAGTTAATTTTCTTCATCAAGTCCCCCCCATATCAATAGGTGCTCCTATTTTATGAAAAAATTATAATTTATATCGTTATAACTGACTTATATTTAATCATTATTATTCAAATATTACATATTATATTTTAAAAAATTTACATCGAAATGAAGTTTCAAATAACGATTCCAAATATATGAATGGCAATATAATTCCAGTTTGGACAAGAGTCCTCGCCAATAAAACTGAAAATTCGTCATGTTACCAGGGCAGATTGAAATTTCGCGACCCGTAGCTAGGGGACAAATGCGGATTTGCAAATGAATAAATGAATATTTCGATAAACAAAACGTCGTTAATCCTTCCAGCTCATTGCAAATATCACAATCGGGAATGAAGGTAGGGGTATATTGCTGTATTTTATTCGTTTCAAACGCTGTCTGACAGAGGGTAGATTGTGTGTGCGCGCGTGTGATGAACAAGTGAGGGATCGTCCGAGGGTTTAATTGGATCCGACAAATAGTATCCTCAAAATGAATATTTTCGAATGATTTATTTCGGTACGCAAATTTTATGTAGCTCACTTTGACGGAAATAGAGGAGCAATGCCACGCTGATCGATCGCTAAAATGGTATTTAACGTTTTCTACGCTGTATAAATCTGCATAATTCGCTGAATGTGGATGCATGCAATATGTCGTTCGATTAGGGGGGATAGACTATAAATATTCTGATTAATTTAAATAATGCCACTTCTGTTGGAGTTATGTTGAAACGATACAGACGATGAGAAGATTTAGTGCAGGAAAAGTACAAAACTGGAGAACAGAGGAAGCACTTTCACGAGCAGTAAAATATGACGAAGGAAAATTGATGTCCGAGGTATATTTTACAATTAACAAGTTAAAGGAATGGTGTTACGGCTAAAAGGCACCTGAATCCTGGGCTGTAAAGGGGCCCCAGAAAAAAGGAAAAATGAAGAAACGAGAAAATGAAAAAGAAAAATGAGGACGAAAATATTTTATTTCATTAAAATTTAATATTTATTATTTTGATTAATTTAATTTTATAAACTGACTTGAATCATACCATAGTAGGTATGCGGGGATTTTCGAAAAAAGAAATAAGAATATAATTTCTAATATAATAATATTATTAATGATATGGCAATAAAGAAGTCATATATTTAAATATGTTAATGTTTATTTGATTAGTTCCTCTATTTTGCATTTAATTTTCTTTATTATTGTTATTATTATCCTTTTTCGTGATTTCGTTGAATGAAAAGATGTGCTTTTTTACCGTTGAGAAATTATGATTGGGACCCCATACTATTTCTTGCACCTGGGCCCCTTTATAAAGATGGCTGGCTCTGGTAAAACCATTATTTGAACGATCATTTTTTTGGACGTAACAGAGCTCAGAAGCTAGCAATGATTCACCCTTGTTATAAAAATTGGGTTTAAATATTAAATATTTCAAGCCTTTACATGAGCTTCGTTTTTATTCAAAGTTGTGGATATTGGCGATAGCGATAGTTTAACCTAGATTTCACTGTATGAATAATGGTAAAAATCACTAAACGAAAAGAAACAGGTTGTATTTACAGTGAAAGCAGCAAAATTTTAGGATTTAATGTATTTTTAGTGTGAGTGAAATGTTTTTCCTTGTTGCAAGGGCAATTGGTTTTACGTAGAATTCTTAAAGTTAGTATATCTGAAATAAGGCATTGTGGACTAGAAATATCACATGGCAAAATAATTACAAATTTAAACGGATGAATTATATAAATTTCTTCGTGTGTTGATAATACCGTAATGATCAATTATTCTGAACTTAAAAATGGCGCAAGCATCGATTCCTTGTTTTAGGAGCAAATAAATTCACTCTCAGTCCATATTTTTCAATTATGGAGTTTTATAAATGAAACACTGTTTGCTCAACGAACGAAACGAAACGAATTTGTGATAACTTGTTTTGAAAAGCGGAGGGTCGTTATCTGATCGAATAATTTCAACAAATGATGATTTGAGATGTACCATAAATATTGAAATATTCGACGGGAATTATTGGGAATAACTCAAGTAACATTAAACAAAATCTCCTAAAATATAGAATATTAAAAAAGATAGAAATTTGTGAACGTCAAGCTATTTATCAGACATTATTTTTAGAAAATAGCTTAGCTCAAACAAAATTTCTGTTTATTTTATTTTTTCCTCCTTTAGATTTGAAATGGAATTCTGATCCATGTTGTATAAGGGCTTCTAAAGACGCTACTGTTTTATAAAGGTGAAGCGCAGGGAACGAAGTTTCAAAATGTTTGGCCTACTTTGAACGCATGCACGGACCAAACAATTTTTTTTCATGTAAATTCAATGGAGCGCTTTTATACAGCAAATATTTCTCTTTAATCTCGTTCTTTTGTTTTTTTTTTGTGATTTTTATTGATCGAGTTTTTCGCGATCAATGCAAAAAAGGAACTTTTTTGTTAGTTCAACGTCATTTTAGTAGAAAGAAAAGATTTAAAAAATTCAGGAAATATATTTTTACCCAATCTCCAATAAAAATAGTTTTCCTAAAATTTTCCGATATTTTTCACATATTTTCACGATATTTACAGCCATTCAAAAATGACAAAAATTTTCGGGAAATTATAGTGTTCCTTTAATTTCGACTAGCACTTTATTTACTTTAATCATTCAGAATAGGTAGATGAAGTTAAAAGTTGGTTTCTCCAGAAGCACTAAAAATAGCTATATAATTGTTTTTCTTTTATTTTGCAGTTCATTGGAGTTTTTCGTGAGTCGCGGAAAAAGTTACTGCTGACGGGCCTTAAGCTTGAAATAATTCTCTCGTATTTTTAAACTAAATTATACAGTATAGCCGACCAAAAATATCAGATTTAATTATCTCCTTCCGAAATAAATAATACTTTTTTCAAAATACTCAGTAAAATAATTACTGGGACACCCTGCGTAAAACATATGTTTTCTTTTGATGAGGGCATGTATTAGAATCCAGAAAACATGAATTTATCAATTATTTACATTCACCACCAATCCTGCCAAATTATTGTCTTGGCCTGATAATCCTGCCCAAATTCTGGGAATTCTGTGTTATAATGTAAAAGCGTGAAAATGTGAATAGTGCGATCGAACATGCGTGGTAACATTTGGGAAATGTAGAATATTTATTTAGCTAGTAAAACTGTGAGGTCTTCACGAATAAATAAGGTTAAGGGTCGGTTTATTCTTGTTTTATTAGATCCATGGAGGGACTTTGCTGAAGAGAGTGAAGAAATTGGAGTTCCTAAGGTACTTACGCCGCGATAAACGTCCGTGTGCAACATACACGACGGCATAGTCATTTTCTACGCCATCGGATTGTCGAAAGGAAGCACACTTTGACAACGACCTGTGAGCATGTTGAGCCCCAAGATGCAAAGAACTGGTGAGTTACGCACCTACTCAACACGATTCATTCTTCATTCTGATGTTTAACTTCTTACATCAAGAACAGTGAACCAGATATTATATACCTCTGTCAAATATTCTAAAAGTTCGATACTGAAAAGTATTCATGTGAAACATTTTTGTAGAAAATTCATAATGGCATTAGTGACTTAATATAATTTATTTATTGACTAAATTTGCATTGTATTTATTGGGTAGGAAAGAATATTTACGTTAACATTGTTGTAGACTGCAGTGATTAGCGTATAATTTAATAGCTGCATTAGTAGCGGTTTAATTTGAAAATTAAATTCAGTTGTTTATATTTCAATAGAATTTAATTTCTAATTAAAAACGCTTGAACGAGATATATGTACACGTATATAGTAAGAAAAAGACATAAGGAAACTGTTTCGGTATTTTCAGTGCTGCTAATTCGACCAAAACCACATTAACAGTGGTTTTATTAATTGGTGTTAGTAATAGTTGATTAATCGACTACTATTGAATTTAATTTGCTGAGTTGCGTTCAAAACAATTACATACTCACTTAAGATAAAACAAATTCAATTTTTAACTGTGAAGGCAGTGATTTTTTTCATAAATTGCTCAACTATATCCAAAAACTTAACTATATACATATTTATTTTGGCGAAGAGCTACGTGGAATATGATTCTTGTATAAATACCCGCGAGCAGTTATTTTTAATCTATTCGACGATCAAATTATATTTAAAACGATGTCAATCACGCGTAGGTAATTACGGATGAAATTCGGGTGATTGAGTTTTCCGGGTAACTGAGCGTTTATGTTTTCAGTAATAGCTGCCATTAGGTACGTGGGAAAGTTGTACAACTTTTACCCACGCAGTTTTGGACCTGTTTACGTTAAAGGAGAAATTATCCAATCAGTGCCGGTCCTTCATTAGGGCATCGTTTAAATTATAAAGTCCCTTACGAAATGGAACATTTTTTGTGGACTTTTTTTTATGGAATTTCATAGACTGAATGCCATTATCAAATGAGCAACAAAGTCAAAGATGGTTTGAGAAATTTCAATTTGGTACTTTTTGGATTTTAAATGCTTTCGTTGTCCATTTGAGATGTTCTACGATAATTTATGAACAATGGTAGAAGAAAATTCAAGCTTATTACCTGTTGCTTTGAAAGATGTCCTTGGAATATACCACGCAAAGAATTTGGATAATATGCCTCGAATTAACTTTCAGCTAAATCAATTAGCTTCCCAGAGATTTGCCAAAGCAGCACTTAGCTGATGGGATAAGAACTTGTTTACTTCATTTTATACGTTACTAAGGCATTTTTTAATGAATTAATTGCTGGAGATGAGAAACAGACGGAATAGTGTAATGTATCAAGAAACAAACTGTTTTGCAAACCAGGGACATCTGCATTAATAGTAACGAAACACGAGTTGTATCAAAAGTATCAGGTTATTATAAACATTTAAAATGAGATACCTACTGCTCGCGATGACACAAAATTAAACACTGCACTCAAGTATAAAAATTTTGCCTTTCTTAACAAACGAGGAAGATCCATTAGAATATACTAACTTCGCATTTTCCCACTCATTTCTTGACAATAATTTGTAAACATTTGTATATAATAAAATGTGTCATCCGTATAATAAAGCAAAATAAACTAAAATTATTTGTTTATCGTCTGTTTTGACGTTGCAAAATTGTTTATGATAAAGAGTGCAATAGTTGTGAGGTTAATTGTGGATGCATTCTCCGGATATTTCTAGTTAAAAAGTAAAAACAGAGATTTCTATGCGAATGGTACAGATAAGTGGCATACAAAATGGAAAAAAGTCCATGATTACAATGGATATGATATCATACATTTTTCCTTTATGTATTCATATCACGGTACTGTAACGAGGGAGTGAGAAAAATAACAGCACAAAGCACGGTTAAAAAAGATTGTGGAAAACATTTTTCATCCTCTAGTCAATTTTACGTTAATTTTTATAGTTAGCAATCAATTTCACATATCAGTAGTCTCACAACTACTGAACTTATGCTAATCCCATTCCATAGGATAATCATCAATTCTCTTTTCATGTGTGGGGGAATTACCCACACAGGGAAAAGTTAAATTAAAACAAAAATATTGGCTCTAATCAGATTTATTTTATAGATAATTGAACTTTGGTTAATTATCTAACAAGGGGAAGGCACACCTTCTGCAATCGGTTCTGGAATGAGACTAGGTGGACATTGTAGTACACACCTAGTGTTACAAAACCATTAAGGGTTTTATCAAAATGGGCCTTCGTTTTCGAGAAATTTGAGTTCAAAGTTTTGCGGGATACTAGTAGTTCAGTTGCGCAAACGTTGTTATACAGTATTATGATTACAAATTACAAGTATAATACAAGTACAGATATAATATAAATATAATAAAACCGCAAATTACAAATAATAGCAAGGAAGTCCCTTCGAAGAGAAACCCACCCCCTACGAACAGTTATTCGACCAGGTATACGACTATCCCTACGGTCAGGTATGACCGTCAGCTATTCGACAGTCTGCAGCCTCGACGTCTTCGGCATATTTTTCAAATATATAAAATCACTCGCAATTGTAGACGTAGTAAATTTAATGCATCATCGATAATAATAATAATATTAGTATTGTTGCAATGATATTATTTGTAATTTGCGGTTTTATTATATTTATATTATATCTGTACTTGTATTATACTTGTAATTTGTAATCATAATATTGTATAACAACGTTTGCGCAACTGAACTACTAGTATCGCGCAAAACTTTGAACTCAAATTTCTCGAAAACGAAGGCCCATTTTGATAAAACCCTTAATGGTTTTGTAACACTAGGTGTGTACTACAATGTCCACCTAGTCTCATTCCAGAACCGATTGCAGAAGGTGTGCCTTCCCCTAGTAAGCATAGCAAATTACATCATGTAACAATACCGCGAGAGGACAGGACAAGCGATACCAGCGAATATCGCGGTGTTCGGGTTTACCCCGCATCCACAATTCCCCCACTTTCCCTTACTATTGGAAAAATTACATGTTTTTAAATGATTTTACTTAGGCACAATTAGTTTCGATCTTCTGTATGCTTGGTGTTTGTTTGTTTGGTGTATGGTTCAAATCTGGCACCTCAATTTTCACCCACTTCCACCAGTCCAATTGTCTTGAAACTTTGTATAAAAAAATTTTGTATAAAAAAAAGTCATAAATGAAACGAAAAAAAAAAAGAAAAATCCATAAGCACTAAAAATTATGAAATAAAAAATTTATACAAAAATTATATTAAACGATTTTACTAAAAATGCACTAAAAACTAAAAAATAATTATTTTCTTCTACTACAATTTCGATGGTGATTTGTGATTTTAAATAAAATCATGCAAACTCTGTGATTATCCTGTAGAATTGTTCAAATCAATTCTAAAGAAATAGGATAATCCCAGAGTTTGTATGATTTTATTTAAAGCTACATATCACAATCGAAATTGTAGTACAAGAAAAGAATTATTTCTTAGCTTTTAGTGCATTTTTATTAAGTAAGATCGTTTAATATAAATTTTTTTTATATATTTTTTTATTATAGACCCAATTTGCATATTCGTAATAATATGAGAGGTCTGAATTATTTAGATTTGTATACATATTCTTGCTATTTCTGGTCACAATACGTACATGTATGATAAACGGGGTCTACACGCAGAGACTCTACTGCGAGCGTCTCTCGCGTTTCCAATACCTACCCGAATACATGAATATTCGCAGCTTGGCATTTATAATGGCACAACTAAAAAAATATCAGTTTAACCCTTATACGGAATTTGTAAAGTTATACGGATAAGTAAATTTCAGTCAAATTGATCCAATATCATATATTTACAAGCAACGAACATACAATAATAAAATTCAGTTCATTATTACGGTTTCATATTTGAAGAATTTTTAAGAACTTAAATTTACACAATAAAAAAAATAAAAAAGATATTAGGTGTTTATTATTGACGGCGATTACTTATTTGAAGATATGAAGGGGTTTCAGTTCAAATAATACATTAGTAAAAAAGGAATGAGGACTTGTGACTATATTTTGGGTCAAAATGACCCAATTTCCGTACAAGGGTTAAACAAATTATATTATCAGTATTCAACTATTAGATAGTCAAATGCAAATTTTGAACTGCTTTTCCTGTTAAATTGAAATTGTTTGAGTTACGCCACTATCAATGCCAGGCAGCGATATTGAAACTATTGGAGTGCTGTCTTAATTTATAGCCATTGCTATATTGGGTGCAAAACCTGGCTGATCTCAGGCAATCTGTTTCCCCTTGCTGTCTCACCTTTTTCATATGTCCCTTCTTTATTTCCCATATCTAGGTCACACCGCTTAAGATATTTGCCATTTTAAAAATTGTTTCCAATAAAAGTTGTTCCAATTAATGAAAACGTCGTAAAGGTGTACAAATTTATTGGCAATTGCATTTAAAATTCTTCAGTCGTATCATTATTTGTACCGACAAATATGACGAATGATTTTTATTATTTTTTAAACGAAAAAAAGAACATATTTCGAATTTTAAAAAAGTGGTCACGTTAAGGAAAAAGTTATCCGAATGTCTCCAAAAATATTTCTGAAAACTTCTTGTAACGCAGGTATCGAAACATCCTGCAGTTTAGGGATCTTTTCCTTTTTCAATTATAAACACTAATTTTTCTATGATTCAACGATGTAATAAAGAAAACTAAGATTCTTAAGAATTAAAGGTTAGAAATATTATAAATTGCGTTGCATATAAAATTACGTTTTCAGAAAAATTTTCACGATTTTTTTTTAACCTTCATTTACATGCTATTAATACCTTAAGATATTATTTTTCGTGACGATACAATGATATTATATTCTTTTCTTATTTTCCTTAGAGAATCTAATTCTGTTACGAAATATCGTATAATATTTTTACTTCACTTTACGTTTTCTATATCTTGATTTTCTATTTATGAAATGTAAATAAAATTTTACCTACATTAATAAGTGAATATTACAATTTATTTTAATTATGATTATTGAATTGCTCAATATTCACAGTGCTCACACACAGTTTCAAAAATGCGAATGAAGATTCGTTTACATAGTTAGTTGGACATTCGACAAACATTTGCAGTTATCTCATTCAAAGCAGACGTTGCATGGAAGAACTTCGTTTCACTATTTTTTTTTATTTGCTTTCACGTAGAGAACTGTCGGATATTCTGCACAGCAGTGCGATGCAACCGTCCTCGATTTGATCTCTTATTAAATCCTGAAAATCTAGCCAAAATATTATTTTGCGACGTCGAAACTCCGATGGTACTTTCGTATCTCTAGTTTTAATACGTGGAAAATGTTTTAAAATTCAAACTAACGTTTTTAGTTCACCCTCCTGCTATGCTGCATCCAATTAACACAAGACAAGTTAAAGCATACCTCAACAATTATACCAGATTATTAAAAGAATTCTTAGAACCTCTGTTTACAAATAAAGAAATTTAATTTAATCATTTTACACGTTACTAATTAAATAACCTTCAGAAGGAAAATTTCTCTTTATCTCAGATTTTAAATTTCTTTCAAAGGAAGACATTTTTCTCGTTCTACGAAGGTTGTGAGTTGTACAATTTTAATTAAGTATGAAAATCACGTTTATGTTATTTATGGAATATGCAAAATTTTGGTTAAATCATTATCTGTAGAGTAATATGGATAGAATTAAGTTCATACAATTTCAGAGGAAGCAGACAATCCTAAGAACACAAATAGAAATAGTTGTGGGCGTTTTTTTTCTTTTAAGATAATGTCAAGTGCAATCTAATTACAATAAATACACAATTACGTATATATAGTCTTTAAATCGTCTCTATAACATAGAAAAACATCATACGACTTGACTCACACTCTGTTCGAGAAAATGAGGTTTTTAGTTGACCCAGTTAATTAAAGATCAACATACTGGCACAGATATAAATAATTTAGGGAATAATTTTGAACTCGTGTGAAATGGTATGACCTGCACAATATTTGGAGATTTCTAGTATGATAATTTGATATTAAAATCAATTAAGTCAATTGTGATTTATGTAACATACAGCGAGCAATGTAATCTGCATAAATTAGTTAAATACGTTTTATGCTTTCCGTTAATTATTGTAAATAATTTATCATGTCATCGCCACGAATAATACCAAATTGTTGCTTTTACAACTATTTGGTTATTGATACTTAAAATTCCACCTTGCACCTGGAAATTTATGTGATATCCAACATCATTCGCGAGTAATACAAAATTAATACTCTGAATAACATTACTCGTGTTTAACAAGTAATGTATTCCAACCGTTTTCATTTCTTTCATTTGACGGAATCAAAGGCATAAACTTAACGTGAAGTGGTTAATTGAACAGATAGCAAATTAAAAATTCTCTTCATATTTTGAAAAAAAAAAATTTTTAGTTTTCATTATCATTATCTTCTTGTTTGAAAAGTATTCATAAATTGTGTTATTTCTTTGCAATGAACCCAAGCCAAATATGGATTGAAAATAGATTTAAAAAAACTATTAAGCTTCAAATGTGAATTATGTTTTCACTGTTTTAATATTTTGCAGTATTGTGTTACGTTCGAAAGATGTATAGGTATTCATAAATATAGGGACACCTGCTCTATGTGGAATAATAATTATTGTGAAAAGCGTTGCATTGAAGACCTCTAACAATTTTAATTTTATTTAGTATTTCAAATTAAAGGAAGTGAAAAATAATTAATCTGTACCAAATAACACAATTGGTGCAAATAGAGCAGGTATCCTAATACTTATGAACGACTTATGTCCTGACTTTCATAAGTCTCGGCTGCGGTAAAGTGTAATGTCACAAATGTAAATGTTGCAACGGGTCTAATGCATAGGATTTGTGGCCCTGTAATCCCAGGAATTTTATTGAGACGTTTATAATCCAAATGTTCGACGCTAATGCATGCGGACTTGTCAGAATTTTGTATACTGCGTGTTAATTTAATGCACGAATATTCATACCGCACGCGAACTACAGACTCATTTCGAATTTCATGACAAAATGAATCCACGTGTACATTTCCACTTTGAAATACTGCAATATTAACCGATATTGCCAACTCTTGAACGTGGTTCGTTCCGAATAAAAGTTGATATTAACCAAATACGTAGATACCAAATCTATATTTCGATAAAATATCTCGAGGGGTTAAAATCTATAAAGTAAAATATTTCGCAACGAAATACTTGAAAGATAGTAAATGAGGTCAGGAATTCGTTATTAGTTACATATTCGAGGCGTACAAAAAAGTATAACGTACTTAGTGTATAATAACATTATCACGGATCACTATCTTTGAAGTTTCATGTTTTCTGATTTGAGAATATTTTTGTATGACGAAGGAGATAAATGCGGGATTAAAAAAGTAAACTAGTATGGAAAAATGAAACAGATTAATTTGTATTTTATCATATTTGTGTATAGTTGACGGATAAAATCAAAGCAGTGTGTGCCACCTCCCAACACAAGTAGACACGGTCTATATTATTACTAAACAGATATTGCCTACATTATAAAGGTGAATTCCCACGGCGCGTGGCTCGGCGAGATGAGCGGGAAGTCCAGAAAAGAGTTAAAAAAAAAAATACCTGACGGAAAGAAACTTTTTTCAAAAGTTTGTTAACGCAGGTTTGCAGCGCTTATTGCACCATTAAACTTTTGTTTGAAACATTTTTTCTGTCTCTTGTACTTTAGGAGTTATACGCGAAAAAATGGGAGTACCTATTTGACTTTGAGGTTAGCTTTCACACCCTTAAAGGGCGATTTGGCACGAATGAAATATATAGCGGTTCTTGTCTTGAGTCACTCTATAAACCCACAATGTTGCGTTCCAATCGGTGACTAAGGGTTCGCGTGGTTCCCATGTGAGCCACGCGCCGTGGGAATTCACCTTAAGGAGGGAAGCCCCTGTGGCGTCGAAAATAAAGGCTATTTTCCAGGCATTCTTTTATAATGAAATGTAACTTTTTACGAAAAATCTTTATTAACAACTGAAAATACATATATTTAACTAATATTTTATGCTTTTAGATTGAAAAAATGTTGGGTTGTCAGGCCACAACGTACCATAACGTTAGGCTCTGCAAACAAATTTACAAAACGGACGGTCGTGTAACTTTACAACGTGTGCTCTGAATTTAAAAATTCGCACGTTTTCGTAAAGTATATTTTACAGTAGCTTCAATACGTAAACGTACAGATTTAAAAAAATATTAATTTTTTAAGAAATGGCGAACTTTGAAAGAAAAGGTATCAAGAATCGAGATGTTACGATTAAATGAATTATTCGACCAAAACACTTGCACGCTTAACTGAAGATAATTTTATTACGAATATTCCCTGAAAATTTCAAGTGAATCCGATAAATATTTACTGAGTTATTAATCTGCCTGTTTGAAAAATGCCGTTTCGAAATAATCGCGTTTAAATTAGGGATTATACAAAAACCAACTTTTGAAAAAACCGGTTTTCGAATTTCACTATTCCCAAAAAACCGGGTAAACCGCTTTTTGAACTTTCACAACAAAAAAATGTAATTAAAATAGTAAATAAATATTTTTACTTATTTAAAAAAAATTGAATTTCCTTAATATTATAGAATTACAAAAATATAACGAAATAAAATACACTATATCTATACAAAACCAAATAAAAACAAAATTAAAATAGCTAAAATCCGTACGAATACGTACAATTTTTGAGTTCATCTAATATTTATGGATCTACAATACTATAACACAATAAAATAGACTGCATACATAACCAAATGAAAAAAAGCTGAAACAACTAAAATCCATATAAATTATAAATATACCAAATTATAAATCTTTATTCCATTTCGTTTCTTTTCAGAAAATATGAACTCATGAAGCTTAGTTTTACAGTAAACAGTTACCTACTACAATTTGCTTGTGTCCGAGGCGATTTCAAGTCAAAATGTTAACGTTTTTAATTAAATAATTAAATCATTCCTTCATATTAATTCTAGGATATAAAACCGGTTTTTTTAAATGTGAATACTCGGTTTTCGAATTTTACAAATTTAAAAATAAAAACCGGGTTTTAAAACCGGTTTTTAAAAACCGACAAACCCTAGTTTAAATGCAATTCTCATGATTTTATCAAAGATAATGCTATTTTCTGCCTCGAATACTTTAACACGGTTCAAATATATAGTAAGCGCTTCGAATAAATACGTACCAATTCGTATTATTTACGTATAACCATACAGGCATCATAACGCATTCTATATATGTACGTATAGTACACTTTGGCAAGCAAATGTTACGAATCCATTGCGGTTTCACTGATGACAGCCGCCTGTTTCATGTGCATTGTTCATGTTCTATGTTCCAGTGAGAGTAAACGACTCACAGCTAATCATGCTTTCGGAGAAAGCACATATCGATTACTCGTTGACTGGATATTTGCACAAGCGGACCGCCGACTCGACAAAGTGGCAATTGCGATGGTTCATTTTATATCAGGTAAGTGGACCACCACTAGATCTCTCTTAATTTCACTTAAATTGCGCGTGCCCTCGCGGCTTTCAACCAGATTGGAGAATTAATCGGGTCGCGCCCAGTGATTCAACAGATTTTTAATTAGCGATCTTACGCGGTGAAAGAACGCGGCTTTTATGCAGCTATTTGATACTGCTACGGGGCTCGCGTTAATATTTAATGTAGAATATTCAATGTCATTTAATCCTCCATCATAATCGATGAAGCTGTTTGTCGTTTTTATTCTTATGCGGGTCAGTTGGAAGCTCTGCCACGTTTGCAGGTGTACCTTTCAGATTAAATGCAATATAAAATGTCTGATGAACGTTGGTTTTTAAACTGTTCGTCATGACGATTATTTAGTTCGTCAACTACTTTTATTTAGTATGGACCATTAATTGACAACAAATTCCGGAAGAGGCCTTTTTTGGCAGCTATATTGATTATGACAGACATTCAAATTCTCCTGGTTCAATTCTTATATCAGAGGCGTTTTTTTCCCGTTATTGCAATTGCAATTATTTATGTCAATTTTGGAATACTGCGTATAGGTCATGTTATAAAGAGTGACTATCTCGAAATCAAATAATTTTAAGACGTATAATTATTATTAGACTACTTCTTTAGTTTGGAACTGCAGAGTGATTGTATCTCAAAATCAAATAATTTTAGGACGTACTCTGCATTGATTTATATTTAATCTAACGTTCATGTTCCACTTTGTTCGCTTTAGACTACGTCAGGACGAATCGTTACAAAAGCAACCAAAATACATAGTAGGGCCTTGAAGCCTCGAGAACGAACTAATTCTCTAAATAGCAGCCGACTTAAAAAATATGAGAGTCGTAGTTTAGTTACGGAAAAAATTATTTTTTACTTTTCAGTGCAATTTTATTTTTTTGAAGTGGGTTTTCATTTTTTGTTAAATTTTTGTATTTTTAACTTTTTAGTTTTTTTATATATATATATTGACACAACATGGTGAGGAGTTGAAAATTACAAAAGTAGTTTAATAATAATAATCCGCCCTAAAATTATTGGATTTTGAGATACAATTATTGTGCAGTTAAAAACTCTAAAAGTAGTCTAATAATAATTAAACGTTTTAAAGTTATTTGACTTGTCTGCTATTATTTTTATGTTTATGTTTGAAAAATGTGTGCTCCTTTTTTGAAGACAAAATGCCTTCATTTCTTTTTTTTAGACGTTCTGTTCGTATTTAAATTTTGGGTTTAAAAACTAAAGGATCTTTAGACAACCTGGCATGAAATTTGTGACTACTGAATGCTTCGTTTGTAATGTTAGTTTTAATTTGTGAACCCTTCATTGATTCGTGAAGATATCTACAAGTGTGTCTTCTAAATAAAATTAATACATTTAATTATATAATGTTATCAGTGGTAAATATGAAACATGTGGGAATTTTTGAGTTTTTGTGTAATAAGAGATCGAAATCGTGAACTCACACATAGGATGTGGGAGGGGTAGATAAAGTGTTAAGATCTTCAAGGATTTTTATTTTCACAGTAGTCAATATTTCTGATTAGTATACTTCCATTTTAAATAATTTTAAGTATTATTATTTTAATTTTTCGAAATTGTATGTTCTCATAAATAAAATCATCAATTATTCTATACTCGTTCTTATTTCAGTTTCATTTAACTTATTTCCACGAACAATCTTATAAACTTAAAATACTAGCTATATTCCAAATCCTGAAATTTACTCAAAATAATTCAATGTCGTGAAAAATCGAATTCCTAAATAAGCTTAAAATGCTTACTCCACTTAAAAAGAAACAATTTTTCTCCATTAGAGAAGCATATCGGATCGAAACGAAGAAATTAATAATAATTAATTAATTATCGCTGCGCTTCGATCATCAATTGTTTATCAACTTTTCTCTTACTATCGCCGCGCTTCGCTTCATTCTTCCAAATCCATCATTTACGAATACTGAAACAGAAACAACAAACAGCTTAGTTTTCGAGTATCAATTTGATTTCCTTAAAATGAATTTGTGTAACACGAAAATTGGCATATTTATCATTTATTAAAGTACCCTTTGCATATTCCAAAAGGTACATTATTTTTCGAATTGTCGAGTTCGCTATCTTCCCTTACACGTAATAAATTAATTCTTATTTCCTGTACGTAACAAAATCAACCCGAGAAATGGAATCTATTTCCATTTGCTACGAATGGCTGAGCATGGCGGCCATGTCTGTTGCAGAACTTGCTGTTCTATTACGAAAACGAAAACTGTCCGAGGCCCAGCGGCGTTGTTTTGTTGGAGGGTTGCTATTGCGATCGCTTCATCTCCACCAAAGGCAAAGAGCCTGACAAACAGGTAAGTGTACACGGCTTTTAGTTCCTCTGTAGTGTTGGACTTGTCCGCGTGATATCCTGTTCAGCGGCCGCTCTGCAAATACCTCCGCGGGCTTGTGGAAAACGGGGCTGAACTTTTCAAAGGGCGAATTACGTCGCTGTGGGTAATTAATTACGTTAATCCTGGACGAACGAGAGGAAGGAATCTTTACATGTTAATTAAATTTCTCGCATGCGTTGGTTGTCCGAAGGACACTCGAGATTATGAGTAATTTAGTAATGAAACCAAATTTTGATTAAATAAGAAATTAGTGTATTAATTACAGATATCGATACTATTGAAACGAATTTTTAAATAATCATTTAATTTCGTTTGAAGTTTAAAGAGAAAAGCATTTCAGTGAATAAAGTCAGTAATATCAGAGAATATATTGGTTCTGAAGTTGATAGTATTAATAGTGTGAGTGATTTCATTGATTATTTTTAATGGTAAGTAAAACTGTATACAATTTTGCAAGGAAAATGACTACTGATGCAGAACGCGAATGATGTGTTAATCTTAAATAGGTGAATTAAGAGAATTTCTTAAATGGGGTGGGTCGAATTTTGAAAAAAAAATTTGGAAACGATTTCTCAGAAATTAAATATTATGATTATAAGGCAGGAAAATATTTTCTTCGAACAACATTACGAAAGTGAATTTTTTATATTCATGGAAGTACTGTCAATAATTTTAACCTTATCTGTTTGGCATCTGCATTATTGTGTTAGTAAAGACTTTGTGGCAAATAAGTTTCAAATAATGATACTTTCGTGATACTTTATGATTGATATTATGAAGCTTATTGAAAAATTATTAACTAGTATTCTTTAGTAGAATTATTTGAAAGTTAGTTTAGTAACTAGTTAAAAGTTTTAGTTGATTATTACTACACTTGTACGTTCATTATAGAACTTTGAAAGCTAATGTTCCACGTATAAAAGTTTTCCTTTGTGTCACAATGTGCTATTGCAAAACTCCTAATTACGAAATACAAAATATTTCACTCATAATAGTTTGAAATTAAGAAATGAACCATCAGTAATGGAATTTTTAATTATCTAGTAAATTATTTTATTTTTCTGAAGAGTTCCAATCTCAGGAACTTATTATTTACATAAAATTTTTTATTCATTTAGGTCTTTAAACATTTAGGTCTTTAAACTGTTGATGGGCTCTCCCTTAATTATCTTTTCACCGGTATTTCAGTTTAAAGCATACACGTAAGAAAGACTACAGAAAAATTATGTTATAAAAGATATCTGAATTTTTTGTGGCACATAGAGTGATTGCACGAGAATACATTGTTACTGGTTACATGTAACATCATGTTATGTGTTAGTATACCGCTCATTATATAACAAATAATACTTCATCTCACTACTTTGAAAATGTTTAAAAACCTTTTAACATCATTATTTTGAATTTTTCTGTAGTTTAGAGCCATAACAAAATTTCATTCACTCACATCTCAGAACAAGCTTTCATGTTGTCTTTCAATTTTATTATAATTTAAAATACTTATTTTCTTGAGGAAGCGGTGTTAATAAATAATGTTAACTAGCATGGGTCAAAGCGGACCTAGTTTCCGCCAGACGAGGGTTAAATTAAATTTCCTGGTAGTCTGCGCTTACTTCAGTCCTACTTATCTAAGACTATTGAGACTCCGTTCTATATTAGCATGTACCTTGTTTTTTGAAGCGCAATAACCGCGTTAGTGATAACTGTGGTAGTTTTTATAGAAAACAGGTTTAAATTTTAATTATTATTCTATGGGTTCGTTTCGAATACACGCACAACATCGAGGTCAAGTGTCCCGAGAAACGCACCGTGCAAGTCGAGTATTCTTTTGCAAAACCTCGTGGACCTGACCCCTGGAGCGTAGAATTCGCGTTCGTGGTCCTTTGTTTTCATGTTAACTCGGTCGCTCTTGACGTGTGCGGATACGAGCAGTCAGAAATCATCATGATATACAGGGTGTGCAAATAGTAGTAGTCACAATTTTTCCTTGTATACGTCTATGAAGTATAAATACTTACATAGTACATAGAATAAAATATAAAGGATGGTGGGAGAAAATAAACATTTTTGGCACCACTTGCAAACGAAAAATTCATACAGGACATTTAAGAGTAGGTATAGGTATGTGTGTACGTCTTAAGGAATCAAGAAAGCATAATCATTTATTCAGAAAGTGATGGGAAAGTGATAAAGTACACATCTTCTTCATATACCGATCCATCTTCAAAAAGATTAGAGAGAAATCCCGCACGTAAAACAATCGAAGATTGATATCGAGCAAAACCCGAAGTGTGAACTTAAATTATAATAACTCAAACTTATAATAACTACACAGTGGCGTGCAAAAGTATTCGGCAAATTTTAAAACAGAATAACTTGGTTAAAATTGGTCCAAACGACTTGAGATTTTTTGAGAAGTTAGAAGGATTAGTTTGCTAAGTGACGTGTTTCGTCGATTTGAAAAAAATTGCAATTGGTCGGAATAGTAAAAAAAATAAAATCGCGAAGGCTGCGGTATTCGACTTTATTCTGCGATCTTTAAGCGTTTGTAGCTCAGAGAAACGTTAACCGATTATGATGAAATTTTGAACGCGTATACAGTTTACTTAAACCTACAAAAGGCATTTTTTAAATTTTCATTCCGAACACAGACAAAAAAGTTAAAAAAAACGACATTTACTATTTTTTCGCTAATCCGATCAATTGCAATTTTTTTCAAAAAGACGAAACACGTCACTTAGCGAACTAATCCTTCTAGCTTCTAAAAAAACTCAAGTCGTTTGGACAAATTTTAAACAAGTTATTCTATTTTAAAGGGAATATTTTTGATTAAATAAATTTTAATATTGCTATCGTTACTATTATTTTCGGCACTTATTGGCTACGCAGGTGGATGCAAAGTTAAAACTCATCTTGATGGTCGAAATACAAAGGCATATTTTATTGTATTTTTATGTCAGAGAAAGTAATGAAGAACCACGTGTTGCAAATGTTTTACAACAAAGTCGTTAACGATGAAAATGATATACATACATATATACATAAGTACATTCTCCATATTGGGAATCATAGTTACACGAGAACTTGCACCAACTTCTGAGAACAGAATATGATGGAAAGCTATTTGGTAGGGATCCACCAGAAAGCTAAACTTAACGCCAACACGCCATTACATAGTCATAACGCTATACTATTATGTTAGAAACTTGCTTCAACATAGTTGGAAGATTATCGTGTTGCCACATTATTTTAGCACAGCGTAGTGATATTATCACATCATTCCTCCCTAATATTGTCTATTAACTCTGGCACATTGTTCTTCTGTGCCATACTACACGTTACACAAATCTAATTGATGCAAATATGAAATTATTTTAATATGAAATTTTATTTGGAATATTTCATAACAAGTCTGAAAAGTGAAAAATAATTTTCTTCGAAGTTACTATGTGTAGGAATTTACTATCATTTATTTTTAATGTACATTCTTGGCTTTAATAATTAATAAAGAATTAAATTTTACTATGCATTAAATCGTGGCCGGTTTGGTATATTTATGCAAGGCAATGTGTATGCGAAAAATTTCTCACCCTTTTCCTGAAACACCCTGTAGGAAGTGGCCAGATAAAGTCACAAAGGGTATGCATTCAAATTGGTCTCGACGTTAAGGAATTAAACGCGCCATTTCAAATGCGATTGATCTATGTGGGGAACTCAGCCAGCGAAAAAGCCTCGAATACGAGAGAACAAACGCATTTATTTGGTCCGTCTCCCTTTGCCGTAGTATTACCTACCACTAGACAATTGCAAATAGAACAAGTATCGGGCGCGTTTGCCCAAACAAATAGTGGTCTCGAGTAGAATATTTGCATGCGATGGCGAGCGTTTTACAACGAGCATTCCCGAGTAGCTTGTTATTCACGAAGTTACGCGCACGTCACAAAGAAACGGTTCAAATGGGAAACGCATTTGAATTTGATCGGCGAGGTTCGTTTTACTCATTCATTTTGTACCGTTTCAATTTTATTACATTCGTGGCTGACATACCACGGAACACACAAAGAGATGCAGGAATTGTTGTCTTTTTTGTGTACTAGCTACAGTTCCTGGTGTTAGCCGGGTTATACATGTATATTTTGTTCGGTGGATGGGAGGGAGTTTTTAAAACGATTTCTTAGCGAGCACGTAGGGGCTAAGAGGAACCTACCTTCCAAATTTCAGGGTCATAGGGTTAGTGGTTTCAGCGAAATCGTGATGAGTCAGTGAGTGAATGAGTCCGTCAGTGGTATTTGGATTTTATATTTATATAGATAGATAAGATGGGAAACCGAATAGAAATTTTGGCAAATGCACGATTTGCACACTGGGGAAGAAATTGTTCTTTCTTCCATCACAGACATATTTAACCTGTTAACCGGCGAAGACGAGTTAACACATTATTTGAAAATGCTTCTTCACTGGCCCAAGACGAGTTAACTCGTCATTTGAAAAAGCTTCATCACTGGGGAAGACGAGTTAATTCGACATTTGAAAATGCTTCTCCACTGGGCAAGACGAGTTAACTCGTCATTTGAAATTGCTTCTCCACTGGGCAAGACGAGTTAACTCGTCATTTGAAAATGCTTCATCACTGGGCAATACGAGTTAACTCGACATTTGAAAATGCTTCTCCACTGGGCAAGACGAGTTAACTCGTCATTTGAAAATGCTTCATCACTGGGCAATACGAGTTAACTCGACATTTGAAAATGCTTCTCCACTGGGCAAGACGAGTTAACTCGTCATTTGAAATTGCTTCTCCACTGGGCAAGACGAGTTAACTCGTCATTTGAAAATGCTTCATCACTGGGCAATACGAGTTAACTCGACATTTGAAAATGCTTCTCCACTGGGCAAGACGAGTTAACTCGTCATTTGAAAATGCTTCATCACTGGGCAATACGAGTTAACTCGACATTTGAAAATGCTTCTCCACTGGGCAAGACGAGTTAACTCGTCATTTGAAAATGCTTCATCACTGGGCAAGACGAGTTAACTCGTCATTTGAAAATGCTTCTCCACTGGGCAAGACGAATTAACTCGTCATTTGAAAATGCTTTTTCACTGGGTAAGACGAGTTAACTCGTCATTTGAAAATGCTTCATCACTAGGCAAGACGAGTTAACTCGTCATTTGAAAATGCTTCTCCACTGGGCAAGACGAATTAACTCGACATTTGAAAATGCTTCTCCACTGGGCAAGACGAATTAACTCGTCATTTGAAAATGCTTCATCACTGGGCAAGACGAGTTAACTCGTCACTAATATTAAAAAATTGCATCAATTGCAAAGAATGTAAATATAATTTGTTTCTTATTACCATTATAGAGGCAGTACTTTACCTTCTGATGTTTCTTCGCTTAGTTTTTGTTTTTTTTCCTTTGAAATTTTTAACACATATGGTTAGTAAATTAAAATAAAAATTTATCTGTTTAATGATAATATTTCTGAAGTAAAGTGTTCATTTATTTATCGGCGAATCCTTCTGTCTTTAGTTTTATCATTCTATTTACATCTATAAAAAATAATATTAAGACATATTCATATCTGCTATGGGTAAAACGAGTTAATTCGCTTTTTGACATTTGTTACTCCCCATCTGGGAGCACTTTCGATGCAACAAATATGCCGGTTAACAGGTTAATATTGTGCGATTGTTTTTGTGGTATACAACAAACTTGAAGAATTTAGTAATTGAATGTGATTCTCTCAAAGAAACGATCGGGTTACCCGAAACCGTTCGGGTCTCGGCTCGGCTCGAAAAACCGAGTCCCGCTCGGTTTGGACTTCAAGCTACTCGAATGTTTCGAGTCTCGAAACAGCTCTATTTCTTTGCTCCTTTCTTTGCTTCTGGATGAACACAAAATGGGTATAGTAGCAAACTTCGATACCCTGTATTTTTTTTTAACAAATTCAAAATCAGCAAACTTCCCCTAATTTTATGTGGAGTATAGCATATTTGAATTTTAGTGGAATCCCTGATATGAAGTCGAAAAAGTGATCGATTTGAAATGACCCATTTGAAATGAATATTTTTTCTCATGATCACTTCAGATTAAGAACTAATTCATAGAGGTGTGAAAAATACTTAGGTACCTGAAAACTGTAGTAAGAAGGCGTATCCCTTGAAGTCTAATGACTTTTCACAAACTATGTAATGACTATATCAATCACGTCGTACTATTTGATGTACAAAGTAATTTCCATTTTATTGTAAAAGTATTTGCGTGAACTCTTCACTGTGCAACTGCTTTAAATTTAATATTATGGTTGTTTTTCAGTGTGCAGATTTTTTCCTTCTGCAGGACAGTGTGAGTGAGTTATAGATCTAATTTACAACTGTAGTAGTAGTACTTTGGTAGTGAAAAAATTGATCGTTTTATTTTTTATTACGTAGATGTGGGGATCAACCCGAATATACTGAGATTTCTATACTCGATTCAAAAATGGAGTTACTACCTTTTGAAAGTATCATTAGTCAGTGCTAATAAAAGTGCGCAATGATAAATTGCTGAAACGTTTAGTATGAAGTCGTGATAGATGTTTTGATTCCATTAAAAGACAGAACTGTGGGGAATCTTATTCAGCTATATTTCCTAGGAAATGTTGTTGGACAGTTATGACAATGTGTATCTACTTCAAATTAATTTTTTGAAAGAAGAAAGTGAAGGAGGAAAGTGTCTGTTAATGTTGGCGCATTTATATTTACATGGGTAGATGCACCAATTACGAAGACTTTGTATTATAATAAAATTGTTAATAACAGAAATACATCTATTAATAAACGTAACCAAATTTAATTATTCGCGAATAAGATTCAATATAAAAACTGACAATTTTAATATATCATAACATTCTAAGTATTTATAAAAAAATGCGCAAGACGCTTCCGATGATTTCACAGAAATTTTATATCATATAAATCAATTAATTATAAACAGTATCTTCAGCGTCTTGTATTCGTTCAAACTACATATGAGGCAGTCAGAGCAACAACGGATTAACCCACATTTTTTTCAAAATTGAATTAGCAGCAATAACGTATTCCAACAGGCTCTACTAACCATATAAAATATGGAAAAAAAAATTTTAATGTGGGTTGGTCCGTTGTTGCTCTGACTGCCTCATATACAGGTTAAAAATCCAACACGCGTCTTTTGATGAAATCGGCCTATGAGATACAACGTATCATTTGTTCATTTAGCTTCCACTATAAATTTCCTATATTTTCTAACAGATTTAATTTTTTTAATTAAAAAAGTTCCTTTATAAAAAAGTATTGTTTAACGACAGATATTAATGTTAGTAGCAGTATTTTTTAATTAATACCTGATTGCGCGAGCTGTCTTACAGCTTCCGTAATTGAGACACATACCTACCCCAGCTGTGCCTCAATAGAGTTCCTCTATTTACACAATTTAAAGGGATGATTTAATGTGTAAAAGTCAACGATACTTAAGGATATATCGAACGTAGAATATTAGACAAAAGTATATGAAATTTTAAATACTTGAATATCTACGTCTTACGCATAGTAAATATAGATGAAAGGAACTCGTACGACAGTTGGAGCCTTATTTTTATTCCTAGAAAGGTATTTTTCACTTTACAAATGCTTTTTCAAGCACTATTTGCTAAACTTTTAGCAATGAAAATGTCCTGAATTCACAATTTTCTCAAGTTATAATTTATTTCGTTAAAACGATGTAGTGGAAAGAATTGAAACTGGGCACATATTCTCATTTATCCATATACTACATGTATAAAAAAATTGAAAACATTGGTACCATTTCTTCAACATTTTTTTCAGCTGTTTTATCTGCCAAGATCGTCTCTTTCCATAAGAGTACGTGTAAAATCAGTGAAAATTAAAATCGTTATAACTCAGCAACCGTTTAGTGAATTCGTTTAAAATTTTTGGAGCATATCAGGAAGATTAAAAAGAACAATGTCACAAATTTTCATCAACTTGGTACCATTTTGAAGATAGATCCAATACATCCTTAATGATATGTACTGGAACTGAAATCATTAAAAGAGAGAAACATAAAATCGGAGGAGAAAAAATATTGCGTTTATTTCATAAAATAAGCGTATCGACACTAAAATGTGGCATTAAATGCAAAAGCCCTTTTTTTTTATCATAAATCTAGTATCATTTACAAGAATATGATTCCAACATTAAACGGTTCTAATGTAAAATATACATTAATATTTTTCATTCAGTTCTGTCATACTAAATTTACACAGCATTAACACTATAACAATACGATGTTAAATTAAATTTCAAGTAACGTTTATCCCTGAAGCCAAATATAATAAGCGAGACATAGAAAATTGATTGTTACGTTTTACTTAATTATAGTTTCGGTCAGGCTAAATAATTAATTGCTAATCCAGAGGAAAACGAGTATGTATCGTCTCCGATAATACCGTAAAATTGTAAACTAATTACAGGTAAAGCGTTAATGCATAAGCTGTACTATCGATTTTTTCAAAGGTCGTCTTCAGAAGCCATCTCTTTTTTTACTGTTTTTTTGCGAGATCACTCTTTGTCGATCTTTTTCATCTTGGAAAGACGACCGTGTGTCGTTTACGTTGCAAATAGTGTCACGCTTCGGAGGCTGCCCCGAGGAAATGCGATGCTCCTTTTTTCGGTATACGTTTTAAAATTCCTGCTGCATTCTTTAGCCATCTCTGTCGGCGTCGAGTTTCATTAGAAATGCAAATATTTCGCGCGCAATTTGTCAGGCGCACATGCGCCATATTAATGTGTTGTCGGGTCGTGCGTCACAAAACTGAATTAACCATGGCGATGATTATTCTTAATTAAATTAAATACCTTGTAGCGCAAATGTTTACTTCTATCATTGAAGCAGGGACGCGATGATATTTTATTAAAATTTAATAATAATGTAGGATCAGGATGCTGTTTGTTCGTTTATATGTCCAAACAGATTATCGCAAAGCAATATTTCCCAAAACAAATTCGGGAATCGTGAATTTCACCGGTGAGTTTCATCGGTGAATTATAAATATTACTTTACGTACTAGAGTAGGGGAGACCGGGGCAAATTGTAACGAAAAAGTTTTCACTGTTTTTTCTTGAAAGTGTTTTCCTCAAATCAGGAAATAATTTGCGTGATTTACTACTTACATATGTGGTGAACTGAAAGTACGTGATAAAATATTGGACACTTAGAAGGGAACACCGCGGACCCGGACTCACCGATTGGAACCCAACTTTGTGGGTTTTTAGAGTGACTTAAAACAAGAAAAACGGTGTATTTCATTTGGGCGCTATCGCCCTTTAAGGGGGTGAAAACTAACCTCAAAGTCAAATTGGCACTTCCACTTTTTTCCGTATAACTCTCAAAATACAATAGACAGAAAAAAATGTTTGAAACAAAAGTTTAATGGTGCAATAATCGGTGCAAACTTGCGCTAACGAAATTTTGAAAAAAAATTTTTTCGGTGCAGGTATTTTTTTTTAAACTCTTTTCAAAAATTTGTTAACGCAAGTTTTTAACGCTTATTGCACCATTAAATTTTTGTTGGAACTTTTTTTTCTGTTGTACTATGAGAGTTATACGCGAAAAACTGGAAGTGCCAATTTGACTTTGAGGTTAGTTTTCACCCCCTTAAAGGGCGATAGGGCCCAAATGAAACACACGGTTGTTCTTCTTTTAAGCAGGGCCGGCGGAACCCATTATGCAAGTAATGCGTTGCATAAGGGCGCCAGCCGAAGGGCGCGCTAAAAAATATATCGCAGACTTAATAATAAAGGAATCCAACTCCCATATAAACAATATGTAAATGTAATTTTTTTTATTGTACCTCGTACAGGCAAAATATATTAAATAGAAAACAGGTGCAAAAATTTGGGGGCGCCAAAACTTTTCTTGCATGAGGGCGCCACCATCCTCGCGCCGGCCCTGCTTTTAAGTCACTCTAAAAACCCTCAAAGTTGCGTTGCAATCGGTGAGTCCGGGTTCGCGGCGTTCCCTTGTTAGACATCTGGCTTCATCTTAAACTAATCTGAACCTTTGTTACAATGTGCTCCAGTCCGGGGTAAATTGTAACACATCTGTTTTACTTATTTAAATACAAATATGAACACAAATAAAAATATGTAAAAAATATAAATGAAAACCCAGATCATTATTAAACATTTGATATACTTGAGTTAAACAATCATTGCTTATTCATCTGATTCGATCAAAATCTTCTTCATCGCTTTGTATACTTTTGCCTTTATACTTTTTTCTACTTTTTGGATTCTCGATTGTTCTGTTGTCCGTCTAGAGCATCTTTTTCCGGTGTGTCAGCAAATAGCTTGCTTTATCACCATTTAGAACGGAGTAAGAATAGTAACATGTTACAATTTACACCGAGCTTGAATTTTTGCGTTTTATCTCAGCAAACGAGAAACTAAACATCAAATTATTAAAATGTGTACACGTTATAATAAGCGTACTGATTCGTTTGCGACAAAGAAGCAAAAATTCAAACGGTTTCTAACGACAGTTAATTTACCAGAGATGGGCAAAAATAATATCTAGATAATAGGTACTTACGGTTATCCGTTATTCAAAGCTTGAATAAGGATGATTTAGTTTTAGCTTTATTCAAGGCGCCAGAGATGAAGCCGGTTATTCAAGGATCTTTCCTCTTGGGTTGTGAATAATTTTGTTTCAGCTTTCATTCAATTTTTATTTTAGAAGGTCGACTAACCGGCGAAAGCCTTTGCGGCCCGTTCCGCGCGCGGTCGCCTTCCGGTCAGATTCTACGGAATCTGAATTTGTTTATTATTCAACGTATCAATATGAAAGTGACACCAATGGTTTCCTGGCGTTCTCTCGATTAATTGGACAGAAAATAATTTAAATCGGACTATTTTTAACGAAACGGGCTTTGAATTCTGCAAATAAATTTCTCACGTAAGGTAAATGGCCCAGTGGTGAAACAGGTAAGGAAGCAGTTGAGATAATTGCAATTTCTTTTATATTTAAATAATATAAAATTAAAACCAAATATAATTATTCGAAAGCGCAAAATTTCTACTTTCAGATAATGTAACAAGAATTTACATTTGTTAAAGGAAAAGTTTTAAATTAATTAAAACATGAAACTGTTCACATGGCCCAGTAATTAAATGAAATTCATAACGTGTCCCAGTCAATAATTATCAGTGTCCCAATTATTGAATATATATTTAATTTCACTATTTCTATCAGTTAATGAAAATAAATCAATATGGTAATGTTTTGGGGTAATAAAAACATTTTATTTATCATAAATTTGTGTTAAATCTTCGGCATGAAAAAATGACTAAAAGTATATTATAAAATTTTAGGTTATGTTAATATTATTACGAGTTTAAGATTAATTATCCTAATAATTCTTAAACAGTATTATATTTTTGTTTGGTTATTATTAACGTAAATATATAAGAAACAAAAAAATACTTGCTTTGATACAATAAATGTTAATAATTTTAAAACTTCACTGAATACTGGCGTCTGTACCAGTGTTTAAATAACCATTAACCACGCGTTTAATAACTGGTCCGTGTCGTGTTATCGTTTACTAGTGGATAATCGCACCAATTTCAATAGTAAAAACAAAAAATTATTAAGAGATCCAATTAATTTTCAATTCTTCAATACATAATAAATCCAAAACTGTACTATTTCAAAAATTATAAAATAATAATTAATTGCAACCTTAACAAAAATATTCTCTCGCATTCTTGAGCCCATTAGGTAAGAAGCGAGATTGAAACTGTTGAAGCTTTACTGTAAAATAATATTTTTGCATGATATAACCATTCAGTTATATAAGCTTATAATTGTATCTATATAAAGCTAATACATTTTGCAATTATATTTTGAACAGTTTAAACGTTGAAAATTAGTAAAACTGCTATTATTAATAGAATTTCTTCTCAATTTTTAATTATTGGGCCTTGTTTAAGTACTGGGCCATTTACCTTAATATTTTTGGGGCCAATTTCATCGGGAAGACACGTGGAATCGATTGGTAATACTTTCATCCACAGTTATCAAAAACAGGAAGATTTTACGTGCCCCGTCGGTTATATTGCTCTCGGCTGTCAACGGGCGGTCTACTGGGGCCCGAAGGTCCTCGCTCGCAGCGAGAAAGCAAAACAGTGGGGTGGGTAGGTCTTTTCCGATAAGCCGAGCCCAAAGGCTTCTCAACAATCGAAAGAATGTATGTACTAATTTTTTCTGCTCTATTTAAGAACATCGTAATAGCGAGCTAATATTCTAGGCCAGCGCTGTCCAGCGTAGGGGCCCCTCACGCGCCAGCTTCCCCTTCCAATCTTTCTTTCGCACAGCGTGTCTTCCGTTGTCAACGAGACCGCGCGACGCTAACTAAGGAAAAAGATGAAGTATCTTTATTTGAAAAGTTATTTCAATCACTTTTTATTCGAATAATGCCCAACTCTGCAATTTACCCCGTGTTACAACCTACTCCGGTCTCCCTTAAACATTAATTATTAAATTTGATTATCATTTTTAAAGATGCTGTTCTTTGGTTCAGAAAATAAGTTTTGCTTGCAATGTACACACTTGTTTGTTACTAATAATTTAATTACTTTCCAGAAATTTTTTTTGACACAATTAGGTCCTACAAATAGTATTTTATAATGCTTTAGTATTATTTTCACAGCTCACTTTGTTTATAAGAGTGTTATGTACAATTTATTCATGAGATATTGTAAAATTTTTGAGTGATTATGCAATAAAAATTATGCAATGTGTGGATGTAGGTAACAATATTATTAGTGTTTATTGGTACTACAAAACATTACTTATTTTTGCAGATCATATTACATACCTAATTGCATTACTTAATCTTTCCAAGAATTGATTCTCCTATGTACCATGAAATTCGATTGCAACGATAAATATTCCTCAATTTATGTTTGAATTAATGAAGAATTATGTTTGAATTAATCAGATAACAGGTTTCCTTGTAAGTTATAATTTAACACGTGCCTGGTGGTTCATCGCCATGATTCAGTGGTCTTCTTGGACTTGCCTTCTCAGAATCCAATGCCAATTTAACTTGAATGCATCTGCAGTGACAGTCAGAGGACCTCTCCTTCATTTGCAGTACACCATTGACATCACTTGTCAAAGACCAGAATATTAACACGATAACTTGCCTCGTTGCGTTGTAATTACTCCATTAAACTACGTGGAACGCTGCCACTGTAAAGTAGTTTCCGATTGTAACCAAGTCGCCTTCGAGTTTCAAGCGATTTCGAGGCCGGAATAAGGATATAATAGCTCACTCCTTTGTTCTTCTAAACGTGTCGATAACTTTGAAATTGGAGGTAATTTTCTTAAAAAATTGTGGAACATTTATACAAAAAAAATCATCCCATCTCTAGCAGTTTTTAAATACATCAAGGTTTCCAATTTGAATGAAACTTTCAGACCCTAAATTGGAAACATCGTAGATTAAAAATACGAGTCTTCATTTTCGCAGTATCAGAGATTCGTACATTACTTATGATATTATTATATTACTAAGGATATATTTATCCGATTGCACTTCATTAATGGAAAAATTTAAAAAAAGAAACTGGCAAACGTGAAATCGTGGAAGCTACAAGCTGCACGACTATTTGAACAGTATCTATAGCTGCCTTTCACGCAATATTCGTCTGAACGAATTTTTGCGCAAGTCAATATTTGCAGAGTTACCGAAACGCTTCCAATTTCGCGGAACACTTTGTGTAGATACATATTGCACATTTAACGAAATGTCGTTTTTAATTGCTTTTAACTTTCATAACGTAATGAATTCGTGTTAAAATAATTTTTTAGCTATACTTTTTATGCTTTTTATAATAGTAACGATTTTTTAAATATTGCATTAGAATCATGCAGTGAAGCAATAAAATTGAATGGATTGTGCAATTTTATACGTGGTAGAGGAAATACCTAGAAGTACTAGAGGAAATGGAGGGTTTCTTTTAGTGTTCCCTTCCGTGATCGTCGAGCACAGGTATTGTAAGAAAAATGATGAGTTTCCGTCACGCGGAGTGGAATTTTATTCCATACTGGTAATGCGAGAATACGCGTCTACCAAGGGAACGTTACAAATATTACGATGGAGAATTTATGGGCCACCTATTGTATTCAGTAAACACGCTCCTAATAGATTCCTACTTTTCTGAGATTTTTAATATTATTCGAGTGGTGAAGAGATGAGTGCTGCTCGTCGCAGTAAAGAATTAATAAATAATAATAATTAAAATAAGAGTGAAAAATAATTTAAATAATTAAATTGAATAAACTAACATCGCGTTTGGGTGACCATCTAATTTTTTAAGGAAGGAGTGTCTGTATCACTTGTTTTCCGCGTAAACATTACAATTTAGTAATAAAAATTACGATTTAGTAGTGTAGGAGTGGACCGTGAGGGTGAATATTATTGCTCACAATTAACAATAACAATGACTATGTTTATTTACAATGAGACAATGGGATACCAGAATCACACAATTTGTGACGTAAGACCGTATGAGCGAAGCGTCTCGCTCGACGGCTGGTTGACTTCTGCCGATTTCCATGGACGCCCAACGATCGTCCGGAAAGCAGAGAGTGGGTGAAAAATACCCGAACCGTTTTTAAGGGAAAGTCCTTTCCCCACGATACCTTCAAGCAGGGTGCCAAGGCTGTCGCGAGCGAACCGAGGTTCTGGCAATCATCACGTTTATTGCCTACACCTCGGCCCGAATGCCCGCGATACGCACTTGAGTGAGGGACCTTCTAACCCTGAGGAAATAAATCCCTCTCCAGATCGACGGTCCGCTACAGTAGTAAAACAGAAACATATTTCAAAGGATTTTACTTAGCTTCGATTCTCCGTATGTTTGGTGTTTGTTTGTTTGTTTGGTGTATGGATCAAATCTGGCAACTCAATTTTCACCCACTTCCACTAATCCAGTTGTCTTAAAACTTTGCACTTTGCAGTTTGGATGACTTAAAAAGAAGTAAAAGATAAAAAATATAAATAGAACTGTATAAAAAATCTACAAACACTGGAAACTGGAGAAAAAAAATATAAAAATAAAAAACCCACCAACACTAAAAACTGAAAAAATAAAAAAATTTAAGTTAAACGATTTTACTAAAAATGCACTAAAAATTTTAAAATAATTCTTTTCTTGTACTACAATTTCAATGGTGATATGTGACTTTAAATAAAATCATACAAACTCCGTGATTATCCTGTAGAATTGTTCAAGTCAATTGTAAAGAAAACGGATAATCACAGAGTTTGTATGATTTTATTTAAAGTCACATATCACAATCGAAATTGCAGTACAAGAAAATAATAATTTTTGTGTTTTAGTGCATTTTTAGTAAATTCGCTTAACATAATTCTATTTATATATTTTTTTTTTCACCGCAGCTGAAACTGAAGGCATCTTGTGTGATTGCATCAGAGGTGTGGTTAAATCATATGGATAACGATGTGCAGGTTTGATGAACGAAATACTGTTATAAAAATTGAAAATATGTGTTACACACTCTCACCTGTGTGAATAAATTGTATGGAACACTTATTTTTAATGGTTCATATAATCTACACGTGTTTACGTGCATCTGATCGACTTCCTGGTGTGAGTGTATATTGAAATTCGAATGTCAGAATATTGACTTTTAATTAGTCAATTATTTTTTATCTTAAAAAACAAAGCCTTTCATTTGAAACTGGTAAAAGGCTTTCCGATATCTTTTAAAGTGGATAATTGTTTAAATAAGTGTTTCGACTTGTCCAATATTTTTTAAACATTATATTTTCTCCTTTCCTTGCATCTGTAACGCTACTTAAATGTATTTTTGTACAGCCTCCGTTAATTTTTAAATTTTATGTTATTTCAAACCAGAGTATCTACTTGAAATTTACAGGATTTAAAAACATCTTTGGTACTATTATCTATGAAAGGAATATGGGTAAAAAATTAAGTACAAAAATATTACTATAAATGTAGCAGAACATAATAAAGTAGAAACATTGTAGTTTCAGAATTATGTTATTTTATATAATTAATTATCTTTCACTATATTATAGTTTTTTTATATTAAATTTCATTTATTTTATTTAGAGTTTATTTAATGTGCCCAGCAGTAAATAAGAGCTCTTCTGATGTTAGACATCTAACAATATATGTTCGTTTTAACGAGCTGCTTGTTAACGTAAAATATTTTCAAAATGGACTTTTACTAATAATAGTCTCTTTACTGAAAAAAATCTAACTAAGATTCAATTAGTTCTCAAGTTCAGCGTAATGGAACTCACCTTTTCAGCCACGTACTTTTCTGCTGATCTTTCGTTTCTATAGAGCACACTATCTTCGAGGGGTTGAAACTTTAAATGAAAATGACTTGGCTTTAGTAGGTGTCTGAATACGTAATCCACCCTTTGGATTTTCCAATATCCGATTCATCGTCTCAACCTGACTATCACGTCTTTCTAAAAAGGAACACATCTTGATACGGTCAGCAATATGAGTTCAGTGTACTAACAAGGGAATTTTGGCAACTGGAAAATTCAAAAAAATCTGACACTTTGGAGAAATGTAGCTCAAGTGATACTAATAACGTAACTATTATTTGATTCGGCAATAAAAGTGTCCTAAGTTAAATATGAAAACTCGCAACTTCTTTGAGGGGGTGTTTTCACCCTTAGAATCATTTTATTGCCGAATCAAATAATAGTTGCGTTATTAGCACCATTTGAGCCACATTTCTGCAAAGTTTCAGATTTTTGTGAATTTTCAAGTTGTCGATATTCCCTTGTAAGATTATAACCCTAGAAAAGTCTGAATTATATCGCATACTTTAACCCTCGTGTTGTGGATACAGGGTCTATATTGTCCCAACTCGTACAGGTTGGACGCCCAACGGAATAATTCCCAAATTATGCGTTGGTTGAAAGACTGTTATATAGGGTGTTCTGTAACCGGTGTCAAAAATTTTAAGGGGTGGTTCTACATGAAGAAACGATGAAAGATTTATACTTCGAAAAGATGTTTAACCAAAAGTTGCATCTTTTTTTTATATTTACAAAACTGCGTAAAAATAATTATCGGAAAACCAATCTTTTTTCTAGTTACCCCCACCACCAGTCCTTAATTCGATAATTATTTTTCCGCAGCTTTGTAATAAAAAAATGCCACTTTTGTTTAAACTTCATTTCTATATCTCACCTTTCCCGAGATATCTAACAAAAAAGAAAATTCTGCATACTTCTCAAGGGGTGATTTCACCCCTTAAAACCGCACTATGGTACCAACAAAAAGTATGTTTATGTTACGGATGAACTACTCTAATTGCAAATAAAGTTGCATAATTTTTTCTGAATTCTCGGGTTGCCTAATTTCCCTTATAAGTTCCATACTATATATTGCTGTGAAGAAAGCAGACATCAACGACTCGTCCTTACTTTGATCTCGATGTGCCCGAATTCCGTTCGGGCGATAGTCCCCTGAAAAGGTTCCCTGTCGAAGAAAGACATCGCAGCCTCGGGTGAGAAATCGATTACAGCCATCAGGCACGCCGTAGCGCGCATTTTCGAAACAATGACCACGGTGAGCGTCGTCGTTCTTCTTACGTCGAAGTACTCATCCCGTTTTACCTCAGTATTGTCTACCGGCCAGCATTGTCCTCGTTGTACTTAGCCTGGCAGAGAGACTAGAACGACCCCCTCGGTCTCGTCTTCACCCTGGCTTCTACCCTGAACAGAATGTCAATGGCGGGGTCGAGTTGAAGGTATATTTAGAGGTCTGAAATCAGAATGAACTGGATGCATGTGCATGGCACCCTATTTCAATGAATCTCAGATAATACCGTTAAAATTATTAGTAGGTAATACCAGTAGATGTTTTAAATAAAAATTCAGGTGCTTAGGAAGGAGATTCAGCAGTGGGCACAACTTCTATATAGTTCTTTATATACGTAGTTGAATAAAGGAGATTTGGAGGTTTGAAAGGAGGATGGTAAAAAATGGCCACTTTGGCACTCAAGGGCGTCCGTAGACTTTTTTCAAGGAGGGGGCAACTTTGTGGTGACGGCAATGAAAAATATAGTAACGAGAAACCGAGTAGCCCGCTTGCTTTTTTGAACTCATTTTGTAGTGCCAATTTAATTAAAAATTTTAATCCGAATTTTAGAAATATTCACTTTTTTAATATAAAAATAATAAAGATCAGTTTTTAAAAATAAGCAATTTTTCTCGAAAGCCGGGACGGGGCAACTGTCCCTTTTGCAGCCCCCCCCCCCCTCCTTCCCCTCCGGATGCCCATGTTGGCACCTCTTGGAAATCAACAATTTAGGGAGAACTTAAGGGCACGTTCTAAGGAATCAGGAAAGCATAATCATTTATCTGAAATGTGATTGGAAAGTTATAAGAAACGAGTGCGAATGTGACAGTGATCGAACTCATCTGGGCGTTACGCTCCCTCACCTTCTTCATGTACCTACTGATCCATCTTCAAAATAATTAGGGAAAATCTGCGGGTAAATTAGTCGAAGATTGGTGTCAGGTCGAAAAGTGGAATTGGATAGATGTGTTTCAATCTTATAATAAATAATATTATCCATTGGTGAACTAAAGAAATTAGTTTTCGTACTGGTGTTATTATTATTATATGATTTTTTGTACGTACTAACAGACAAAAGTAAAATCTTTCATAATCAATGGAATAATTGTTAACCCTCGGAAGACGAATGGTGGATATGGTCGCGTGAGACGAATGCAGGGTCAGTTTGACCCATAGCAACATTTCTATGGTCCACCGGTTTCGCGAAAAAATTTAATATAAAATGAATTAAATAATTAAAATTTCTCAAATTAACTAAAATTTATTAATAAAGATATACATAAAAAAAATCATTTATGTACATTTGGTACATAAAATAGGTGTATCTCCTGTATGATTTTTACAAATAATGTCACTGCAATTTTGTCATCATATACTATATTTTGCCATTGCCAACACAAATATAACATCGTGATAGACTTTGTCAGAGTTAATTTCTAAAGTCGCTTATGACCTTAGTTGTTATTAGAGTAGCACAGTCACTTCAGAGGCGATATAAACATATTTATTACCAAATGATACATAGGTTGAAGTAGGATTGAAATAGTTTTACATACAACAGCGTGTTTGCGCGTCACAAAAAACAAAAAGAAACAAAAGGACACAAGGTAACAGAGAGCGTTATCAATCCATATAAGGAATATAACCAAAAGTTGTTAAGGGGGAGACCACTGTAACGGTCCGAAATGTAAGGGTGTTTTCGGGAATTTATTTCAACCAAACAACGCAAGTAAATCAATGTGTTGCTCAGTATAGTTAATAGTGTACATATCGAAGGGTAAGAAAAAATTTTTTTCAATCAAATTCATAAATCCGTTTCCTGTATACTCTTCGTCAAAAACATGCTAGTCGCGTTGACAGTGCCCAGGCCATATGGTTAATCCGAATTCAAAAAGACAATAATATTTACAAACTAGAAGCCTGCCTCTATTACGTGATGATGAAAAAAAAGTCAATATTGTAAAAAATTACAAAATGGCGGACCACTGAAAAAAAAATCATGTTTTCGGGGTACAAAATTGGGGAAATGTTAATAAAAAAAAATAGAAGCAGGTCGAAAATTGAAAAAACTGACCGTCACGTAATAGCGACGGGTTTTTCGTACAATAAATGTCCTTGCTCATGTTAATTGGACGTATAGTTTTCCCTATAGACTGTCAACGCGGTTGAAAAATATCATTCTGAGGAAAACGCGTTCAATGTTCCGCGCGGCTCAGTCGCGCGTTGACACCGTTTCACGAAAAATACCATATCTCCGTCAATTGTGCGAATTTCTTCATAAAATTTGGAGACAGCGTTTTTGAAACGTACGTCTTTCAGAAAATGTAAGAAAGATAAAATCGATTTTTCAGATTTTTTACAGTGGTCTCCCCCCTTAAGCTAGTTCCTAACCAATAATAAACGACAAATATAAAGTAGTATGATACTATGGAAATAATAATAATAATTTTTAACATCATGTATATATATTTTCAACAGTACAATGTTAATATAAATAATTGTAATACGAAAATAGAATATTAAATTGGTTAGCGTAGTGAATTGTAGCAGCAGATCTGACAACGTCGCATTCATTCGGAGCGTCTTTTATAATCAAAATGTCAGAAAAAATGTGCATATGAATCTGAATCTTCGTTCACTATTTAAATTTCTAAACATATCGATTGTGCGACGTTGCCATGTTCACTGCTCTACGTAGTTTCTAAAAAATTTGCACGTAAATGTATTTTTTATGGGCATTTACGAAGAAACCATGTGTTCAGTTTCGCTGAAATAAAGGGTTTCTTGTATTCCAAATTAGTTTTGAACGAAATTTGAAAGAATTTTTGAATTTAGTAGATTATTGAGGAACTACCTCAATGCGATTTCAGCCTTAAATAAAAAAAGAATGAAATCGAATGGGAAGCATTTATTGGTCACACATGTAGATGCAAGGTCAGCGAATGCCTAGTTGGTTGTTACTCTCATGTAGCAACGTCCTTGTGGTACTTGTTTTTGTTCGATACTGATCTCAGATTGATTTACCTACCCACAGATTTTCTCTCAAATTATTCTGACGAAACATAGATTCTAGGTAAATGCGATCACTCTCACATTCTCACGTTTGCACTCGTTTTTTATAACTTTCCCATCACATTTTGAATAAATTAATATACTTTTATGATTTCTTAGGCCGTGCTCTTAAATATCCTGTATAAATCATTCCTTCCCAAGTGGTGTCAAAAATGGTCATTTTCCACAATCCATCTTTCGCTATTATTTTTTTCAATTTAATTCAAGAGCACGATGCCCAACGTTATAGATGTACGATTTTTTAAATTCCTGAAAAGTATTCCCCACCAGCCAAAGGTTGGGAATTATTAGTAATAAGTATCTAAGTAGTGTGATGCGATGTTAACATCTTCAGAAGTGAATTCAGTGTTTAATATCCTATCACGCAAAAAAGTTACTTGAATCATTTCTCACCGAAATCAGTTTTTGAGGTAGATACTAGGGATTTAGATGAAATTAAGTTATGATGTAGTCGACGTGAAATTGACAGGGAACGCTTGAACTTTTACGTGGCCGAGTTCCAAAATTGTGTGTAGCCAAAAAACGCATTTATATTGTACTTCTTAATTTTATAATAGGCTCCGCAAAATTTACGATGAGTTTTTCATGGTCCGCAGAGCCTTTTAAACAAATTTTATAATAGTAAATATGTATGCATACGGCTTTACAATTTTTACGATGAGCTTTTCGTGGTCCGCGAGGCCTTTTAAAGAAATTTCATAATAAAAAACATCTATGCATAGAGCCCCGAAAAAATTGTCTTCTAAAGGAAATTAGGGAGAGTGGGGGAGGGTCTTAGAGAGATATAGGGGGTTTTTTCTTTTCAATGGACATTTTTCCCCTAATGTGATAACGATGTACCCTGATCGATAGACATACAGTGGTAACCACACGTACCATAAGTAACTCTATTCTTTTTTGTAAAAAAATTATACAACAGGTGTCAGTTGCTGACAGAATTATTATAAGTCCCGGAGATACCGTGCAAATAATAACAAAATAAAAAAATGTAAAGCTTTCTTTGTTAGGTTTATTTGGCTAAAATACATTATAAACGCCTGTAATGTCTGAAATAAACACTTTTACAAAAAAAAAGTGGGGGAGGGTAGAGAAGTCACCTCTTTCGAATAAAATAAAAGAAGAACAAACGTCGTACGACTGACAGTTTCAAATATAAAATTTAACCTACAGATCCTAATTTTCCGAATACTGCAAAAATTGCAAACTTGGACGGTTTATAATTTTTTAAACAAATTCAGAACTAACGCAATAATGACTGAAACTTCCCCTAATTTCACGTGAACTACATCACAGTTCTTTTTTATCAAGACCCTTGACGTCGATTACAAAAACTCATCGATTTGACTTGAAATTGTGTATTTAGTTTCTTTAACGAAAAAATCTCTGCTTCCTGTAATTCACAAAGCGATTTCACACTTTTCTACGGCAGAGAATGTATGCGCACAGATTGTAGTATTGTTTGCCACATAATAAAATTCTAAGCTTACGTGGTACTGCAAAATGTACCCATTTCACCTGGCGGTCGTATTTACGCTTCGAGCGCAAATTAATTAAGGACGTGGTCGGATGAACGAGGCTCGAGGGAAAATCCGTGGAAAAGTTACTAAACAACGGTGTACATTCTCGGTAGCGTTTTCCACTTTTCACGTTCCTCCGTGGCTCCACTTTTTTTTTTATTGGAAAAGGAAATTAAATTATTTCATTCTCGGATTATTTATTTCATACTAGAAATTATGTGGTTCGTGCTCTTTGTAGAAAATTTTGTAAATATTCAGAATTTTTTGGTGTGTACTGTAGATGTAACAGTTTAATCAACTTTATTCTGTACTTTGATTTTTTTGCTTATGAGGAATTATAATTATAAGGAGTTTATAGTTTAGTTTGAGTTGAATAACAGAAGTAAAAGGTAACTTCGAATGTCCTTACATCTTTTTTACTTTTTCTTGGCGAAAATTAATTAAAATCTATCTTATTCGTGTTTTAGTAGTGGTGTGTAATTATTAATTGTTTAGTACTGGTACTAATTTATAAAAAGAAATAAAATTGAATTTAAAGAGAACATTCTTTGCTTCTGTATTCAGTCAGATATGTTCCATAGGAAAACTGATAATACTTTTATTCGTACAAAAAAAATAATATGCAAAGTAAAGGAGTCATTTATAATACGAAAAATGGACAGAACTTCAGCAAATAACATTTCGAACTTCGATAAATGTAGGAGAGAAAATCTCAGGAAGAAATACCTCGTGTAAATCTCGTTAAGGAACATTAAAATAGAAGGAACATGAGTTTCCTGACGACGCGATGAATTTTCACTCGGAAAGGAAGTATTCATTTTCCATTCACTAAGGCCCTCCTCAACTTTGCTCATTCGACTTGAAAATGATACTGATTGATTAAATCACTAACGAAGTTAATGCTCGACCCAATTTGCAGATATAACTCCATCAGACATTCTTGTTTGAATTTTGTATAATTTCTAAATATATAAGATGTTATTTATTTCTGATTTTATCATTTTGACAAGCATAGTTCAAACTGACGCCTTTTTAGACGAGGGACTTTGTGACACACCACTAATATTTTGAATATATTTGCACATGTTCTATCTTTTGTGGTACCTTTCAAACTAATTCTATCTCTGCAAAGTGAATATAGCTATCCCAAATATCAATCCTAAGGCCCTAAAGTGTTTCGTGTGAAAAGGGCTTTAAACTTCATTTCAACGAAAAACTTTAATCTTGTAAATCAATAAAAATAGGGTTTTTCATGCGAGATACTTTTGTTGTGAGTCTCCACTGGTACTTTGACTTATTTGCTTGGTGGAGGCAACGTTGGTTTAATAAAGATAAGAAATTTGGAAATATTTGAAAAACTTCACTCACGAAACACAAAAGTGTCCCTCGTGAAAAAGCCCTTATTGATATTACTATAAGTTACATTATTCGTAGTTACAATAGGGAATTCTCTGAAAGCATAGTGATAAGAAAACAATAGAAAGTCATAATTTTATTCATATTCGAAAAAATGTTGTCACCATTAATTTGTTGATAAAGCTACGTCAAGGATAAAATATAAAAGCGTAATAGCAAATTTTCAATACATCTTAAACCTAAAAAATCGAGCTTGGTGCTAGCTTCTGGTCCAATTTTAAAAAAGTATTCGCCCTTCCTGTTTTACACTGTTCCCCTACTTTATCACCCTCTAAATATGCAACTTCAATTCTGGGGATCCTCTACCGTACCAAATACAAGATTCAAGTAAATAGAACGAGGAGAATATAAATTTGTAAACCTAGTCGCTCGTATAGCAGCTCCTTTTATACCACATTATAGTTAAAAGTGTGAATCTACGCTGCAACTTTTTAAACTTGTACTGAAGGATAAAAAATCGTTTTTGTAATTACTATTTTTCCTCAATCCATTCGAAAATCATGTTGCAACTATTTGTATTTTAAATAATTCTTGCAGATGGTTTGAGATTAATTTCGATCATGTCAAGTAGATAAACATGATTTGCAATCTAATTGTAAGAAGCACGCATTTTAATTGGTTGAGCATTTTAATAGGTTTTTTGCGTGTTCTAAATGGGATATACAGATCATTCTCTTAAACAAACTTTTTATAATTTGTGTAGCTTGCTCTAGGTGGAAATAGTACAGTGATTGGACGTTTAAATAAGAGCATTAAATTATAAATTCGAATTTATTAAATTAAAAAACGGATTTAGTACCAATAGCTCTAAAAGACTACTCTTGCCATTTACAAAAATTTGGCCGATCGTTCGACAGTGATTAACTAACATAAATAATTTAAAAGTAAAAAAATTAATTGACTTGGCTGGAGATAATGGGATTGATATTATTAAATAAAAATGAGTGCATTTCATTTTTTATGTATTTGATTATTAAATACAAAATAAATTTATTTCTTTAACAAAAAGCAACATTGAGTACTAGAATATAAAAATTATAGAAACAAACATAAACATTTTTCAAAATATAACGAAAATAAAATAACTAATTCTTTAGTGTGTCGTTGTTTAATATCAATAAATACTTATTGACTCAAATAAGTCTTATTGCTAATTACTATTTCTGACTAACAGTACTCGTTGGACACAGTTAATTACTAAAAATTGTCGGTCCTATTTTTTGAGCAGTATTTTTTTTTCAAATAATAATAAACGTGATATGACTTTATTCTGTCATAAAAAACGAATAAAAACGAAGGTTTGGTGCAAATAGGCACAAATAAACGAATAATTAATTGGGATCTTTTTTTCGCTTTAAACGTCGAAAGTCAAAGGAAAAATTAATCAGTTAAAATACAGGGTTCGTGTAAAACAATGACATAAAAGGGGCTTCCTTTGAAAATGTTCGTATTACAACGGCATGACAGTGAGAATTACGAAGGTAGCGAGAAATGGGATGTTTGAAGCAGTGCGTATTTGGAATGGATGGCTGGCATAATTAGAAATGGCTTCGAGAAATTATTCCCCTTTGTTCTATCGTTCCACTGTGCTCTTTTTAATTTCACCTGACACGGCGAAGCTTCTGCAGTTTCAGTGGAAACATCAGTACTGAATTTATCGACGACGTCTGAAAGAGTGATATTCGTGTTTCAAGGTTTTAATCAGAAGTCGATTTTTAAAGCTTTGACTTGCGATTCGCTTTGAAGGCAAAGCTCTTCGACCATTAGTAACTCTTTTAAATCGATCTTTGAAATTAGCGTATTTGAAATGCATGTATCTGTGCTTTTGTAGCTGCACGACTTTTTACACCGGACTGATTCGTGGTTCGTAACTGTTATTTCAGACATATTCGCTCATGTTTCTGTGTTTATCCGTTTTAAAAACACACTTAAGATTTCTTCAGTAAATATATTTAAAATACCCCGTGTGAAAAGGGCTTAATAATGTTTTACAGTTCTTAGTGCAAGTTTTGTATGCCTGGCAGAGTAGTAGCATTGTAGCCAATTTTTTAAGAACGATATTTGATGATAAATATAAAAAAACTCATCTATATCTCGATAATATATATTAAAATATAATACTCCACTATTGGAGTAAGATATCGTCGTTGAATTCTTATTACAGTATTTGATTTGTCAACTGGTCAATTATATTATGGATTATATTATAATATATGCTCTTGAAATAAGGTGGGTATCTGTTTTAAATCATTCAAATTCCAATCTTGATAGTCCGAATATGTTGTACCCACAGAAAGTTCTGTAACACGTTTCGAAATAGGGAGGAATTGTAAACATTTTCTACAACAGCTTACGTTTTCGAGAAAACTAGTTTTCCAAATGCGTAGGAATTTCAATTTAGAAATTCCAATTGCTTTTGGGGTTTGTTTAATACATTAATTAAATTTTCAGGGACACTAAGGTAAATGACCCAGTACGTAAACAAGGCCCAATAATTAAAAATTGAGAAGAAATTCTATTAATAATAACAGTTTTACTAATTTGCAACGTTTCAACTGTTCGAAATATAATTGCAAAATGTGTTAGATTTATATAGATATTATTATAAGCTTACATAACTGAATGGTTATATCATGCAAAAATATTATTTCACAGTAAAGCTTCAACAGTTTCAATCTCGCTTCTTACCTAATGGGCTCAAGAAAGCGAGAGAATATTTTTGTTAAGGTTGTAATTAATTATTATTTTATAATTTTTGAAATAGTACAGTTGTTTTGGATTTATTATATATTGAAGAATTGAAAATTAATTGGATCGCTTGATAATTTTTTGTTTTTAATATTGAAATTGTTGCGTTTATCCACTAGTACACGATAACATGACACGGACCAGTTATTAAACGCGTGGTTAATGGTTATTTAAACACTTGCCCAGACGCCAGTATTCAGTGAAGTTTTAAAATTATTAACATTTATTGTACTAAAGTAAGTATTTTTTTGTTTCCTATATATTTACGTTAATAATAACTAGTAAAAATAATAATACTGTTTAAGAATTATTAGGATAGTTAATCTTAACCTCGTCATAATATTAAAATAATCTAAAATTTTATAATATACTTTTAATCATTTCTTCATGCCGAAGATTTAACACAAATTTATGATAAATAAAATGTTTTTATTACCCCCAAAACATTACCATATTGATTTATTTTCATTAACTGACAGGAATAGTGAAATTAAATATATATTCAATAATTGGGACACTGATAATTTATGACTGGGACACGATATGAATTTCATTTAATTACTGAGCCATGTGAACAGTTTCATGTTTTAATATATTTGAAACTTTTCCTTTATCAAATGCAGATTCTTGTTACGTTATCTGAAAGTAGAAATTTTGCGCTTTCGAATAATTATATTTGGTTATAATTTTATATTATTTAAATATAAAAGAAATTGCAATTATCTCAACCAATTCCTTAACTGTTTCACCACTGGGCCATTTACCTTACATGCCTTTTATTTCTGTGCTTTCTAAACGTAGAAAACGTCTAAGTGTTTGACTTTTTCTGAAAATTAATAACATAAATCCAGAACTAAGGCAAACCTTAATCACAGATCCTCGCGTATCCTTGCAAATTTGCAGTTAATTTTCCCGAGTAGTGTTGACATCAGCATACGTATCCTCGAAGAGATATCTGAACACCGCGCATCAGGGTAAACGGAACTATCATATTCGTAACGTCCACCCCTGAAATGCATGTATCTATCCCTAATTGCTGTTCAAACAATTTCACTTGTTACGATTCAATTACCTAAGTAGATGATGGAAGGAGAAATGGTAAGCTTTTCGTTTCATGTTTAACTTAAAAATGGCAATTAGTTTCATTTTTACATCGGCTCATTCTATATCCGTACGATTGTATAAATTGTATATCTATTGAAAGAAACGTGTTGAAAATTGTTATTTGTTACAGTACGAGGGTATATAAAAAAGTTTCTAGAATAATTCTGTAATACAGTTATTAGTAATCCTTAGATCCTTGTTTTTATAGAAATATTATAGTCTTGTGGGGTGGTGATATTATATGAAAAAATTCTTAGCGTTGGAAGGACCATACATATTTTTGAAAAGTAAATTTTGCTAATTATAAATAATTTGTTTTATTTCATTTCTTTACCAATTCTTTGATGTACCTATTATTGTATACTTATTATAATAATTTTGTTACAAGTATACTTTTTCAGGTGATTGTGCGGTTTTAAATTGACATGGATATTATTTAAAATTTTCGTTCTGATCTAACACATGAGAAATTTATAATTCTACGAAATTGCTTTACTTTTTTATTTAAGCTGCAATATTCGAAGCAGTGGAATCAAATACTGAATTTCCATATTTTTTGAATCTGCGAACTGTTGAAAATGTTATTAAATCGAGGAATTGCATGAATGCGTGTTAATACCGAATTAGTTTCCAAAGCATCAGACATTTAAAAAATGTATCCCTTTCATCAGAGGAAATATATTCAATGTTTCTGCAATACAGAATATGTATTATTGTGAATGCATTTTAATATTTGCAGTAAAAATGATAGATATTTCCAACGAGATGCATCGAGCAGAAATTTTGACAACGGTATTCATTTTCGATGAATGTTGAAATCGATGTTGTATGAAGCAAAGCCTGATATTAAAATCATTCCATATTGCTGACGATTTTTTTCATGGAGGAGGTTATTAGGATTTCAGAAAAACGAACCCCATAAAAAACTTCAAAATAGTAAAAAAAATTACGCCAAGTACATGAAAAAGTCGAGGACGGAAAAAAGTAAATCACAAAAAAATAGAAGAAAATATACAATATAAAAAAATATGTGAAATCAAAATGAGCTGCATGTACATACCTAATGGTGCTTTCCAACTGCGTTTAAGATGACACAACTACATATGCACAGCTAAAATGCTGTGTTCATACATTCCATTACTCATATCGCGGACATTGTAATAATGTGAAGATAAAATGTAACATCTAGACATTTGCCTAGATGTCCGCGACCTGGAAGTCAAATACTTGGCGTGACCAAGCAAGGTCAAGGTGTCGATTAATAAGAATTATTTAAAAACGCAAAATAATGAAAGTGTACTCATATTGTCAAAGTTTTAAGTTGACAAATTATTTGAAAGCTTGTGAGAGGAAAGGTATCGGTGTCGATGAATGATCTTAGAATTATTTTAAAACGCAATATAATGAAAATGTACTCATATTGTTAGTTTTAAATTGTCAAATTATTTGAAAGCCTGCGAGAGGAAATGTATGGGTATTGATGGTCTGAGAATACCTTGCCTGGCCACATATAGTATGTGCAGATAACATTATTAATACTTATAATAATATCTTACAATACAACTTCTTTTCATATACATATACACTAATAATTACAATTTTACAAATTCCGAAAATGCATGCAAAAATACATCAGGTGACGCCCTTTCGCGGTGTTGCATTTATCGAGGTCGGTGCTTTAAATATCGACAAAGAACTCGATCAAAAGAGCTGGTGACCTCGATACGTGGAATATTTAGGAAACACTGTGAAATTTATAAGCAGTGGTTTAACCAACAGTGCGTTATTTCGAGAAATGGTCCTGAGAGTAGGCTAATTATTACACGATGTCGTAGAAGTCATTAATTTTATACGATAGTGTGCTGCTTTATTGTCAAATATAAACACGCATTAAATACTTATAGGAGGTGGTAAATTATAAAATTATTTATTTACATTTAATCACGTAAATATCTGTGCTTGAAATTTCGAGTATAATAAATGCTGATATATACAAGGTGATTCGTAAATAAATGGCAATACTTCAGGGGGTAAATCTACACACTAATATGAGTAAAAACGTTAAATGGACCTATATACCTATATACCTTAGTTTTCGAGTTATGGATGATTAAAGAAAATGTTCCAAGTGCCCGCCTCGTGCTTCAACACTCGCTACAGCACGCCGTAGCATTGAGTTGCGCACTCACTCGAAAATACTGAGGTGGTACGTGGTAAGATACAGTACAACTCCGTCCAACACAATACTCCACTTATTTAATACAACAAATGCGGAGATTTAACAGGAGACTCGCGTGAGGTAATTGGCAAGTGGACGCAGGAACTGTTTGATAGCGACTGACTGTCCCTTCATAATTCGTACCCTTAACATGGGGTGGAAGAAGTGAAGGAAGGAAATAGAAAAAGGGCAAGACAGAAAACTGAAGAAATGTTGAGATAAAGGTAAAAGAGAAGGCTGCAAAGCGAACTGTGGAAGAATAGGCAGGACGTTGTGAACAGTAAGAGAATTTAGAAAAGTGAAAGTTAGGAACGTTAGGAGAGAAAAATATCGCGGAAAAAGAACGTGCCACAATACCAAGGTACCTATCCTTCGAAAACTCTTAAATACATTCTGTATCCTTTCTCGCAGATCGTGCACATTATTCATTTGCCTTAAATACCCAATTCTTTTTAAATCCATTTGTTATTAATCCATTTGTTATCAGGTATACGCGTACCCTACCAGCTACCTGAAGCATTTTCAAGCCAGATTTCCTCGAGGCGCAGACTATAACAAAATTTAGTCCACAATCTCCATTCGGTTTTCCCTGATTGTAGGACACCCTCCATGTTTACCTCGTCGGTCTAATTCCTTGCTCTTGCTTCTTGCTTCTAAAACACACAGTCCGCGCGTGCAACGCGGAGCTTGGAATTTATCAGTAGCCCTGAGGGATCAATTAATTTCGCTTTAGGTACAGCTGGTGCAAACCTTCGAAGCACTCTATACAATATCATTGTGAATCGACAACCCATCTAAACTGAAAACGTGTACCGCGAATGATTTGAAATATTGCATTCCCGTCAATAATCACGTTGTACAATAATTCACAGGTTTCTTCACAATGATCTATTACATTCAGGCATCGAAATTATGTACATAGACTGGTTTATTTTTTGTATTGGATTTCGAGAAACTAGACTACACTTTGGGGACCTATACATATTGTAGGCGAAAAATGATGCTTCGGGCGGTGGGAATCGAAGTTCGAACCCAAGATCTGCTGGTCCTCTGCGTGCTAGCCAGCCGCGTTGCCAATTCCCCAAACGTCGCACAGTGGTCCGGATTCATAAAAAGGTGAACTAAATCCATATCACTGTTATTTACACGTTATTTATTATAAATGGAACAGTTTTAGGGTTTTTTTGAGCCGTAGAATCTGATTCTGGTATTATTTCTTTTCTAAGATAACGAATTACCCTTATAAACAACTTTTATACTCTCGGTTGAATTTACATTATGTAAAACTTGCACGGCCATCACTATTTAACTTTTTACACTATTTTTTTAAAAATATTTTTGCAGCATAAATGTTTTCCGGTTGCATAGCAAAATGCTAAAAAGAAATTTGAATTTGCATAAAACTTAAGTGAGATGAAAGAATTGTTTCGCAATGAGACAGTATACTCAGTAAATAAGGGATATAAAAAAGAATTTTGATCTATACATTCAAATGCATGTTTATGAGATTATCTTTTAAGAAGGAAATAATATTTACAAAAGAATTTTGAGTCGCATTACATTACGATACATGCCTGAATCCGATGATGACACCTCAATTTCGAAGTCCGTTTCAATGTCTAATTCGTTCAAGGAATTCACTGGTAAAATTATTAGACGTCCTTTATTAAGGGGACCTTCCGGTCTAGAGCCCAAAAAAATAGGTGATATTTAGGAATTAATTAAAGGAAAACTACTATATATAATTTAATGGGACTTTTTGCATTGTATTAAGGATGTCTTTAATTATAGAAATATATTTTTTGTTTTATAATTAATCATTGCAGACGGCCCTGGGGAATCGTTAAAGCCAAGGCGTCAAAAAATTGATCCAAATCGGTGGGACCTGTATCTCCAAAAGTTATTATCCGATTCGACTGAAACCCTTTTTATTTTGAAGATTATTCTTCTGGCTAGGGGGAACTAGAAAAAAATTACAAAAATGACATTTTTTTAGAAAATAACGACACTTCAAGTTTGAAATCACTTTTCCCTGTATTTTTCGTCCTTTCAACGCCTTTGAAAATGATAAATTTTCAATTTTTTGTAATTTTTTTCTAGTCCCCCCCTAGCCAGAAGTATATTCTTCAACATAAAAAAGTTTCAGTCGAATCGGATAATAACTTTTGGATATACAGGTCCCACCGTTTTGAGAACACTGTTTCGAGAAAAATGCGTTTAAAGTTTTACGTGAGCGCCGAGTGGCCGGTTGTTGCCCATGCATTTGCCGCTACTCAAATGCCTATAACTTCGAGAATTTTACGAATTTCATCAAATCCTTTTAAACACGTATTCCTAAATGGTTGAACATTCGAAAAATGAAAAAAAAAAAAAATCGACTTTTAGACCCCTTAAGGTATGCCATTGTTAAGGAAGTGTTGCTCTAGTGTTAGGCAATTACCTACAAACTACTCTTGGAGACCATATAAAGCAATGATGATGTGTGGGACCCGGGGAATGAACTTACGAATATCTGCATAGACTTTAATATAATTGAAGTTTTGCATCACGTACTTAATATTTGTCAGTTACATCCACAATTTTAACTATGTTATGGACATTATAAACATTAACTCAAATTCCCCTCCATCTTAAGTCGGTTCTAATAAATACTCTCGTGTAAAATTCATCGTGACTCAGCGTGAATAACGTAAACGTAAGTAAAGCGGAAAGACGCAATAAAATAGAGATTCACAAAAAGATATTTTTCAAAGAGTTGTAAGACGTATATCCTTTTCATATTATACGTGAAAAGATACTTTATAACCTTACGTATGTAAGACTGTGTGTGAGACGGTCACCACGATCGTCACGTAGGCCCGAACGTTCCGAAGCGGGCGCATAGCAACAATGCTAGCCAAAAGCGCATAGCAACAGCGATCGGTCCGGCAGCGGCCGGTATTCGGTAGCGATCGCCGGCGCTCGGCTCTTCCATGCGACAGAGAGCACGTACGCAGCGGCGATCGAGAGAGTCGAGTCGAGAACAGGCTAATAGAAAGACGTGTCTACATTTTAATAAATCACTACCTCTATTATTCTATACCCATTGTCGCCCTCAATTTAACATCCTTACACGTAGTTACATTTAAATCAACTCTTAGCCACAAAAAATATAGTCAGGCGAATTACGTCAATTTCAGAGAAAATGTGATCGTTCGGAATAAGCATTTTTCCCCATCTTCAAACCTTTTCCAAACAATTTTGGGTGACTTATGGCAACTCTTACCCATGCCAAAACTTAGTCCATATATATAAGAACCTGTGGCTAAAACGTCAAGGATTTCCAAAGAGGTTGAAAAATCGAATTTAGTTCACCTTCTTAAGGTACGTATACACGACGACACTTTTGTGTCTAGATCAAGTGCCTAGATCAAGACACTTATGTCTAGCAGTGTCCACACGTATTGCAATTTTTTAATCTAGAGCAGTGTCGTACACTCGTATCGAGAACGAATGGCAGCAAGAAGTGTCGGGTGCGTCTACACGTCTCTAGATTCAAACTTCAGGTAATAGATTGGGAGTTCACTCGGTCTGTTTGCGCGAATCAAGTGTGGTTAAAACTGAACTTTACAACAGATAAAATTTCTAAATGAAGTAGGCTGTTAATGTTTTATGTTTAATCGTTCTTTTACTATAAATTAATCGATACTTACATGGCAATGGATGTTTAAACATTTGAACTCCATTTTTAACTCTCATTTTTACGAGCTGGTTTGTAAAGCGGCTATTCTACATCCGTACGCGAAAGTGGAAATACTCTCGTGTGCACGAATTAACTTGAGTGTCGCGAACAGCTCTAGGCACGTTCCAGTCTTTCCGGAAATTTTTCGCGAGTGTCGCCTGAGATATAGCTTGACAGCATTCTGGGACAATGTTTGAAATGGTCTGTACTGGAATCCTGAATAAATACATCAGAGAATGATAGGAGTCACCTAAAGAAGGAAATTCTGACATGAGTATCAGTTGATGATGGAGGAAAATTGTATAATATACCATTAGTAGATAGGTATGTTACCTGTAGCCAGAAATCGTAGTGTTAATGCCAATCTTTCTCCTGGTGATATAGATGTTCTCATCATAGTATCTTTTTTTTTTATAATTGGTGTAACACTTTCCAGCAAAAAATCAAAATCAATAGGTGACATGCGCAGAAAGTTTACGTAAAATATTTCGTCGCCAAGTCTTAATTCGCGCAATAATGTGTGGAAGCAACCAAAATTTGGTCTTCGTTTCACCCATTCCCTTACCCACATTGATCTTTTTCGATATCGACGTTTTCTTTTAATAGCAATACAAGCGACTATCACAGCCGCTAGTACACATTCGTCCATGTCCCGTGTGTACTGCTTGAGGACAATTTGTCGTGCGGCAAAGAAGAGTACACGAGAATATCTCATCTTCGCGTACGGCTGTACAATGACCGCTTTACAAACCAGATCGTTTAAAATATATTTTGTTTATTACAAAATGTCCTTAGATACTAAAACCCAATCAGAGAATTAGTAATAATACGATAAATTCCCATTCGCCGATACATTTCCACTCGGTCACACATTTAGGAAAAGAGTCTTGCGACACCCGCGAAAAATTTCCGGAAGATTGGAAATTGCCTAGAGCAGTCCGCGACACTGAATTCGACCTATCGTCACAGAAGTTGCAGGTAGAGCTAGACTGAAGACACTGAAAGAAGTAGCTCTAGCAAAGACAAAAAAGACACTTGATCTAGACACAAAAGTGTCGTCGTGTAGACGTACCTTACGGGGCGCCACCTATGTGCCAATCGCACCACAGGTCGTTCCCAAACGCCGAATGCCTATAAATATGTATTAACATTCCTGTTAAAAAAATAACTTTGGCAAGGACATCTTGTATTTATTAATGTAGACATTAATTCTATTCCTTTCTCATAATCAAACGGACTGTTTCACGTTTAATATACAAGCAAACGTGATGAAGATAATAAAATGGAAATCAGGAAAGCGCTTGTTTTTATGAATTATCAGAGTTTCCCCAACAAAGTCCCATTTTCATCGAGACTCATAACCTACTTATCAACATTAACACAATTTCAGCCGCTCGTTTCCTAACGCTCCGAAAGTTCCAGTAGTTGCACTCCCTTGCGCTATAATAACATTCTCTGTGTACCTAATCGACGAAGTTCTAGTGCAAGTTCATTTCGTTACAGTGATTTCTAGACAGTTCCGTCAGATACACATACCGTCTGTGTCCGCGCATATCACGGTTCTTAGGCGCGATAGACAGAAACGGAGCAATCGATGCTTCCGCGATCTACCTTTGACCTTACGTCCCGTGAACTTTTTATATATAAACAGGAGAAATGAGAGAACAGTGTGTGCAGGTCAGTTTTCTGTTCGCGCTTGTAGCCTTCTCAGGACTTAGGAAGAATTTCTTGGATGCTGTCACGCTGTGAACAGAATTTATCGCGTTCAAACGTGAGCGCCCTCTTGCAGGGCTCAGTATCGAATTGAATAGTCTATCTCCTTGTCATAGATTCTGAGAAAGCTGTGGAATTGAAGCGAGAAAGATCTTTTTAATCGAAAATACTAGATAAGCAAAAAATTGCAGATTTCAGCAATCGGTATTTTTTTAAACAATCTATGACCAGCAAAATAATCGCTCAACCCCTCCCCCATCTCATTTTCGCGTGAATTATGTCATATTTCAATTTTATCAAATCTTCTGATATGAAATGCAAAAAATGATCGATTAGGGGTGGGATGACTCTTTTAGTTAAGTAGCTACATTTTCAAAAGTTTATATATTTTTGTGAACATGAAGCTGTGGTAAAGTTCATGAAGTTTTGTTCTATTAATTCAATGCGGTGCGTTGTAAACAATAACGTTAGAAAAATTCTAGGGTAAACGTATGTAATTGACAAAAGTTGGGGATCTTTTTTTAACAAAACTGACATTAGGGGACGTAGGAACTAATGCATAATCATATCTATATGTATAATAAATTATAGTAAAAAATCTAAAAAGAATGGAAATCGGCATTTCGAAAAAATGGTATTTATAAAATGAAACACCTGGGAAAGTAAGGAAAACTGAATACACTTTACTTTTGTTATTAAAAAAGAAGATTCATTAAGTAGAGTATACAAATAAACAAATATATATCATTTTTTGGAATTTAGTGTTGCCTTCAAACATACTTAATAATACACCATACAAAAATAATACTTTATAACTTAACGTCACTACAATTTTTAACTATTTGAGTCACTTTTCCACACCACAAAAAAAACAATTCTCTTTCAATAATGGATGCCTGATTGATGCTCAATTGTCGGTATAATCGTCTATTGTTTTAATAATATATACGATTGTCCGCAGAGTTCGTTATTTCTTTATCGAAATTTTACGATGTTCCATATTACGTGCCGTTTCATTTTACCTCCACGTCTTCGGTAAAAAATAGTGAATAATTCGCTCTGTGTCTCAGATATTACAGTGTTCTCCCGTTACAAGTGCGAGTCCCCTGTTTCATTAGTAGTACATTTTTATCCCCATTATTTCTTTTGTATTTGCTGCGGCGACGAACACAGGCGAGCCAACTAGCATACCGTTTTGCCAGAGGTTCAGCCTGTCCTCCGAGCTTCAAACTTATAACGAGACAAAACTGTATACGACGTACTTCAATCGTACCAAAAATGGTAAAAATTATTTGTACGTAAATGTGACTTTGACATAACTATAATGGTATTTTTACAAAAATGGGAATCTTCGTTGGTACACTGAAATTTATCTAAATAGCGCGTTATAAGGAGGGATGGGACTAATGCCATTTTCCCTGAGTTATACTGTAATCCACTTTATCAGTTAAGGATTAACTATTTTTTCATGTTATTAAATGTTAATTATTAACAATTATTAGGCAATCCTGTTACGTCTAGGTGATCTTTTAGTGGCTCCCAATAGGCAATACTGGAATAGACAAATTTTTTAACAAGAAACGCGGGAATATTTTCCATATATGTACGCGTTATTCATGCTTTTATACGTTTCTGTTCGCATCTCGCGCGCGGTTAATCTGGTTGTTAGGGAGATCTATTATTCACGCGTGTTAGCATTTCGCAGCGAACTTCGTTAATTAATACCATATTGTTATTAGTGCATCAGGTTGGGTTGGTAATGGTAGGAAATATTATGACGCACAACAGCATGATCGATAGCAGCATAAAATCACGGGAAGCCGATGCGGAGGTCCTTTAATCGAACTTTGATGTACGGTGCTTGTAAGTTTCAACATTCCATCACGCATTTGTTCACATTCAGAGCGAGATATTTCCATCAGTAAAAAGTAATTGGATTTAATTTTAGACTATTGCTGGAAGTACACAGTACGACAACATTCGCCCGGCAATAAATGAGCCAAGTTATGCAGAAAGCTACCAATCCCCAAAATGGCAAAGAATTAGTTAAGCACAGTACGGAGCCCATAATTTTGTGATCTTTATTTTGCAAAAATTACCAACCCATAGAACAACTCTTACATTATGCAATTATTAAAATTACCAAGCTATAGCTTCATTTTAGGCTTAAAAAACAGCAGAAAATTTAAAATAATATTAATTATATTAGGAATATTAAATAACCCATTAAAAAACATTGCAAAACAGTATCAGGAAATAAAATATACCCAATAGAAATAAAGCTACTTTGCTTTAACAATAGAAATCTTGAAACTAAGTTTACTCAATTTCAGATCGTTGAGGGTTGGTAGCTTTCTGCATAACTTGGTCTAACACCTTCAGGAACTCAAAAATATTGAAATCCTTCTCGTAATTGAAAGATTAAACGGAAGAAGATATCGTGTTCCACTTAAGAGGGTAGTGGACTATTGGATACGTAAGATCGTTAGTTTCTTGGACGCTAAATTACTTTGATACCAAATAATCGTTATAGTCGCGGTTTTCACAATCTATTGTGGGCATGTTTGCAAGTAATTATAAATAAAATTGTCGGAATTTATAAAATTGTCGAAGTTATTAATCATTGAAGATAGCCCTCTACGGCGCGCCGCTGTAGCTGGTGTACATCGATTCAGGTGAGCCAATCATCTGAAAGCAAAATGCTTTGGTGTGAGTACTTTAGACGAACGGGGCAGTCGGCGGGCTTACAGCGCGTTGTGGACACTATTCCGCGCAGCCAATGGCGCGAGTGATAAAACCCAAGAGCGAGCGAGAGGAAACGAAAGAGCCTCTCGCTCGTTCTCGGGGTCTCACTCTCGTCCGAAGGATTCCAAGAAATGGTGGGGATAGTCGCCGGGCGTACAACGCATGGTAGAAACGGGCTTATAACGAGTGCGGACTGTACACCAAAATCTACAGTGTGGAACTCCCGCATCAACATTGGATGTTTGTGAAACATTTTATAACTGATTGAAGCCGATTTTTTCCATAAAATTGTGGGGAAAAATTTATGTTACTTCCACAATTTTTATTCAAATTCGTTGGGTCTCGGGTACCCGATAACTTTTTAGTTGTGATTTTGCAGTGTGAGCAGATGTAAGAATTTTTAAGCAAGAAAATCGGCTTCCGAATAGCAAATTGCGTCCCGTAATTTCGGGTTCCCGCACACCCCTAGAGATTAGGTATTGTCACAGTTTGATTCGTTGAAATATAAAGTTCTTAAAATAGAAAACACATAAGATTGAATTAATGCTACTGAAATTTTTAAAATAAATTATAAATTTTGAATTTAATTATTAATGGGATAATTATTAGAAACTTATTTATTGTTCTTACTAAAAGTAACAATGGTGAGAAAGAGGGAGAGTGAGTGGATACGGAAACGATGAATCTGTGGGAAGCATTTGATTAACACCTATTCAATAGTAATATTAGTAATGCCTCGACACTAGATCGTCTGCTAAATATTGAATAAATAAGAACGTGTATCCGTATTAAGAAATACATAATATCTACGTTAAAAATGTCTGGAAACTTAGGGAGTGCAAAACAAATATTAGAGGTACAAAAACTACTACGTATTTAATATAGGAATATTTTTACTGAACGCTTAATTTATACGTACGTCGTCGGAGAGTTGTTAGTGTTCTGTCGCACGCCAAGTTTACATTATGCCACTACTTAGGGTGAATATTAACAGGTTTTCCGCTTAGTATTATGTATCTGCAAGATCGATTGTATAGAATTTACAGTTGGCCTAGCTCGCGTGGAGAGTTGCTTAGTTGCTAGTAGGTACAGTTATTTCGTTATGAATTTAAGATATAAGTAATGGTAATCGACTTCAGGTGAATACAGTGAGAAAATGTCACTGCTTACATTAACAATTCAATTTACTCGAACAAGTTAGGGTAATTAGCATGGTAATAAATCACACTGAATATAGTAATTTGTATGTGGTTGTAACGGTAATTTGTTAAACGACAAACCACAAACTCGCGTGTTTTTCCTGATTGCTTGGATATTCAATGGAAAAAAAAATACAATAGCAATCGTCGCAGGCATGCTATTTTTCTTCGATGTTTTTATAGGAGCAACTAAATGTCAGCACTGTACCAAGCATTTTATTTATCATAGATATATATTTATAATACCGCTCCAATGGCCAAAAATAACACGCGTAGCCAACAAATATTCAAACTCAGTTTTGTCAAAAACGATGTCTCCTATGGAAAAAGTTTATTTTAGATTCTTTGGCTATGTGAAACTTATTCGAGTTCTATTTGGATATTACTCATCGTTAACCAGGGTTATAAAGTTTAGGTGATAATAAATTAAAATATTATATGGTAAATAGGCGGTAGGCATATTTATAAAGTTTTATATTTTCGACATCAAATTTCAGTTGGAAAAACAAGTTTGGCAAATACAGTATAAATTGATATATGGATGGTGATGATATAGGACATTAAGGTGGTCCTTATTTTCAACATGCGATTTCATTTGCTCTCAGCCCCTAATTGTTCCATTTCATACAGAAATAGTTCCTGGAAAAGGTTATTGCAATCGGACAAGAGGAAAGGGATTAAAGTTTAGAATTCATCAATAGTTTGGATGTAAAGAATTTCTCAAAAACGGCAAGCCGTATCGAAATTTGGTTCAAATAATACCTACCAAAAAAATATTCAATTTTCTACAATTATTTTATATACATTTTTTTCGTGCTTCCAACCATTTTTTAGATAATAGCGTTTGAAAATACAAATCTCCGCACTACGCACTCAGAGACAATACGTCACGCTGTACAGGTGGTACGCGCAAAGGACGGAATACTCTTTTAGTAATATTTGAAAAAAATATCGATAGGGCTTACCATTTTTGAAAAATTCTTTAAATTCAAACTATGGATGAATTCTAAACTTTAAGAGCTGGTCGGCACCCTTACCTGTTGTTCGATTGCAATAATCTTTTTCAGGGACTATTGTTTTATGAAATGGGACCATATTAGAGGGTGAGAGCAAACAAACAAAAATTAGCATTTATAAATAAGGACCATCCTAATAGGGCATATGCCATATGGCATTGAAAAACAGGAATTGGGACCTAAACTGTGGATAATATTATAAATTGACTAAATTGACTCACCAAATTGACAGAGAAATTCAGTGTAGGTACTAAATTGTTACTTCTTGTTAGTTTATAAGTACCTACTATTTGCATTCTAACTCCGAAATGCATTCTCTCAATACTCTGCATATAACAGCATTCATGGTATCGAGTTTCACTGTGTGTCAACTTTTGTTCCAGTTAGAACTTGATATTAAAAACATAAAAGTTTGTAAATATCCCCATGAAGAGAATGTAAATAAAAATTCTCTTTTTGACAATTTACTGCCTATTTATGTCATCATATATTAATTCGATATTGCCCAAAACTTATCATATTGATTGACAATAAGCAACAAAGTAGAAATTTACTGAATTGTGTGCATTTCACACGATTAACGATAGACAAATTCTCGAATTTTTATTTGTAGGTGGATATTTGAGGAAATTGAATGAAACTGTTGAAATGGAGCATTGTTCGTCATTGCAGTTTCAAGATTTTTTCGAGCCGAAGTGTGCAGCTATCAAATGGGAAAGGCTCAACCATATATTGGAAGTTTTGAGAGAAGGTTAAACACGCGAGAGGGGTGGCTGATATGAAAAATAAGCGAGATATCTCTGCTGAGTGCGAAATCTTTTCCACTATGCTTCTGGCTATTTTTTCGCGAAATATTGTTTGAAATAGGGGTGAACTTACGCCTGAACGAGGTGCCATCAAGTTTCTCATTACTTCTTCACTAAATTAAAGAAGAAGAATATTGCGCGAGCTTTTCATACAGAATAATTTGGAGCTCGGTGTAGAGAATCTTATCAGCCCTTGTTTCGCAAAGTAGGAACATGTCTTTGCTTTTACCTGTTAGCCGAAGGTGTGAAATCGTGTCTCAGAAAAAGTGCAACGCATCATTCTGTCGAAGATTTCGATTGGATGACTAAAAGGTGGTTAGGTCTGGGTAGGTTTTTTTTATTTTTACCTTCAAACTCGATTCCTTTCTATAATAAATGGACATGAAGTAGAATATAATTAGTAAAACTTCTTGGAGATGGAAAAGTGATTCTCACTTGATTTTTCATGTATTTAGCAATTTGAGACTTAAGATAAACTAAAGTTTGACTATTGAAACTTATTTTATTTAATTATTTAGTATCATATCCCCTGTTAGGGTATTACTGACTACAATTTATATACATTACAAGTTAAGGTGACTAGGAAATGTTCTTTATACAACATTTGTGTATATGTTAGTTAAAATACAATTAATGTCGGTTACATGTGTGTTATGTGTTGTACATTGTATGTGTGTTGATGTAGTTGTGTTTTATCTTATATGTGATGCAAGATGTTTATTTCTTTTATGAAACATGAGGCTTTTTGCATTGATTTTTACTGCTTAGGAGTGTGGATGTTGTATTGAAACTAATGTTTATTTGAAGAATCACAATTTTAAGAATTGTTCTGTTTAATACAAGAAGTTTTACAGAATGAATATTTAATTTACTCTCCCGATTATGTTGTTATTCTATAACTAATCATATGGCATGAGATCAAGTCGTCTTTGCAAAATAATTGCTAATAGTATGCACTTTAGAATGATAGTATATTCTCTTTTTTAAGTATCTCTGACCAAGTTTAAACAAGGATTTCATTCTTGTATCTTGAACTCTTAGCATACGTTTTTATGTTTTCAAGGATTTAAGAATGATTAGTACCGTTCAATTCTTGTAATGCTTTAGAAATACTCTGAAACAGAATTGAACTTTCTTATTTGATATTTTATACGTTCATTGGAAATTTTTAAGCTCTATTACAGACACCTAACATAATTTGCTCAAAAACAGAAATCTGTGCAATGTTTTTTAAAAAGCATACTGCCACTAATTCTGTTCCACTAGAGGATTTGTGTTACATCAATCAATAATAAGTGACAGAAAATTCCAAATACTCCAAATTCAGAATAGGATTTTGGAGGTTTATATCCGTTAATACTTTTGACAAAGTATTACATCTTTCTTGTAATTCATTAAATTAAGCTTGCCCTCCTACAGTATTAATTTCTTCTCAAACAGTAGGAAGAAAACGAGGTGGAATAATTTATAAAGTATACTATTTCCAATTGTTTTTTCATTAGTTGCAATAATTAAAATTTCCCTCCATATAAAACCATTAGCGATTGAAGGGAAACGTTGCTACGAAAATACTTTACCTTTCTACGTCGTAATTATACCCACCACGATGTTACAATGAATGCGTAGAAAAAGTTGAAGGGAATCTGCGCAGAATTTTCTCAGCTTTCGTGTTATTTTCGCTACATCCGCTACACCTTCGGGCCATCATTTGTTTAAAATAATTTCGACTTCGCTGAATGAAGGAAACTTGAAATTGCAAAGAACTTTTAGCATAATGTCTGAAGAAAGGCATTTGTGGTTATAAGTTATATCCATTGGATGCTAAGGGATCCAACGTGGTTGCTCGATCGTATTTAAAATATTTAATTGTTTGCGGGTAACATTAAATTTTAAATTTTAAAAAATTAAGTTCTGTGAAATTAAATTTTACAGAAAAAGACCAACTGGAAAACTTGACTTTTTCCCGAAAAAATAGATACTACTTTTATTGAATGCCATAGGCGTACAGTTAGTGCTTCATTCCTTTTTTTCTGCCTATGCAGTCTCAAATGTTTCAATTTTCTGAATCATCATAAACTTTGGGGGCAATCATTTTTATTAGGAAACTCCATACAAATTTCAAAATTTGTCACTTGCAAGTAGGTATCAAGGGAGTGTAATTATGTATGTTAGTAAAAAATTTAAGTTTGAGATTTGTTTTCGAGACAAATTAATTAACAATAAAATTTCTTCGAAATATTACAATAATTCGAATATTAGAATATACCTTTCGATAAAAGTAAAGAAGTAAAGCTGACACAAAGAAAGGTTTTTTTTTAAATCAATACTTAGCATACCGAAAATTTTATTTCAGATTTTCGACTAACTTTTTCACGTGTCATCTGTTACGAGCTATCCTCTCTATAGAAAGTCGATACTTTGACAGGAAAAAGTAAAAATTTGACATTTTATGAATTCAAAAAATATGCAGCTATCCTAAAAAATTGCTATTGAATGTAGTTACCACAGCACAAGTTGACATTCAATTAAGCTTACGAATGTTTCATTGTCTAAAGTGCGAACAATCATATCCATAAACATCCAACTAGTTGAATTATGTGCTTTATTATTGTTCCACAAGCTGCCATTCACTTTGAAACGTTTAGACACAAATTCTGCTTTAAATGTGCCTCTATTGCCAGCTTGTCATAGATGATATACATGCAGTTAATTTAAATATTAGAAGATATTTTACTTCTATTAAATATTCATTAAATAAATTTAATGAATCGAAGAAGTGCAGCTTGTAATGTTAAATTTTATGACATAAAATAGTTTATTAATGCACGCAGAGGTGCCAAGAATTAAGTTCAAGTGAAAATGCCTTACAAATCTTTTTCAGAGAATAAAGCAATTCACTGTGCAACGCATGCAGTTAATTAATCAGTATTAAACTTTTACTTTGCCGAGGGTGAAACTATGCGCGCGTTGCCAGGTGCGGAATTAATTACCTGACATCAAATTCTGCGCATCTTGCAACACAGCATATCACCTGTAAGCAAAGTAGGAATTTGCATATTGCGTTTCAAAATTTCTGTACTCTTTGTAAATATGGAGAGAAAACTGGTATTTGTAGTTTGTTATTCATATATGGTGAACGGCATTTACAGATATTTTTTCACAGTTTATGACCTATTCGGAAATTGAATTTTAAAAGTAATAAATTCATATTAAATTAAATTTATAATAAATCAAAATTGAAAACATAATTAAGTTAAAATTATAATATTTAAATTTAAAATTCTGATTGAAATATTTTTAGGTATTTCAGCGATTTAGAAAATTTATTTGTATTACAATTTATTGATATGAACTTTTTCCCCTTAGGACACAAATGTTGACTTTTGTGAAAATTGATTTCATGAAACTGTTGAAAATACACTTATTTGTTAAACTGTCAGATTAATCTGGTATCGTACTTTGTACATTTATTCCTCGAAAATGAATTTTGAAAATAAAGAAATTCTTTAGACACTTATCAAGTGCAATTAATTTATGATGGGGTTAAAAGTAACTTTTGTCCTCAAAATAATAATTCTTTTCATGTTATACTTCAGTGTAGAAATTAATCATCGCAAATGTGGCACAGTAATTAATTATACGAAAATTAATTTTATATAATACCACAAAAAATACATCAAGTTCTTAACAATGTCTAATGTATTTCGCATTTCTTTATAATTATAATACCTAAATTTTTAACGTTTAAGTATAATATTTCTGCTTTCAAAAATTCGGCTGCATAATTGTATAGCCTCTACTTTCTTCGATTAGTAAATTTATTATATATCCTAAATCCTTTTTTTACAATTAATAATATTGAAACATTATCGATTATTTATACTCTCGCACAAACGACACTCTCAAGTTTCTATGCGTGTTTCTCAAAAATTAGATAGCCAAATGTATGCCCTATCAAATAACAAATATACTAACCGGTTTAATTATATTTCGTCCACATGATTTATTAAAAATCAAAAACTGAAAAACTGTGTCTACCAGCCCCGGTCTCCACTACTTATGTCGTTTTAATTTCCACAAACCAAAATATAGTTAACGCACAATTACAAAATTGTCAATATTTATATTACATCTTCTACATCCCGCGAACATTTCGCGAAATCAATCATTTCCTTAGTCTTTCAATTATTGCAAAAAATGCACTCGCATATTACCCGTTTCTTTTAATTTCTGCCACTCGTTTATCGTCCCTCATTCATTCGAACAAAGAGTTCGACATTCGAAGCACGCCGATGCATTGTTCTCAAAGTATCAACGGCTAAATTAAAAAATAAATGCTTCCCGTAGATAAAACATTGAAAGGGAAGTAATAAAAACATTTCTCCCGAGATATCAAGCATTCAGCTGTAGAGTACCTATATCTAACTCGACGGAAAGAAAAATACACAAAAGGAAGCAGAAGGTTCTCATGAAAAGTACAAACTTTTTCCCTTTTTTCTTTTATTATAATGTGTTTCCACTTTTTGCTTCGTTCTCTGGTAGTCACGAACTAAAGCGTACTTCAAACGCGAATTGTTCAAACGGGCGAAGGAAAAAGGGCAAAACTGTTGCGGGGAAAAACAAGAACCCGTGATGCGATATACTAAAATAATTGCTTCCACCTTTTGACGGAAAATAAATTGCACCAAAATGGACGGTGGACGCGAGGTCGAGTTAACGGGGATAGATTCAACCACGGTTTAAACTGCCTGTTGCTCGGCGTCGATTGCTGTCGGATCAATCATCGGCCAATAGGAGGCGATAAATATCGTAGGGTAATACAGAATGACAGAATACCATTCACAGCCGACGTGGTTATTTAATTTTATAGTTAAACTAGTTAAAAGTACTGGCATTGTCCAGGCTTCTGGCAATGTGAAAATTAAGAAATAACAATATAATATGTTAAAATTGACTGGGAACTTCATTACTTATTACGCAATGCTTACTTATAATATCAAGCAAAATATCTTTGCTTATTAACGGGGGACTTCATTACTTATTACGCAATGCTTACTTATAATATCAAACAAATTAGCTTTACTTATTGTAATTACGTTTGTATAAGTTAAATATTGAATTTAGGCGAATATTTTTTGCACGAGCCACGTTATTAATATGTTTTTAAATAAACTGTATACGTTTTTTCAATTGAATCCACCTAAAAATAAAAGTGTACGAGCCACGTTACTAATATGTTTTTAAATAAACTGTGTACGTTTTTTCAATTGAATGCACCTAAAAATAAAAGTGTATTAAACAAGTTTTATATTAGTGCGAATTAAAATGGCAAATTGTTACTTTGAAGACGATTTAATAAGTAAAATATGTTACATATAGGGCGGACGGATACTTTTCTCGGTAATTATATATGAATGGGAGATATATAGATAGAAGATATGACGTGGGAGCCTAGTGGACGAATAGAAATAATATGAGATTATAGAAAATGCGTCATGGCGTATTTTGAAGGCGTAGTAGTGCTTCTCAACCGAGGACTATGTGGCTCTAAGGAGGTCATAGAATATTTCAAGAGAGCCACAGGCCAAAAATTAGCTCTTGGGGAATCAGAGCCAACTCTAGGGGGCCGGAGTCACAATAAAATATTACAATTATATGAAAACATTACATTTCCGTAGCTCTTGGAGAGGCCAAATTTATATTTTATTGCATTTCCCATATCTTTTCTTGTCGAATCTGGATTTAGTCGGGTTATTCATCTGCTCTGAAAAGCTCGGAATCGCCTTGATGTCGTGAATAGAGGCGATCTTCGTTTGTCGAAGACAACATTGTAACCAGACATTAAAAAACTTGCTAGTATGCATCAGTCACAATGATCACACTGAATAAAGTAAACGTTAATTTAATACATATTTTGTTTTTGAAAATGAATATATATATATATTTTTTTTTTTAAAAATAAAAAATAAATATGTATATGTAGTTCATAAGAAATATGTTAAAATTATTTTTATTAAAAATCCTTTTCGCAATTTTAAAATAAAGGATGCAATTTTTAATGTTTATTTTTTCATTTCTCTTTCTCCAGAACAACTATTATGGGTGTGGGGCTACAGAAAAATATTAAACTCAAAAGGGGTTCACAGGTCAAAACAGGTTGAGAATCTATGCAAGTACTACGTCTTGCATACCGAATTTGTCCTGGCATGGCAGGGCAACGTCAAATATACAATTCTGCATCCCGATAAAAGGGTCACCCAGGATACTATCTAAGTTAGTATACTGACTAGACCTGTTTATTACATCCATTTTGTATATACCTGATTAAACCTTGCACGGCAAATGGGTTGCTTAGTCGACCATGTGAAGGATACCGGGTCTATTTTGACCCGTAGGTATTTCACGCATCCATGCGCTAGCAGAAGCTTTTATACTGTGTAAATAATTTTCGCAAAAATTCGTTGATGTTTTTGTAAATAAACGGCTAGCTCTCAACGTACATTCATTTCCGTAATGGACGCAAACAGTACGTTCTCGAATGTATTAATAATTCCGTTCAAAAGTATTTGGTATGTGTGTTTATGACATCAAAGTAGTGTTTTTATATTCTGAAATTTGCTTACACAGAGGAACCTTACCTTTTATGTCGAAAAAAGATTTCAAGTTCCTTTCAATCGAATAAATTATGGGGCATTTGGAAAAGCTTAACCAATTAGCTGTGGAAGACGAGTTGAGGGGTTATACCTAGTCAGGAGGCCGAAAAGAGACGAATGTTTGTGAATGTTTTTTGAAAAAACGGAAGCATATATTTTTACACAACTTTTTGCACTTAAAAAAGCAACATTTAAAGAACATTTGGTATTTTTTTTGTAGTAAAATATTTACGTTTATAGTAAAATTACAACCGACATCAAAGAAGCCTTTTTAAAATTTTGTTTTGGGGTGACCACTGCCATTCGGAACCAGATTATCTAAAATTAAAAAACAAAACAGATTTCGATAGTATATTAATGTATCCTCTGATTCACGGAGGGAATTTCCGAAATATTAATTTAAAACGAAATGGCGGCTATTTAAATTTGAAGTCCTGATTTTTTCGCGTGATTTTTGCACAAACATTCGCCTCTTCTCAGCCTCCTGACTAGGTATATCCCCTTAATTCATAATTTCAAATAACTCGTTCACTAGACACTAAAGTGTGAAAATATCATTTATAAAAACGAGTACTCCTGTTGAGTTCACACACCGGTATAATCACTTTTAAATGACTCAGTTAACAGGTTATCGAGAAAGTTGAGAACGAGTATCGAATTGAGTATCGAGAAGTTTGTACATGTTCCCAAAGCTTCCTTTCATTTGAGCTATTTTAAGTTTCTACTCGAAATAACTTTATTAAGGTTGATTCAGACACGTCCAGTAATTTAGTCGAATGGTGAGTAATTTAGTAATTCACCATTGATCTACTGAATTACTCGACTAAATTTTAGTGTCCACACACAGTAAATTACTAACTTACTCGCTACTCGACTAAATTACTGGACGTGTCAGAATCAGCCCCTACGCGACGGATTTTATTTATTCTCGATAAAAGATTTGCAGTCCTCAATAAAGTAAACTGTGATTCAACCTGAGAACTCTAAATAAGTAGAATTATCGAGAAATTTGTAAGACTATAGCTAGCTTTTGTTAATCTGAGCAACTTTTATGTGGAAGCATTTTCAAAATAATGCACATTGTGAACGTTACGGCAATGTATATAAAGCTATGACTGATTTGTAATAATTTGTAGCGCTACCACGAAAGACAAACGCACAATATAAGTGGAACTAGTGATAACGGTCAGTATATGGTCAAACGCGCCATGTATCCATTATGATAGGTATATACTACTACTTAGGTGGAGACAAAGATAGTGATCGTTTTTAGAAACATCCGTGCAAACTGTTATTAATATTCAGATTGTTTCTGAATTATAGATAACTAGCTTTATTACTCGGTTTGGCCCGAAATTTAGATTTTGATTTTATAAAAAAAAATCTTTTTTTATTTTTTTTGTGAAAATAGTCACATTCGTCTGGATTAGTAAGGCATAGTGAGCTGAGGCATATTTCGTGATTCCAGAGTTTATCGTTTGAAAGTGTTTAGGCGACAGACAAACACAAACATATAGAAGTTTTCTACTTTATATATTAAGATATACCGTTAAGGAACTAGTTTCTGATCAGTTTAGACGGTTTCCCGCTGTAATATTTATTTTTAACCTAATAAAACTTTAAACCGTAGACTTTTTTCATACTAAAAGATGAATCAATGTTTAAACTTTAAGGAAAAATTGTAAAAAGTTGAAAATAAGTATAATTTAATTATTTATAAGATACGGAATAATTAGGTGACTAGGAACTAGTTTTTGATGAATTAAAATACATGGGAGCTAATTTTTGATCAGGACAGGAACTAGTTTTTGATCATCTAAAATACATGGGAACTAATTTTTTGATCAGATGTGGAACTAGATTATGATCATTTGAAATGCATGGGAACTAATTTCTTATCAGGTAAGGAACTAATGTTTGATCAGATGCTAATCCTAATTAAAAAGAAAGTACCAAATAAACTCATTTTTAGTATTAAACCATCTAAATTTAACATTTTTATAATTTTATAATGTGCTAACCTATTTTCTATTCAGGTGATCAAAAATTAGTTCCACAAGAAAAAAATGGAACTAAATAATGATCACTGACTTTTAAAGCAAAATGATACATATAATACTAAAATTCTTGCGCTACATTGTAAAGTAAACTATTGTAAGCAGAATGTATGAAAATAACCTTTAATACCGCAACAACCAGCAAAGAAATCGACTGTGGCGTCGATGGTGATCTCTTACTTCGAACAGTAAGAGATGGCGTTCAACAGGGGCTTCCTTCAAGTGGGCTACCTTACACATTTATTTTCACGAAAACTAACAATATTAACTGCTTTCACAGACAACACATATATATTTGAATTATCAATTTTTATGTTAGTAATTATTTCAAACAATTATTTATTGACATAAACTTAAAAGAACGATTTACTTCATGAACTGATAAAAAATTAGTGCCTGATCAAGAACTAGTTCCTTAACGGTAACGTCCCAGCCCCACCATGGGATCGCGGCTGTTAGTGTTCGCCAGTGCCACCAGAGGTCTAATCTTCCAAACTCCGTTCTCGCAAGTCCTAAGTCCCAGTCTCGTTCGTATATATACAAGTTCCAAGTTCATCCCTCTTGGTCTGTAGCCCTAATGATAAGTCGTCTGTCTGATGACCCCAAGATGGAAACGCAAGTGTTTTAATAAATACCCCTATCTAAGTCGGGTAAAGCGATTGTTTGAAAGATATTCTATTTTTCGGCAATGTTGTAACGCAGCGTCACGAATTAGAGATTGTAAGTCTTTCTTGGACGCGATAAAATTTTCACTCCTCTTCATTGAATGAATATTGAAAGAGCTAGTTGGAACTTGTTGAGTTACCAAGTGTGGAAGTGAATGTTGGATTGAATAAAATTCAACACTATCCGCATTTACTGCAAAGTTAAAAAATACTGGATTTCTGTATGTACAAGATGTCGAATGAAGTTTGTTCTGAACTGTACCTATGGTTTCTGTTTTCACACTTTTCCGCTGTCTCATCTTTTGCACCTTATAGAAAATTTTGGTTTCTCCCTCCTTGACTACAGTTTTCGAGTGAAGCCGACTGTATGTGCAAACTATTGGCGAATGCCTGTTTAGGGGGTGCGATTTTGAGTCCGGAAGGAAAGTTCTTAGAATGTTGCTTGGAAAGTTCAAGGGTTTCAAATTGAATGTTTGGTTTTCGCCTAGTGGTAAAAATTCATCTTCGTTGACTGATGTCCTGGAATTCTTAACGCTTAGACCAGCAATAAAAGTTAAAAAGCCAATCGATGACTGCTTCGCGAAGAGTCCGAGGCTTATGGCAGTTAACGTTAGAAGTACAAGTGTGCGTATGTCGCAGACTGTAAATCTTAGCCGTCGTCCGTCTCAACAGGTAAGTTAATCGTATTTTTTGGTAAGTTAATAATTTTGTGCATGATTATACATACCGTAGAATCATTAATATCTCGAAAGGCCAATGCATTAATAAATAGTAGAGCCTTTATAAGTTATGACAATTTTAAGTAATAAGCGAAGGTGTTGACAACTAATTTTGACTACACGATATACTAGTGATTTTATGGTAGACATAATTGTACACAAACTTATAGCTTGCAAATGAAGAAGTGGAATATCTCCAAAACAATTCGTTTAGCTACTTATGTTTATTAAGATTTTTTATTTCAGAAGTAGTTACGTTTAGTTATACTAGTTGTGGAAGCATTAATATTCCAGTCGATTTTAATCATTTAAGTTAATGGTAATATTATGCGATATAATACTCGACTGCTAATTCATTTATAATTGACGGCAAAGGAAGAAATTTATCAGACGATGTGAAAAGTAATTATACTCATCTTTGTTTGTATAATGAAAATATTTTAAAATGCACTGAACAATGAAACATTGAGCTGGAAAGAATGTTTCTTAGCTCGTGAAAGCGATTTTTATATTTCATATAATACCTTGCTGAATAACATTTTATCTTCCTTTGTGCAGTTCCTTGTGCAACGGACATTCCCTTTTTACTTCAACTTTTTCAGACGCACAGTACGCTACGAGCAACGAGAAGTAAAGAAAAAAGAAATTGCATGGGATCGTTTCATTATCTGTTTAAACATTTATATCTAAAAATGTTTCCAGTCTTTTAACTTAAATTACCTTAGAAACCTTTAATTAACAAATTATTGAAAAATATCTAAAATGATTACTATCATATACTTCACGCTATCATGCCTATAACGTTTTCGTAATTTAATAGTTCTTATTTGTCAAAATGAAAAAGTTTTTTAATATACCAACAAAAGCGATGGAGAAGAATTCACCAAAAGTTCATTTTTGAGAAAAGAGAATTCGTACATTCAATATTGTGACATTACATATTTTAATATTTATAACATTGCTAAATTCAAAATTAAGCATTCTAGAATCCTCTGGCAACTCAAAGATTAGAATAAAACAATGAATAGTATAACAAATCACAAACAAAAATAATTCCTGACCGTATACTATTCATAAATGTTTATTTTTCTATCCTAAAAAAATGTGTCAAGAAATTTCCATTAGATTCAAAATCATTTTACCATTATTACAATAGTCAGCTTCAATTTTCATCCTTAATCAATCTCAAATACCCAATTGCGTAGCACTTTCGCCCCACATAGTTTAAGTGCATGTAACATGATAATTTGTTAAGTACCTACATGTAACATGATAATTCGTTAAGTGCATGTAACATGACAAATTGATAAATTCTGCAAGCCGTTGCCATTCTGCTTACCATGATCGAGAAACTGTAACACAAGTATGAATATCATACCATTCCATCCACACTCGTAAACCCTTGTCCGTTAAAATTAATATTTCAGTGCGTTCGAATATTCCACCGAGAATCATCCTTGCGTTCGACATTCGCGTTATACCGCCTCTGCAGTATTTATTTGCGTGCAGCTTCAATTTCCATTCGCTCCGAATCTCCGAATGCGTACATATATTCGTGCCTCGCATTTAGTATTCGATACTGGATGAGTGCATGCTGCGGATTGCATCATGCGTTTTGATTCTGTAACTGTTAATCCGAGTAGCGTGTATAATGTGACTGATATATCACGAGACAGGGTCAGCAGTATTTATTGCCGATACATATGCAAGGTAATTGCATATCTTTCGTCCGCCTGTTGCTGTTTAAACGCGAATAATATAGCGTCAAGTAGGAGCGAACATTTTTTATTCTTCTACATGTTCTGCAAAGAATGTTTACCCTGTTGGTGCAACTTAACCCTTAGTATCATAGTGTAACACCCGTGTCACATAAATTGAAAAAATCGTGCGCGCCATTTGGGGGCTTTTTCATGAACTTTAAAGCGTTACTTTACTATTACCATATGTAACAAGTGTCCTTAGGGCAGAAACACATCCGTAGAAATTCTACTGTGATACACTGTCTCGTGTTGATGATTACAACTCTTAGTTTCGCCAGGACCACTGAAAGTACCAGGTAAATGATAATTTTTTCTCTGAGTTTTTTTTGGTTTTTCTTTTTGAATAAATTTGATGTCAAACCTAATAATGTATGTAACACTGGTATAACATTCTGCAAAACGGAGCATTGGCTTAACATTATAATACATAGTAGGTACCTTTATGCATTACTAAGAATGTTTTGCTTATTTTTACGATGAAGTTTTGACAAAAATGCACTGATAAGAATTTTTCTGGGTAAAATAAAAAAATTATGATACTGTCCTAGTAGCATTTATTGTTAGCATTTTGATGACCAGTTAATTTACAAGTTGGGGACACTGTGGGCCAACCAGAAATGCTACTAGGCTTATGCTAGTAAGGGTTAACGCAGGTACGCGCTTTATTTCAGCTATACATTTAACATGATGACGAAGAACAAGAAACACACGTTCATTAGCAACATATCTATACCGTCTATTTATATCTGTCTATACCATCAAATAAAAATGTTCGTGCCATGTATGTATGCATGTATGTATGTTTGAAAGCGCTAAACTCAAAAACTATTGAACCCATTTCGATGACCCATATACCAGAAGAATCTTTGTTTTAATGGGACTGCTATAGGCTATAGCATAGTTCCAAAATCCAAGTACAGACGGCGCTACACTTGCTTTTAAAATTAAATGTTAAATTAGATGAGAAAGGAAATTCTAATTTATACCGTATCGAAGCACGGGTACTTTGCTATTACTTATATTTTTCTCTAAGTTAAGAGACCCGAGGGGTTAAAGAAACGAAAAGGCGATTGGATCAAAAGAGACCCGGGGAACGTAATCGAGTTAAAGAAACGAAATACACGATATTATTTTAATTGTGATCATTTTACTTGTTTGCGTGATATGTTTCATTAATTCATTCTAAAAGTAAAGTATACCAAGTAATGAAGTATACAATTAATGAAGTATACAATGCATTCTGTATTTCATTTAACATAAAATTAAATCGACATTAAAATTATTTTATGTCCTTTATTATGTTGCATTGATTTATTTTATTTACTGAAGATTTTTTATACAAACTCTTTACATAATTTATAATTGAAAGATTCCTAATGTGTTAATAACATATTTAAAAAGTACGATGTAGGATTTTGTAACGTGGATAATGAAAATATTCTCGGTGACAGTGTCTTTTCATATTTTACTTCAGTGTACACGAATTACTATTAAATTGCATAGGCTATAAAATTAATTACCGTTACGTAACAGCCTTCTAAGTGTGTATAATGGACGATTTCACAATTAAGCGTCTTCTCTAACAGTACATCCATTTTAAATATACTCAGCTTTCAGTGGAATGAAAATATTTATTAAAAGAGGATGATAGGAAATGATTATTTTCTGCTTCATACGGAAATGAAAATAAATCAGGAATAGCATAATCATGAAAGTATGAAGATGTGATAGTCATTGAACCCACTTGAGCGTAACAATAATGAGAATAATACAAAATATTCTTACAGTGGTGCTAAGATAGCATTTTTATAAAACGTAAGTATGTTTAAAATCACATTACTGTTTAATTATGTACCTCTTGTGCTCCAAAAGCCAATATTAATGATAGCTACTAATAATAAAATAGTAGCAATGTTGATAGCAATAATTATATTAGTGATAGCTAATAATAATAAAATAGTAGTAATTTTTATAGTAATAATTCAATTAAAGACAGAACTAATAATAGTTTATTGCAATGAACTAATAGGTAATTAATAGCAATAATTTTAATAACGACAGAATTATATTTAATAGTAGGTAATAATATATTAGTAACATTAATGCTGCCAAATCCGACTAGTGATAGTTAATATTAATAAAATAGTAGTAAAATACACTCTGCCAACAGCAATCTCCGAAAGAATTTCAACATTTCTAAGCGTACACGAAGGTGAATTACGAGCAAGGTTAGTACGTGTTATGCTTTTACTCGACACGTAACTATGCATAATAGCTCGCTCTGTGAAAGAGGTTCAAAGTAAGGTGCGTTTGAAGATGCTTAGTTTCAAGCACGGCTGCATGAAAGGCGTTTCGCGAGATGAAATCAGCGGGATTGCATTTCTAAAGCGTTTAATGCATGGAGTGTCTTGCATATAGTCAAAGTACCAGTGGATCTGCTACAGACGGATTTTTGCAAAGCTCTAAGCACAGCTGGGTAGATAAAGTTTAACCAGTTCTGGAAGCTTTATGGAAGTAATTTTATATACGTTTCATTCTCGTTTAATTTGAATGAACCATTCTCACAGTATGAATTGTAGACGTTGTATTAGCCTTTTTGATGGTCGAAAGTTTTAATTCATAAGCGCAGAGAAAAATGTGACAATAATGCCAGCACACTAAAAAAAACACGTTCCTGTGATTATTTAATAAATAAAAAGTATTATAGTGAATAAACTATTTTATTATGTTGCTTAAATTGTGTTGTACCAAAAATAAATAAACATGGTTAAAGAGGAGACCCTTGGCCTTCACGTATTATTTGCTAGTACGATAAATGTTATTAAATCACAGGAATTTTAACAAGAACATTGAGAAGGTTCGAAGTCAAGTGTACAGTAAACTATCCTAACTTCCAAATACATAGTTTAGCACTTTCAGTCTCCCTTGACGCACATACGCTTCAGGACAGTATGAATTCAGACTTCCGCTGATCTCTATGTGGGTCACTCAGGACTCTGTTGATACACAAGTAGATCTATGTGTAAGTTATTTACATTGAATTATCTATATTACATGTAGAGTGCTACAAATGTAAGGAATCGTGAAAAGAATTATTTTAGCATTTTTTTTATATCGAATGACCTTATGTTATGGGTCGATGGAACGCTCACAACACCTGCTACTGCTTTAAGGATAAAAAAGTATAGCGTGTCGTTTAATAAAATTAAAGTTAGCTTGAAATTTCCAAGACGCATCCACCTAGAAAAAAATATTATTACTCACATAGTATAGTACTCTTGGTACTCGATAACTTTCATAAATAATATTTTCTCCTATCTGTGAAAATAGCGGAGATACTTTGGGTGGAAAAAATGTACAAGCAGTGTCTGACCTTTATTGTGTTATACTACTGTATTCCATGAACTCATTCAAGATTGCAACAACCTTCGCTCATGAAAATTATTCTATGCATTTAGATTATTGCAAACTCTCTGGCTTGATACAAAAATTAAGCAAAGAATATGCACCTGTGATATAAACATTTCATTTTCATTAATTAAACAGCGTAAACTATGTTCTGAGAAAAATACATAAAGTTCGATTATACATGATGGATTCTTTCCATACCCTGGAACTTGTTCCTCCAAACACTTGTATTTTCATAAACATTCTATGCAGGGTGGTCCGGAAATTAGTGAGTTGGTAGTTCATGGTGAAAAATATCGGATAGTCAATATATGTCTCAAAATGCTATTTTTTTAGTTTAAACATTCCCTTTGCCTGTAGTAGTGTTATAAATGTACTGAAATGTCAGTCTGATAATAATAATGACTACAAATACTGGCATTTTTTCACTACTACACAACACAAATTATATCACTACTTGTATCTCTAACCTTGTCAAAACTTCTTGCAAAATTCTACTACAGGTAAAAACTGTTAATGAACTCAAAAAGTGAGTGTTTCTGAACATATGATCATATGTCACTTTTACAGCCCTAAGGTGACTTGAATGACTTTCCTTGTGCATTTATTTACTCGACACATTGTATACAGGGTGTTTCTCTACCTGTGGTCAATACTCTAAGGGATGATTATACCGGCGAAAATAAGACGAAAATCAAGAGTGACGAAATTGCTGTAAACGCTTCGTTTTCGAAAAAATTGACTTTGAATTTCACCTAAATACGCGTGCATCGTTGACGCTTGAGGGGCACGCGGAGATGAGCGGAACGCGTCAGCTGCCCTTAGGACGTTCCGCTCACCTCCGCGTGCCCCTCAAGCGCCTACGATGCACGCGTATTTAGGTGAAATTCAAAGTCAATTTTCTCGAAAACGAAGCGTTTACCGCAATTTCGTCACTCTTGATTTTCGTCTTATTTTCGTCGGTATAATCATCCCTTAGAGTATTGACCACAGGTAGAGAAACACCCTGTATATGAAACGCAATGTAGCTCAAAGGGGCTAAATCGAGAAGTTCTTATTTATGAATGTACATACGCAGAGTGGAGAAGTTCGAACTGGAATATTTATAAGATAGAGCTCTGAATCCTAAAAAATTCTAGATCCCCCATAAAGTACTATCTTTATAAACCGAGAGCACTAGATTTTACTCCCGAGGCTTGCCGTTTCATGCCCTTCTCACTATATTTCACTCGTCCTTTACCATTCCCCAGTTTCCCACTGTCTTTCCCTCATTTTATTTCCCACACTCCCTCCACTGCCGGCTTCTCTGTTTCCCTCTGTTCTCCATATTCCGTTTCTCCCCCACCAGTGGCGACTTCGGAGGCCGCAGTACCACAGCAGCAGCCAGCATAGCATCAGAAGGGATAAATCGATTCTGTTTCGAGCTAAAAATAAGCTCTCATGGGAGCTTACTCCGCGAGTGTGGCGCAGTTTCCCCGCTGTCGCTTATCTGTTATCACGATAGAAACCTACCGGCGCCAGCAATCATCCTCCGCGTTGAAGATTCCTTTCTATCTTCGGAATGAGTTTGTCGCTGGCTCGTAAAGAAACAGCACGGCAGAACGAGCCGCCGATTTCTCTAAGGGATTTCCCTTACTAACGACGATTTAACCGACCACCCCTGTTGAGCTTTAATTAACCACTTGTTAGCGTTTCTCTGGGTCTCGCGAAGCGTATAATTATGCCTCGCTACCTTCTGCAGTAGCCCCATTGTCGTAGGTATCATGGCGTTACTAACGATAAAGCTGGCCATGCGCTTATTCAATTGAACTGTGTGCACGATTAGGCATTACTTTTTACATTAAATTGAGAACAGCAAATTGCAGAACATTCTCATTTGTAATTGCTATTCGTGGATAAGTCGAGGGATCAGTTTCTGTTTTCTTTCAATTCTCTTGTAAATGATGTAGAAGAGGGGTTGGTTTAATAATAGTTGAAATTGAAATGAAAAATTGAGAGGAAAAATGGACTGACCCACATTTTTTGCGAAATTGAGTTAGGAGCAATAATGTATTCTATAGGCTACAGCTACACTAATCGTATAAAATGGGAAAAATGAATTTTTTTAAATGTGGGTTAGTCCGTTTTTACTTACAATGTCTCAAATAATTTTTTAAAGCATTGTTCTTGAAGTTTCACTACATTTAAGCAAGTTGGGTGTAATGATCATGTAGATTGTAATATTTTGTTCAAAATTTAAATCTGTTTCGTGGAAATTATAGTGATGAAGTCGACAGTAAAATTACCTTCTCGGCACAAAGTTATATTTTGCAATGATTAATTAACGTAACCTAATAAGTAAATTGCTTAACGAAATGAGAGTTTGCAGGGCAAACATTTTTTATTACATTTCCTCATGAAGTTATCTCGTGTTTCCTTTGGAGATTAAACAGGTTGTAATATTGCTACTAAATCAAATGTTTATATAATAATGACTACGCTCTAAATATTAACAGGTCATCATCTTGATTAATTCTGTCCTTAATCATCGTGACTACTTTATTGTCCAATATTGCATATTCTTACTCCGTTATGAAATATTCTTTAAACTAAATTTACCATCGTTTTGTCACGCAGCTTTATGTTTAACTCAGGGCAAAACAATACCATCCTACAAATTCTGAGAAACTTTATCTCCTTTAAATTGGCTATTTCATTCATATTTCGTATTTAGAACAATTTGCTACCCTTTCCTTTATTCCTTTACAATGCCCTCAGAATCACTTTGCGCGCGTTTTACGATGAGGATTGTTGTTTGAAAGCAGTATTGTTTTACTAAAGAGGAATTTAGATTGGCGAAGACTCGTAAGAGGTCAGAGGCTATTTTTAGTACTCGGTGAGGCTGTTTAAAAAGAAAAAAGTGGCATAACAGCTCGGGATATTATTATCGATTCACCTTGATACCCAGTATGGTAAATATTCACAATCGAAAATTTCATGTCATAAACTTCACCGATTCTCGCCTTTCTATTTTCTGATATTACATATTTATTACAATCTATTAGGGAACATAAAATTCCCTGTCGCAAGAAGGTTTGTGACTTCCATGTGAGCAATAAAATATTGTAAAAATATAGAAAATAAAAACTAACTAAGTGGTACTAAGTCTACATTTCAATTAATATTATATTATAAAATATTAGCGAAATCAGCAGGATATTTAATCTCTTAAATTTGAAAACTCAATATGAGGTACTGATTTCCGGAAATGTAGTAATGAACTTATATAAGTCCCACTAAAACCTACCAATTGATGGGAAAACGTGAATCTTGAAGATACAAGATCCCAAATGTGGTTTTGGCTATTTATTACAGTATAGCAGTCATTTCTGATAATTCTGCTCCTAAGGCCCACATCTCAGGGCCTTAGCATACCTATTTATGTCCAAAAAATATACTGAATACGTCCTTTCTTGGGTTCTGGACTTATCGACAAGATATTCAATGCCGCTGTCGACTTTATCCCCTGTTGCGTTTACTTCATTATATCTCTGCAAGGCATAGTAGGCCTAAACCAGGGATGCTTAACAACTTGTTCTGTCGCCCCTTGTTTTGGGTGGGGGAACACCTACAAGAGTAGTAATGTGTGCGTGTAGCGATGCCAGCGCCAAGCCAAACCAAGTGACGCCAACGCGAAGCCAATCGCGGCCAACCAGCGTCGACAACCTATTTCCCGGCAACGTTGATCGGCCGGGGTTGGCTTCGCGTTGGCGTCACTTGGCTTGGCTTGGCGCTGGCATCGCCATACGCACACATGACCACCACACCTGCAGGTGTCCCCCCACCCAAAACAAGTGGCCACAGAACAAGTTGTTTAGCATCACAGGCCCAAACGGACCCTACTTCCACCAGGCTGGGGATAAAGGCCGCTCCACAAACTCATCGTCGAACGAAATATTGCGCTTTGCAAAGATATAGTATAATCCAGGGTATTTCTGAAATCGTGGTGCAACCACAACGGAACAGTAATTTGAAAATATAGAATGAAATTTTTTTCTGATGCTTACAATAAAATCGATTTTGAAAACTCACCCGATACGCGCGCATCTGACTAAAAATCAGCAGAATTGATCAGTGAATATGCTACAATTACAAACAAAATGAATCCTCGTCTAAAAATATTTCGATATTATGAAAAACTTTTTTTCATCGGAACTTTACATCCGAGAAAATCGATTTTCAAAATCCGTTAAGTGTCCGTACGCCGGATTAAGAATTGGTTCCATTTTCAAAAACAAAAATACGTTAAAAAAAAATTATTCTAGAATTTCGAGTATTTTTCTTGGGCAATTTTTTTCTCCACACTTAAACAAGTTAAACGAGATTTTAAATTCGATATTCTTGAAAATGGGCCCATATATGAAAGAACTACAATTTATATTTTCGACTTATTTTTAATTTAGATCTGTGGGAGTCTTTTCGGCTTGCCTTTATCGCCTTATCGCGTAGAATGAAAGAGGGTGTTAATGAGCGAGAGGCATTGAAAGGGAAATTGGGCAATGCGAAAATTAAAAAAAATCTGGAACTTTGCAGAAATGTAGCTGAAGTGATGCTAATAACGTTAATATTTTTTTATTCGGCAATAAAACGGCGCTAACGCCAGGTCCTAATTAAATGCCGCACAGCGACAAAATCGTTGCCGTCCGACCAACCCACAAATACTGACCAATACGACGATAAATAAACAAAGGAACAACAGAAACTTTCTTGTCGTATTGGTCAATATTTGTCGGTCGGTTGGACGACAACAATTTTTAAGCTGTGCAACGTCTAATTAGGACTTGGAATAAGGGTAAAAACACCTGCTCGAAAGAATTTTGAATTTTCAGATTATCGTGAATACCTGCGGAACTGTAAAAGATATCAAGAAGAAGTTAAATTCAAAGTTCTATGGTTTTTTTATGTTGTATAAATCGGCGATAAAGAATTTACGAAAAACATTATATTTTTCCAAATTTATCCCCACCACCTCTTTTTGACTAATTCTTTATCACCATATTGTAGGATATCGAAAGCCATGGAACATTGAATTGAACTTTTTTTTTATATCTTTTACGGTTTCTTTGAGGGGATGTTTTCATCCTTAGGGTCGTTTTATTGCCGAAGCAAACAATAGTTACGCATTCAGCATCACTTGAGCTACATTTCTGCTGATTTTTAAATTTCATTGAATTTTCGAGTTCCCGAACTTCGCTTTCAGTGCCTTTTGCTTATTAGCAGTCTCTCTTATTCGTCGCGGGAACAACAGAAAAAGTGGGGGGGATAGCGAAGCGATCACCTTATTTCGAACTAGAAACCCCATCCTTCTTTAGAGACACTACTGTACCACTAGATATATGCTTCGTGACCTATTATTATTATTATTATTATTATTATTATTATTATTATTATTATTATTATTATTATTATTATTTTATTATTATTCGTCTTTAGTACTTGGTAAATATACAAAGATGGAGACAGCAGTACAAGACTGTTAGAAGCCTAACCGTAACTAAATAATTAAAACTAAAACTAGGAAAGAAAAGAAAACAAAAATAAAAAAATTTAAGAGAAACAATTTATGACCCACCAGCAAAATAAAACTGGGCTGCACTTGTTTGGTCATATTTTTACCAACCCAAAACCCTTAACCCCTGATGTTTATGATTTTGCTACAGGTTACAAACGCTGTAGCTGTCCTAAACGAAAGAAATTGATAGATAAATTAATTATTGATAAATATACTGTGAAAAACAAAACGAGAAAATGAACTGCTTCTGTTTCTGACGAATTCAAGTACGTAACGATATCCGACCCATTGTAGGAAACATGATCCGCGCTACAAGCGTGGCTCATCAGTACAAAACATGGGCGTCCGAAGAGGGTAGTGTCAGGTGGGGTTGTCCCCTGGTTTGATAAACAATCGCTAATTTTTAAAAACTAATCTTTATTAAGTTTACACTAAAAAAATGAATATTTTAACATTTTTAATTAAATGGGTGCTACAAGTACAAATATTAAAAAATGCCATTTTGTTCTTTCATTACTATCTATATTTTTTTTTACCATCACTGTTTCTCAAAGTTACACCTCTCCCTCGAAAAAAAATCCTGCGGACGCCTAGGGATTGAAGTACAAATATCAAAAGAATATGTTGAACACATCCCTGGATTCTTGATTTGTCAGCTAGATACTCGAGGAAGAACGTTGCGAACGAATTGCCAGAGGTTTACTAAAGGCATCCAATTAACTGAATCGACCGAACAATGCTCTTTGTGCAAAGATTCTCCTTCAAAGCGCGTCCCTTAGTTCCACAGGCGTACAAGCGCTACCTATCCCTGAAATCGAGAGCTCTTCTAAAGTGTTTAATGTTAATCTACGTTGTTCCAATTCCCTTTGCATGTTCCCTCTGGCGAATTAGAGATACCGGCTAGTAATCCCGTATTCAACGACAACAATGATAAACAAACGTCACAGGATGCCTGTTGAATCATAACGCCGATTAACTCGTTCCGTTAGAACCGTCTTGACTGTGTTGCAGTAAGGTAAAAGTACCAATAACTGGACACTTAAGGATATCAAAGTTGTATATCTTAAAAATGGACTAGAAATAAATGTCCTTTTTAACAAAAGTGTCAATATTCAGATAAATGTTACTTCTTTCTATCAAATGAGCTACTAAAAACTTGTTTTCAGTGCGTTATTTTAATTAAATTGAGTAAAAACGCAAGTAGTTATGTGTACCAGTACATGGACAATAGAATTCTGATTTGTCCCAGCGTCCCACTTTTGATGTCCCAATACCTGGTCAATGGGGAAGATAACGCAATGCTTGGCGCAGAGGGCGCCACTAGTGTTTGTGTGAATGGTTTGCGCGCGAATTTTTCATTTTCCAATTTTAGGTTATGTTGAAAATGTAGCATGCAATTGACTAAAAATATGAATTGAAAATAAAAAACTGTTAATTTATGTACAGTATACTTGTACTTACACTTTTGATGTACAAAAAAGTTTGAAAACACAGACACTTTACCGGTTGGACAATGCGGTCAGGTATTGAGACTTCACCTAAGCGTTCAAAATGCTGACACGCCGACCAACTGGACGGCTGGTCAGTTATTGGGACAGCATGCAGAGGACAAGATTATTATGTACCGGTACATGAACACGTATATTTTTAATTAAAATCAACATTAACTGATCAATGTTTTGTTTTGTATGTAACAAGAAACTTCTTAAGATTCTGTACATACGTTTTTTTCTCAGAAAAACGTTATATAACGATTATTATCACCTTAACAACTAACTGTATTTTTCTTAAGAATTACTTAAGAAATCTACGCAGAATTCGAGTGCATGCACCTCCGACATTTAAAGACTGTTTTATATATTAAACTTTACATCTAGGGCTTTCTTAATTTTTTATATAAGAGATCAAGTTACAAAATAACATATGTTCCCAACAATATTGTTCTAAAGTTTCTATGAAGCTTAGTAAAAATATAAATGTCATTGGTGTCCAGGTATTGGGACGTGTCCAGTTATTGGTACTTTTACCTTAATGGATAAAGTCCAAGTGTCTTGTTTAAGCTCGAAACACTGGTACCATCTATTCGAACTAAGTAATTTGATTACATAGGGCTTTTTCATTATATGTATAGTGACACGACGCGATTGCAATTAACAATAGGATCATGAGGCACTGAGGAGCTTGCATTAATTTAATGCTTGGTTCTTTAATCTACCAGTTCAATAAAATTAGATAATATTCATCGTGATAGGTGTTTTATATCATTTATCAAGGGAAATACGTTTGAAAGAGTTATTACTGAGAGGAATTTGGGGATAAGACATTACTAGGTAGTCCCAAAAATGGCGTACGTTAGAACGAAGTAAATTCTAAGTAAGATTAAATAGTATTTTTTTATATATCTGAACAAAAGTGAACTTTACAGAGCAAAGCGAAAATTCATTCGTTTTACGACATTCAGGTTCTTATTTTCGAATAACGTTTCGAAAACGTTTGTTTACCTTATTTCTTAAGGTCATCAAAAGGTGCAGTGTTTAAGAATTTGGACATTCTTCGCCCTGAGCAATACGCTATTTTTATGCGTTTCTTCCTGGGCCTACTAGTGGACACTTCAGTAAGGCTTTACCTAGCAGATCCGACCTTAGTAGCGGGAATGTTAGAAGGTTGGACGAAACAGGTACATACTGGATGTTCGGCAACAGGTGTCAGAAACTTTAAGGGGTGATTATAATACATACCAAAATAAGACGAATATTTAACAATTAATAACACGGAAACAAAGCCTCATACGCAATTTTAACATTCTTGATTTTCGTTTTATTAAAGTCACCTTACAATTTCTGACACCTGTTACCGAACATCGTGTATAGGAATCCGTAGTCGAGTGAGAACTTGCGAGAGAGCAGGATCGGTTGAAACGCCCTCTTGTGGCGAGTGCGGTGGTATCGCTCCACTTCTTCCACATAATTTGGATGTGCTAATTTTTCGTATTTATTTACGGATATGTATGGATACAAGTGTTTCTTTAATTTTTTTCATTATCTTTTAATTTTGAGTTTTCTTGTTTTCCAACCTGTCATTTTAAAAGCCACTTCAATCTTCTTATCACTACAATTTACTGCAATCAATTGATTATTTGAGGACCTCACGATTTGAACACTTTAAAGTATTAACATAGCTAAAATTTACAAACTACCACATTACAAAAAAGTCTGTCCTTTTTCAAAGAGAACAAGATAGGCAATAAACCACTTTAGAAATTACATTTTTTATAATCTATCAAATTTTTTTTTATTAAAGACTTCCAATTATCCATTGAGAATGTTTAAAAACAATTCATACTTAAAAACTATTGCGACGGTGTTATACCTTACATAATTAATTTATTGGTTTTAAACCACCTTCCAGTGATCAGATTGTAAACAAAAACATATCCTCCAATTATATTAAATCACTTTTAGGACTTCATTATGTTATGTCTCAAAAAACATCCACCATCTTGATCTTACCGCTGCAGATATTGCGATGTGTGTTCATTTTCAAGTGTTCCATTTATTAAAATAATAAAACAATGTTCCCAAAAAGGCCTGCTTTTGGCAACTAGGGAACCACTGTTTCCTTCCTGACCGCTGTTAAATATTCACACTCGACGTCCGTTTCAATTTCCTCGGTTGCCAAAGGGTCTCTACCGTACATACGTGAGTACGCACCCTGTTCTGCTGTGCTTGTCCAACAGGATTCGGTAGCTGAAAAGCTCTGATTAATCCGTCGGCCCGGAAACGTATTACATTGTACATTGCTTCTTTGATCGCCAGTATTAAGGCTTCTTCACATAGGGCTATAACTCACTGGTATTCCGAATATGAACGGGAGGAATCATTAATTCTTGCTCAGTTTATGCACTAGTTTTGTTTAATTTGCAAGCAATCACGCAATAAACTATAGTCTTCGAAATAAACGCCATTGTGTTGTACAGTCTTAATCCATTCTTTAGCTAATTGTGTAATTTCTCGCCTGTACCACTTGGGGTTTAAGCTCCGAGGCCAAGGAAAACAAGAGGGTGCTGCAAACTGAACAAGATCTGATGACTCGCCCTCTTCATTCACCGGGCAGAAATAGCGCTGGCTGGTTTGAAAAAGATAAGAGAAGGTAGGACATGTGTGAATACATACACCTGAAGTAGCAGTTATGAGTTACAGAAATGTCATCAGAGAAAAGGCCCGTTATTTTGGGATTGCTCAATCTGGAAATCCAGTACCAATATACAATATAATCCACGTAGCTTAGAAACATTTAACATCAGATTCTACAGGGTGTTCCAAAATTCAAGGACTTCCCGCAACGTGCAATATCCTGATGCAAAAAGACATCGAAAAGTCCTTTACCGTTTTGAAATCCGAGGCTTCGTTGTCGAGATATGAATAGTTGAATATTAGCGGTCCAAGTTCCGGCGCGCCGTTTAAAGCCGAGTCAGCTGAGTGCGGACTCCTGCGTGTGCGTGTGAGCGTACGCTGCCGCGCGCTCAGCTGACTCGGCTTTAAGCTGCGCGCGCCTGAACTTGGACCGCTAATAATCAACTGTTCATATCTCGAGAACGAAGCCTCGGATCCCAAAACGATAAAGGACTTTTCGACGCCTTTTTACAGCAGGATATTGCATCCGGGAAGTCCCTGAATTTTGGGACACCCTATATGCGCGACCTGAACTAATTCGGGCACTGCGTTCTACAGCATTGTTATTGTTATCAATACAAATGCAATATCAATGTTATGAGGAACAATTACGGTTAATTATGAATTCTAAAGTAACTGTGATGAAACCTAAACTAATCGATCCCCTGAATATGAGTTATTGTCAATAGATTTTATCTAAGTATAATCAGAAGAGAATCTTGTTATCTCATTTTCTCAGATTTTTATCATCTACTTTTAATTAATACAAAAGATTTCCTGCCAAATTATTTTGTGATTTCTTTTTTTTTTCAATTCAAATGTGATCTTTTAAATTTTGAAGAGTATTGTAGAAAAATATTCTTGCTGGAGAAATTCTTCAATACTGATTAATGTGTTTTTCTGTCGCTTCACAGTTTATGGGAACTAATGCACTGTGATATAATATTTCGTTGAGGGGAAACGTCGTTTACGAAGACACTTCAATAAATCTCTCCTATAAAGACCTTAACGCGATTGGAAGTTACGTGGACGCAGCTGAAAGAAAACGTGATTGTTGTAGACGTTGAAAGGTTCAGCTCAATTCTGATTGACTTATAAACAACATCGACAGCGGAAAATCATTTTTGGCTGCCGAAGTTTCTCTTTTCCTGTCAATATCTCTTTTGTGAAGAAAGCAACGATTCAGAAAATCGCTTCCGATATCCAGTTTCTCAATCAGTTTCAATCTTTATTGAATCGGATGCACATTGCAACAGGTTATATCGAAGTGAAATTTCCCTTGAATAAAATATTATATGGATAAAAAACCTTATAAAAGTAAATCACAACTAAATTCCATAAATTTATAATCAAATTGTAAAGGATGAACTAGATATTGTTAAATATTAATATTGGGGTGGTCTGTTAATGAGTAAGTGTAAAGAAACTAATCCGAGAAAACTCAAACTATGATTTCAATATTTCCAATTTAATATGGTCTATGTATATCTAAATACGTAAATTTATTAGAAGATATAAATAGAAAAAATCAGAGAGCTCCAATAATTTCGAAGATATATCACGTGTATCTATTTAATGGGAGAGGACCGTATATAAATGAAACGAAAAATAGAAACAAAATTTTTTCCATAAATCGCTTCTAAAATATTTAAAAAATATATTCACAAAGTTACAGGCCGAAAATCAACTGCGTGTTGATACTATAGTCTGGTGAGTTAGCGTGCCTCCGAGCGCCGAGCATACCTATAAAACGCATTTTAAACGCGTTTTTCTCGAAACCACGTTTTCAAAATTGGCGCCGGGGATAACTCAAAAACTATTTGACCAATCAGCTTCAAATTTTGCACAGTTTTAGTTTATAATATTCCTCATAATATGAGCCACAAGGTTTAACCAAATTATTATTTTTAATTACTGTTTTCAAACAAATAAAACGCGAATTTTTGATGAAAATCACACCTAATTGTTCAAAGTTCCTCCATTTTTAAAATATTAATTTTTACACCATTTGTGGTTCATATTCTTACAATTGGCACATAAATCGAAAAAAAAAATATTATTCTGTTTTACATAACTACCAGAGACGCTACAACCGGCGCCGTTTTGCATCTCGAAAAAAACTATTTCAGACACTGCTCTATTTCTTTTGTATTTATTATAATTTTACTGGTCAAAAATTTTTTTTTACTTGTTCTAATGTTAAATAAAGTACCCTTAATGTTCCGAAAGGATTGGCACATTGGTATCTTTGCAAAAAATTCCTAAAAATTCATATAAAAATAAGCCGTTTATACGGGCTTCTCCCCTTAAATAGGATAGCCCATTATTTATAAGACCTGATTATAAAAAAACAATGTGACATATTATGGTGGCGCCACCTATCCCTTATGTGAAATTCAGCTACATAGAACATAGTCTTTCCATCCTCAAGTTTGAGGATAGTTTTTACCCCTTGAACATGAATAGTAACTGATAAAAAAATATACATGTCGAATATTTTCTAGTTTCAGTAAAACTATGATCAAAGATCATCAGAGATTGTTAATATAACGCGGTTCCTTATTAATAAATTTTGTATGTACATATCCCCCGTTTTTAATGACAAAGTATATAGAACTAGTTATTAAAAATGGCTTGGCCGCTAACGAGAATTTTATATTTGTGCATACAACAAAATGGTTGCTCGCATCTCTTGTCCGCATCCTAACTGGTTTTATCACAACCCCAATGCTCAAATTTATCGATCACCATCGTACGTGTCTCATTATTCCATCAACGTTTACACTAGCAGCGGGAGCGTGTCGATTTTCCCTTGTTGCTCGTGTCGCGAGAAAATCATGAAATATCGCTCGACATATTTCGTTGACACGACCGGGCGCCGTGCGAGGGAAAATGGGACAAGATGTATCGGTGGAAATCAATTCCGAAACGATCGATACCGCGACATTACATGGCGATTTACCGACGTGATAGAAATCAAGCAGGTGACCGAGTTTTCCCAGTCCAATCTACCGTAAGTTTCTGAATTTCTCCGCACACTCGACGAAGAGGCAGTTGTATGTATAACAGTCACGGAAACGTAGCAACGGCGCAATTTCCTTCGCTGGGTACCATTTGCACGGAATTTTCTCACTGAGACATACCTACGAAGTTTTTATGTTTGATATCTCACTTCCGTGGAGAAGACTCCTCGAAACATTAGAAAGCTTGGTATTAAGAAAACTGGTTTCGATAAGTGAAATGATGAATGACCACAATTTATTACAAATTTTCTTCTATTTGCATATGTAACCCTTCGTGGCACCAAGGGATGCATTGCACCCCAGGCTAAAGAATTTTGGTCTTTGCCAATATTTCTCTAAATTTTTGGGCATTAGTATTAAAATTAAAAAATTTGGTGAATTTTAACAAAAAATCGCTTGTTTTAAATTTCGCTTACAAATTTCATCATATCGAAATTTACATTTTTAGAAAAAGACTATTAGAGCATGAATGTACAATTATCCCTCAAAAGTTAAATGATTAAAAAATACGAAAATGGTAACTCAAAAATAACACCGGGGTGCAGTGAACATCATATGACTAATTTGTGATTTTAAGAAGATGTGATCACGGAGTGTTTACAGATTAATAGTGTCTCGTTCTCACTTTGATTTGTTGTATTAAATAATTTCGAATGAATAAAATAGTGTCACTGATATTATTATGTTACCTAAAATACAGAATGATGAACGTAACTGCTTTTCCAAAATTCTCTTTCCTACTTTCTCGCTTCAAGTGGCGTCGACGGGTTTCCACCCTGTACACGGCTTCTCGATCTTTTACGCGAATATTTTCTGGAAATCATAGAAAGTCTAATCCACGAGGGAGAAAATAAACCAAACTCGGAGTTTCGTTCCGTACTTTCACGCATCAGCGATTTTTTTCCTACGCAGTAATTGAGCCTCAAATGAGAATTTGAATTTCTATAGTCTCTATTAGATCGTTTTGAGATTGTTTTGATGAAAATGAGTATAAACTTGATTCCCTCGGATCGATTTGAGTCATAAGTAATATCCAATTGGTCTAAATGCAGGACTAAATGTTAAATTAATTATTTACCTACGTTACTTAAACCCACCATTGTTTGCAGTTATTTCAATCGTTTAACATAAACGACGGGGTGTACGATCGTCAATCGATAAACTGCTCTTCTTGATTGCAGAGGACCGATGGCTAATCTACTCCCCCCATTTAGAAGCAATCAGTCTAATTGTGAGAATTCAATCACCTGTTAAAACACGTTGCGCTTCTCCCTTCGATATTTCCTTCATATTGTTGGACAGGGTTTAATCATTCGAAAAGATTTATTTAATAAAACAACAATTTTGATTCCTAAACAATATGAAAGTTTCGAAAGAAATAATAAAAAAGCTTTTGTGTATTCTGCCTGTAATTAAATATGGAATGTTTCAGTCTTATTAAAGGACACACTTCTCAAACATTTGTAAGAAAGTCTGAAGTGAAATAAGGGAGAGATAGTTTTCAAAATGGTCTATATTAATATAAAAAGATACGATATCTCAAAGTGGTGACCTTGTTTGTAAGTGCATAATGGTTTTTTGAATTAGTAATGTGTTAATGGGTAAGTCCTTTAATCATTTCATCCTATTTCAATGTCTCTTACATTTGCAGAAAATTTTCAATTTACATATTTGATTGTTATCACATAGTAAGATATATAGTGTCTATTCCAACAATAGGTACACGTAACACATAGAAAAATTTAATATCTTGTAATAGTACATGGATATCAACATCAAAGTGCATCATACTGCATGGAAATTTTTATTCCTTTCCCATTTTCAGTGTTGGAAAAAGTAATTTAATAATGTAGACAAACAAAGAAGTAGACCAAGAAAGTTAAAACTTCGTATCACAATAAAGAATCTGATGTTTCATAAAAGGCAAGAAACTCAATTTCTTACATAATTGCTTCAAAATGCATCATCTTTAATATTGTTAGAGGCCGCGTCGTTACTTTTAGACGCAATATAACGAGGTGAAAAATTAGAGGAGCAAAAAAGAATTTCCCTCAAATATCTCATGATACCTCGAGGAAAGTAAAATCTTACAAGTATACATATAATAACAGCAAAAAAAAGGGCAAATATGAAATAAAAAATTCATCGACTCTATCAAGACTTCGTGGTTAAGAGTTAAAAGCCATAAAAAACAACAATAGAGAAATAAATAGCTTATGCCATTAATAAAGTTTTAAATCCTTGTGGCAAAATAAAATACATTTAATCTCTTTATAATACGACAAATATCTGGCAAACGAGTATAAGTCAAATTGCAGGCTTTGTAGCAAGAAGGGTGCAACTCCACTTTTGTCAGTTTTTAAGTTATGACGTGTAATATTCGTAAAAACAAACTCTACATCGTTTGGCGCAAGTTTGATGCAAATCCGATAACAAATGAGCGATTTATTGCAAATTTTCAACCTGCACCCATTTACTGTTTTGTGCAATATGAACGCGTAACTACGTTCCACCGTATAAACAGCCTTTTTAGAAATTCAAATGTATGTTGACTGCGGATGAGGATATTTCCACAGATAATGTTATTCTTTTATGTCTACAAACAGTTTTTTCCAGTTTACTCGAAACTGGTCAAGATGGGTTTGCACCCCTCTTGATGCAAGATCTTCAATTGGACCTTAAGCTTAAGTAAATTTTGTAACTCAATTTTAACCCACTTCCACCAATTCAATATACTTGAAACGTTGCAGGCATACGTAGTTATGATAGCAATATAAAATTTAAATAAAAAACACCACCGAGGGGGTGAAAAAATTGCATGCCCTACAATTTTAATCCATAACCACAAATCCAATCGACTTGATTTGTTTTAGCTTTGAGTGTATTTTTCATCAAATTAAATAAGCTCGTTTAACTTAAATTTGTTTTTCATATATATTTTTTTGTTCTTTTTTATGAATCGAAGTTAAAAAGACAAATTTCTTTTAACATATATGTTATCAATTTTCACGTTCAAAATTTAACACTTGATCTCACATAGCATTTTAAATATTCCAAGTGTCTTCCTGCAAGACTAATAATTATGATTTACACTCGCCCACCAGAGAAATATAGAAATTATCGATTCGGAGTGTCAATAACTGGAATATTGCTGTCCATTTTCAATGCTAAAAAATTAGGCTAACAAGCGGTACAGAAAATCGGAATGGCCTTGTCCCCTTAAACCCGTCTGGTGTGTCGGCCTGGGGGGGTGGACGGGAGGGGTTGGCTTTAACCCGTACACGCCGAAGGGGTATTAAATTCTCAGCGACGGTCGCTATTAATAGTCCCTCTTTTAACAAAACGGGCTTAGCTTCTATTCACCCAGGATCCCCTCTGTCCTGGTGAGATTTGTGGGAAGCGAAAGATTCATGAGCGATCGAAACACGGCCTTGAAGCTGGTGGAACCGTACAATACCTATCGCATGATACATATTACGTTTCATCGACGATTTCCAGGCCGAATTACGTCCGTGACCGTTAATTAAGCTATTCCTGTTACATCGGAACGGTCTCGCGAATAAATCGGTGGGGTGCACCAGTTTGGTGAAACGTGTTATAGAGAGTGTCACAGAACCTGTGATAAAATACGAAACGGGCTGATTCTACTATTTACATGAAGGAATAAATAGAAAATACAGAATAACACTTTTTTCGTAAGTCACTTAAGTAAATTTCGTAAGCTTAGTTAAGTATTTTTTATTATTGTGTCAATAGATGGCGGCATCCGGGTCGCGATTTTTCTTTCCATTGAGTGATGTAGAGTGCCATCTATTTAGTATGGTCACCATGTGTTTTATCGCGCATGAGTGTAAACTTCATAATTCTTATAGGTATATCTATTATATTTTTATGCCAAATAAGAAATACGTGAGTTATTTATATTCCGCACATCTCTTCTGAGATTTTAGCTCTGAGAAGGTGAACTCCAACAAGTCATCTGGTACGCATGCACCTGACAGAAATTGACAAAACTGTAGCAGTAGGTATATATGTTGCAAATGCAGGTGAAATGAATTCTTATGCAGAATTAAGTCGAAATTGGATAATAACTTTCTAGAAAATCCTTGACCAAGATGTGCATTAGAATCGATTTGTTTTAAATTAATGCCTCTATCGAAAAGAAGGTATACTATTTATTATTGGATTCTGTCAATTCCTAGCCAGGTGTATGTGTACGTAACAAGCATTCGAAGTCATTTTTCTTGAAAACGAAGCTCCAAATAAAAAAATGTTCCGGACGTACCACCACTTTTGTGACATCCTGTAGATCTAATTGCGCCAAGGATCCACATATTAGAGAAGCGCGGTGGTGGTGCTACTTATGCACAGTATTTAATTTATTTACAATATTTCTATAGACCAAAACTGTGAAGTAATTGAAAGTAATGTTTTCACAGAATGATTTCTCAAAATCCCTGGAAAGGAGTGCAAGGATTGATCGAATCCGCGTGGAGTGACCTTCCTGAAACTCCTGTTTAACGTTCAAGGTCTCCTGTCCTGCGCCTTTCCGAGAAAATCCATGTTCCCTAAATTATTTATCACACAATGAAAATAGAGATTTGTAATACTGTGAACTAAATACGAATCATGTGATACTAAAAATACCGCGGTAGAATGTGAAATAACAGAGGACCAATTAGAACCCCTGCAATAATATTAGTAGGAGCGTGATAACTAGAAATTATTTAAAGATGCATTTGGAATCAGAAAATTATCTTCGCAACGCATACATCAACCTTACATTGTTGTTAAATGACGATGTTTTCAAATGAGTTTGTTGCACTTCACTTATCTGTCTGTCCGTTTATTTGGTTGCAATCTTGTAACTCAACTTTAACTCAATCCACAAATCCAATCGACTTGAAACTTTTGAGGTGTACATAATTATGATGACTATTCAAAATTTTGAATAACCCACCTCCGCGTTCACTCATCCAATCGTCTAGAAACTTGATAAAAATAATTGTAATATGTTAAAAATTAATTGTAATTTCCGAATGTTCAGATACATTTAAGTTCGGTGCTCATTATTTACTGAGGGATATATGAGTGGAGAATAAGAAAAAAAGTTGGTTGCAAAACACAAACACTAAAAAGTTCAAAATTAAGAATATATCAAAAAAAATTAAGGGGGGACAACAGGGTAATGGCCCGAAAAGAAAATGTATTTTTGAGAATTCATTAAAACCAAACTACTTAATGAATCTTTTTGAAACTTTCAGTACTTTTTACTGGGTATTTATGCTACATGAATATCTTTTTTTAAATTGATTTTGAGCAGATTTGTAAGCTGTAGGTACGGAACCAGTAACTCAACGCTGCAAAAAATTTCCGCCGAAACGGTTCGTCTGAAATCACAAAACCAAAAAGTTTTAGAAACTATACGCGGATGGTTATGGTACGACGGGTTCGATTTTGAAAATTTTGAAAAATGGCAAAATGGTGAACCTCTGAAAAAAATTGTGAAATTCGGTTCTAGTAAATTAACCTCTTTCGGTAAAAAAAAGTAGAAGGAAACGACCCACCAAAAACATCTCTTGGCGTGCCATCCGGATATAATTTCTAAAACATTTTGGTTTTTTGATTTTAGAAATACCGTTTCGTTAGAAAACTGTCAACCAGTTGTCTTGCAGGCCAAAGTTACTGGTCCTGTACAGCTTGCACATCTGCTTTAAATTATTTTGAAAAAAAAACAACACAATTCGTATAACTTAAATATCCAACAGAAAGTCCTGAAAGTTTCAGAAAGATTCATTAAGTAGTTTGCTTTTAATAAATTTACAAAGATACCTTTAATTTTCGAGTTATTATTTAATTTGATCAACAATACACTAAAAAGTAGAAAATAATAATTGTTTTTTACTACAATTTCGTGGTGATATGTGACTTTAAATAAAATCTATTCACGGTAGTAATACGTCATGTGATTACACATATATTTTATTAAATACTAATAATTTTAATGTCTTGAATGCAGCATAAGGGAATAAGAGAAAAAGCAACGTAGGTATTACTACCATGCATAGATTTTATTTAAACTCATATATCACCATCGAAATTCCAGTGTAATAAAATAATTATTTTAAAATCGTTTCACTTAAATTCTTTTTTTATATAATTTTTTTAACACTTCCTTTATTTTCATGCAAATTATTCTTCTTCATATCGACTTCGAATTCCGCATTTAACTAATCGTGTCACGTGACTTACCAGTAACTGTCCTCCATTCAAAATGCATCGAACCGAAACTGGTAACATTCTCCGACACACGCTCATAGAAGGAAAAATAGCGCGTCAAGTAAAGGCGCATCTGCTTACCTTGTCAGGGAGCGGATTATTTTAGTTTCTCTCCGGTGTTGGTATCATGAAACTTTCCCACCTTAATTGGCACGGCAAAAAAAAATTGAAACCCGAGCGCAGGCGGAAAGGCGGCCAACAAAACTGCTTCCGCAGAGAGGAAGTTTGTATCGGGGTTAGTAGCAAATTGTCTGTAAGTAACGTCAGGCATGTGTCTCGGAGGAATGTTGTGGCTGGTATAGAGTTGATGGATTGCCATCATGGCGTTAGTTTACTGCGCGTAACCAACCTGATAATAAGAACTTGGAGTTGCAATACTTTTCTCAATTGGGGGCGCACTGGCGCCAGCAGCGGAATCCTTGGAAATTTATTTAACGTTGGTTTCCTGCGCACCCTGTTCACACGCTTTCAGGGACACGATAAGTTTCTCGCTTAGGTACGGCTCGAGCAAACGCCAGCTTTGCGTTTTGTTCGGAAAGACAGTGTCGTTTCTAAGTTTCTGAGCAAAAAAAAGTTTTAGTTGCTTGGAACAATATGTTGATCGACGCATTACTATACAGCGTGCGCGAGGACGGAGGACACAACTGGGAACAGGGTGTTCCCTTGTGCAAAGATAAATCGAAAATGTATGTGCAATAAAAACTTTCGATATAAGCCTCTGTTTTTGGGAAAATTGATTTTGGAAATTTGTTTAGTACGCATGCACCTTACCAAGAATTATTATGAGTAATATTGTTAAGGTTGGACATTCAAAGTAAAAACTCTGTTGGGATGTTGCTCATTTACTTTAATATTAACAAAACTGTAGAACTTACTAACTAAGGAAAAAACATGATCTCGACCAAAGGAAGATTACAGGTACAAGACTGCAACCCCTAAAATTAAAAATTAGATTGGTAACATTGGCAATAATAATTAAAAGGGTTAATAACAAATTGTGGAAACATTTCTTGACAATTATTATTATAAATCGTGCTTATTACTCTGCAGTATGTCCAGATTATTATTATGTCATGTACAGATAATTGTTAAGGTTTACGTAAAAGGCGAGGTACAGCCAATGGTCTTATATTATATAAATTGACAGAGTTGAGGAGTAAATAGGGTACAAAGTAGGGTTTATACAAAAATCAGTTTTCGAATTCCACTATTCCCAAAAAAAAAACGGTTTAACCGATTTTCAATTTTTCACAAAAAATATAATTAAAATAGAAATATACATATAGTACATATTTATACTAATTTTAAATTTGTTCAGTTTATTTTTAATATTTATGGACTTACAAAATTATACAAAAATAAAATATACTCTATCTATACAAAACTAAATAAATAAATAAAAAATAACTGAAATTCGTACACATTATAAATTATATATATTTATTTCATTTAATATTTTTCTTCCGAAAATATGAACTCATGAAGATTAGTTTTACAGTAAATTGTTACCTACTAGAATATGTTTGTGTCCGAGGCGATTTCAAGTCAAAATGTTAAAGTTTTTAATTAAATAATTAATTCATTTTTACATATTAGTTCTAGGATATAAAATCGTTCTTTCTTTAATTTAAAAACCGGTTTTCGAATTTTACAAATTTATAAAAAAACAGTTTGTAAACCCGGTATTTGAAAATCGACAAGCCCTAGTACAAATGCAGGTGATATGGATGCTTGTGTAACAATAGTGATTTTTTTTAAAATGTGACTTTGTTTTTGAGAAGGTCGAATGGAAGATGGAATCGATTTTTAGTCCAGTGCACAAGCACTCGATAGATTTTCAGAATTGTTTTATTTCTTCGTAGCTGTTTATACACGTTTCATATTATCAGAAATTTTGGTCATATTTAAACCGCAAATAGTGAAAAACCGCATGTGAAATGTTTGAAAATCACATTTTTCTGTAGAAACTTTTCGTGTTTCACCAATACAGTGACACGTTAGTGGACAGTGAAGTGAAACATACTCATAAAACTTTTAGTAGTTTAGCCTATTCTTCGAGTTCCTTTGCCGCGAGAGTGGGTCAAGTGGAATAAATTTGTAGACACTAACTTTGTTCTCCGTGTTAAAAATTTCTAACGTCTGGAAGGGTAGAATTTTCAATGACCCTCGGTGATCCACTGAGAAACGTGTAAGTTTACTGTACGTCGGTCCAAGGTTCCTACATCAATTATAAATTTTGTGGGTAATTCTATTTATTTAAAAAAGAGTATTAATATTCTTTGTTCTTCTTTATAGGTAACTACTAAATGGTATTTAAGTTTTCTTTATAGTGTGCCTCATACTATTATAATTTTATTACATAATTTCAGTGAATTTCTGATTAATTGAATTAATAATTGATACTTGTCGAATATAAAGTATTGCAAATTAATGTTACTAAATTCTCGTAAATGTGTATAAACTTGAATTCAGAATATTTAAGTTAGGTTATAAGTATGGGTTAATGGAATATTGATTTGTTTAGAGCTTTGAAATGATTGGTGTGTTAATTATTCTTTCCACTGCTAATTACATCCGAGAGCTTTATATATCTACAAATTTTGAATAAGACTTTTTAAATGCATGTAGGGAGATGCTCGAACGAATATTTAAAAACTGAACGATAAAAAAATTGTTTCCAATAAACCCGAAGAAAATAAACATATCTATTTATTATAAGTATAATAGCTTTTTATTGTACAGGGTATTTCCCAGCATAGATCAGTGATACCAACATTATATGGAGGCTTGTATTAAAATTACTTCTCTGTACACTTAAGCTTTCTTTTAACCACTCACCTACATTCTTAGTCAGTATTTAAAATTGTACGTCTTCTAATGAAAATTACGGCTTACCCAAAACAGAAAACTCAAAAATAAAAATAACTATGTGATTTAAGTTTATGTATTCTTTTTTATTTGCAAAGAACTCGTACAAGATTTGAATATATCTACCAAGGGAACATCGCGAACCCGGAATCACCGATTGGAACGCAACTTTGTGGGTTTATAGAGTGACTTAAAACAAGAACAGCGGTGTGTTTCAGTTGGGCCCTATCGCCCTTTAAGGGGGTGAAAAGTAACCTCAAAGTCAAATTGACACTTCCACTTTTTCGCGTATAACTCTCAAAGTACAACAGACAGAAAAAAATGTTTCAAACAAAAGTTTAATGGTGCAATAAGCGTTACAAACTTGCGATAACAAAATTTTGAAAAGAGTTTAAAAAAAAAATACCTGCACCGAAAATTTTTTTTTTCAAAATTTCGTTAGCGCAAGTTTGCACTGATTATTGCACCATTAAACTTTTGTTTCAAACATTTTTTTCTGTCTGTTGTATTTGGAGAGTTATACGGAAAAAAGTGGAAGTGCCAATTTGACTTTGTGGTTAGTTTTCACCCCCTTAAAGGGCGACAGGGCCCAAATGAAACAGACCGTTGTTCTTGTTTTGAGTCACTCTAAAAACCCACAAAGTTGCGTTCCAATCGGTGAGTCCGGGTTCGCGGTGTTCCCTTGTAAGCAGGTTTCGATACTATGTATGCACTTACTTAAGATCCATCCATCACTATCTAAAATTCATCGAAACATGGATTCACAATCTGGAAAATTGAGAGGCACAGTACGACTAACCAACTTAATTGAAACTAATGAGCGTAACGCGAAATGCGTGTCAATCGATGCTCGAAGCAGAACCAGTAGTAATGGCCAAGCTAAATCAGGGCTTCAACGAGTAAAACGCAGCGAAACTTGAGTGGTGACAAATATTTAACAAAGGGAAGGAAAAATGTTATGTAAAACGTAGCGTTTGTTGCTGGTCATAAAAAAGCGATGTTTTTTAACACAAAACGCTGTTTCTGATTCAACTGTAAAGGAAGTCTTTGCATTCGTTCCTTTAATTGTTATTTATAAATATATCACTGACTTGTTTTTCTACACTATGTGCAACATAATAAGTTTGCGGATTTCTGAAACATTAGAGGTTTATTGTCTAGATTTTTTAGATACTTTTGGCTATATATTGCTTTTATATTCTTTTTATTATGTACCTATCAACGTTAAAGTTTTGATGGTACTTTTTACTTCATCTTCAAATCACAATATTTTCTTCTTTTTTTTTTCTAATTGCATTGTACTTCGCAATTTTCACGTTGGCACTGTGTAAAATACATGGTCCCTTGCAAACTATACAATTGAAAGGCTATTATACTGTTAAACAATACTGCAATAAAGTTATTGCAAATATATTCGCTAGAAGTTTGAATAATTAATGTTTAGTATTGCTTAAAGTTTTTGCCTAATGGACAGTTGCATAATATTATTATACAGAGTGACCCATTTAAAGCGACCCACTCGAATATCTTCTTCGAAACTGTTGAACATAATAAAAATGTGTCAGATAAAACTGAAATGGTTTTGGGAGGCTTATTATCTGATGTGAATAAGTTTTTCCTATGTGGACATGTAGGGGACATTAGGGTAGCCCTTATTTTTCAACATGCGATTTCTTTTGTTCTCATCCCCTAGTATGGTTCCATTCCACAAGAAAATAATCCTTGAGAAAATTGCCGAACAGGCTTTAAAGTTTAGAATTCATGAATGGTTTTGGATTTAAAGTATTTCTCAAAAATAGTAAGCCCTATCGAAATTTTGTTCAAATAATATTAAAAGAGCATTCAATTTTCTGCAATTTCTGTTAAACAAAAATTTCGAGACATTTTATATATAAATATATATATATATATATATATAAAGAAAGGCCACTCTAAGAGGACATATGAATGTCAACTTTGATTTTTTAAACGGAATCATAGATATATTTAAAAAATATATTAGTTTAAAAAAACATTTTAATTTTAATATTGAGTGGTTCCACTAATATTATGTACACGTATTAGCACTCACCTCTTTCAAGTTGGTGTCCAAAAATACGTTCTTACCCTGAAGGCAGACTAAATTTATTATATTCAACAGTTTCGAAGATATTCAACTGGGTCGATTTAAATGGATCACCCTGCATATGATTTAAGCATAAGAGTTAAATTTGCAATACATTTTTGACAAAAGAATAACAACGAAACCTGTATTATTATTTATTTCTTTACTTAAGCTATAATTTTATTGAGAAGTAATACACAATTCATGAACATTATCATTATCAGTAGACACCAATCGCTACGCCGCGTAGGTTTTAGCTAAATTCTAATATAAATAGCGATAATGTAAATAACCTTAGCCAGAAACAGCTGAACTTTGCCAAATGATATAAAAAAAATTTATAATACCACTAACACTTTATTGTATCCATGTACCGTGTTCTGAATTTCGCAGTCCAACATGGTTTGGTTTTGTTTATTACAAAATATTATCATCGTGCTTGTGCAGTTTAGACCATAAGGGTTGAGTTTAAGTAAACCTGAAAATTCAATTATAACTGGTGGTCATTTCTCTTGGGAATCATAATCCTCCAATAGCAGTTAGCCCACCATATGCAAATTTATTTAAGCCTCAGCGAATTCAAGTTCTGTCTCAAGCAATAATACTATCGCCATTGCACACTACAGTGACCGAACAACAAATAGAGTAAACAGATACTAGATACACATGCTGTTTGCGTTGGGTGTGCTGGTGGTTTGATCTCCAAGATCCACTAGACCTCACTACACGGGATTTTTCTTTGCGAAATCACGTTGCGGAAATACCTCGCGCCGAAGACGTTGGAAATCTTTCCCAGCGAAGAGATAAAATCGCGCAGGTTTTTCTTTAACAATTCAAACCCCTCTAAACCATGGAGCACGAATTAGTATGCAGGAAGAGGGCTAACAATTTCATCAATTCGTAAATTCATGTAGTAAATGTCAATTAATAGATTTGTTGATTTGTCCAATAAATGAATTATTGGACCCCATCATGGTATTGTCAACGTTGATTATTTAATAAGTATGAATGAGAACTGCAGAGTGAAAAATGCACGTATTGTAGATTTTTTCAATTAATTTTTTGAGTTACAACCCCTTTCAATCTTCTTGAAAGTATATAGGGTGCGGCCGAAATGGTGGTACAGTCAGGAAGTAGGTGACTTCTAGTGCCAAAGTAAGTCTGAAAGTGCACAATAAGGTTTTTGATTTTAAATTGATTTTTAAATTTCCTTTGGCACATGTGCATCTAACTAATTGCAAGAATTAACAGAATTCAACCGTAAATATAGCACAACTACTCATGAAATGTATACTTAGGCAGGAATCAGTCGAAATTTTATTAAAACTTTTTTTAAACAAAATCGAGTTTGTGGATCCATCGAGTACGCGTGCACTCGACTAAACACTGGTTCCTCCGTCAAATCAATCTTCCTGATTTGCAGTTGCACCGTAGTTACTAATAAATTCTGCTTTTCTTCTACTTGGGTGCATCCGTACTTTGCGATTTTCAAAAATCGATATTCTCGGAAACTAAGCTTCGCACGGAAAAACTTTATTCTGTACTTTATTTGATTTAAGTACTTTTACACGAGGAATCACGCCATGTCTGCTTGTTCATTATTTTGGTCGCACCCTGTATAAAGTACCTTCCACATAGTTCAGAAGTGTATATTAGGGTGGCTTTTATTTTCAGAATAATTCCAAATAATAAAAAAAATCTGTGTTAAGTTTGAGCCCGATTGGATAACGAGAAAAGGTGCCCCTGGGCCTTTGAACATTTAAATAATTATTTAACAGCTCGCAAAGTCGATTTTATATAATATCCTCCAAGTTATTGATTGCATAAAAAAATATGTCAACCAAAAGTTGTAGATCCAGACAAGGAGCATTTTTTATATTCTATTACTTTTTATGGTGCGACAAATGGTTTTCGAAAAAAGTCCCATAAACTCAGAAAAAAATTTATTTTTCAAATTTTCTCAAAAACTTTTTATTTATGAAAGCGAAGAAAAATGGTAATTTTTATTTTTTAAATATTTAAGAAGGGGGAATATACCGAGATATGCCAAAAAGATAAAAAAAAATTCTCATATTTAAAAGTTTGATATGTCACGAATGTTTCTTGAAAATTTGGGACCGAAATTCGCAAAAATATCGAAGTAAATAAGAGCCACCCTAGTGTATATTGTGCGATGAAAAAGAAAATTATACCACCAGCAATGGAAATTTCTAATTGGAATTATGCTTTATGTTTTACTTGGTCACTGTTTCGGAATACGTGTTTACATCGGAGTTAAAATAAATAAATCAACCGTTATTTCGGGCGAAAGGAACGACTTCAGCAGTTCCGCAGGCCTTCCTACGTCATTTTGGCGTCTGTTGAATATCTTACAACTCAAAGGGGGGGGGGGGGGGGGTTGCGTCCACAGGGAATCGTTAATACTCTTCTAAGGATAGAAGGGAGAGGTCCGAGGAGAATAACATTCATCGATTATCTTCTGAAGCTTTTTGTGGGGCGCTCACGAGGGGAGGAGCGTATTATTTCGCTTCTTCGATTTCTGACAGGATGATGTAGTACGTCTCTCGTAATACTTTAATTAGGTTATCTAGATGTGTACTTAGTTGAATACGTGCTTGGGGTTCAAGTAATCACATTATCATTTTTGTAAATCTTTACAACAATTATTGGATTTCTTTAGTGGAAGCACTGTTATTTAAATATAATTTACATAGAGCACTAATAAGGGATGTTCGGTTACCCGAACATTCCGATTTTTTTATAAGCAGTGCAGGTTTGTAGAGGACTTCAATAGAAGTAGGTATCAGGCAATTTTCGGTTTTTCAGGGTGAAAACAACCCTTAAAGGTTAATATGTGATTTCCTACATTCTTGTATATCTTGAAAACTATAAAATTATGTAATCGAATTATTTAAAAATTGTAGTGGGGAAATTTTTTTTTATTTAAACTACAAATTTATAACAATTGTCATTTCCTTGTAAGATTTGAAATACACATATTGCAAGCACCTAAGCAAATACTATGCATACTAAATTCCTTCCATTATCATGTCACATTATGAACAATTCTTTATTGTATTCAAAGCGTTAGATTCTTGTGATATTTTAGTGCTACTATTATTTTCTGAGTACATACATATAATTCGAACTTTCGTCGTTATGTTTTAATATTATTTACGACGTGTTCGATACGATCGCTGATAATAAGTGACTCTGTTCCGTCGAAGCCGAATATGCAGTGTCACTGGCCAAAATGGAACGGCCAAATCAATACCGGGAAACACTCGTATTAGGAGATATACGTTCAGAAAGAATACATTTTGCTTCCGTTTTAACGACATATTTATTTATTTAAATGAGAACAGCTTTGTGGTAAACAAAATTAAATTAAACAGTGCAAGTATCATGTGAGGCATCATCTTGAGGTAGGAGCCTTCGGTTGGTTTGTGAGAGCAATCCCATATACAGTAGTTTGAAAATAGGTCAAGGATTCACGGAAAAAGTCTAATTTGGAACTATAGATGTTCGCTAGATTGGATATCGCATTTAGGTAAATGCTGAAGATATTTGGACAACATATATGGTCATTCAATAGTTTGAAAAAGTAAATCAGATGGGATACTACTCTTGTTTTTTTATTTATTTATTTAAAGTCAGAAGGGTTGTACTTGTATAGGTACTGTAATTCGAGCAAGAGCTGTACAACATACATTTTACTATACTATGTAGGTATGCACTTTACATATTATTAAATGGACACTACCCTTCTTTTATGAAGAGTATCCATTTTAAGCCTATGAATTATTTAATTGTACATATTGATTTTATCTTTTAATATTAGATTGCGTCGGCTTTCAAAATCGAAAAGTAATTTCCTTTGTAGTAACAAATTTAATAACTATAGCCAGTAAAGGCATTTGGAAGTATAATGGGGCCATTTTCACATTCTAGTACAAATCAACTGCTTTTCACACTTACTGCCAGGGATTTATATGCAATTGAAATATTTTGTAATCCATGTGAATTTAAAACGGGTTTGAGACAGCAGCTTCCTGCATTTGAATTTTGTTTAAAAGTTAAGGACTGTCAAAATTTGCAATTCTTGCCTAGTTATGCAAATTACAAATGAAACTGTTTAGCTCCTATAGGTGTTATAAATTTATCTATAGCAAACCTGATATAAATAATTCTGATTTAAACAGCTTGAACGTGAAAATATGCCACTGGCACTTAAACAATTAATGTTATTGCATACATTTAGCTTCTAATTATTTAAAATAAATTTAAAGTTTGTTTAACTTTTAATAGCGAAGTTTATTTCACTTCGAAGTAGCTTAAATGTTCAAGTGTTTATTTATATCTCTTTAACACTCTAAATATGTTTGTATATAATTTAATATAATTTATGTTAAATTTAATTGAAGACTAAACATTAAATGATTATTCGATAGATTATATTAAAATATAATTCGAGGTTTAAAAATTAATATAATTCATGTTAAATTTAATTGAAAACTAAAAATTAAATAATGATTTAATAGATTATATTAAAATATAATTGGAGGTTTAAAAATGAATGTAATTTACGTTAATATATATTTACGTTGCATTAATTAATATAATTAATATTATTTGTGTTACTCTCTGTAGAAATTTAAATTATTGTACATAACAAATTAGCAACCTGCTCAGAAATATTGATATTTAATGAATTCACGTTTTGAGTGTATATAAAGTACCTATCTCAAAAAAATTGATAACGTTTCAAAAAGACTATGTGCATTTCTGCCAATTATCCTCAACTTATAAAATGTCAAGTCACTGCACAGATTTAGCTTCCAGACAATTAAACCACTTAAGCGAAGACTGTATCAAATCGAAGTGACGCGGGGTGAAGCTATTCACACGGAATGCGCAAACTCTGGATACCTATTTCTCGTAGGAGAATTCTCTCAAAGGAGAGGCGACTGCTTCTTTGGAATCACAGAGCTTTAAAGCTTTGTCTTGGTCTTCGACGTTGAAGTATTATTCTTTGAAGCGTGAAACAGCGCCTTTACATATTTTATTTCTTCCCCAGGGAACACAGATATCTTTCTATTATTTTCATTGCAAGTAGGATTCATTTCGCATAATGCGAGATAATAAGCGCAGGCAAAAGAATTCCAGGAAAAATCACAAGAAAGCATAGGGTGCAGTAGTGTCTCAGCGTTGGTCTTGTAAAAAGGGTTAAAATATGATAATTATGTGAAAACTAGTATAATAATGGTATTGTTTTTAATTGTCAATAAAACGTCATGTTTACAAATATTTGATTTCTATTCATTAACAAAGCAATAACAAAAGGACTGAAGAGATGGGTGACAGCGCCATCACTCTGTCAAAATGATCAATTATATTATGTATTATAGATTGTATTCAGTTGCGTCGTTAATAACTTCCACTGTAGGTAACGCGTATTCATTTTTTCAAATATTTGGTGACCAATGACTTCGAGTACATTACGTATAATTAATAAATATATATCCTTCCAGTAACCATAAATTACGTAATCAGTTACTGGTTATTCGTAACGCATTAAGAACTGGGGCTATGCGCCTAATAAATGGATATTATATAATCAATTTTACGTTATACGTATACATTTTGTTAATAGTGCCCATCATAACAGCCAGTACCGATTGCTTAGGCTGAAAGTTGACAGCTGTCATGGGCAGGTCATGTAACGCTCACGTGTAATATAGTTTGATACGTACTATTACATTTGTAAATAAAAAGTTGTAAGGGAAAAGATGTCGTGCCCTTATCACGTGTACCCATAACAGCACTTAATATTGACTATACAAATATAAGGGATAAGGCTCATTTATCTTCGAGTCAGCAGTCAGATGATAATCATTAATATTAATAGTGTAGTTTTGAAGTGGACAGCGTACACAGAGAACATAAAAGCGTAAGTTTGTCACATGATAGTTTGCGAATTTAAAGAGAATAATGAACGTTAACCTCAATTCTACTATGATGGTTAAACATATACGTAATAAAGCATATTGTTAAACAATGCACGGTATGTTTTGTAGACAGAAATTAAGAGAGCTCTGACAAGCGTAGGACATTGCTTTAAAGATCTAGATTTTATTACGTATGACACGGAGAAAACAGCAAGCGATTAATCATTAATCGACTATCATCTCTACAGACACTAGGATGGTCCTTATTTATACATGTCGATTTTTGTTGTTGTTGTTGTATTTCTTTGCTCTCACCCCATAGAACGGTGCCATTTGATAAAAAAATAGTCCCTGAAAAAGTTTATTGCAATCGGACAACAGGAAAGTGTGCCAACCAGGCCTTAACGTTTATAAATCATCAATAATTTGAAATTAAAGAATTTCTCAAAAATGGTAAGTTCGATCGAAATTTTGTTCAAACAATATTAAAAGAGCATTCAATTTTCTACAATTGCTGTATATATAATTTTCTCGTCATTCCAACCATTTTTTAGATAATAGCGTTTGAATATACAAAGGTCGGCACTGCGCGCGTGTAGACAATACGTCACGCCGTACTGGTGGCACGCGCGAAGTGCGGACCTCGCTATATTCAAACGCTATTATCTACAAAATGGTTGGAAGCACGAGAAAATTATATACACAGCAATTGTAGAAAATTTAATGCTCTTTTAATATTATTTAAACAAAATTTCGATAGGGCTTACCATTTTTGAGAAATTCTTTAAATTCAAACCACTGATGAATTCTAAACTTTAAGGCCCGGTTGGCACCCTTTCCTGCTGTCCGATTGCAATAATCTTTTTCAGGGTCCATTTTTTATGAAATGGAACCATATTAGTGGTGAGAGCAAAAGATATCGCGTATGAAAATAACGGCTACCCTAATAGGCACGTCAATGGGCTCAACCCGCGTGCCTACAGAGAGGGAATACTTTTCTCATCTCTGCACTGTCATAATAATTCCCCATGCCTGTCTATACTTTTCAGAAATTCATTTGCTAAAACTAAGCATTAGAATAAATTTTTGCTCTGTAGTTATACGATAGAAATTGCAACAGACTGAAATGTGAAAAAATACAATGTTTCTTGGAGCAGTTTATGGGCTCATCTGTTCTGCGTTATTCTACATCAATAAGAATAAATTTATTAACAGTAATGACGCGGGAAACACTTTTAGAGCTTAGATGTTGTCGCCTGCTTCATATATATCTACTCATTGCATTTTGCTCCAACCTATGGTAATTTTTTTCTCACTCTTCGAACCGGCATGTATGAAAAATTATCAATAATGGTGACCCACTTTGAAAGCTTGTTGAGAACTTCGCCGGCTCAACGCCAATCAATTTCTATGCAGTAGTAGTTCGTAAGCTGCCTAAGAAATGAGAACACGTTCATTGTTAATAGTTGCGAACGAAGATTAAAGTAGACTCCAGTGGGGAATATTTTATGCGAAAGCTACTCGAAAAAAAGAAAAATGAGTTATTTATAACTAGATCTAATAGTTCCTTCAAACGAAAACTCACGCCATTATACTGCAAGTAACAGTCTTACTTTTAAAATTTAATTTTGGATATAATCGTAGTGGAAAGGAACTTCGTTTCAACTCTGGGACAGGAAAAATTACGAGATGTGTGCAGTATATTATGTATTATGCATGAAAGCAGCTTCTACTTCTACAATGGAGTTTGATTTTAGAATGGAAAAATTTAAACTAACTAAAATTGTTCCAAATTGGAAATGAATGTAACAATCGCAGTATGTATTCAGTTCTGACCCTGTGGCCATTGTATTTCGAAGTAGATTGAAAGTTTTAAATAGTGAGGCGAAATATCAAGCTTCGAAATTTTATGCGCGTAGAACTTAGTACTTCAACATTTAAATGTAACAAGAGGTCACAGGATTTTTCGAAGTTTCCCTTTTTTACTTTTCTATAGTACTAAATATTGTATCTGCAATACAGAAATATTAAATAATTTTAGAAATATCAATTTGAAATGATGTTGTAGTTTTTTTAAACTAAAAGGGACACGATCCTTTCCTACACCTAATAAATTATAAATGGTGCAGAAGTTGCATTCGTATCTAGGGTTGCGTAGCCATTTTACATTACGATAATGAGAGAATATAAATCTGGCAAGAAGGGACAATATGCATAGGTGTTATAATTTACTAAAATTTGGCGAAGGAAAATATTTTCATATAAAATGTGGATAAATCTTTAAAATAGTGCCTTTAGAAAAATAGAATATAAAACAATTCACAAATACTTTCAACATACTCTTTTGTTATAAAAGTTTGAAAATGTTTTAACTATGACTAAACAATGTCGGAGTCTTTGAGTCTTCAACCGAAATTTATTAAAACAACATCCACATTTTTGTCGTAGGAGCATTCCACACAAAATCAATAACTTTTTTGTGGTTGGTGTCAGGGCTTTTAATGGAATTGAAATATGATGTTTTCACTTTGCTGATTTCGTATTCGTTTATCTTTCACGAAGAGGGCTATATAAACGAATTTTTATCCTCGAAACTATCAACTGCACGAAATTCGTCCTTTTACTTTAACGAAGAAAGATTTACCTTCTTGTAAAAAATTCCTCTTACATCAGAAAATTATTTATTCAGCATGAAAATTATAAGCAAATTTTTGTTTCTCAAATATCACTTGTGAGCCATATTTTTAAGAATAAAAAATAATATGACCGGAATTTTGGTAGCCTTCTTTACAAAATAAAAACTTTGGAGGCCTTCATTTTGTAAACAAATTCGAAACCTGCAAAATAATGACAAAATAATGAATTTTTTTTATAATACTATAGGTCCATTTTGGTGTTGTGTAAAGTATAGTCCTCCCTTAAACCTCCAAATCATACTTCAAGTTCATTCAAACCCTTGTCAGCGACCGCAAAAAGTGGTCGGTTTTGTGTCGAATGGCCCTGTAAACACAATTCATATCATAGGCTCTAACAAGTTGTACCTTTGTGAATGTAATAATCAATGAATGTTGAGCTAAAGTATTCAATTCTACTAACTGAAGCTTTGCCACTGTTTGTTTCAGTACTGTTTCGCGATATCGTACAGAAAAGAAAATCAACGACAATACGAGCTGAAAGCGGCTACCGAGTCCGACTGCAAAACGTGGATCGATGCCATTCGAGAGGCAAGGTAACTGCTCTATCCAAAATTCATAACATACAAGTGTAATAATTCAAATGGCGGAGGCTGCAACAGGAATCCTGGCCTGTTTTGAAAAGGTGATCGCAACGACAGATATTGCGTTAACAAAATTCATTTCTCATTCCCAATTTTGGGGGCTACTTCACCTCGAACACATTTAACTATGGGCGGTTGTGAAAAAAGCATGTGTCAAAAATTTATTCAAGCCTTTTCTCGTTTGCAAAGTTCGATTGAAATCAGATCGTATGAAAAGAATTGGGTCATGTCACTTGCATTTGTGGTAGTACAACGCCGCCACTACGTCTTTGCTATATTTTGCCAGATATGTGGTGTTCCTTTTTTTCTGTTTCTGGAGGTATTTCTAAACTTTTATATTTTTCTACTTTTTTCATACCCATACCCCTCTTTATTACTTCCTACCGTTTTTTTCTTCCATCCAATTTCAAGAGTGCGCATGGGCCTGGGGTCATCGTCAGGAATATTTGGCGACCAAGTCCTGCGTGCCGAAGAACAGTGTTTGCTTTTCCCACATCACTTTCTCTTCACCCTCTCACTAGTATTTCTTCTCTGTTCTTCCGTTTTCATCTTCGCTTTCGAGTTGTCGCTATCTTTCTTGTTCGCTGTCTCTATAACTCTGTCTACTCTTTTCTTTTTAACTGCCGAATATACTCACACGCCTTCTATCTGTCACTGTTAATTGTTGTTTGTTATTAATAAATTGAGTTGCGTTAAACGTTCTTCTGCGCACCATTCTTACTTCATATTTAATCGGGTCATGATGGAAAAATATGCACACAAGTTATTGTAAACCCTGATAACCATCTGTCTCCAGTCTGACATCAGATTGGTAGCAGGGTCTGGCGCTGGCATGAGAGCGCAGAGTCTGACGTCAGAACCATAACAGACGGCAGAATCTGCTGTCGATCTGCTGCCGATCTGACATCAGGCATCTGACATCAGAATCTGCACCTCAGAACGCAGCCAAATGCGGACACAGACGACTACGGTTCTGATGTCAGATTCTGCTGCCAGATCTGGTTATCAGGGAACGTTTCGAACCGCCATTCTTGGACGAGAAGGGGTAATTCCTAAGGGCCTTCAGTCAGACTCTCATCAGTTAGGGCTACAGCCGACGGACTCTACCCTAGACGCATGGAGACCAAGTGGCATAAACTTTGAACTTGTATATACAGGGTCAGGATAAAACGTTAACCCTGTATACGAAAGAGACTGGAAGATAGGACTTGCGAGAAAGAGGTTTGGAAGATTAGACCTCTGGTGGCGCTGGCGAGCACTAACAGTCGCGATCTCATAGTGGGGCTGAGACGATACACTATCGTACACCGAAACAGAAGTGCCGAATTAAGCAAAATATTGATGTTATTAATACTATAGTCGTTCATTGTTTTGTAGCTTTTTTGTACGGTCGTACAGTTAAAATAATCATGTTTTTAAAAAATTTGTATGCTACGAATTTCTACATTCGCGAAATTTTTTTCTGGATTTAATTTTGTATAATCCTGTGATGTAATTAGACATAAATTTATGTATAATAGTTTGTTAACTATTTCTTGAATAATAGTAGCTTTTGAAATTAACTGTTGAAATTTCTTCAAAATTATATTCATAAAAATTGCTTGTTATGATGAGATTTATTATATATATGAAAGAAATATTTCTCTCTAAATAGAATCGTCAAGGGGATTGTAACTATTTAGAGGCTTTTAGATGTAGGAGCTACAGTTTCATTCCTTGAAAAATGAATACTTCCCTTCTAGTACATTGATTTGAGTAATTAAGATGCTATCTTGAGATATAAATGAAGATGGCTGCTTGGAAAGAATGGGGTACAAAAAGGCGAAAGAAGTAAAAAGATAAATAGAGGAATCAGAACTTTTTGTGGGGTAGTCTATCTTATACCCTGAAAAAGGATGGGGAAGATTACTTTTCGTATTATTTACACAGTTCATGCGCGGAGGATATATTTCTAGATCGTGGTCGACTTTCCCCTTTTTTTCAAGCTACTGCCTTAATGGTTTAGCCTGTCTGACGAACGTGATCGTCCTGATAATGACTCCAGGTGTGTAAAACGAGCACACTGTCTCTACATACGCGGTGGCCACGTGTGTGGTTCATCAAGCGCCCCCTTTTATCCTTTTAGTAAAATGGAAGTATAAATCACTAACTTCCGTTGTATAGGTCTTAGAATAAGTATTATTGTTGTGTCCATAAAATAGAGATAATGGAACCAACACACGCTTTAATTAACTACTACAATTAACATTATTTAAAATTTAAAATAATGCATTGTATGTCAAATTTTAGTATCCTGTTTCATTTAGTTTTTAATGCATAGAATTAGCCATATCCTCGTAATTCCTTTGTTTACTAAATTTAGATTTATTTAAATTCCGCACTAAATTATAGAACCCTTTAAGTTAACCTGTATGTTCTCTAAAATTACTTAACTTTAAATGGGATTCTCGCATTACTTCTGAAACCCTTGCGAAAAATGTGGGGTTAAAACGAGGTATGAAAATGAATGTGGTATAAGTGACACTACTCGAAATATATATCACATATTTGGAATATTTAACATAGAGTATCAAAGAGAAAATATTATCACGTAATCGATGGATAAGTACTCACAATGAGTATATCTTGATTAAGATAAGTTGGATACCTATTGAAAAACGAAACTTTTTCAACATGTTTTTGTGCCAAATTTGCTTTAATTAAAATATGTTCTCCCAAGAAAAGTTTTCCAAATAAACAAGTAAAAGCAAAATTGTAATTAAAATGTCAAAAACAAACATGAACAAAGCAGATTACCACGGCATGCGATCTATTCGAAGTTCATTTGAATTTGAAATTTTTCATCCCTGTATGCAAATTATTCAAATTTTCAAGATCCATTGTAAATTTCAGAGCTCGGAAGCTGCTGGCTATTTTACGAGAAACCAAAGGGTATTCTCGGTGTATGAGAAAAAGCATAGAAAACAGTATCCTAATACTAAAAATAATACAAATAGCATATCACACGGTAGGTCACAAGGTGATGCCTATCAGAAAGTGTCAATAATTTTAAATGATCGTCGTACACATGGAATAGTTTCTATTCGAATCGTAAGTCACATCAAAGAATACAGTTTTCACATTTTTCTAAACTAGAATTCTTTTACACCGTGTCACTCAGTTGTGTATTAACTAAATAAAAAAATCTTTAAATAACCGACCGAATAAAAATTATTTTAAGTTAATTTTAACTAAGTTAACCCGGGTAAACATTATTCAACACATGACGAATTTTTTTTTAACTTATATTCGTTTTTCGAAATTTTATTTAAATAAAAATTTTGCCTATCTCTGCCGTGTAAGAATATGGAGGCACTTTAGAAGGCAATTTCCTAGCTTTCCTACAGTTTTATCGAATTCGTGTGCTTTATGAGTTTATGGCTCGCGAAGTCATTTATAACGGACGCCTGGCATTTCCGTGCACTACACCGGAAGGATCTGTCGTGTTCCTAAGGCTGACACGTGGCATGATGACACTCACTTTACTCTGCCCAAGTATCAATCAAATATAGTGATCGCCAATCTCTTGAAACTAAAATTCATCGTAAATTACAAAATCCTCGTGCCCTACTCTAGTTGTTTACCCACCGTAAAGTGTCATAGAAAAAGTCGCAGTTACAACGTGAAATTTAATATCTCATAAATAGACTGCATTTGAAATATCAACTTAATGGGGTAATTACATATACAACGCTAAAAATAAGCGAACTTAATTAGCGAACTAATTATAAAGAACTTATAAAATAAATCATTATGAAACTTCCAGTAGTTTATATTTATCAATCAGTTACAGAAAAAATTTCTTTTAATAAAAATGTCGGCTGCAGATGTCGCTGTTCGTCACATCGAGAAAATCATATTTCGATTAGCATTTTTGGGAAAACAATGATGATGTGCATGTATTGGGACCATTTTTTAGTTAACTAATCGCAAGAAATCATTTTTTCCGCCGAGAAAAGTGTTTGGGCGTTCAAGGGTTAAAACAATCTATAGCCGATGAAGCTTGCACGATTAATGTAAAATTTAATTTAAACAACTTTATTTTGTATGAATATATATGAGAAAATTACCTTAAGGATCGTGCTTTTGTTTTACAAGCTCTACAACTTTCTAAAATTTCTACTTTTTATTAGTTCATCGACGATATAATATCATAAATAATAAGAAATATATTTGCTTTTTTTATTTTTGCCAAATTTTGGGGAACTAGAATGCTCGCCAATTTATACCTCGGGCGATGAGGCTGTAGCAACTTTGCGTAATAACGACATCTGCAGCTGACATTTTTAATAAAATAATTTTCTTTTGTAACTTCGAAAGACGAATATAAAGTATCTACTGAAAATTTCATAGTGAGTTATTTTATAGTTTCTTTCTAATAAATTCGCAAATATCAGTTTCTATATGCAATTCCCCCTTAAACGAAACTGAATCTGGTGTTAAGACACAGCTGTATATTAGCATACAAATTGAATAAAAATATGAACCAATTAGTATTTATAATTAGCAAAGATGGTATTGAAGAAATCAATACAAATTGCTTGTTTCTCTACAGAATTATATGACACTATACAGGGTGTCACCGAATTAATGGTATGCTATGAAAAGGGCTGATTTTACATGGTACAAGAAGATATACCTAAATAGAAAATATAAACTATTTTTTTCTCACGAGACTTCGTTTTCGAGAAACTCAATTCTAAAAATTCATGTGAATCATGTGCATCTGGCTAGAAATTGGCAAACTGCAAAACAGCAATTCTAAATATAGTGCAAATGTAGATAAAATGAATATCTACTTGTGCAAAAGTATGTCGCAATTGAATGTAGAATAACTATTTTGCGTATGAGGCTTTATTTTCAACAAAACAAATTTTAACATCCATTGGGAATATGTACACTTAACTAAGAAAATTACTAAAATCGATTTTCTTTAAAACAATGCTTCGGTCCAAAAAATTCTATTCTACAATTCGACTTATTTTTCAAAACTGATTCATTGGATTTCCAGTTGTAGGTACTATACTCCTATAAGTATGTTCGACTTATATTTACATGCACAATTACACCGTTGTGGGTTGTACCACAAGTTCGGTGACACCTTGTATAAACAACGAAAATTTCTACGCGTAATCATACATATACTAGTGCTAACAATAGGCTTATTTCTAATTATATAATTATGTTAAATGCAAATTCATGTATATTTCAAACAAGTTGTAATGTTTATACGAAAATAACAATTTCTTTTGCAAAAGTACCCTGACGACGTAATCTAGGCATATCCACTGTTGTTAAAATTGATTGAAAACTGTATTTTAAAATTAACTTACCAATATTAGCAGTTACTGTTAGAATCAGTGCATAGGCTCCCACAATGCAAATCATTATCGAGACCCAGCTATATCTACTTCTGGGAAGTTTATGGTACGTTGTGCGAATATAAAAACTACTTTGGAATTTGCAATCCTTCTCCTACGTAATAATGGTTTGCATCAGGTGATTCGAAGTCACTGAGAAATTGCTGTGGCTTAGTTTGAAATTTCCTCGTAACCTAACTCTGACTCACAACACCTTGTGCTCGCAGAGTTGAGAAATTGGCTACTTTGTCAAGTAAAGTGTGTTCATGCATTTAGTAGGAAAATTAGATGATAAGATTTTCAGGTGTTAGTAGAAAGTTACACGGAACAGAAAAAAGGAGAGTAGTAAATACGCATGTTCATTCTTTAGTTAGTTATTAAATAGAAGGATTGAAGCAGATTTTATGCATAATTTTTTTAGGCATCTTTAAATTCGGTCATAATAATGTTAATTCACAATTATGATTTTATAATTTTGAAATTTCATGTTACAGTGCATCGACGGAATTGTAAGTTAATTATAATTTTAAGAACTAACAATTAAGTGACGTATATATCAGAATGAATTTGGCAGTTAAATTTTATCAGAGTGACACGATAACCACAATTCTAATAAGTAAAATTTTTTAAACAAGACTCCATGACAAAAATGGATAATTTAAGAGTCCTTGTAGAAAATACTATAAGTGCCAAAAATCAAATTATATACTATAGTAGAACCATAGGCACGTAGAACATTTTCCGAAACAATTTTTTTTTTAATTTTGCCACTCACTGTGTTTTCTACAAGGACTCTTCAATTTAATTTATTTTGTGTACAATTTTATTCTTACAACATATTATAGTTCATACATTGGCGATGATTTTTTTTTATGAAACACAATTTGCTATTAAAGTTTCTAAAGCTCAATAATAGTACATGTTCGTTAAAATTACACGCCACAGAGGAATGACGATGCAATTTCGTTTAACTACGCCGTAAACACGAGAAGACGTCTGCTGTATCGCCGCTTTGGTCATTGATTACAGTTTCAACAAATTGCTGTTGCAAAAGATGGAGGTCGAGCAGAAGCACCTGCACCTGTTGCAGATCTTCGAGAGCGAGAAAACGGCTAAATGGCAATATATACAGAACTGCGAGGAGCTGACGTCAGAGGTACAGAAGCTCAAGGCTGAAGTAAGTTCAGAAACAGTTTAATGCAATATTGACAGAATCGAATCCCGGTGAAACTCCGATTATATTGAACCTGATCGATGAAAATGCTGTTAGCATGATCGATTTCTCTTTCATTTCTTTAATAATCGTGTTAGGATTTTATTACATTGAATATCCTGACATTATATAACTTATACAAATTATGCATGGTGCTTTATAACTTTACTACTCGGCTTCGCCCGAAATTTAGATTCTGATTTGTAAATTTTTATTTTTTTCGGAAATAGTCACATTCATCTGGATTAATTAGGCATAACGAACTGGAACACATTTCGTGACCCCCGAGTTTACCGTTCAAAAGTTTTTAGGCGACAGACAACACAGAAACACTTTGTGCTTTATATATTAAGATGTTTAGGGACCGGCTTTAAATTATGTAAGGGTAATTTTGCCGATTTCTTACCCCCTCCCTCTCCCAGTATAAGAATTCGTAAGATTCTATATTTTTATATTTTTTAACATTGCATTTATTCAATTATTAAAATTCTTTTAAAGGTTTATAATATATAATTCATTTAACTCGGTTTCGTGCTTGCGATGAAACATCGTTTTTAGGCTATTCATATTGAAAATTAGGTTAAAAAATAGAACGTTACCTGACTCCCCCTCCCCCTTTGTAAGAAATTCACGACCCCCCCCCCCCCAAAAGCCTTACGTAATTTAAAGACGACCCCTTAGTACCGAAAGAGTAGTTGAAGGACTCAAAGAAAAGAAAACACTTTTGAAATAAGCATATGCCCAAGCTGATCTTATTTTAATAGATTTCGTATTCTAATTTTCTTGAATCAGAGAGAAGAAAATGGTAAGCCATCAAAAAGATTAACGTAGTATTCAAATATTTTACTGTACCTAATTGTAAATCTGAAAAACTTTTATGTTTAAGATACAGATACTCATATTAAACAGTTTTTACTACTGAAATATGCAATTTGCATATTTACGTACACATAGCTTATATCGATTAATAACACGAACATAATTTATTTATTCTTGCAAGTAAGACCTGTATGTCATATTTATCATTAAAATTTTTTACTAAAGCATTTGTGACATTTTGATCTTATTTTTAACCGCAGAACATGCTAGCAAAATTTTTACGGAAACCTTTGGGACACCCTGTATATTAAAATACCTTCAGTTCTGTCATGCCCGATATTCAAGCTTCAAAAACAGAGTTACCATGACTCGATCGAGGAGATGTCCTTCCTCTTTTGAGTTCCTACATCCGCCAGACCCGTTCTTCATACTTGACCCCCGATATTTTGCCTTCGCAGTTGTGTTCTCTGCAGAGGGAGTTAAGGGCTGCAACTCCTTCGTACCTGGCAAGGCCAAGTGTTCAAAGGACCATGTCCCAAGGCACTGAGAGTATGTACACCGGAGGACCCGGTTCAGGAATTTCGGGATTCGGATTACGAGACATCTCCGAGGGCTCCATAGAGATGCAGAAGATTAAAAAGGTTCAGAGCTTTTTCAGGGGCTGGTTGTGCCGCAGACGCTGGAAGCAAATCGTCGAGCAGTACATCAAAAGCCCGCATGCTGAAAGCATGCGCAAACGGAACACGTGAGAATCATTCAATTTATTTACAATTAGTCGAATTTACGTTTCGTGGTAATGGAATAATTTGTGGCCCAAGGAAGGCCTGTAAGAATTACGGATTATTTGATCGAGTGAATTAGAATTGAAATTAGTGGCACACTCGGGAGTTAACCTTTGGGCGAGTTGAACGTATAAAAATATTTTTAATGCAAATTCAATAAAATTCATTAGGTGATTATACAAATATATTTATTTATTTAAAGAATAAAATCTAGTGTTTTTTCTTTTCTTTGTTTTCTTCTTCGTTTACAAAGCTCTTGAATTGCTTCAGTCGTGGTTACATCAATCTCCTTTTTCCTTTTTCTTCGGGGGGTGTTTGCCCCCCCCCCTCTAAATGCGCCACTAGTTGAAAACTTAACCGTTGCCTTATAATTAATGATAAATTCTTGATAATTAATTTACTTTGTACAAGTGTGAAACTACAAAAATGTGTACAAATGATTATGTGATTTGTTGCACGAAGGGGATTTTTAATTTAAAATTCGTGTTAACACTTTTAGTGGCGTCGGCGTGTTTTTACGCAGACGAATTTGCATCCTATGTATGGTTTTGTTAAGTGCCCCTACATTTTTGCTCGAAGCAAGTTCAAAATATTCGTGGCAGTGGCAATCTTGAGGAGACATTTTTCAAAATGTTGCATCACTCAAAGCGTTAATGATAGTATATACCATAATTCTGTACGAGAGGTTATTAGATTCTCGATTTTTATATAGGTACTGAACATCGCAAAAAAATACACAAATTTGTATATACATTATGGATTTCTGTAGGTAAATTCATAAATTCTCTACCGTGTACAATTTTATGAGCGCGTCCAATTTTGTGCAATTGTGAAATTGAATTTTCGGGTTCGGGATTTTCCCTTGTAAGGGATATTTGGGTGGAGAATTCGTAAGGAAAGGATTGGTTGCAAAACATAAACAGTAAAAACTAAAAACTATATAAAAACTTTAATAGAAACGAGTTTATTTAATTTGATCGAGATTGCACTAAAAAATAAAAAATAATTCTTTCCTTGTACTACGATTTCGATGGTGATAGGTACCTAACTTAAAATAAAATCGCGGTGCAAGATATTTCATGACAGAATATGAATCAATTTAATACAGAATCCAGGGAAAAAGTGGTTGAAAGTTAAAAAAAGTTATTAATTCAATTAATTAATTTATGGACGCCCCACGATTTTATTTCCGTATAAATTTTTTTTTTAAAACAAAACGACTCGCAAGTAATTAATTAGAAAATATAGCTGTGAGGACCGTGATGAGTTTATCGATTTTTATTTATGTAAGAAATGCGAATGAGTTTATTAGCTTGTTATAACAATTCTTACGTTGCAATTTCACAGAATAACATATGTAAATGTTTCCCCTTAGATTCCTTAACCTTGTATAACGTTATAACTAGTGTTCCTGATTTCTCAATATTTTTCGCATCTCGAGAAATGAGAAATCAGATTATATTTCTCGAGAATTCTCGAGAATTCTCAAGAAATTAAGAACACATTGCAAAATTTATATTTATGGAATAATGTTGATAATATTTATCTAAATTTTTATTCCTGTCCAACTTAGACAAAATTTGTGTAAATGAAAAAAACAGATATTAAATATAATTGATAAATTTATTTATTTAATATAAAATGTGAGCAAGACGAAACATTACTTTTTTATTTTAAAATAGTTTTTTCCAAAAGCACAATGCGTCTCATGTCGCGTTAGCCAATCTACTTTTTTTTTTGTGACAAAATCTGCGGCTGTAGAAAAATTTCTTTCATTTTGAGTGGATGTTGGTTTAATTGTATATAGACCATCGGCGATACGAAGAGAAAAGTTTAAAAAGTTTATAAACAATCGCGCAATTCTTCGTATATATTGCTAACATTTATTACTGATTGTAGATGTGTTTATATATTCACGATTAACACACAATTTGAAGTAACCGAAAATTTATTTCTGAAAACAAATGGGATTTATAATAATTTTCCTACACTGAAGATTCTCGAGAAACACTGTAATTTCTCGAGAAATGAGAAATAAGAAATTATAAAATTTCTCGAGAAATTCTCGAGAAAGAATTCTCGAGAAGGAACACTAGTTACAACGTAGAAATAACAGCTAATTAATCATTTGCGAAATCAGAAGAATAAGAAGCTGGTTTATTTCCTCGTGATATCTGAAGATTCTGATGTATGCTTCTTGCCATTTCCCTCCAGGCATATTCTACTTAACGTGCGCGTAGTGGAAACTCATTAGCTTCGAGTGGGGGCGGATTTGCTAATTATACTGCGTCTTTAGTGGGGGAAGGGATTAATTACCCCGACGACTAATTAGAGCCGAAATGAAATTAATAACATTGTCACGCGAACTACATTATCGAGGCAGGAAAATGTGGACTTATTTTACGTTAAATACTTCCCATTTTGTCATAGACCCATTCATTTCTCGGTGGACTGTGAAGAGTAACTGTTACAACTAACTTGATCGTTACGAATGATTTCGAAGCACTGATTTATATGATTGTTATTAAACGATTGTATTTAACTTTACTCCTCTGTCTCTTTGTCCATTTGTTTGGTTCAAATCTATATAACTCAATTTTAACTCACTACCATAAATTCATTCGACTTGAAACTTTGTAAGCGTACGTAGTAATTATTACTATTACATTTACTCCAATTGAAAAATTCTAGCGACCTTTCCTTTTATACAATGCGCTCTTTCCATTCGTTTATATTTTTATACGTTCGCCATTCTGTAGGAGAACAAATTTTTCGTTTTATTCTTTATAATTTGGTATTGAGCTTAAGCTACACTTCCATGTACGATTAGGCAGAAGGATCCCCCGTGCAACAATAAATCGAAAATATAAAGTGCTTACAATATTTTCGTACGAAGTCTCGTTCACGAGAATTTCGAGTTTAAGTGGTCAGTTTGAAATTATTTTGTGACAGTAGCTTGTTATGATTGCTAAAATAAGAGTAGAGTGCTGTGACACATTTGTTGAACAAGCTGTCAAAGCAGTTAATAATTTAAATAAAGAAAATAAATTTCGTAAATCATTTGGGTATACTGGGGGTAAATTGATTTTTCGGAATCAAACAGAGGATAAACTATCGTTGTTTTGTAGTTAGTAATTTTTAGCGACAACCCACTTAAAAAATACTATTTCTGAAGGTATAATTACCGATGCCACATAAATTCTGAAAATTAAATTCTTTGAACGGGGCAGAAGTTCGTTCGCTTTATCGAACCGAAGTTTTTTTATTAAAAGTATTAATATATTACATGTATTTTAATCAAAGTATTTTACTTAGTTATCTATGGCCTTTTGGCACTTGTCTGGTAAAAGCACAAGTAGGGGAGACCGGGGCTAAAAGTTCCGATTTTGATAAAACATAAAAAATGACTGGAAAATAATGTAGCTATTCTCTTCACTATTGACTAATTTCATGTCAAATTTATCGTACTTTATGATTGTAAGCTTGTATTTAATATATTGTAATAGGTTTTTAATAAAAAGTAATTTATTTGTGATTAGTCGAAGCGGAACTTCTTACCCCTTTATGGGGCAAGTTGTTACCGCATTGGGGTAAGTTGTTCCCATGTTATAAGTGTTGCCTTTTAATGAAATATTTCATTATTTAATGAAATAAAACACAATTTTATTAATACTGTTTATTTAAGAAAGAAAACCAAAACAATATAATAATCATAAACATTATCTTCGGTATAAAAATTATAATCGACTAATCTGCCTGTGATGATAAGTCATCAACAACCTTAAACCTAGTATAATTAATTAGCCGTCTAGAAGAACAAAATCAAACATCATCACACGACTTATCAGAATCACAGTTTGGGCAAACGTATACTACCGTGTTTATGTTTTTTATGCATTTGGAATGAGCCCAGTTCTTGCAAAGAATACACTCGATCCATTCTTCTCTGGGCTGCGATTTGGAATATGCATCACAACAGACAATGCAATAATACTCCAAGTTGTCTTCCTCATCATCAGTCTCATGTTTCTCTTGAAGAATCTTCCGCTTAACTTGATCTTTACCCTTCCTTTTCACTTTTCCTTTCCCTTTGTTTTTAGTTTTTGAACTAATTTCTTTTTTTTTTCTTTTGTTATTTGACTGTTCTTCAGCTAATGCAGTCTTTTCTGGAGTGTCAGTCAAGACAGCTGATTTTCTAACACGACGCCGCGTTGATTTCTCCTGTCTCGGTGTCGCTTTTGGTACAGGACGGACTATTTCAGGTGAAAATTCAGAAACAGGATCTTCAACGATGTCAGTAACAATCGATTGTCCTACGTTATGAACATTGGAGGGCCCTGGTTGAGGTTCGTTTTCCTTTTCGACATTCTGATGCATTAAGACAGCTGGTTCCTGGTTCTTAACTAAATGGCGGTCAGTCACATAAGATGGAGCAAATTCCTCGTTCGTGAATATATTTTTGTTATATGGACATATTCCAGTCTTCTTGAATGCATTAATTATATTGTTCGTAATTGATGCCAAGGGCCAAGCATATTTAACAATCCCTGGAATCTCATAGATGGACATGGTTTTTCCCGGATTATTACGCATCCAGGTATCTTGTGCAATAGCACAATAACTTTTGAACGGTCCATAGACACCAACATCTAAAGGTTGTAAGCGATGGGTGCAATGAGGAGGGAAAGAAAGCATTATGACCCCGTTAGCTTTTGCTTTTTCAACAACGTTTATATTGATATGCGAAGAATGATTGTCAAGTAACAATAAGACTGGCTCAGATGGAGTTGGTTTCACATGTTTTATGAAGTGTTCCATATATATCAGAAACTCAGTTGCTGTCATCCACCCAGAGCTGTTTCCTGCTCCAATTGATTCTGGTGGACCATCTCGGATAAATAAATCTTTATATTTGAGTCGCGGAAAAACAAACATCGGTGGTATAGTGTTTCCAAATGCATTAACTGCCATTTCAAGGGTAACTAGTGTGCCGCGTTCAGCTGATACTATAGAGCCCACTTGCTTAATGCCCTTTCCAGCAACTATTTTTTTGGGTTTTTGAACAGTTAGTACGCCAGTTTCGTCCACATTCCAAATTTTAGATGGTGGTAAATTATGTTTAATCAATATATCACCAAGCTTAGAAAAGAAATGATCTATGTTGTGTTTATTGAATGAAGTAGCTCGATTAAAACTTGTTGCCTCAGGAGTCCTTATTGAAAGTCTTGGATTTCTCTTTAAAAAAGCACTTTGCCAATCAGAACCAGCCATGCCACATTTGTGCCAAGAAGGTGGAATATTCTTATGGTCAAATTTTACCGCACATTCATACGCTAATTTTCTTACTTCTTGTGGTACAAGGCCAAAATAAATCGAGGAGCATTTCAAAAGGTATTCTGCCATTACTTTTTCTTGTTGCTCATTAAAAACCAACTTCATTTTCTTGTAGCCTACTGTGGCCTCTTGTCCAGATTTTACTTTTTTAACAAATCTCAATAAAGTCATGTGGCAGATACCGAATTGTCTAGCGACAGTTTTTATCTTCTGACCTTGCATAACGGCTTCAGCGGCGTTACGTATAACTTCGATGGAAGTGGTGCCCCTTTCCGTCTTTCGTTGATATGTTCGCATCCTAAAACACATCAGGAACAATTTATACATTTGCGGTGGGGTAAGTTGTTCCGGTAACAACTTGCCCCAAGTCACGGGAACAACTAGCCCCAATCGACACACGTAGCAATTTGAGAGATTATTTTGCTTATACATATATTGAATCGATAAACACTCTTAGACCATGTTCTTAAATGTCATTTGATCCTTAAGGACGAATCAATCAATGATATCGACGTTAAATAATCGAAATAGACCAAAAAATGATGATAGAAAAATATTTACTTACCTGGTACGTGACTAGCAGGTCCTTGCTTCCAACCACACGATACACTTTTGCGGACGCTACTAAGATGGACGACGAAGTGGCGTGATCGACTCACGTGGAAAAAACAATTGAAAGTGCAACGCTCGTTCCATTTGGAAGATATAACCGTCGGAACAACTTACCCCCGGAACTTTTAGCCCCGGTCTCCCCTACGTGTAGTAAAAAAAAACATTTCCCTACACCCAACAATGAGCAAACGAATTTCTACTTTGATCTAATAAAAGAGCCAGTAGTTCTATGCTGAACAGTAAAAAGACAAGGGTATCTGCTAATTGATAAATATTTTTTGCATTTCAGTTTGGTGTTCCAAATGGTGGAGGCAGAGAAAGAGTACACGAAACAACTGGAAGTTTTAGTAAGCTGTTTCCTGAGGCCTTTCAAGATGGCTGCCAGTTCTAAGAGGCCTCCTTGTAGCCACGAGGATGTCAATAGCATATTTTTGAATAGCGAGACACTTTTATTTCTTCACCAAATATTCCTGAAGGGTCTTACTTCTCGTATAGATAACTGGCCCACTTTAGTTTTAGGTACGTCTTTAAACACTTACTAAAATCCCCACGGAGATTACACATAATTTTCTTCGATTGTTTTAGGAGATTTGTTCGACATGTTGCTACCGATGTTGTCAATATATCAAGAATATGTTAGAAACCATCATTACAGTCTTCAGGTCTTGACTGAATGCAAGCAATCACCATCCTTCGTAGCATTGCTCACCAGATTGGAGAAGAAGCCAGCCTGCGAGAGACATTCTCTGGAAAACTTCTTAACACAGCCTATGCATCGGGTATGCTCGTCCACTTTATCTTTCAACATCCGAAATTCGAGGAATAATCTATTCAAAAGTCACATTTCTGTGTGGCTAACGTGTAGACGTGTGAAACTTGTGCTTCTAAGAACATATGTATATACTTCCTAACATAAATTTAAAAGTAGTAAAAGCTTAATAAACGAAGAAAGATTTTTGAGCTTGATCAAAGTATTCAGAGGCACAAATAGGATTTTTGAATCGCCAAAAAGTGCCAAAAGTAGCTACGTGAATGTACTTACGTATTGAATTTTATTTACTTATTTGTCCATTTCTATTTTCTGTTACCTAACTTTTAAAGGGTGCGCATTGCAGTTTCATATCATATTATCACAAGCTAACTGTACAATATAAACACTCACGAGGCTACAAACTCCAAGATTAGCCTTTGTAATACGCTATGATCCGGGCAATCATCTATCGAATTAATATTGGATGATGAATTAGAAGCTAGACCAAATCGCATGATACGTGGGGTTTATTACTGCTGATGAATGAGAAAGGATTATTTGCCACTATCGTATCGAATTCACGATCTGTACGCAAGGTTCTAGCGAATTTCTTACGATGTCCTTATCGAAAATTAAGTGACGCAAAATAGTTTTGACGAAATAGCCATTTATTTAAACAGCATAAAGTTGCTTCCGAATTACTGCAGAAATTTCATGCTTATTCCACCTATGGTATTAGCAACGTGACAGTATACTGGTCCTTCCAGTGCATAGTGGGCTCAAGACCCGCGTTTTGTGGCCAAAATTCAAAACACTCAAATCGATCTTTTTTCAACAAAAGTATAGTTAATGTAATCAATGTAACTAGAATACAATAAATAACAATTAAATATTTTTTAGATTCATATATATATATAATTAATATATATAAAAAATATATAATATAAATATAATATAAAATAATTATATTTTTATATTTTTTATATTTTATATATTTTATATATTATATATTTTATATATTTTCATATATATATATGAATCTAAAAAATATTTAATTGTTATTTATCGTATTCTAGTTACATTGATTATTTTAACCGCGTCCTGAACGCTACAATACCTGGGTTGTCTACTCGATGGAATCCGAATAAATTTAAAACTTGTATGTAGTTGTACCTAAAATTTCAATTCTCTCCTTCATAATTGTCTAAGTTTTCATATAAAATATAGTCCGACGTCTAATACTTTTAAACATTTTTTTAAGAACCCGTTGAAAGTTTCAATTATTATAAATTTGGCATTTTTTATACCTACATGGATTAAGAACTTCTTACAAGAGTATAAAATACTTGAATACATACGCTGACATATATAAAACCGTTCATCAACAGATAATGATCATCTTTATAACGTTTAATTTCACCTTGAATTTTACGACTTTGTCTTCAGAACGCTGTTTCTCATCACAGAATTATCTGAAATGAATAATATTTTGGAGTTTGAAGCATTGAAGAGTTGTTACTTTATAGGATTTTTTTTCAAAATATTTAATTTGAAAAATTGACTTTTGGCCACAAAAATGTTAATAGCAGAAATTTTGACCGAAAATATTAACAGTTTGAGTGGCATCGGTGTGTCTTCAGCCGAGGGAGTTAAATTCTGTGCACTGGAATTATCGTCTTGAAGTCCCTGAATGATATTCAGAGCAAGTTAAGGGGTTAGACCACCTTGGCTAGGTCAAGAAATATCGCATCTTTGGGAATTTATTTCTAAGTGACAAAAACAACTTTTATCGATAAAAATTTTTCAATTACGATAGACATCTTTGAATAATATATACAATTTTTTTGAAATATCAAAACATTCCGCAAGCTTTAAATGCGTTTTTCTCGAAACCACGTTTTCCGAAACGGGGTACGCTTTAATTAGAGTAAAACTTTATGAATTTTTATACAATTTTGCACAGATGTTCTTAAATATATTCTCTATCGTCCGACCGTCAATTTTTTATGATTGGTTGAAAAATTACAAAATAGGTACACTTTGAGGCACAAAGCTCATTTTCGTATGTAAAAAAATGGACTTTATTTACGCATAAGTCAGGTAACAATTAAAGTATCGAACAAATTGACGTCACCCCTTAAGAAAGGCCTCACTAACTTGAAGGGGCATTTCTTAAAACCTGATGCAGCTTAAAGTGTCAATAGGTATAAAAGCAATTGCAAAAGACTCACTTACTTTTCAGGTTCCAAAATACATTATAACACTGCATGAAGTGTTGGCATACACACCGCACGACCACGTGGAGCTGAAGAGTTTGCAAAATGTGAAGCAGCAGTTGGAAGATCTGTCGAGGCAGATGCACGCTGAGGTATTCATCAAAAACGTTATTTATTTCGAGTTATTCAAATGAAACCATAGCTTGTACATACTCTATTTCCTGAATAATCATGTTCCTGGTGCGAAACTAATTCTCACTAATGCGTATACATTTCTTCAGGTCAGCGAAACGGAGAATTTACGCAAGAACTTGTCTGTGGAACGAATGATCATCGAGGGCTGTGACATTTTACTCGACGTCTGTCAAGTGTTCGTCAGACAGGGTGAGCAATCTTATTCACTGCTTCGGTGTACTTCGCGTCCTAACAACTGTCAGTTGTACCGAGTAAGTAGAGGAAGGACGGGAAGTTACAACGAGCGGCATGTGTTGGTGAAGTTCTGGGGCCGGTAGTAAACACTCATAAAGTAAAAGTAAAAACTTCTTGCAGATAGGCACACGCACAAAGTTCCTAACAAATATGACGTTGGTGTTTAAAATTAAGGGGCTGTTCCGAGCTAGAGCACATAAAAATAGGTGATCTTTAGGAATTAATTAAAGGAAAACTATTTCATATAATTTAATGGGACCTTTTGCATTGCATTAAGGATGTCTTAAACTATAGAAATATATTTTTTGTTTTATAATTAATCATTGCAGACGACACTGGGGAGTCGTTAAAGTCGAGGCGTCAAAAAATTCATCCATATCGGTGGAACCTAAACCATTGGTCTGAAATAAAAAGCAATGCCAGATTATTAAAGGGCACGAAACTCACTCGTAGACTGAACCAGAAAAAAAGACCAAAATGACGTTTTTTGATAGAATAACGACACTTGAAGTTTGAAATCACTTTTTTCCTATATTTTTCGTTCTTTCAACGCCTTAAAAAAATGATAAATTTTCTTTTTTTTTTTCATTTTTACTGGTTTATCCCAGAGCCAAAAATATATTCTTCAAAATAAAAATAGTTTCAGTTGAATCGGATAATAACTTTTGGAGATAGATACAGGTTCCACCGATTTTAAGAACACTGTTTCGAGAAAAACATTCGAAAAATTAAATAAAAAAAGAATCGACTTTTAGACCGGAACCTCCCCTTAAGAGGCTGTGCTTCTACTACAGGGTTTTCAACTACAGGTGGGCATTTTTTTAGGGGGTGATTCTACACAGGCCAAAATAAGACGAAAATCAAGAGTGACGAAATTGCGTTTCTGACTTCGTTTCCGAGTTGTTAATTGGTGAAAATACAGTAGGACTCCGTATATCCGAACATGCCGGGGGACATGAGGATTCAAATATCTGGATCGTTCAAATAATTATACTAGGAGTCCACTGATTCTCCCTTCCATAATTGTCTACTCGTACGCTATCTTTTGTTTTACTGCTCGGATGCAAGGAAACATTTATAATATGTATTCTGTGCAACGATATGAGTTCATACAGTGGCGTGCAAAAGTATTCGGCTATCCTTTAAAACAGAACAACTTGTTTAAAATTGGTCCAAACGACTCGAGTTTTTTTGAGAAGCTAGAAGGTCGAAAACTGCCGAAATGTGTGATTTTCACCAAATTTAACTGTTTGTAGCTCACAGCTGCGTTAACCGATTTTGATGAAATTTTACTTAAATGTACAAAAGGCATTTTTGAAATTTTCATTACGAGCAAAGACAAAAAAGTTGGAAGAAACGACATTTACTATTTTTTTCGCTATTCTGATCAATTGCAATTTTTTTCAAAATGACGAAAAGTCGCATTTGCCAGTTATCGTTAAGCGTTTGAAATTTCAATGGTGTAATAAGTAGGTATGGGATCATGTTCAATATGTATTCAGGGATCCAAGTAAATTCCAATACATTCTACGTACATGTACTTCCTGTGTACAGAAGAGTACCTGCAGGGTTCGAAAATGTACTTCTAACAAGGAGAGGTTCCCAGGTGTTGAATTTTGGATATGTTTCAGAGGATCGAAAAATAAGAAATACGTGTCTTTTTATTTTGACCCGTTTGCATGTTTAGGGGGTAAAACCACCCCCCGAAGTTCATAAGAATAGTTGGTGCCCGCCTCCGATTGCTTTGGTTTTTGGACATGTTTTAGAGGACCGAAAAATAAGAAATGTATATTTCATAGCGGCCCGTTTTCATATTTAGGGGGTGAAACCACCCCCAAATTTCATACGGGGTACAAAATTGTGTTGAGTAAAACTTTATATAAATTTAATTTGCGTCATAACTTGCTGTATGGACGATGTTCTTGTCGTCAGTCACCGTTATTAGGGCGTAACTATGAGGGGTGGTTTCACCCTTTGAACATGCAAATGGGCCAAACTAGAAAGACATGCAATTCTTATTTTTCGGCCCTCTAAAACATCCAAAAATCAAAGTAATCGGGGACGAACACCTGAAAATCTTATAACTTTGACCCCCCCAAACATGCAAACGGGCCAAAATAAAAAGACACGTATTTCTTATTTTTCGGTCCTCTAAAACATATCCAAAATTCAAACCAATCGGAGGCGGGCACCAACTATTCTTATGAACTTTCGGGGGTGGTTTCACTCCCTAAACATTCAAGCAGGCCAAAATAAAAAAACGTATTTCTTATTTTTCGGTCCTCTAAAACATATCCAAAAACCAAAGCAATCGGAAATAATCACCTGGAAGTCTTATAATTTTGGGGGTTGGTTTCACCCCTAAATATGAAAACGGGCCGCTATAAAAAAACACGTATATCTTATTTTTCGGTTCTCTAAAACATATCCAAAATTCAAAGCAATCGGAGGCGGACACCTGGGAACCTCTCCCTGTAAGCAGTACTTTGACTTTTAAAAGAATCGAATCTCGTAAAATAAGTATTCGGACCCTGAAAAACAAAAATCTGCATAGTGCATGCATACCGCAAATATTACGTACGTATGTACATTTTACATTACAAAATAGAAAACTATCGTAAATTACCTTTGAATCATAAAGGGTTCGAATCTACTTGGTCAGGGTTCGATTATACTTGAAAGTACCGCTTACGTTTCTCAAAGTACCTACTTAAAGAGAGTTTGAACCTATTTCGCCGAGTTTCGAGTCTACTTAAATGTATTGTTTTTCTTTTTCGAAATACTCTTGAACAGTTCGAAACTATCCAGTCAGATTCGAACCTACCTCCAATATACTTCATCCCACCACTACTAATATGTACCGCGGTGGCTTGGTGGTAAAGTATTATGCCTCCAAACCGCGTAGCTCGAATTCGAGTCCCGTCGTCTTACATATTTTTTTCACAGTTCATTTCAATTTATATGTGTACAAGGCATAGGTTTTGTAACTCCTATGTGGTTGGGAGCCACGGAAAAAGAAGTCCTCGGGCGATGGGACTCATTGGTTACTTTCGGAAAATGCAATAAAAAAATCGACTTTTCGACTGCCTAATCCCCTTAAGGAATTTTCATCAAATTGCCATTTCTTACCACCTCTGACTAAAAACCATGCAGAAAACTTCAGAAGCTCGAAAAAAGGCAGCAGTTAAGTTTATCGCGATAAGTGAAAACTCTCTAAAGATGACGTTTATCACATATCATCTCCTTGGAAAATAATAATTGTTTAACCCTAGACTGGACACGTTAGCTTTGCACTCATAAATTCATACATGGGGTTGTCAGCCACACCACACATATTTTTCTCTAAATACGACTCCGATGAAAAAGGTTTATTTAAACTCTGATACAATATCTACTTATACCTTCAAACTAATTTTTTACATGCTTTACACATGTCTGAAAATGTTCCTTGCAAACATGTTTGAAGCATACACAACATAAAGTTTTGCATAAAGTGCCGAGGTGCCGCACTACCCCTGTATGCGTTCTAGGGTTAAGAATGAAATCAATTTTACAGCCACCTACACCCTAGTAGACATATTCCTAAAAAATTGGTAAAATCGTCTGCAGGGCCTAAGTCTTAAACGTAAAACCGCAAGGACCCGAATTAATTGATTTTCCTTCTTATTTATTCCACACTCTACATTATCCTTTATCTTTCATAAAACGTTATTCTCGTTCCATAAAGAAGTTTCCATTTCAACTTAAACAGAAATCCACTTCCTCCACAGTTCACGAACGTCGGTAACACAACCCCATCGATATTTCCGTGTTTTAATTTGCCCCGCAGCCTGAACCGACAAAATCGATACGAAATTTCACGCTGCAGTCGGTAAAGTCCCAGTCGCGCTTATTGTCCGATGATTTCGCCCTGAGGATGCAGTACGAAAGTCCCTGAAAAGCGCAAATTCGAGTTCAGAAGCGCAAGCGCGCCTCTGTTTCCCAGAATCGATGGGGTTGTACGTTCGCATCTACGTAATCTACGCTGAATCCGTTCGATCATGCGCGAAAACAATTATCAGGGCTGTGGTATCAATGGAAAAAATTCTTTGAAAACATCTCATATCGTCCAACAAACAATCCTCCTCCTAAATTGCTAAAACCATCAGGCGGTAATAAATTAAAAGCTCAAAAAACCACCCGCTCGAGGAAGCTTACGTTTGCAATAGATCTTGACCACTTCACACTTTAATCGAACATTACACTTAATACAATTCGAATTCGCAAGTTGAACGACTACTGTAGTTTACATCTAAAATAGATTTTCCAATTCGCGAAACGTAAAATAAAATATTTAGACATTACTCTGGGAGTTTTAAGGTATGGGGTGCAAGGATAGTCGCTGAGGGGAAGAATACCGAGGAACGATTCTTGACACGGCCCTGATTCGTCGGGCTTGATATCGCATCACATGGCTGCCACGCAAATATCCTTTCGCCTTTACAGTGCACAGGAACAGCTCCTCCCGCGAGAAGCTTCTCCTTGCTCCTTCGACCAACGTTGTGGAACGCCATATTAGAAATAGTCGCTGGAGGCAACGTTTGGATTTGCAACTTTTTTCGAGTTTTTTACTGAAGGGTAGTGTAGTATGCAATTGAAAGGACCGGGAGCAGATAAACACGAGTACATGGCAGCTCCATTTTGCAGTCCGTACTGGTTTACAATTTGAGACACCTTTAGAATATAAAAGGGGAGAGTTTACCTAAAAGTGCGTTACATTTACTAGAAGTTTTTTCGAGAGAAATGGGGACCAAGGAAGTGTACAAACGGTACTGTTAGGGATCAAAGATATTCAGGTACTTTGGAATAACGCTTTCTTTATGTTGTTGTTGTTGTGAATTTGATGTATGTAAACATGGGATGGATATACCTCATTTTGTGTTGAGTATGTTATAGCGTTTCGGTGATTGCTGTGTTATACATGGTCGTAATAAATAATTTTTATACGTAAATAAAGTATGATTTAATTTCTGTCTTTAGGTACTGTCGAGTGTATTTGGGATTTTTATATGCCGCGAAGAAATGATGTACTCTATAATTAGCGCATAATATGATTTAAACTTACTTTTCAATAAAATTTTCCTGGAAGATATATGTATATAAAGAGCGTTAGGTGCATAACATATTATGCATAACAGCGCAATTTGTTTGTTTTAAAATTTTACATGGGCGGATGAAATATTTCAGAAAACATTATGAAAAAAATTAGTTTCTTAATTAAAGTGAATATATTTATATATACAAAATTTTAGAAGTTATTATTGTAACAATTAACAAGTTTTACTCACCATATAATTAAAAGAATCCGTGTAAGATCTCCCTACCTCTCACACACGTAATCGATTTAATTATCGGTGAAATTAATTATCATAATTTTTATGTGGACTTTATTCACAATGTTGTTATTTCTATGGACTTCTTGACGTCAACACGTCGTTGTTTCTTTCAGGTATCCTTATACAGATTTTGGAGAATCCAAGGGGCGCTCGAAGTAGATTCAGTGCGACATTTGGTGGCAAAAGTAGTGCAGATAAAGACAGAACAGAAGTCAGAGTGTGTTTCCTGTTTTCCAATCATCTGTTGCTAACGACACGACAGTCTGACGATGACGGCCGTTTGAATCTGGTTCCACAAATCGGGAAAATACCCCTCTCCGATGCGGTATTAGTCGAGGATCCTAACGACCAGAATACCACGGATGATGACGGTATTACAGTATTATTGTTTAAATAAAGCTGTAGATTATCGCATTTGGCGTTCCATGGGATAGTTTAAATAAAGGGTTCACGATTTATGTAGCAGAGAGTACTTGCTAAGCTGAATAAAAATGCTTTATGGGCATGTATAAAACAATCAACTCACAAGGACAGATCCCGAAACCGGAAATTCAAAAAATTCTGAAATTTTGTGAATATGTGGGGGATTTCCTCCTGATTAAAACGCAATTTTTGTTTGCTGCCCAACCCAAATTCACTCTGAGGGGGTGAAATTGACCCCTTAAATTCCGGCTATTTTTCGATTTTGTGTTATAATAAGGAATAATATTAGTCCTAATTAAAAAAAGTAACTTTTGTCTTGAAACTTTTTTTCTACCTCTTACAGATTGCGAGTTACAAAATAAAATCGGAAAGTAGCCGAATTTTCAGGGGTTAATTTCAACCGCTTAGAGTGAATTTGGGCAGCAAAAAAAATGCGTTGTAATCAGGAGGAAATCCCCTACATATTCACAAAGTTTCAGATTTCTTTTATTTTCCGGATTCGGGATCTTCCCTTGTCAGAAATTTTTTATGCTACTTAGTAATGCAAGTGATTTTCCTGCATCTGTTCATCGCATATAGAGTGAAAGCAAAGGATTATTTTATCACATTCTTACTTTGATGTTTTCATAAATTTTCACACACACTTCGCACTTACATATCTCTGGTGGGCGGGCAAACGAGTATAAGTTAGAATTCTTAGTTTTGTAAAAGTACTATTTGAGATCAGGTGTTAAATTTTGGACATGTTTGTTGATAACATATGTCTCGTCCCATTGTACGATCAATATATATTTCATATTCGGAAAAAAATTACAATAAAAATTACAAAATTTGAATTAAATTACAAATGGAACGGAGGAAATTTTATTTTAAACTTCGATTCACAAAAAGGAACAAAAAAGAAATGGCTCAGCTCGAGGTGAGATATTATTTTCTTTATCGTATCCATCGACATAACTCAACTTATACTGTTTTTCCCGTCATTATACTGTATTTTTTACAAACACAAAAAGTTGATACTGACTTGTACTACTGGAAACAAGCAAAGGACAGCAATGTAGAAAATATTAGTGTACCTACTTATCTCATTTTGACCAAAATTTTACTTATACACGTTTGCCCGCCCACCACAGATATTACAGTACACATTATGAACTCTTTCATATAACCATAGTCTGACTATAACACACACTTTCTACTTACCGAAGGGAACAACTGTAATTATTAATCGTAATATAAATTAAATATAGCTGCAATTAGTATGATGATGCAATACGTTTAAGATAATCCTTTGTTTACGTTCTTCGCGCGATAAATGGATGGAAATAACTCGCTCACTGTAAAGGGACATTCAGACGCTGATACATGTTGCACGAAACGTTGATACGTGCTGCATGATACATGTTGCTACGTCTGTACATCGGTTTCCGTGTATCAGTATAAGTAGCGGAACTGGCATCTTGCTCACCAGCTAGGCGCGTGACGAAGATGCAAGTTTCATGAAACCTGTATCATGAAGCATGTATAAATATATCACTGCAACATGTATCAGTGTCTGGAGGGCCCTTAAGATGCATGTACCAATGTTTCACTGCAACTTATATCAGTGTCTGGAGGCCCCTTAAATAACACTGAAAATCACTTCTATCTCTGAGATTATTGATTTTTCGATCTGTGTCTAGTATGCATTTTTTACTCAGCTTAATAAGTACTACCTTCCCTGTGCAGAACCTTTTTTTTAAAGTAACCTATATGGAGAGTGTCCCAGCACTTACAGCACAACTAGGGGATGATCCTCCATGCAAAAAGAAATAGAGAAATGTGAAGTAAAATCTTTTTGTACCACCTTCTGTTATTAAATAAAACAAATTTGAACATGTGGCACATTCAACCCCTTGTAGTTGCTGGGATATTCTGTACAATGTTTTCGCCGGCATTGCAACCAGCAATGCATGGCTTAGCGAAGTAGCCTTAGCAAGAGAAAGTAGCTACATAGTTTATAAGTATATCTGAACACAGATTCATAGGAAACTCGAGCAAACTTGGGGACAATATACTTTGTTTCATTTAGTGTTATGGTTCATATACCTATTAATTTTTTTATATATATATCTTGTTTGAATGCCATTTATTTGAACGTTTTATTGACCAATGGAGAATGTTATAGACTAAATGCTGTAGACCAGTAAAGTATGGAGAAAATTTGAACAGTGAAAAGCAATTGCAAATACGAAATTTTATTAAATGATTGTTAATTACAAATTAATTACATTTATTTAAGCTGCTTATCTAACGTTTAACAGTCACATAGTTTCGTTACGTTCGTTCGCAACGCTTTGTGCTTCATTCTGCGCCACCATTCCACGCACTGGCTGAGCTGTTGTGAAAAAGTGTTCAATACCTGATATACAATTAAAATAGTATTGCTGTGACTGCGAACTGATTTTAGAACTGTCAGTATGTTCGATATCCAGCGGTATCAGCGAAACCAGTGGAGCTGGTAGCGGAAGTATCAACACTCATTTCCAAAACCGTGATTTCAAGATTATAGTGGACCTGAAACCTACTGGATCTCAAGTGACAGTGCACTTTGTAGCTCCCACAATTCAGGTATAGTTGATAATAATTGCATGTGTCAAACGTTTTACAGGCCCTGATTTTTCACTATGCTAAGTGCCTTTCCACTAGGGCTGGGACTATTCGAATAATTTAATATTCGAATATTTTACAAGTATTCGAATGCTACGAATAAACTTCGAATATTTCAGTATTCGAATGTTATTATTCGAATACTATTCGAATACTGCTATATTCGAATGCTATTCGAATACTGCTGTATTCGAATACTGATGTATTCGAATAGTATGGTGTGAAGTGGGTCAAAATTAGCTTACAAGATTTCACCCTGACAAATGAACCTAAAGAACTTGATTTATAATTCACACCATACTATTCGAATACATCAGTATTCGAATACTTTAATATTTGAATAGTATTCGAATAAATCAGTATTCGAATACTTTAATATTCGAATAGTATTCGAATAAATCAGTATTCGAATACTTTAATATTCGAATAGTATTCGAATACTTGGATATTCGAATTATATTCACCAAATAATTGAGCAACTGAAGTATTCGAATATTCGAATACTGAAAAATTCGACAAAAAGTCCCAGCCCTACTTACCACACCAAATGGAGCACCTTTTGTGGTTGACGTTAGAAATATAATATAATCCAAGCAAAATTAGGGAGGATTTAAGTCACCATTTTGCGGGGCGCGAATTTGTTTAAAAAATATTGGCAGACAAAATTTGCAACTTTTCCTTCATTTTAGTTGACAAAGATTGACCTTTCTGAATAAATTTATTTTTATATTACTTATCTTTCGATGATGTTCCAATGTTTATATTATTAGAACTCCAGTATAATACCAGTAACTATATTTCACAGTTGGTACTTAGGCCTTTTTATTAAAAATACTATTACTTGAAATCTTGGAAAACGGAACACAGAGAAAAAATTTTGTTACAGTATTCATTCTTTCGAAACAAATATTCTTTCCATACGCATTTCCTCGAATCGTTAAAGACAGCAGAGATACCTTAGGTCCTAATGTTAAGTTACTGTTAAGTAATGTTAAGCAGTAAAATTGTGCCCGATGTAGGACAAAGCTGCTTGGATAAGCGATATCAGTCAGTGCATGGATAACGTTCATTACAACGATCTACTTTGCGGCTCGTTGTCGGACACCAGCTCCGTCACGATGCCGCAGTCGGTGAGGAACGACCCGAAGCTGTTTAAGGACGACGTAGACATCAGGTTCGGCAGGACGATGAACTCCTGCAAGATCCCACAGATCCGATCAGCCACGCCTGAACGATTGCTCCAGCGTCTGACGGATCTGCGGTTCCTCAGTATTGATTTTCTCAACACGTTTCTGTTGACATACCGTATATTTACCGATGGTGTCACAGTCCTAAGGGCTCTCCAGAAAGTGTTTCATGAAGCTGAAGCACCGGACGCTGACATGCCTACTGGTTCCCTCGTGTAAGTTTATAGATACGTATGTGAGTATGTACCGAGGAGTAGTGAGATCTTTAGTGCGCATGGCAGTGGCGCACCCAGAGGGGGAGGGGCAAGGGGAACCCCCCAAAGACGGGGCTTTGTAACAAGAAAAGAAAACTGGATTTCATTCTTTAAATAAATTTTTATAATCACCCAACGAATTTTTCTGAATGTGCATGAAAAATATTTCTATCACGTTCAACTCGGCTCCCCCAAGATTAAATCCTGAGTGTGCCACAGGCGTATGGCGAAACGAAAGATGAATATGTGGGCCGTGTCGTTTACGCAGTGGCGGATTTAACCGCCTGGGCCCTTGCCCAGAAGTCCCTTCCGTAGGGCTCCATCTTAAAAAAAATTGATTTTATCCAAAAACTTTTTTTGTTTCCTATAATTTTCATATCAAGCGCGTAAAGATATTTATAATTCTGTTATGTATATAGGGTGTCCCAGAACGTTTGCCACCTGGGCCTTTTTCCTTAAATCCCACTCCACTACGTAGAACGAATTCTTTAGTCCGTATTAATCTCCTCTTAACTTCTTCTACAATTGCTTGGCATATTTATAATTACTTCCTGAACGTACCTATTATTACTGCTTATAAGTGTAGACGTGTTGTAGGAAAACTTACTGCATTTCATATCGATTATTTTTCAATTTGACAATTTCGACTCAGTGAATTAAAATTGATTTATAATACAAATTGGTAACTAAACCAACGGTATTCACCGATAGAGAAATTTATTTGTATAAATTTAATGCGTGATAATTTATTTTTTAAAAAATCGGTTGCCTTTCATTTTATAATAAACTGAATGGTAGATGAAACTTCTCCAAGAATTGTATACACAAGAAAGATATTTTACAGTAAGTAACTAACGCTCGCCGCGTTAATAAAGCCGAAATTATGTGAGAGGAGGGTATACCAAAATTCATTTTTGTAACTATTAATGTACAAAATATACGTGTTCATTAATTCAAATGTAACTGTCACACCCTGCGAACAATATTGCCCTCATTAACTTTACGTATTTTACGTAATGAAGTATAATTCTACTTTCAGATCTTTGGATCTTTTGGGTGGCAATGCACCAGACTCACAGTTGCACGTAGATGATCGAAGAAGATACAGCGTTTCACCTCGAAGGACCAGTGGTGCTAGTTCCGTTTCCGGTATAGCAAATCTTGATCCTGTCATTTAAATTAGTAATGCTTATTATTAAGTAGTTTTATACAGAGTGGCATCAAAATGTTGGTACAAGCCACAAGGAGATGATATATCGAAAATGCAAATGAAGTGTTTTCATTCTAGACTAGGTTCCCGAAAAAATCATTTTTTATATACTTCGGTAATTAAATTATACTAGAAGTGCAGATGAAATTCTAATATATTTGTACGTATAGGGTATGGATCGGAAATAAGCGAGAGCCGTGACGCGAAATGTGATTTCATTGGAAGTGGACATACGCTCAATCCAAAAGGCTACTGGCAAAGTGGCTATAAAAAGGGTGAGTTCGTAATTATTATACAGGGTATGTGAAATAGATGACCAAACTTTAAGATCTTATTCTAATTATCTTAACGATAAACGAAGGACTTATAAACAAACCTGATAATTTGTAAGTTTGGTTATCTATTTTAGTTACACCCTGTAAGACTTATAATATTAAATACCAATGAGCAATTGGAAGTTGTTAATGTTTCAATCAACGATTTATCGTCAGTACTTTTGGTCGCAGCAATTCTTGGATAGATAGTAGAGGGAAAAGTTTGTCAACGGTATGCATAACTGATTTGGTCAGAGTAGTTGCTAAATGAAAAAAACATGGAAGTTTAAATTTCACGAAATCAAAAATATGAATGTAAATGTAGAAAATACAATTTTCCAAAGTTTACTTCAGAAATTTAAATAATGAAAAATCTGCATCTATTTATCTACTTATTGAATTGTAATATTGAAACTTTTGAAATGAATGTATCGAGTTGTAAATTCGAGCACGTAAGGCGAACTTCTTGAAAGGTAGACTGGATTGAAGATTGTTAAAATGTAGCTATTTAGTTGATAAATTAAGTGTATGAGATGCTTTTTATTATTATATACACCGAATTGTAATTCCATTGAACAATTTAACCCTCGGGCGGGCGCGCCAGTCAGAGTTACACGACCAGGCGCGGTGAACTCAGTTCACCAGTTGAAAATAATCATTTTAGTCCCCTTATATATAAAGTATACACTTCAGAAACGGTTTTTCTGTCGATAATAGTAACTTTTGATTAAATGTGATGGGAAAATAATAGCAATGTACCCAAGAATACAGTAAATGTATTTAATAACACAAAAATAGTAAATATAAAACATTTTAAACATTATAAAAATTTGGAAAACATAAATATGGTATGTAGACTAATTACTCTGAATCGTCTATATTTTCCTTTTCGGATTCACAATAAAGACAGAGAACAATGTTTGTTGAATGTTGTGTGCAAACATGATCCAAACACGTCCCGCACTTTCTTGTGGTTACTTGATTTTTGGCTCTATCACAATAGACACATCGTTTTCTCTTCAGCTGTGGCTTTTCTACCGCATTTTGTTCTTCGCCGTCCTCTTTATTGTAATTTTTTAAAAAACAACGTATGTCTCTGGGAAGAGATACAATTTTGGAGCGCTCAATGAATGTCCCGTCCATTAGTTGAAATGCCAGATTCTTGAGGAATATTCTTCGTTTCAATGCAGGGTTCGGATTTCCTTTGTGGATAACTTGAGCATTTATCCCAGAGATATTCAGGAACGTGAAAAATAAACATAATGTCCATCTTCTCGTTATTCGTGAGACAGAATATTTTGCTTCCATCTGATCTGAAGTGGCGACTCCTCCTTTTGTCATATTATAATCCAAAATTACATGAGGCTTTCTAGTTTTTCCATCAATAGAACCAGTATCGTGCATGGATGATAATAATAAAACTGCTTTATTTTGTTTTGGCACGTGAGACACAATCATCATTTCGTGTTGGTAACCAAATAATGACGAACCCACTTGTCTTAATTTGTTTGGTAAAAAGTGAGGCGGGATTTCCTTTTTATTTTTTCTTAGTGCCCCAATACAAGTAATTTTATCGCCGAGCAATGACAGTACAAGATCATAACTTGTATACCAGTTGTCGATCGTCAAATTACGGTTTGAACCTTTTATATGGGTAATAAGGCGATGTACAATATCATAAGGCTTGTTTGATGCTTCATACCGTCCAGCTGGCTGCTCTCCACAATAAACTGCCATAGATGATGTGTAAAAAGTTTTAGCGTCATTCATTGCATATATTTTTAAACCATATTTTGCCGGTTTGTTTGGCATATATTGAATAAAACTACAACGACCTCTATATGGGATAAGTTTTTCATCAATTGTAACAAACTCAGTATGGTTGTAGCTGTTTTTACAATTATGTACAAATGCATCCAATAAAGACCTTATTGCCGCTAGTTTGTCATCTTTTTGTCGTTCAGCTCGTGATTCTTTGTCATCAAATCTAATAGATCTCAATAAAAATAAAAACCTTTTATAATTCATGCAAGCTCTGACTATTGTCATTCCAGTACCATCTTTGGTCCAAATTTCTTGAACATTAGTATGTTGTAAACCTTTCAACCCTAGTAAAAATAACAACCCCATAAGAGCACATAATTCTTTTCTTGAAGTCAATTTGACATCTCTCGGTCTAGCATAATTTGTTTCCCTGTTTTTATTTGTAATATACATGTTAGTGAATTCCACAATTTGATCGATCATATCAAAAGTAATCATTTGAAGAAATGCATCAATTTCTTTTGAAATGTTTTTAGCTGAGCCTCTAGGGCCTGGGCGTACTTTTATAATATTTTTAGTCCTTGTACGAGCGTTTGCATTAGAAAAATCAGTGTTGCACCAAAATATATCGTCATTCTTAGCGAAAGAAAACTCTCTATTCTGATCGCTATCATCAGTAGCAACATTTATTTCAGAATCTGAATCACTTTGCATAGAATCACTATCGTGATCCACATCATGTACTTTTTCCGCTTCTCCATCGGAGAAATCAGAATCGCATTCAGGAGTGCGGTTATCATATTCCTCATCTGAAAGTTCACACAGAACTCGCTCATACTCTTTTTCTTTCGTAAATTTTGCCCTGTAAAATGGTATATTGTAAAAAACAATCCATTTGTATATAATTGAGTATAAACGAATAAGAAAGGCAGTGAAATTCAGTTTTCAAAAACATTATGAAGTCACTTACATGGCGGGACAGTGTGACTTGCGTACTTTCAACAGTGAAAACAACAGGCACTAGCTCGGTTAAACAACTGAAACTCAACTGGCACACGCATCACGCGATTCTTGAAACATACGACGAGCGTGTTGAGGGAACGTTTATCTTCCCGAGACGGAAACAAAGAAATACGCGGATTGGTGAACTGAGTTCACCGGCGCGCCCGCTCGAGGGTTAATGGTTTTTCATGGTTGGCAGTGTTTGGTGGGTATGAGAGTTTGTTCCAGTTTCTTATATCTATTACAATAATTTCAAAATATTATTTCTAATTTTAAAATGAACACTTTTCAAAGATCTAAAAATTCGTGACGATACGATTGGATTCCCAATTCCGTGTTTTCTGTCGATGTTACTAATTGTAATGGTTTACAATTTACTTGTTATACTGTAATAATCAGTTAATGCGGAAACATGAGAATATCGTTTGTAAGAAATATTTCAAAAACTTGAAGAGGAATAAGAAAATATAACAAAACGAAGTTTATCTTTGATTTATTCAAAGATGCAGAATGTTTCAATGCTACGTAGGCAATGAGTCAATAAGTTAATCATTTTTCCCAATTCTTTATTCATATCCAAAGGAATGTCCCAAGCAGTCCCCCATATTTAACTGGCAGATGCATGAAGGCTGTCTATTAACTATTTTTATACAAATGCAAATTGTATACGAGGAATATTGTTTGCCACTATCGATTCGAGCTTATATAAAAACCAACTATAACTGTCGATTATTATTTTAGTCGATGAGGAACAATCATTAGGTTTGATCTCAGAAGCTCCACCAATTATTGAACGTAGTCCCACCATACAATCATTCACTCCATCCGGTGGATCTCCGTCCCCAGCAACACCACGCAAGGTCAGCATTCGTGTGGATGAAGAAAAGAAGGAAGAAGATGATGGGTGTCATTTGACAATACCCAAAGTTATTGCTGTTTCATCAAGTTCTGAAACACTCACCGGTAGGAGGTCTTTCTAATAAAATTCTAAGGAATTGTCCATTACTATATTTCAAATTGTATAGTAAACTATGTAAAAAATGAAGATCATCAAGCAAAGTGATAAAGAGTGACGTTAACAGATATAATAACTCGAATTTAGAATATATCTGCTTAGAATAAATTCAATTTGAAGTGAAATGTTTTCGTATAAAATTTCGTTTACAATTGAATTCTCATTTAATCTTGAATTCGTACTACGAAGGAAAAAAATATTTAAAATAATAGCTTTTGATGTTTATAGAATTCGTTTGGTTCCACCCCACGCCAAATCGATCACTTCTTGCGGTCGATGTCTGGGATGTTCATGTGAAATTTGTTTAAAAAATATAGGCCGTCACAGTTTGCAATTTTTTACAATTTTCGCGAAAAAAATGAATTTGTATCTTCGGAACTTTACACCGCACGTGGCTCTTCCTTTATTTTAATCAGAAAGGAGTAAAGTGATTTTGTAAGCTAGCAGCATGTTTCTTCTGGTCATCTTGACTAACGTAATACCGATAAAAGTTTCTTTGGGCCATTTAAATAAATCTCGGGATGTAAGAATTTGATTTTTTAACGGCCGATCGATTTGGCGTGGAATGATCCATCTCCCATCATATTAGGAGATGAAGAAAACAATACTAATTAAAAAAAGTACCATTAAAAAAACCATTAATTTAGTACCATTAAAAAAAGAATATTGAATACGATTTTGAGAATTTAAAGAAAAATATCATAGAGCATTAGTGAGAATGAACAAAATAGAATTAAACAACTATACTGTTATTTATTAGCAAACAAACTTTTCTGTTGTTATGAGAAATATAGTAACTTACTGCGTTGCTTTGTATAGTCCTTTAACATTATAAATTACAATAATATTCCATATGTTTACAGATAACACAGTAATAAGTGCCCCATCCTCGCCAAGCAACCTAAGTTCGGTCACATTAGTTGGATCAGCAGGGTCTGAATCAAATTCTGGATCAGATCGAAGTCCTCAAGATGGAGGTACCTATTCCCGTGGTGTTTCTGAAGAAACTGATACGCCAGTGACGTCAGAGCCACCGTCAGATGGTAAGCTTTGTAAATTAGTCAATGATAATCTGTTGTTACATATAAATATGCAAAGTGCTTCTTAGACCAGTATTATTTCTTCGCTATCTATTGTCTGCCCAGCATGTTATTTACAATTAGTTCTTTATCAACACTGAAGCCATATTGTTGAAGAATGTTAGATCGTAAGACAGGTGGTCCGAAAAAGACGAGTATTTTAACAAAAACAAGTTCAGAAGTTTATTAAAATTATTATAAATAACATCGGGCTCTAACTCTGAACTACTAACACCTCTCCTTCCCGATCTCAGTTTCATTCGAACTTCGATTTTCTTCAAAACTTCCATGCGTCTGTAACATTCGACAAAAGTTCCAATGAAATATTTTCAGACGTACAGTTTGCCTACGATGATTCTGAAGCAGAAACTCCAAAACTAGAGAAGGAAGACACCTCTGTAGAAACACCTCTGACTCCGCGTGAGAAGTTTATGGAAACAACCGAAAGAGAAAGAATAACAAGGACGCAAGAGAAAGAGAAGCAACAGTCCGCAACGGAAAGTAACACTGCAGCATCAGTTGCGCCACCTGAGTCTCCTCTACGATATCAGCAAAAACTGCAGCAGCAACTTTACAGCGAGCACAGGGCATCGATTGTTTCTGTTCCTGCTGCTACTGCAAGAAGTAGCTCGATTTCTACGATAACTGGAGTATGTCAACCTAAAAGTTGTTTCTTTACAGTGTTCACGCCTAAGTTTCTTATGTAATTTACTTGGAATTGATTTGCTAACATTGTCGTGAGTCATAGATTGTAATTGTTGAAATGGAGGCGCGAAATACGAGATTGAAATTGTATTTACAATTACGTCAATTCCAATTAAATTTATGTGACAATGCAGAGTGAGGCCAAGAGGGTGTTATAAAATTTCAACAGGTGTTTTGCATCTTAAATGTGAGAAACTCTATTTTCTTTTTGACACGAAGTCATTTGTTAAGTTATATCAGAACTCATACAAGAGGCAGCTTCTATGTTAAGAAAGAAAGTAGGATGAATGAGAAGTTATTAACAAATTCCTTCGATTTGCTTACATGTCGCACAAGCAAATACAAAGTGTCCCAAAATTGCGTGACCATCCGGAACATACAATATCCTGATGCAAAAAGACATCGAAAAGTCCTTTACCGTTTTGAGATCCGAGGCTTCGTTCTCGAGATATTAGTAGTTGAATATTAGCGCCCCAATTTCCGGGCCGCTCGGTTTAAAGCCGAGACAACTAAGCACGGAGCAGTGACCGCTCGCACGCACGCGCTAACCCATTTTCACGGTTTGAACCAGCGCGGTTGATTCTACTGTGTGTATGGGTCTGTATCTACGCGTGCCTCCTGCGTGTACGTGCCAGCGTACGCTACCGCGCGTTCAGCTGACTCGGCTTTAAACTGCGCAGCCCAGAAGTTCGACCGCTAATATTCAACTGTTAATATCTTGAGAACGAAGCCTCGGATCCCAAAACGGTAAAGGACTTTTCGATGTCTTTTTTCATCAGGATATTACATGCTGCAGATTGTCGCACAATTTTGGGACACCCTGTATGTATATTCGCAATATCAGCTTATCAAACATTTGGATTAGTGAAATGCCTCTATTATAGGCTGAGCAAAGTTTGAACGTCTGCTATGAAGTAATGCTTTAGCTACACGTGGTTGTGTCTCAAAAGCAATTGATTTTTGGACATAGGTTTATTAGTACTCTTCTTGAATTTTGTCATGTGTTTGTGGGAATACAAAACAGCGTGTAATAAAAAAAACTAAGAGTCATCGAAGATACGTGTATATGACCATTTTTTTATTATTCTGATACGTAGAATCGATTCCTGATTTCTATAACACCCTATATGTCGCCTCGTCCGTATTTTATTACTTTAAAATCAGCAAAAGGTGACTTCAGAAGATGATACCCGCTGTTGTTTCATTTTTCATCTCAAAACAAATACTTTATGGCACAAATAGATTCTTGTACCATTAAATCAATAGAGTTACCTGTAAATTGCAACATTAGGTAGCCCATCTTGCTTATGTTAAATGACAGAAAAACATTTCTTTTTGCAGAATTATTGGGCCAGCAGACGATCGGTTCAAGAAACCGAAATGTCTAGTCAAGGCAACTTCCAGCACGATCAGGGTTCCAGCAAAGCTGGAGTAGTAATAACCAGCTCTCGTCAAAGTCATCGAAGGTTCGTTCGAGTATTCCTGACGTGTTTTAAGTGTTTACATCCATACGTTATCGTTTACGCCATAAGAAGTGCGCATGCCAATTGGTCGGAGGTATTTTATTTTCTGGTGATTATACGATAGACACGTTTTCTGCAGAGTATCTTCGAGCAAAAATTAATAATCGTTGTATTGTGCTCGTCAGAAAAAAGGAAAAGAAACAGTGGCATGCAATTTTGAAGAGAGTCTGATGGACTAGATTCACAGATAGAATATTTACATAATAGTGGAATAACCATCGTCACCCATATTTGAGCGCGTAATTCAAATATACTTAAGAGATTGGATTGTACATAGGCGTTTACATTTTTCGAGAAGAAAAATTATCTCTATTTCGTTTCTCGGTATCGCTATTGAATGTGCATTGTAATAAAGGTATTTTTCACTTTCTTACGCATGAGTGCTTTGTCTCGGCGACTTACGTGTTTTCTTCTGCCTATGATCTCCCTTTTTTTCTTTCGTAGACAGAGGTATATTCGTATCTGCATTTACAGAATACTCTCTGCGTAAAAATTCAGAATTTTGTGTGTACTTTTTTATGTTGTTATCTTGAAGCATACCATTTTCTTGAAATGAATGTCATCTCTGTTTCTTTCTTATTTCGATTCAACGTACTTTTCATCATCCTAATCAAATCTCGAGATACATATACGAAGAATTTAAGTTAACTAGAATAATACTATCTTAATAAATGAAATGATAACCTCAAGTTTCAAGGCTATTTCTTTAGTTTAGCAACCAGAAGATTAATTGTTCTGTCGACGAAAAAGTAAACTCTAGACAACTGTGGTTTGGGAAGGCTGCGCAAACTCAAAATAAAAACCAAACGGAAAATAAATTTTCCCGCGTTCGTGTGTTCTAGATAATTTTTATATTCAATGCTATCGTGTGTAAGACTTCTTCTAAAGTAACGCAAGAGTCAAATAAGTCCTAGTCAACAATGGAACTTTTTACTTGCACATCAAAATTTGAATATAACATTCTTTAAGTAAAGTTCGAATTATTTGTCGAATTTTTCTGTATTTGAATATTCGGGTAGTCCAAATATTTTAATATGCAATAAAATAAAATTCGAATATTGTAGTATTTGAATATTGCTTTCGAATTAGTTCTGTATTCGAATATTTGAATACTCGAATTAGTTCTGTATTCGAATATTTGAGTACTTGAATTACTTCTGTCTTCGAATATTTGAGTACTTGACTTATCGAATGTGATTCGAATTTCAAATATTTTAATATTACATTCGGATAATTATATACTTACAGAGTAAAATCCCAAGAACTAAATCTTTGCTCAAAATAACCTTTCTCTCGTTAATCTGAAATTGTTTCTCGATCCGAAAAATGTTTCAGATTAAAGTTGTTAGAATTCAGTCGTGGAGTATGTGAATGCTATACAAACATGAATGTAATATTAGAATATGTACTACAATATTCGAGGAATATTCGTAACATTCGAGTGTTTGTGAACTATTCAAGTATTGAATTATGCGAAGAGATCCAGCTCTACTCCTAAGTAAATCATCGAATCGATTCTTTTGCTCACAATAATATTTTCGTTGTTTCAATGCGATTGTATTTCATATGTCGTTTTGTGTCATTCATAGCGTTGGACCTGAACCTATCTGGTAAGTGTCATCCTTTCTGCTTCTGAAAAAATGCTGTTTTCCACTGTCTGCGTGCAGCATGACGAGCTCGTGATGCATCACTGATCCACTTGTACGCTCTTTTCATGTATCCACTATTTGCACCCACTTAACGTGCACCACAAAATTTGCATCTGACGTGTGGCAAAAAATGTACCCCTTTTCTTTATTAATGTGTATCGGGTTGGCCGGGAAGTTTTCTCGTTCTTTTCGATATCGCATTTCGACAGGAGCTCGGAAATTTGAAATTCATCTGGAGGCTTCCCAGAAATACTCAACATATCAAAATCCATTAAAACATATGTTTACATTCTTTATAATATACGAGACTACATTTAAACCAACCCAATATTGCATTGCTGTTGGTTGATTAAGTTAAGTGGAGTGGCTTACATTTTCTATTTTTTTTTTAATTGGAAAGTTACTTCCCAGCAATTCTGTTTTCAATTCAAATTTTGTCCACAGCTGATAGAACAAAATAATGATTCTGCGTTCAAGAGAAGTTATAAAGATCGAATTTATTTATGGAGAATCCCATTATTGGCGAGTATTGTAAGATGTAAATTATGTTCAATGGGAATATTTAGATTGCAAATATCCTGTGAGGGGAATATTGTGTAACTTTTTAAGCAAAGTAGGTGAGATAAATTTCTTTGCAAAATATAAATTATATAGAATGCAGTGGTAACGATGTTGAATCCGTGATGAATCAGGGATGCAGTGATTACCCCTTCAAATAATGAATTCGAAATGTATAATAATCCTTTCCCCAGCGACGCCACAGTGGTTCTAAATCGTTAAAAAGCGGCAAACCCCTCAAAACGTGCTTCAATTTAGTCAGAAATCGGTGCTCGTAGGTTTTTGGGATAGCTGATTACGAATCTGAAATTCAACATTTTGAAAACAAAATAGCGAATCCAATGTGGCGGACGCGTATATCAGAAACGTATCAAATTTCGCATAAACATTGCAAAAAACAAAATTGCGGATCTAATATCACTGGTATAAACGTTATTTTCAAGTTAATTTTGGTGAAAATGAATTATTTTCCGATTTCTGACTAAAACGATATAATTAGAATGTCGAATTTAATATGACGACTTTAATTTCTAAACTTTTTTAAAAATTATTTTGAGAATTTTATTTTTTCTAGTGAAAAAATTCAACATTTCTGTGTTGAGTAGGTCACGTAATTCAAGTATATTGTCGAAAATATTAAAAGAAAACTATGGATTACAAGTGTTTTATTCATATACTAAATACACTTGGCGCTTTAAATTTTAATATCTTAAAAAACCGCAAATTTCCGCAAATTTTCTCAATTGGATATCATACTTGACATGTTACTTTATATCAAGAAACTTGTTACAGAGTGACACTCGGTGACAATCATCCTTTTTTTCCTTACCTTTTATCAACACATGACTTAGATTTATGACAAATTGAGAAGAGAATTACAAGGGTAAATTTAAAGATATTTTACTTTGTTTCTGTGGAAAGTTTATGTTTATAACACCTACTTTAATGGTAAACTGTTTCACATATGGATCTTTTCAGATAAAGTTTCTCTGACACATTAAACATGCTCCACTTTTCAAGACATTAAGGAGCATGAAATTTCGTCAATTTTGACGACCTATATCTCAATAACCAATCAATATATTGAAGAAATTCAAGCGGCATTTGATGCACTGATATATATACAACAAATCTGCTATAATAGCAAAAAGCTGCAATATACTTCAAAAATTGTATTTTGGCCACCATTTGGTGATTTGGGACCACTGTGCGACGTCTGCTTCTTACAAGAATCGATTGTGGAAATCCGTCAAGTTCATGGGCGCATGGCGAAAATTTTTAAAGTTTACACTTTGCGCGATGACAAACTGGGACACTTTCAAATTTCTAACACTTTCCAAATTAACTCAATGTGTATACATTTCCTATTACTCTATACGAAGGTCATCACATAAATAACTACATAGGAATAGTGAACAAAGTAAAAAGCTCATTATGTTTTTCACGTAAATATTTATTTGACGAATAGGTACTGTGTACACAAGGTGTTCGGACATTTTGGGAGGAGGGGGGTCGCGAACGTCTTATGTTTTCTTGGGGTGGGGGGTTCAGGCAACTTAATTGTTAATAAATACAAATTCTATTATTCATATTCCAGAAAAGTAATTTTAGTTTAAACTTTCCGAAACCGAGTTACATGAATTATATAAATATTTAACAGAATGTAATATTTGTAGTAAGTGAAAAAATGCAATATAAAAAATGTTACTTAAGGACGGGGGGAGGGGGTTGTAATATAAAATCTTACGCATTTTTATACTGGGGGGGGGGGGGGAGCAAAAAATCGTAAAAATTACACTTATGTAATTTAAGGACGGCCTCTAAAAGATACTAGGGAATTAAATAAGGGATTACACGTGACAAAATAAAACAAAGATCAAGAGTAACGAAATTGCGATGGAAGCTACGGCTTTTAGTTATTAATGTTGGGTACAGTTACCGTCAAAAAACAGCATCGCATCTTTCACTGCACGGAAAGCATTGATCGCAGAATTGTTGTCGTTCGGGCGTCTCTGTTCCGAATTTTGAAGCATTTAGTTGTTCACCGGCAAGGATGAGTTAACTCGTCATTTGAAAACACTTCTTCCCTGGGTAAGACGAGTTAACTCGTCGTTGATGACACTAATGACAAAGATTATCAAAGAGCAATAGAAGTTTGAATTTTTGTAGAAGATATTACTCATTTTTTTATTTGAGAACTTTCAGCAATATTTTGGGAAATATTAATTGTCTTTGTTTCATTTCATCCAAATTTATCAACAACACTAACTGCGCAGAGATACAAAACCGATCTTCAGTCAAGCGCGTGCGTACTCGACGGATTTCCAAAATCGATCTTCTTGAAAGCGAACTCCGGTTTCGAAACTTTAATTATTTCAAAGTGTGTGATTTCTATTTATTTTTCCTCCTTGGTCTCCGCATTCCGTGCATTCTTCAAACCTCAATTTTTTTCCCCGCAAACTTACTATACATATGTATAATATTCTACAATTGGTTGCATTCATAACGGTTCAAATTTAATTACACAAAGTCTAGTAGACACGTAAAATACAATTGAATATGCTTGGTGACCATAATCATATCTGTTCAAAAGATTTTATTCAAATACATTTAGAATATTCACAAAATCTTGCTCAAATAAATATCACAAATTGTACGCGAAATTTATTACATTAAATATGATGAAAGAGAATGCAAAGTCGTTTAATAAAACACAAAAGTGATTATGGAGTTCCTACTTCAGAGAATTAGATATTCTCCCTTGCCTTCGATGCAAAACTTTATTAAATTGAATGTTCGTTATGAAATGAAGGTAGGAAATATAAAAAAGTTTCAGAATTGCATATAAAAATATATAACTTCAAACATTTATTTTACAACATTACTTGTTCTTTAAGTCCCGTCTGCTTTTATCAGTCTCTGTGTTCAAGAAGAGTCTGATTTGTTTAAGTAATGCACATAAATACAGCAGCGACTCGTTAATTACACAAAGCTTGGTTCGTTTGACTCACAATTAATGTGACCCTACGGTATTATCATCTGTATGCGAGAGGAAACTAAATTTAAACCGTTTCTTGTGCCTAAATTGAAATTCATTTTAAACAAATTCGGTCCCTCTAAATTGATTAAATAAATTACCTACCTCAGTAATTGTATTTTCTGTTTCGTGAAATTGCTTGAAAAGTATTTCCTATTTTCCAGTAAGCGCCTTTCTTCGAATCTTTTAAATCTCATTTTAACATACTTTTAAATATTTATTTTTGCTTATCACGCAATTTTTTGTCACTGCAAGCAAGCTATTACGATCTGCATCACAATCATCAGCGAACTGAACGAAATAGAAATAGTTTTAACCTGATAAAAGACATTTATCACTTTGTGTCCGCGATTCTATGCATTACTTACCCCTTATACTTTCGTTAGTATAGAACAAGAAACGAATGCATTAGCTGGATTGCTACTGACTGTTAGATAATTAGTGGGTAAGATGTACATGAGTGCACATTAGATTTCTAAAAGAATCATTCGCAATAAGCAGATTCATCCACTGCAATTAAACATTTTTCCAAAATCTTGAGATACTAGATATTACAAAATTTGAAAAGAATCTTGAATTATAATATAAAAATGATAATAAGTTTAATTGCAAAATTCTATTATACAGTCACATTGAATTATAATTAATTACATACTTGTTATTGCAATACGTTTATTGTTATTTTGTGTTATATGTACTATCCAATTTTAAATTGAATGAGATAAAAAAAGTTAGATATAAAATTGAAATGGCAATATTGCTCCTGAGAGTCATGGGCATTGCAAAATTTGTATTATATTTATTTATTTACTTTAATGATTAAACCATGAATGGGAACGTTATAAACTGGTTTACTTCTGTATTATTCCGAGTACGTTAATTGGAATTTGTGACGTTTACTGAAAAATGTTTGAAGATTCAGTGTATTCCGAATGATTATAGTGGATGAAATATAGAACGATTTTTTTTTTATTGTGTACAGAGTAGTTTGTAGATAAGAAACGATAGAATGTGCTGCAACTATTTATTGCACTGAGATGTCTATTGTTTTCTGTTATATGAATTGTTAAGGTACGCAGCGAAAAAGAAAGGAAACGAGATGTACGACACAACTCGTCATACATCCCATACAGTAAACAATTTTAATGTTGAAGAATTAATTATGACGAAATAGTTTGACAACGCCTAGCTCCACCTCTAAGATCTCGTTTAATTTGAAATATGTTGTATATGTACGAAGTATTGAACAATATGTTAATTTACAATCAAAATGTTGTTCTTTAAAATTCTACATTCAACATTTCATTTATTATCGGGAATGTTACAAACAATATTCCATTAAAAATATTAAATACATATAAATACTTTAGAGAATGTACATACATACTTTCTCCGAAACATTAACTTTCGTTATTTCAATTAAAGAATTTTAACTTCAAGTTACACTTGTCACCGATACTTGGTGTCTAAAATTTCATGCAAAATGTTAAATCTATGTCTCAGGATATTTTGTAAAAATTTATGAAAGATATTTTTTACAATATTACTGTTAAATAAACAGATAGATTATTAGTGACGATTAAAATGAATTAAATACTAAATGTAAATCTCTGACAAATCTAGTAAAATTTATTGTACGAAATTATGCATTTTATAAAAATTGCTGATTATTATTAACAATTATGAAGCAATTGTACAGTGCTTTCAATCACTACATAACAGTAAATCTCTGATGTTATTATAAATACCACAATCAATAACATTATTTTTCGTATAAATTTATTGATTGTCACACTGTATAGTAATCTTTCCATTTGCTTAATCAAGAAATGAAGATAAAACCAAATATATGAATATATTGTTTAATAAGAGGAAAAACTCCAGTTTAAATATTAAGAAGAGTACAGAATCGTTTGCCAGCCCCTGTTCCTGCGAACGTAGCAAAAATTACAAGAAATTTTTTTACAAAAGGAGACCTGTACTGATATACTACATTTCCTCCGAAACGCCTAGTCATTTCATTCTTCCATTGGAATGGCATTGCACAAACTTGAATTTGACAAGTATTCCCTTTGGGTTCATAGACTTTGATTATATTTCATAAGAGACACGAGGGTGAATTTTTTAGGCATATAAAGTTCCACATGCAGAGCGTTTAACAGAATGGAGAAGAATATACTTATTCCAATACCAAACAGATGTTTTCTTAAGGGGGGAGCCTTATTTAGGACGCTAGGAATAAGGTGATCCTTAGGAATTTTTTTCTAAGAAACTGTTAAGCGGATCTTCTCCAAACTTTCAGGGTATTTTAGTTCACATTCAAACAATACAAATTATTTTTTTCGTTACAAAGTGTTCGGTAGGAATGGAAATATATGAACACGTTCCTAGGGACTCGCGCACCGGAGTTGTAAATTTGCGATTATGTTGGAGGCCCAATTCTTCCCTGAAACATAAAAACCAAGGAATTTCTTATTTCTAGTATAATAACACTGTCGATAAACCTAACAAATGAAACAAAGGTAAAAGCTGGCAAATTGGTGGGACTTCAAAGAAAATGTTAAGATATTTCGTGCTATTTATGGAAAAAGAGTTGTTCAATTCAATTTATTTATCAAAGTTTTATATCCATCGACAATGTAATTATACGAGAAATAAGAAAATCCTTGGATTTTTTTATTTCAGGGAAGAATTGGGGCCTCCAATATATTTGCGTTCATATATCTCCATTTTTAATGGAAAATTTAATTTTTATTGTTTGAATGTGAACTAAAATATCCTGAAAGTTTTGAAAAGAACCGTTTAACAGTCTCTTAGAATAAATTTCCCAAGAATCACCTTATTCCTACACCTCCCCGTTACATATCAAAGAAACCATAAAAATTAATTTAGAAGGATATCTTCAAACACTTGCAATAACCACGTGCCAAGGATGCTCGTGCTTGAAATACGAAATGGAATAAAAAATTTCTTCTAATCGTTTCTTTCTAAACATTTAGGAGCAGCACGTCGACAGCTGCTACAGCATTTGCGATTGCGACATCCGCGTCCAGCAACCCGCCAGACAAAGGCGACAATGAAAATAACCGCACTGGTTCCTGTCGAGACAAAAACAGGCGAAAGGAATCAACCATGTCAACAGCAGCCACGATGCGAGTGTTAAACGTTCTGAAACACTGGGTCTCGAAACATGCTCAAGATTTCGAGTCTGATCAGAAGCTGAAGAATCTCACGATCGAGTTCTTGAACGATATCATTTCCTGTGCCAGTCTTTTGCCAGCTGAGCACAAGATCGCAGGCCAGCTTCTCAGATTAATCACCAAAGAAGAACCAGAGGGCAGCAAAGTGGACCTTAAGAAGCTTTTGACTCCTCCAACTGTATGTATCCTCCGAGCATGCAATTAATGTAAATAATTAACACGTCCCGTGGCAAGTGGGCTGCCGGTGGCCCACGACATTCATTGTAACTGAAACCTTCATTCAAAGGATAAAGGTATTTACACAAAGTACAGCAAAAATAAGCTGAGATTATAAAGAATATAACGGATCTACTACTTTTTCTGTAACTGATTTTATCGCAATCTACTTTTCTCATGGCTTTTTATAGACCAAGCACATATCTGAATTTCCACGGTGGCACAGAACGTGTTAAATATTATAGCATGGGATTCTTAAGAGGAGAATGTTTAATATCTATATACAAAGCAGAGATGCTAAGCAGTCATGCCACTTCAAAGCTCCTCACTCGAATATTCATAGTCAAATAATAAATAATGGTCGATACTCTTAACTGATAAATAATGTCGCATGCGTGAGTTCGTCGAAGGTCATTCCGAAGCATTTAATATATTCAAGAAAATATCGATGTTGTTCTAGGTGCCAAGTAAGGAGACCATCGAGTCACTGTCAGCGCTCGAAATTGCGGAGCAAATGACGTACTTAGACCACAAGATTTTCATATCTATTAAGAGCGAGTAAGTAACTGTGACGAGTTTGCCCCAAAACCTGGCCAATAGTCTAAACACAAAGATTTTAATTTGCCAAATTTAATTAGTGCAATTACAGTATTGTCTCCCTGAGGGCTCGCTGGTCGGGACCGGCGATGAGCCCTCATGGAGACAAGAGTCCTAATTCCGAGTGTTCGTTTCTCGCTTCTTTCTGGCCGAAAGGGGGAGCGAGATGGAACGCTTTGCGCGCGCGGCGGGCGTGCGCGACGGGCGCGCATGCAAAGGACGGAGTGTCAGGCGCCCGAAAGACGAAGCGAGACAAAATATCAACGCGTCGTCTGCCTCGTACCGCCCTCGCTCACTTTCAGTGGCTCTCGCTCGCTCTCGTTCCATCTCGCTCTCGCCTTCGCCAGACAAGAGTGAGACAGAAGTGGTGGGGATAGCGAAAAGCCCACATCGTGTGCACCAAACCGAGCCCATAGGGAGACAATACTGTAGTTTGTGACCTATCTGGGCATAATTTCTTGTTAATTGAGAAGTTTAAACCGCAGCCCTTTTAAAGATATGTCAATTCAAAGTTGACGATCGAAATTTAAGGAGTTTAAGATTTATTTTCAAATTATCCAGTCTACCTATTAAAGTAAGTAGTATATATTATAATGTAGTATCACATCTTAGAGCTTATAAATACGGAGGAAGCATGCAATGGGCTAAAATGTAGACGGCGGTAAAAAGAGAAAAATATACATGTAGGACACCCTCTCTCTTTCTAACGCCAGGGTCGACAACGTTTTTTTTTTTATGATAGAAAGAGAGAGGGTGTCCCCATGTATATTTTTCTCTTTCTACCGCCGTCTACATTTTCGCCCATTGCAGGCTTCCCCCATGTTTATATGCTGTAAGTCAGCGCTGTCCAGCGTAGGGGCCCCTCACGCGCCTGCTTCGCCTTCCAATCTTTCTCTCGCACAGCGTGCCTTCCGTTTTCAAGGAGACCACGCGACGCTACGAAGGCTGCCACGACGGGCTAGCCGGGCAAGCGTCTTCGCGGTTAGCGTCGCGCGGTATCCCTGACAACGCGGGCGAGAGTGGGAGAATCCCAACCTCCCGCGGGAGCGACCTTGAACAGCGCTGCTCCAGATGATCATTCAATATGCTATTTCTCGAAAAATGCCTGGTATTTTGATAACTTCGTTGCAAAAGCTTTTGCAAATATACTTTTGTAATATGGTCGATGCCATTTTTAGAGAGAAATGTATCCAATTTATCCACATTATCCAATTATTCGCCAATGTTATTAACATAATTTCGATCAACTATTTGTAACGAAGTGTTTTGTGTAAAATGCATTGTAGGATGCTAAAAAAGAGATGTACCTACTTTATGTATGTTTTCGCTGTTGAAATCAAAAGTGATATAGATTTTATAAACAATGCTTAATTATAAAAGTATTTAAAATTTATTGCAAATATGATGCTAAAATTATTGCAATATTTTTGCAGAGAATTTCTTGGACAGGCATGGATGAAAGCCGATAAGGCGACACGCGCTCCCCACATACTTCTAATGACAAAAAGGTTTAACGAAGTCTCTCAGTTAGTCGTATCAGAAATCATTCGACGTTCCAACATGTCTACAAGGGTCGCAGCCATCGAGAAGTGGGCGGCTGTTGCCGATATCAACAGAGTTCTGCACAACTACAATGGCGTGTTGCAAATCTGTGCAGCATTCACCAACAGCAGCGTCTTCAGATTGAAGAAGACTTGGGACAAGGTTTCTAAAACGGTAAAAAATTCAGATAAAATATACGTAAAACACTTTCTCCTTAAACGTGTAGCCAATTATATCCAGCTTTGAGCCAGGGCCCTGCAACGGGCGGGTTTGATGCGTCCGTCACCCGACTGTATCTCGATGCGCCCGAATCACCCGGACCCGAACTTTCATTAACCCGCGACACCCGTGGCTAAAACGCTCATACCCGCCCGAAGCCGCCGAGCCTTATTCGACCCGCCGATACCCGCGGCGCATGAGTCGGGTCATCGTTGATTTCTATCCGCTCGAGGCGCCCGAACAGTCACCAGTCACGGGTAAGAGCGAGCAACAGTGTGGGCAAGAGCGAGTCGGATACGCGTGGTGACGTCATAACTGGTGACTGCTTCGGGCGTTTCGGTCGTCTTTAGCGTTCGGGAGTCTCGGACACTCGGCTGTCTCGGGTGTCTCGGGTGTCCTGGGAGCCTCGGGCGTATAGAAATCAACGCTGCCCGACTTATCCGCCGTAGGCACGGGCGGATCGGGTGAATCGAAAGACGGCCGGGTAACGGGTGGGTTGACCCGTGATATTCCCGCCCATTGCAGAGCTCTGCTTTTAGCTTATCACTTTGTATTCCATACAATTTTCAACTCAGCATTATAAGAGTAAATGCTTTGCAGTATTGTTGAATATATGAAATTGGGTTTTGAGGTATCAAAATAAATAATTCGATATTTTAGATCGACTATTACGAGTATATGAATAAAATAGGAATAATATATTTGTTTTATTATATTGCAGACGAAGCAGACCATCGAGAGACTTCAGAAGATCGTTTCTTCTGATGGACGCTCTAGAAACCTAAGGGACGCCTTACATCGGTGTGATCCACCTAGCATCCCTTATTTAGGGTTATATCTATCCGATCTTTCTTTCATAGAAGAGGGTACATCAACCATGACCGACGACGGCCTTTTGAATTTCTCAAAAATGCGTATGGTACGTAATGTTGATCGTAATTACGAAAGATTGCAGACGTCACAGTTCTTAATAGTTCTTAATAGTTAATAGAAGTAGTTCTTAATTTATCGAATCGATAACTATACCTTTTGACATCAGCACTATCACTAATTCGACAAAGATTGATAATATACGGGGCCATTTATGTCTCAAATTTGCACAAGAAATAACTTCCCTGGCAAAGTTCAGCTTTTACAGTTTTCATACCCCGTGAGAAATTTACCAAAAACTGGAAAATATGAGGACACGAATCAGTTTTTATTCAAGCAGTTGTTTCTGTCAATCTATATGGATCTTGAATAGAGTTGGACTCCCGAATATGTTCATCTCGAGAGCTCTATAACAATTCACGCGTTATCACCACTATCTTTTGAGATTGATCAAAGCAAACGATCTTTCAGGCTACTTTATATCGAAGCTTTAAAAAAGTTTGATCAGGTTGGTCTGTAATTTTGAGTTCAATACAACACTTTTCCGAGGACCAAATGTTTACGACAGTTTCATTTGGATCTGTACAATACAACACTTTTCCAAGGTGTTCAATACAACACTTTTCCAAGGACCAAATGTTTACGACAGTTCCAAGATCTCCATAAAGGCTCACGGCCTAGTTATGAACATTTTCGGAGGTTCTACTGTATTGTACGTTAAAACGAATCTGTGGTATTTAGCATCATCCAAGACTAATATCTGATTCATTACAAGATTATTACTGATAGTAGTAGATACAAATTATAATTTCTTTTAGTCACTATAATTCTCTATTTCATACTAATAAAGTGTCGTACTTAAAGTGTACACTTTGTTAATGAGCATTTTTACCTCATGAAGTTTTGTAAAGAATGTTTCAATTCTTCAGTCATCACACCATTTGAAGGAGTATGCTGTACACAATGAACTCGAAGAATTCCATACACAGAAGTTTTTATGGTTATATACAGGGTGTCCATGAATTGAGGGACGATCCGGGACATGCAATATCCTGATGCAAGAAGACATCGAAAAGTCATTTCCCCTTTTGGGATCCGAGGCTTCGTTCTTGAGATATTAACAGTTGAATATTAGCGGTTCAAGTTACGGGACGCGCAGCTTAAAGCCGAGACAGCGGAGCGCGGAGCAGTGACTGCTCGCGCGCATACGCAGGAGGCACGCGTAGATACAGACCTACGCGCACAGTGGTTCTGTGTCGTACCACGCTGGTTTAAACCGTGAAAATGGGTTTCTGGCCCACAGACCGACTCATAGTAGAGTGGCTAGAAATGGGGTAGTGACGCGAACCCAGTGTACACTACCGCGCGCTCAGCTGACTCGGCTTTAAAACTCGCGGTCCAGAAGTTCCACCGTTAATATTTAACTGTTAATATCTCGAGAACGAAGCATTGGATCGCAAAACGGTAAAGGACTTTTCGATGTCTCCTTGCATGAGGATATTGTATGTTCCAGATTGGCCCTCAATTTTGGAACACCCTGTAGATAGGTGAAACGTGATATGGATGAAATTGATGTAACTTGAATAATAATTTAGTTAGCTTATTCCATACATTGCTTGTGTAACTTAGAGTCTCTAAGCGTGCTGTTTGACTTACGAAATCAATACAATACAAATATCACGTTCGAAAGGGACACAAGAAATACGTTAAACATGTAACAATGTTAAACCGCCGCGATTTTGTTACTCTTGATTTTCATCTTATTCCATCACGTGGAATCCACCGAATAATTTTCTGCTATCTGTCACCGAACAACTTGTACGTTTACAAAAAGAAAAACTCGTTACAACTTTATACTACTTTGCAAGATACTTTTACTTTCAAATTATCAGACTTTGTTTTCTATGATACATTAATATTCTGTGTACCCCATTTTTTTCTAGATCGCTCACGTCATTCGTGAAATACGCCATTTCCAGCAAACGCCGTATAAAATCGACCTGATAACAAAAGTGACGAATTATCTGCTGGACCCATCGATGCTTCTAAACGAGGCGGATCTGTACCGCATGTCCTTGGAGATAGAGCCCCGAACGTCCAGGCTAAGTAGTTCAACTGTAATTAATCTGCCGCCATCCGCAAGCAACACGACCGCATAGTAAATCTAACCATCGAGCTATTCCAAGTAATTATCGACACGTCATTATTCCTCGAGATATTCTTTAGATTAAGAACCATAGTGGGATGGTCTATATTGAATGTTGAATTCCAATCGTAGCTGAAGAAAACTTTATAGGCTTTAAACGTTCGTCATAAAAGTGGTTTTAAAGACGTTCAGGCCACTCTATATAAAAAGAAAAGTTGCCTCGTTCACCTGGTATATCGAAGCGTAAAAATACACTGACATTCATTCTTTATGAATTCTACTACCATGGCCTTTGTCGTACGAACGAGGCGCGTTAATGTTGCACAGAAATAATCCAGAGCCTAACCTGCTAGTGTATCCATTTATTCGAGACTCTGTCGAAGTAGATATTCGATATCTTTTGAAAATCGTATAAAATACGTCGTTTCGTGACGAATACGGGCCAATGTGTCTTCATCCCCGTCCATTTCTGCCCACTTCCGCTTGTCGCCACGGGAACGTCCATTCTATCTGCACTTTGACTCGTGAATCTAAAAGCGTTCACGTGTAATCCGAGGAAAGTGACAGGGTTTCATTAGCAGAAATACAAGAAAAAGACATGGAAACGTTTATAGAGCTATTGATTGATAGACAGATTGTTGGTGCAACAAATATTGCGTACTGTTTGAGGCCCACTCAGGTGGACTATAAAGGTGAAATCCCACGGCGCAGCGCGTGGTTCGGCGAGTCTGAAGGCTCAGCGAGCCTGATTGGCGAGCGCGAGTCGGCGGGACGACAAAAAACAGGAAGCTCAAGCTGAGCCACCCACCATGGGATTTCAGCTTAAGGCGGTACTATCGACAGTATGCAAACGCTATTTGATACGTTATTTGTCATTCACTACAGGACTGCTGTATATACTTGGTGATAGAACAATAGTGAACTTTTAAAAACATCCGGGCGTTAAAATTACTTACTAAAGCACTTAATTCAATTTTTACATGATAGACACGGTCCCGGTAAATCTGTGTAAGGAAGATACCGTGCATATGAAAAGATGGAGCATTGTATCCAGACCGCAATCATTCAAACAAATCGTCAAACCTCGAACTCAATTTTTTCTGACTACGTCACTGACGGGATAAAGTCGGAATGGAAACTGATTGTCGCTACATGCGTTCAAATAAGTCATAAAAAGCAGACAACTTATTTACTTGAGAGCGCGTAGCAGTCTTAAATGTAAATTCTAAGAATTTTTGTTTAATTAAGAGCAATTTCTTAGAAAAATAAGTAGGAATATTATTTCTTAGAATTTTTGTTAGGTGAATGATTTTAAAAAAGTAAATTTATCGAACCGTGTTAGATCAAAACAAATCGTGGAAAAAGAGAAATCAATTGTTTTCTAGACCGTGTTAAATTAAAATCGTGTAAAAAATCCGTTTAAAAACAAAATAAGTAAATACCTATGTATTTCGAGCATCGGAGCAAACAGCTTGGCCTTCCACACTGGGGCCTTGGACCCTTCCTAAGTTGAACACTTGAAGGGGAATTCCCACATCGAAGGTATAAAATCAATTACATTTTCTTGAAGCATAATATTTCGGAAATGTGTTCCGAAAAGATAGAGACACATTTTGCTGGCAACGTGAAAGGGAACAGTTAATAACTTTACAAACACGCGATGTAATTATGTGAAAAAATTTCTGCACTTTCTTGAAACATGGGTAAACATGTAAACAAAATTTCAAATTCGTTAGTCTTATAATCTCACTTATATTAAATTCTAAATATCACTAAAAAACGACACGCCAAATGAGAATTCCCGCTGAAGATCTGCTTTTGTTTATTACTTAACCTAATTTACGACTTCACTATTTCTCTATCGTCGATTATACATCCTTGAAGTATTGACGTCCAGATAACTATACTTAAGCGTCTCTGAGCTAATATTTGGTACTAAATAGAGAAACCGCCCGGGGATTTATTTTTCGAAACCTATTCCTACAACTCCATCTGCTTTTACGGTTTCGCCATATTTGTTCCACCAATCATATACTGGTGTATGATCGATTAAATCATTGAAATTTCTTGTCGAAGCACAGGATTATTCTAGATTCGCTAAGAGCTCGCGGCTCGGGACCGGCGGTGAGCATTTAACCCATAGAGAGGGCACAATTTCGAGCGAATGTTTCTCGATTCTTTCTTGCTGAAGGCCAGAGCGAGTCTAAACGCTCATACCCATCGCGCACGCCCTTCGCGCACGCAAAGGACGGAGTATCAGACGCCCGAAAAACAGGGTGAGACAAAATATGGACGCGTCGCCTGCTCGTTCCTCGCCCGCTTACAGTCCCTCTGACTCTCACTGACTGAAGTGGTGGGAATAGCGACAAGCAATCAACGTGTAGGTCAAACTGAGCTCTCAGCGAAGAATTACTGTACCTGTAAAAGAGAAGGTTTACAAATGATAGCACCATACAGTCTCAACTATTTAGTTATATTTACACTTGTTACATTGCCAAGATGTTTACTTCATGGAATGACGGCGTTTAACGAGTGGACAATGGCGACGACACTCTTCATTCTTCGAGTAGCACAAAGAAGGTTTGTGCAAAGTGTACAAAGTGAACTTTGAGCTTCGTTTGTCTTCAAAGTAAACATGCAGGGACTCTTAGACTATACTTTCGATGCATTCCATAAAATATTGGTGTGAAAATACGCCAGAGCGCCATTTGACGAAAATCTGTTGGCGTGAAAGCGCGTCGACCCCACTCAAAGTGTTTAATGATCCACTTTGACGAGGTGCAGGTTAGAAATTGAAATTGGTGGAAGTGTAGTCGTTGACGTTTAGTTAGCATCACTCAATCGAACAGTATTACTCTTTGGAAGGCGAGGTTGAACGAAGATTGATGTTAAAAGGGCTGGGTACGGGATTTAGTTGGTGGTTGAGGATTGTATTTGACAATCAGTAGTGTAACGACTTACAATTAGTGTCTTCAGTCAACCCCCACTCCTGGATACATTTTATAATAATTTCTCTGATGACACGACCATTTTTATACTATCAAAATTTATTGATAGTTTCAAGAAATTAATATTCCTGGTTGTGCCATTATACCTATACGTCAGTAGGGGAGACCGGGGCTAGTTGACTAATTTTTTACATTTATAATTTTTATAAATAGACCATTAGTATTTTGTTGACTTGCTGCATACCAAAAGTTTACAAATTTCATTAGGTATACAGGCTTAATTTTGAAAATCGTTTTAATTGAGTCTAGGTTGTAGTTTTTTTTGTATTTAGAGTAGTAAGACGAATAAGTCAACAAACCCTGGCTGCGGGGTTAGTTGACAAATATGATGGGGTTAGTTGACTTGACATTTACTTTCCAGTTTTAACCCTTTGCCTGCGAAAGGCGTATATATACGCTATCACAGTTCCATCAATATATATGAAAAGCGTATATATACGCTGCCAATTCTATCGCGTACATATGTATAAACGCGTACATATGTATACTACGACCAATAAATTTAAAAAAAAAAAATTTTCACTCCTTCACAGTGTTATTTTTTTATTAATTATCATGGTGTTAGATACTGTAATTATTTTGTACTTGTTTGTTATGGTCTATTTGGAAGGCCTGAGAGTTTGAAGGGAGGATAGATTGTAAAACTGGTAGGGGTGAGTTTGGAAGGATTTGTGGAGGGGGAAGTGGACTTGAGCAGCTAAACTCTTTGCCTCGACTGCATCTTAAGGATAAAAAGTGCTATTATTAGTGGTATTTCTATGCTCAGTCAAGTAACCCCGTCCGACATTGTTAACATGTTAACGGCCGTACGTACAAAACCCTCACGCACCGGATAAAATAAAATACCGTAAATTATAGTCAATGTATCACGTTTCCACAAAATATTAATGAAAAAACATCAAGCAGTACTTAGTGGACAAAAATTCATAAATAGTCGAAACGAAGATATTTACTTCCCGCCGATCTTTTTAGATTTTTCATTCTCACTGGCAGAACACGCAAGTTTTTGTCACGGCGACACATTAAATGGCAAGCTGGTCATTCATATGCTTCAATAATACAACAATTAAATCGAATTAGTCAACTAACCTCGTTAGTCAACTAGCCCCGGTCTCCCCTACACTTCTTCTCTTACTTTCGTTTCGAAGAAAACTTCGTATTCTATAAAGTGGTATATTCCCAATTATACTACCACGTATCCAAGTTGAAAGTTTATTAATAACCACATATGTGTGGAACAAGATTGTATGGGTTGTCAAAATTGTGTAATTTGTCCCATAATTTTGAGTTCGTTTAGTGTGCAAGGTTTAGCTTTCCGTTGAAAATGCGCATATCATTAAAAACATAGTTGACGTAATTTGAAGGTGTTCGTTTAGAAATTCTTGCACTGTTTAAGGTCATTGTTGTGCTCGTAAAAAAAGTGGGATTTACATTGACGCTTTAAAGCGAAATAATTATCTGTCCAATTAAGTGGACCCCGTTTTACTACGTTATTTCGTCTACGTCTTCGCATTGTGTAGCTGGTTTCAAAGGGAAGATACTAGAGCTACGCGAATTGCTACGTTAAGAATGAATACAGAAAGATTTATCACTTTTAATCCGAATTTCACAGTGCACAATGACGAGTTTGATAATAAAATGCTCGACAAATTGAGCGATTAAGGACAAAGAAGGGTGGGCTTGAAATAAAAGTCATCCGCTAAAGATGTAGAATAGTATTCCTTATAAATCTTTTTCTTCTTAAATAATACTATTTGTAATAAGATTCGATCACCTAAGAAAATACCTCGTGTACTTATTTCTTTAGGGGGAGTTCCCCTAGTGCCGGACGCTTAAGGTTTTTTTTAAATAAGAAGAAAAAAATAATATTTTAATCTTTTTATTCTGCGCTATTTATAAGATAACAATATGAAAAGTCAAAATTATCCAACAAAACATTCAATATTATAATTATAGTTATCTTAAATTACTTTTCAACTTGAATATGCGATTTGGAGAAATCATTAAGTGGCACCTAGTACCAGACACAGTAAAAATTACTTACGCAACTCATCACAGTCTCAATATAATTTGCAGCGATCACAAATATAATCCTCCGAACATTCGGAAATATCAGCACAAGCCTCGTGTGCCCATTTTTTACAGCTTGAACACTGAATCCAGTCTTCTTCGTTCGTTTCAAGACAAACTACGCAAATAGTCTCCTGGTTTGTCTCTCTCGGTTTTAGTGTTCCGGTCTTCTTAAGCTTATTTTTTACGTTTTTCTTTTGTTCTTTAAGTCTTTTTTTATTCTCTTTTTCTTCAGTCAATAGTTTATGGAGCGATGAAGTGAACACACAAATAGGAACACACAAGATTCAGATTTGTACTGTCCGGTAATAGGGGACAACGTTCTGTCCGGAACCAGGGGACAGTGAACGGATTAAAAAATTTTTTTTTTGTGCAAACTAGTGCACTGTTTACACAAAACACAAAGGTAATTAAAAAAATACTTACCAAACGATACAATAACGCAACTCACACGTCTTTTAGCCAAGAAAATTGGTATATATAACAATCTAAATTTTATACGATTCACCGGATTCCCGTCACACCAAACAATCAATCCATTTCTTTAGCAAGACTCACGCGACGGGACCATGACAACACATGATCGTCGTTTGTTTTATCCTTTCTACGGTTTACGCGAAAGAACAGCTCCATAGCCTTTGAGATGTCACAGATATAGCTAATGTCCGGTATTAGGTGCCGTCCGGCGTTAAGGGAACTCCCCCTATAGCTTTTCCATCTAATTACAGTTAGTACATTCGAGCATTCCTTACATTGTTAATCTCTGAATGAAATACTCAAAGTTCAATATTATAATTTTACCATCGCTTAATTACGTCCTGTATGATTCTTTGAGAAATTACACCTGCTCATCCAGCAAGCACAATTAAATTCTCTTTATGTACAATTGTGCATCGGGTACAAGGGAAAAGTCACATGGCGTGCGGACCACGTGAGGCGTGCACTGACAAATTTCTTGTAGATGTTTTATGCAAACGAGAAAAACAATGGAATGTCTTAGCGAGCCACTTTTCGACAAGTAATATAAATCTCGAACTACTGTCGGATCAAAATCAACTGGCCGTCCAGGGGCATTAAGGAGGAGCTTGCTATAGATTGCAGATGAATATTATCTACCCTTCAAACAATCAATGAAGCATCCTGAATGGCCAGTGGATTTTGTACCAACTTAGTCGTAATTTTTAAGGTTGACATAGCTTAGCTGGATCGTAATTTATTTTGTATAAATATCTGTGATGGAAGAGTAGTAGTTATTATAGGTATGGAACGTATTAATGCTCGTGACTGTTGTTGAAAAGTCGATCGGACTATAATCAGCGTGATCCGCAGACCATGCATGAATTTTAACATTCCTGACTTTGCCAACGACGGATAAAATATTTTGCGAAATAAAGGAGAATTGTTATGTGACGTAATGAGTTAGTGCAAGAATATGCGTGCTCGTCGTTGGTGAAATTGGGCGTGTAAAATTGTGGTGAAGTACAGAAATACTGTTTTACGCGTCTTTGAATCGATTAACATTAAATGGTAAGATATTACAACCCCCTCTGCAATGGAATACTTAAAATGTTAAAATGAACATAAAGAAAATACACAAAAGGGAGTAAATAGAAGTGTAGTTGTAGTTTGAAGTTTGAGACTTCTAAGTTTATCAAATGGTACAAATGTGTAATTGTTTTTGTTGATTTCTTCAATTTTCGCATTTCGTTTTTAAAGTTTCAAAATATTGGTTATTAATTACAAAGTTTAAGGCAGTTTATGGTTTAATGAATAATGTACGTAAAGCAAATTTTTTTTAGTATGGAATTAATTTAATACTATGACATATTTAATGTTAATTTAGATAGAATATTAAGTAATTTACTTTGGGAGGAATTAACTTTCCGATTTTAATAATAATTATTTTCTCATATTATTCTTATTCATTAATTGCAATAAGTTTCTGTACCTAGTGGCTTTCTTTGAATTTTATAAATTGTAAACAGAAAATACTCCTACCAATCAGTATCGAATAGAGTACCTGAGTATGAAGCCCCGAACTTGTTATTTGTTCCACCTTTTAAATAATTAAAACAACGTTCTTCATAAACGGAGTGTATCATTAACAAAAAAAAGAATCCATAATGTGGTACTGCTTTTTGTAAGAAAAGCATAAATTCACCTAAACACCTTGTGTTCATATGTAAATTCTATTATCAAGGGCTTCTATTAAAAGAAAACTTTCTGTTCTGATAATTTCAGATTACGTGACGAAAAGGGTTTTTGACACGTTCATATGTACCTATAAAGTATTTAGTACGTAACTGATTTTACGGAGCATATCATTGTCACAATCAATACCGTTATAAAATTGAGAATATCATTGCTCTATCGGTTGTGGTTTCGAAATTTCTCAAGAAGAAAGCTGGTTCTACATTCAGCATATTCGTCGTCGTATTAAGAATGTCAGTATAGATTCGTGTATAATTAACGTAATTGTTCAATATCTTCGAACCTCAGGCAATCGTGGAGTACCAAAGACTTTTTACCTCTCTAGTCGCCCCCACCATTGAGATCAAGGACAATCTGTTTCGCCAGTTTATCGTCTTTTAACCTTTGAAATCATGTGCCAATTCGTTTTCAATATTTAAAACGATTGATACGGTAGACGACACGAAAATGTCGTATCAATATATGATAAGGCTCGTATAATGCCATGGAAGTATATTTTCAACTACGTTAAATAGAGTGTGTATAAAAGTGAAATTTAAAATGGAACAGTAATTTGTATTTATTGTATACTTTCTAATACTTTTCTTACTTTTCATCCAGCGTTCAATTAAAAAGATTTCTTTTAATGAATTGCCAACTAATCCTAAGTACAATTTTTATACAATTTTCCTGAAACGCAAGGGTTCTATTTACAAATTAGTTCGTGCACTTTGTTTGGAGCTTACGGAGGGACAAATATACATATACAAATTTCACTTGTATTTTCCTGGAGAGATTTAATGTACATGCACGTGTATTGTAGTTGGAACGATAGCTTTGTTTATTTGAAGTATCTGTATATTTAAGTATATTTAAATAATGTGAAGAAATGTGATTTTCAAAAATTTTATGGTTTTAAGAGGGTTGTAATATGGTGATAATAGTTTCTATGTGTGCGGAAGTCTGCAGGAAATTTCAAGTTCACCATGCATCTTTTTCTAGAATATTTATTTTTGTATAACGCAACTTTGTAGTGTGATGAAAGTTCAGAAAAAATTTGGGATAAATATGTATGTCCATCAATAATTAGTTTCGCAGAATTGTAGATTTTAGAGCAGATTTGCAATTTCCATATTTGTAATTTCAGAGACCATTTTTTTATGTACTTAAAATACTAGACAAATCTCATGAAAAACACTTCAAGAAATTAAATCTACAAACCTGGTCTTCTATCTATCAATAAGTTTCGGTCAGTGTAACGCATATAAGTCTGGTATAACTGTTCAATTTCGGAAATTTTAATACTTTTTCTCTCAGAATTCATTAAAAAACAGATTTTTGCTAAAAAAAAATTCACAACAACCTTAAAATCCTCTGTACACCTCCAAACTCGAAGAAACTATCGTCACAGCATTACATCCCTTCAGACGTCGGTTAAGGGATGCTTACCTAGAAATTTTGGAAAAATTGATGTATCGATTTTTATATTTTCTTCAAGTACATCATCTTGAAAATATTCCCTGAAAGTGTCAAGTTAATCCGACTAAAATTGACAAAGTTATACGCATGTAAGTAGGTAGGTGTTCCTCGATGTAGCGCTTAGACCCAAAACTTTAAACGCGTTTTCCACAAAATCATGTTTTCAAATTCGGTAAGGCTTTGCAGGCTTATTTTAGGGATAAAAGTCTAAGCGCCATCGGGAGCTTTTCCTTTCTTTTCCCTACATTTTTTTTACACTCGAAAAACGACCGATTTTTTGCCAAATAGTCATGCTTCAACTTTGCACAGTCGCCGTTTTGTCTCAAAATAATGTTTCCAAAATCAGGCCAGATAGCGCCTAGATAATTTCATATATTATCTAAAAAAAAATCGAATTGTCAATTTGGATGATCCTGCACCGAGCTACGTTTTTGTCACCGCAAAGCCCCTAAAAAAAAAAGGGACGTCTCGGGCATCGCCTATAATTCACAAACCTTTCAATAATTTTTACCATAAAAATACCAAAAAATATCTTTCCAACAGACTAATGTTTAATAATAAAAGTTTATCGGTTTTTCTAGAAAAAATTCCCAAAGAAGCATGTTGTTTTGACCGTTCTAGGTAGGCCTCCCCCCTTAACTTTTCTTCGTCATGTGTCACTATGTTACTAAACACCGTAAACATTTTATGTTCGCGAATGTACTGTTCTTCCCTGGGTATACTGCGGATGCAAATGCACGAATATAAATAGTATATGATATTACAGCGTAAGGTAGACTCTGATAGATAATAATTATTGTTGTTGTTGCCAGATCCCAGTGTAGAAAATATAATGATTGTGTGAAAATGGCTCACAGATGTTACACACATTTACTCTACAGAGAAGTATAATGTTAAACACTTTATTCGTTCGAGTTTAAAATGGGAGATGATGAAGTGTCCTCCACGTTTTTGTGCCCTTCTTGTCGAGGACCGAAGTTTTCGAAATCTCTCAAGTGGTTTGGCTAGGGTATGTCCTTTATAGAATAAGTGGCTATGAAGGGAACGTCTATTTCACATTAACAATCATAAATTAAGTGTAAACAATAAGAACTGATGCGTCTTATGTATCAGGCTTTCGGTAATTAACAATAATCAGCTGTTACCATTTATGAGAATTAGAGTTTGGAAATACTTTATCATGCACTGATAAGACAAAGTGCTTCAACTATCGTGACTCATTCACGATTATTTCATTCCACTTCTAGTGTATATTAAAAGAGCGAATTGTTACAGCTTTATTGCGTCCAATAAGCTTCTTGGTATTTTTTAAAAAAGCCCAGAGATAAGTTTCATATGTGAAAAAAACATTTCTTTGATCTTCCGAATTGAGTTTCAATTTTTACTTGCGTACATGAAATGCCACAATGAAAAAGACAAGGAGACTTTATGGCCAACCCAATACCTTAGACGAATCAGATATTGCGTATTGAATTTTCATGATTAGTAAAATGATAGTTTCAATTTAATATTATTTAGAATAGTTTGTTCGATGCAAGACATTTTGATATTCATTCAGAAATATACTTACATATATAACTTTCACGTTGTTCTCGATCTATTATCACAGAACTTATAAAATTCTTATGGAAGAGCAACTTTGACGACCGCCTTGAGTATCGGAGAAAACTTGTAAAAATTTAATGAAAGCAAACGTTGAACGGTATCGTAGGTATACACTTGCAGAAAGGTAGAATAACATTTCTGGGCGAAAGGCGGCTGACCTAGAATGGAAACGTTGTTGAATAGTTTTATTACTGAGAACTCGTGAGAATTACATTATTCGGCCTGACGAATTTCCGGTGGCTTGCTGCCATGCAAAAGTTTCCGAGGCAATCAGAACTTGTACGAATACGTGTTCTGTAGTATAATGAAAAAAACCTGAAACAGCTCAGACCTATTCATACATGTACATACATGCCTGTAAATGATATGGGACACGTTTAAAGTTATACTGAATAAGTGCAGACAATTGCAACCGTCTTGTTTACGAACTTCGCGTTAAGTAGAAATTATAATGCATTTACATATTCTGGCATTTGACAATCAAATCACATTTTATCGTTATCATAAAATTTTATGGAAATTTATGAAGCCTTACACCAGTGATTTGTAAAATCATAAAAAATGTTTCTTTACCGAAAAGTAGTTTATTAAAGTACATATCAAAGGAATTGCAAGAAGAAATCTTTTCTCAGCTGGGAAATAAATTTTTATTGATGGAACGATAAGAAGATACGGAAAAAAGGTATTGTCGGAACAGGATAATCAAAGAAATACACTATTTAAATTATGTACGTCGTACTCCTAATATCTGTAAAGGCTTTGAAACATTAGGAAATAGTATTTCCAATTTCGCGATTTAATAAATATTCAAACTTGTATATTAAAACAATTCAATGTATTTTCATGCAGTGGAAAGTCATACAAATACAATACAAATAAAATCAACGGAAAAAAATGCCATTGTAAACATGTAATACTAATTGCTGAACTTTCAGTATGTCTACAAACAATTATTTCTTAACTTTTTTTGGGAAGTAGCTTACTTCAAAGGGGCTTTGTTTTCGAGAGAATCAATGTGGAGGTGGAATCTATTTTTAATCAAGAGCACGAGTATTCGTTGGATTTTCAAATTCGATTTTCTCGAAAACCGAGCGCCATGCGAAAAAAAGTTATTCGTCAATATCATTCGCAGTTGCACGATATTTACTGATAAATTCTGCTGATCTTTTCTGATTTATTAGAAAACACCCTGTATAACAATGGCACAATAACGAAACTGTAAATGTCAGCTGTAGAAACAAAGTATCAAGTGATTAAAACAGATTGGGCAGTACTGAGGGTGCTATAAAATTGGCAACAAAACATAGGAACGAAAAAGCTACGATTCTAGGCATTCAAAACAGTCCTGTCAAGAATTTTCGAAACGGATAAACTTGACATTAGAAAATAAGTTTATCACAAATAATTTGAGGAAGTAGCCAACTGTTTTCCCACTAATTTAAATTCATGAAGTGTTGTGAAATTTACCACCGAAACGGAAATGACACCTATACGTTTTTCAGAAAGAACAAATTATACACGGGGCTTATATTCTTAGAAGAATTGATCAAAACTTTGGGAACAAGTTATGTGCATCGAGACAGGAAGAAAAGTTTACGTAAACATGTGTGCTAAAGCGTTTGCACTTCGATCTAACACTTTTTCCAATATTTTAGATGTTTTTGACATATTTTTTGGTGTTGGGTTCGAAAAGCAAAATACAAATTTCATACCACATCGATTACGGCAGATTTTAGAATTGCCATCACGACTGATGTACGTAAATATTTGAACTTACTAAAAAATTTTAGGAGGCTACAAATACCTAGGTCGCCAAGCCAAATTAATTAGTTGTGAGTTTAATAATGTTTACTATTCATTTTATCCAATCACATATTAAAACATAAATCCGCCAAAGTTATGAAAAAACTGTACCTAAGTGATGGACCAAATTTAATATTATTTTTGCATTTAAAAATACAAATTCCTATGAAACCAGCATACATTTTTAATAAAAAAAATCCGAGACCCCCAATTTTGCAGCCATGTGGTGATTAAAATAACCAGCTTCCACTGACTACTCTAAATATATCCAGTTTTGGAATGGGTTTTTCTTTATCTATTCACATTTTTCCAAAAATACCCAAACTGTAGAAAGATGGATTGCAATAAACATAATCATCTTAGCACCTTTGGACTCATTTCTTTGCTCGTCATTGAAAAGGGAAACATTTCTCACACATGTTCGCATGAAATTTTCTTCTTATTGCCATGCATAGACCTCGTATTTAAAGTTTTGACAAATCATAAGCTTTCTAGTAGGTACACCCTTATCATTATTATTATTATTACTACTACCACTACTGTTACTAATATTATTTATATTACAAGTATAGTTATTGTATTTCCCCCTCCTGTTATCCTAGCATATTTTATGCACGTACTTGCGACACACCAGTCAAAATCATTTAAGGGATTACATCCACCTAGAGGTCCGGAAAAAGCATACAAGTTCAAGAATTTTTTTGGGGAAAAGTGTAAGAGAAAATATGATTTAATACACAATGTTTTTCTACTAAAAGATACATGTTTTAACGATATTATTCTAAATTTTCATGAGATATTATTATTAACTAAAGGAAATATCGGCTCGGATATGAGTCGTGTTTTTTTAAGCATTAGCTGGTGGACATTCCGTAGGCCACACGATGAATCTGAAAGCAAAAATTCAAATACGTTTTAAAAATAAATAGCTTACAGAAGTACCTGACGTTCTCCGAATTTTAATATCGTATTTTGGTAAAAGAGGGCGACCGTTTGAAGTTGAAATATCGAATTTCGTGGAATTTTCTTTTCTTTTTTTCAAGAAGGCTTTGCAAGTATTTCCATTATTGCAATATTGAATGCAAAATTTTTAAAAATGAGAACCGTAGGTACTTATGAAAGTTATTTATTTTAAAATCTATTTGAATTTTTGCTTTCCGATACATTATTTAGCCTCGAAAATGTCCACCAACAAATGCTTAAAAAACACGGCTCATATCCAAGCCGATATCTCTTTTAGTTAATAACAATATTTCATGAAAATTTAGAATAATATAGTTAAAAGATTTATCTTTTAGTAGGAAAACATTGTGTATGATTTTCATTTATACTTTTCCCAAAAAAAAAAATCCTGAACTTGTATGCTTTTTCCGGGCCTCTAAGTGGATGTAACCCCTTAACGCACTTCGCGAGTTTCAGCGCACATTACCATCATACGGATATTACGATCGTTTAGAATTATTCGACGTTAATGAGAATCCATGTGCAATACATTATTCCACAAAATCTTCAAATACACCGCCGTGGCTGTGGTTTCATATAGTAGCCTGCAACTGGTGCAGACAGGCACACGTCCGCTTTGCTAAAAGAAATTGCGAAACACGTAGCCAGCTGAACAGGCAGCAGCACGCTTTACAGAACATGAAAAGCCTGGGAGCTGCGCAGCACGCGATTCACTTTTAATGTTCCGAATCGCTGTAACTTTGGAATATTTCATCGAGATGGTCCTTCAATTTAGGTCGTTGAATTTGTACCGATTTGCGCAACAGCTTTCATAGAGACGAACAAAAAACGTGTTCCATTTAAAACTACGCCCGGCCGGCTTCCATGCCTCGCGTAAAGGAGATAACATAAAACGTCTATTACGTGTGTTGTGCGCGTTCATTAAAACTGCAGAACGTTCCAAACGTAGTTTTCCTCCGCGGAATGAAGAATTAAATATGGCAGAATGCTCGAAGGGTGGATGTTCGGTAATTTTGAAAATATTCTGTGTTGCGTGAGAACTGTGTAGGAATATTCTTTAAGTCGGAATTAATTGTAAACTGTTTTGTATTTCAATTAACTACATTTCCGTGGGATCGTATTTTTCGAGAAGACGCATCGACAGTTTCAATTTAAAAAAGAATTTATCATTTTATCTCTTTTGCTTCGAATGCTTTTAACTGTTTTCATTTTTACTTCAATACGCATTCGGAACTAAATGTGAACTAAAAGCGAAAATACTTTGACAGTATGCCATAGTGGAAATGTAAACACATATGTGCATGTATGTACATACACAAATAAACAAACATGTCTTTGGTTTTATTGAGTTTTAATGATTCCATAAGGAAAAATAGCTTCTATCTCTGAGCTAAAAATTTTCAAAAAGAGAATTCCACGTGATAAATATACAAAGAGTTGAGTATTTGCAGGTGAATAATTTACGGTTATGTGTTGTAATGTTTTGTACAATTGAAAGATAGATGACTTGATAGTGATGAGTTCATTTGTGCATATTATTTAGATTCTGATCTCGTTACGATCCAAAATTGATATTTTCTTAAAGAACTGATATTAATAAGTAATAGGTAACTTAATTAGCCTACATAATATTTAAGAAGAAACTAAATGATCCACGTTTTCGGCAGTCGAAGATTAAGGATGAATTTCAGTGACAATCTTAGCCAAAAGTAAATCAATTTGCAAGATATTAATAAGGCTTTTTTCTGTGATGAAAACCAGTCAGAAATGGCAATGGGGTATTTTTATCACATATTCGGTTGAATTCACTCTTACTTTTTATTTTATTTTGTCAATTTATTGAATATTTAATCTTTTATCATGAACTTTTTTTGGACTGTACCTGAAATGCAACTGGAAGGAATGAAATAATCAAATTATAATTTTCCTTTTTACGTACACGAAAAAACAAGTTTTCGTGTCATTTTCTTTCATTTAAAAAAACTATCTTTCTGTACACGAGATTTCAATAACTTTTGCATGTTATTACACTCTTAATTTTGTAGATACATTTCTCAATATTGCGTTTTCCCAAAAGAATACATGTTAAATTGAAAGTTAAATAATTTAAACACTACCGAATTAACATTTCTGAAATTTTACAGGGGGTTTTACTATTGCATAAAGATTCATTCCTTCAATTTTCAAAGATTTTCGCTTGTTTGTAATGTTACTGAAGTTCATCCTTAAGTGCAATAATAAATTGTTTATGCAAATTTCTTTTAGTACTGTAATAATACATTTGAAAGTTTAGTCGCTGAAATATTGTGTAATCGAATTCAGTTATCTGAATACTTTCCTCTAGAAAAAAAATTTTTTAGAATTTCAATTTTTAATGATGTGAAATTTCTGAAAATAATATTCCCAGGCACTTCGAAAAATTCTTAATTTCAGAGTAAATTCCAAACTGACTTTGACTGATTTAGTGGTTTCAACTGAAATTGGATTGACTAAGAAATTCTACGAGGTTTTTAAAAGGGTTTGGAATAAGAATGAGAATGGTGTGGCAGAATGAAATTTAGAAAATTGTTTTTGGATGTGTAAATTTTCATTTTGCAGCCCAAAAAGTTGGAGCAATTACAATATAAGACAACCAATTTTATGTAATCTTTGGTTCGTAGCTGTAATATTACGTAATAAATTATCATTTTTCGCGTTGAAGTGTAATTTTTCGATCGCCTGAACCAAAATCAATTGTCTTAACATTGAATCTATCAAGTAGTTCTTCTGTAGCCATCAGACGAATGTGTTAAAATTCTAGTAAGTGTGTCAGGTATCGAGGGTACAGAATGTTAAATTTTTATATGCAAATCTCGGTACAAATTTTTAATAGTTGAGGCATTCAAACCAGAGTAGGTACTCATTAAAAATTAGGTCTTCAATCCTCTGATTATAATGTGTCATTTAGACATTTTAGAGTATAAAAAATGTGAGAAATAAAAATGCTTTTGAGCCCTAGTAAAAATTTATATATATTTATTCACTGAACACATTACTGAATTTATTTATATATGTTCACTGAATACATTACACATAACTGTGCATTCTATTACTTCATTGAAACGTTGTATAAATCATATTTTTCCTCCATTTCTCAATTCTCAATTATGATAGTACAGTAAATAAAGATACTAATAATGTTTGTGAAATAGCAAGATCTGTAAGGAATAGCTACAATGTTACCACACAGTAAAATTGTTTCTGCATATGAGATAATACGTTCAAGGTATACAGTTTAATTTGCGATTGTATACCAAGGCCACTATAGTCCAGTCCAAAATAAGAAAAGAAATATTATATGAACATAGATTAATTGTCCTTTTTAATATTAGTTACCCTGTTATTATCAGTGAGGCGATGTATTACAAATTCTGTAAATGGGTGCCATGTATTACTTTCATTTCTATTGATAAAGTAACAAAAGGACTCAATACACTCACGCAAAAATGATTGAATTATATCTAATAAATATATGTGTATAGATATACCGAACAATAGTGAAGTTTGTAGAAGTCAAGTGAAAGCGGTGGACAACAAAGAAGTCAGTGTGGTTGCCAGCCCCCCCCCCCCCTCAGTAGTACTGCCTCGGTACCTAGTAGTAAGTAGATCGTCTGTCAAACCTCCAATCTGGTTAACACTATACCGAGTAAATTTGCGCTGCAGTGGAGACCTCACTATTATTCTGTATACATATGATACATCGACGACGATTTAATTCGTTATAACTTCATAAATAAAACCTGGACCACGCATGTCCACATAACATTTTGTTCTTGTGTTATAGTCTGAAACCACTCCTTAAAGTATTGGCGTATGCATGCTTGAGAATTCCCTTGTAAAGAATTCGCTCAGAAAGATGTATCCCATAAATGATTAATTATATAAATATATCAATCGAAATTTATTTTTCAATATATGATATTTATAAATATTTCCTACGTCACTAACGACACTAAAGAATTCTCTTATTATACAAATTGTAATATTTATTTTGGATAGACCAGAATTACCATTCAGATAAAAATTACGATCTATGTGTGTACACGTGTGCGTGGGAACGTATGGAATTGTGTATAATTGTACGTTTGTCGTGTACAATGATGTTCCTTTAACATAGTTAACCTAAGCAGAATAATGTCGATCACAAATCATCAGCTGGTTGTGAGTAAATGTTAATTAAATATCCACCATTAACATGGAGATTTAGATGTACGATGTTTACAATTAAAACTAAACGATTCTCGCCAGAGCGAAGATTACAATAATTTTCACTTGACTATCCTCCGAAACAGCATACTTATTGTGATTAAAATATAAGACACTCTCAATTATTTTAATTTAAATTTATTTTTTTGGTAATGGTGACTTAGACATTTAGTTAAAAAATATTACTGTATTTTATGGTGCAAGCAGAAAAGGATAACTGCACACAATTCCATATTTATTATTTTTCTTCATAAATAATATTTGTTAAGAAAATCTCATATATATAATTAAACTTAAGTCTTCTACTCACTGTATAGAATTTGACTCAAATAATTTTCATTCCCCCACTGTGGAAATAAAACACAATACGAAATTCATCTCGTTTTGCTTTAGAAGCGATTAATTTGTAGCTGTACTACAGAAATAGACAAATTTATCATTTGTATTTAATAATTTTGAGTTGTCGTTATTAACCCGAGACGAATACAAGCATAAAATATATCACGGTTACTCAAATTTCCTTTAAATAATTTAATATTAAATATTTTTATTAAAATATATGTTTAGGATCGTTGGATATTTACTTTAAAAATATCAAGCGCTCTGTAAGAAATAATATTATGGAGCGTTTACACCTGCTTCGATCTCTCTACTTACCTTCTCCATATTTCGTGTAAGTGTAAGTTACTTTTACGATGGAGAAAAGTGGCTCGCAGGATTTAATCAAAGAAGAAAGAAAAAGTCGATAATATTCCTCGTTAACGAATAACTGTGAACTCACTTGTTATAATACTCTGTATTACCTTTGATTCAATCGAAAACTTCAATGTTACGTATGTTTATAAGCTGCTAAGAAGCGAATAGGGTTAAGCGCAGACATTTTCTTCTACAAGAATGATTAAAGAGGAAGGCCAACGTCTATTCAAATGTAAATTTGAATACTATACATTAAATAATCGTTAATGCTGTCTATTGTCTATCGAACATTTTATATCTTCGATCTGTATACATTAAATAGAAAATACTATTCTATAATCTGTTCCTGTAGTTTTATTGTAGTTAATTATTCCCTTTCTATTACTTCACTAGTAAAATATCACCCTCAGTGTTATATATTTATTGTAATAATTCGCATTATAATCAATTGTAATTCCTGTGTGGATTAGAATTATTGTTTATAATTTCTTCTTTGAAAGAAATGGAGGAAGTATATATGAATGTAATTAATATGTATTTTAACTCTGCGGTTTTACTTTAATCACGTTGTTTTCTAATGATGCGTACATTATTTACTACTACCTTTTAACGACTGTATAAAAATAAATAAAATCGATTTAAAGCATTCAACATTTTGGGAAAGATTCTTTAAATTTTTTAATTTTGCGCGCACAAACCTATTCTTAATTAATAGTGATAATTGTGCTCTTGTTACTCTCTCTCTCTCTACTCATTTGTAATATTTAATACTATTAAATTGACAAATTGAAATATTTCGTTTCAAAACATTCACATACATTTCTACTAGAATAATATGTTTTTGTAATAACCTTCTTTGTTACTTTATCCCATGACAAGATTTACGTTGAGAGCGAAACGTCAAAGAACTATAAGAAATTGTGTATAAATATTAACCTTCATTAATGAAGATATTTTCATTAAATGTAACAATTTCCCGTATTCTTGAAAGTCTATAAAAGTATTTTGCTTTTTACGACCAATATATTGTAGGTATACAGGGTGACCCGAAATTCAGGCAGTTCTGGAGACATAAAATATGCTGATGCAAAAAGGCATCGAAAAGTCCTTTACCGTTTTGTGATCTAAGGCTTCGTTCTCGAGATATTAACAGTTGAATATTAACAGCCCAATTTCCGGGCCGCCCGGTTTAAAGCCGAGACAGCTGAGCGCGGAGCAATGACCGCTCTCACCCACGCACAGGAGGCACGCATAGATACAGAATCGCACACTCAGTAGAGCCGACCGCGCTAACCCTTTTTAACGATTTGAAAATTTTTCAGCGCGGTTGGCTCCACTGTGCGCGTGGGTCTGTACCTACGCGTACCTCCTGCGTGTACGTGTCAGCATACGCCACCACGCGGTCAGCTGACTCAGCTTTAAACTGCACAGCCCGGAAGTTCGATCGCTAATATTCAACTGTTAATATCTCGAGAACGAAGCCTCGGATCCCAAAACGGTAAAGGACTTTTTGATGTCGTTTTCCATCAGGATATTGCGCGTCCCGACAAATCCCTGAATTTGGGGACACCCTGTTTACTGTTGTTCGGACACGTCTTGTCATTTCACATTTTGTATTAGCTTTATTATGCACTGGATAATAACAATAATAAAGATTTTATGATATGTACAAATTAGCTGTTCGTATAACCCGGACTCGATTGAAATTAGGTATCGACTGCCGTCGATCAATATCTCGTCTTCATAAATCTTCTGCGATCCAAGGAGGCCTTAACAGTGTGCGTATTCGGAGTTCGCAGAATATTCGCAACAATACTAATTGAAATTAAATCAATTGTATAATTCAGGCGATAATCGAAGAAAAATAATAATTATCAACGATTATACTTAATTACCATAGAGGATCGTATTGCGCAAAATAACTGTATATGTTTCTTCCATGTTAATAAATACAAAAGTGAAACATTAATTCATTAAAATAACTGAGTTTTTGCTTGCAATAAATGTCATGATATTCCTCTTTGTAATTGAAATAAAAGTACGGCTGCTTCCTTTCCAACTGAACTTCCTTCAATTTCCATACCCCTTAATAGTAAAGCATATTTCTTTCGAATACACAACGATTGTACAGTTATTGTCTCGTTACGTAGAAAAGGCGGGAATACAAATTTCGCAAGTACGTATACACATACGCGCAGAAAGCGCATCAACGTCATTATCACGCCACGGATTCGTCAAGTTCTGCGGGGGCCGCACGAGGAAAAGTTACACTCACTGGCGCGCAATAATTATAAACGTCGGGCTGAAAACCGCCCGAGTCCAACAAAAACCATATTTCCTTCGCGTCCGCGTTTAAACGAGTCCGATGATAATAGAAGTGGATGCTCCGTTCTTTGAAGAGCGCCTGCTGGATTATTGCACACTCGTCGTTTTTCCTCCGCTCCTTCGTTCTCTTATGGTACCTCTCGCGATATTTTCTTTTAACGATTTTGCGTTATCCTACCCTGCACAGTTCTCGCGACATTCCGATTCTTTTCCTGTCGCAGTTGCACGCCACCGCCTGCACCATTTGCGCCACACAATCGCGAAGAATCGTAAAGAATTCCTTCGCGCGGAGTTATTAAATTTTCAATAACGTCGCTAAAATTTCATTTAAATCGGCGGACGTTGGGGAATGACGTTAGAAGGGAACCGCATAAATCATTGTGCATTGATTTCGGTACAAGTTTGCAAGAGGGTGGATGAATAGAGAGTATCGACTTCGTGGTTAGTGGTTTGTATAGATATTCAATAGCTGGCTAGGTATTTTATGTTCGATAATTTGAACGGTTATTTTTCGCATGTTGATATACATAGGTACTTGGCCGAATGGAATATGTTTTGAGTAAAAGCCCATTGATGTTACGATAAATAAACAAGTACGTGAGTTGCAAAGAAGTGTAAGTAACTTTCCCAGATTTTATAGTTGTCATTGATATATTTGTACAGCTGTATTGGAAGAATATCAGTGCACAATTTTTGTGAACGATAGGGAGATAAATTTAAAAAAATATTATATTCTTCACGTAACTAGGAACTGTTCTATTTGAGATTTGTAAGTAGATTACTTCTGTATCAAATAGTAAAAGCTTTACAGAGAATTTTTCGCTTATGTACACATAAAGTTTCATTTAGAATATTCAACAACAAAGGAGGTATAATACAAATAATATTATATTATTTGTCGTCCATTGTGCATGGTAAAACGTAATGAAAGTATGAAGCAATAAAGGTAGTTAAAGGAATTCTTGTTTGTATATTGAAACAGAAGAACTGAATGTTGAAAAATTCTTTCAATAATTGTTTACCTTGAGCTCCCTGTAGAAATTAATATCTCTTGGCTAAATTTTTATATTTTACCAGTTATATTATTATTTATTTTATTTGATTTATTAATAATAGTTACTACATTGATAAGAAATACTGTATTGCTTGTGCAAGTTTTGCACTTAATATAATATATTAAATCCTTATTACTTATAAACAAGAGAGAGACTTGTATTAATGGGAATATTATTTAATTCTCCAACACTTTTTGTACATAAGTAACATATTATTCACTTAAAAAATGCTGAGGCAAGGAATTTAACAAATACAGGTATTCGTCGACAAATTACGAGGGTGGAAAATATGTTGACTAATTTTGTAAGTGGAAATTGAGTAATTTTTTATACAGTAACCTAAGCACAAGTAGAACAAAATAGATAATTTTACAGACAGAACAGAATAATTTATAGAATACTCATCTAAAAATTAAACCATGAACAAGTGATCATATTTTCGATAATTTATATTTTATTTAACAGATCCACAGCAGTTAATTCGCTCTAAGGTTTAAAATTATACAGCTAGTTCTTCAGTGGAATCTCGAAGATAAACTGCCGTTTCTCAGTTTTATCGTCACACTACGACCCATTCTGGTGAGTACGTACCATTAAACTATCACTTTTAAGCTAACGAGTTTCATGCTTTTTATGATGTAGGGAAAGTAGGTATGTGTGAGTTTTATTAGATGAATATATGAAATAATCACTATAGACAATGTATCATACTTTATACATCATAACTACTTAATATTTTGAAAAATGTTCCGCTGTGAAGTCTAATATTCCGAACAATTATAATTTTGAAGATTATCGAGAAATAGCCTAAGTCTAAAGAAAAACAATATTTTCCTTTCAATCTCGTAAATAGGTAAAAAATTGGATAAACTATTTCCTTTTTTCAATGTGACCATATGATTAACGACGATACATATACAAAATTATAGCATAGGTACTAGGTATATTACAAAATTTCTCTCAAAGTAATATACTACTTTATCTAAATAAACCTTTGAACCGTTTATAGTTTCAAATTCTGCAGTTCCTCCATTTCGATATTTCTGACAATTTTCGCTACGCTGTACTATCCTCTAATATAGTCTATCCAATTATTTACTAAACATGTGGGTGGGTTATTTCAAACTAACAAAGTATCGGGGAACAACTTATCGACAATAGTTGTCATGTTTTACCGTTGTTATAATCGGATGGACGAACCATTATAAAAGGAGTAATATAATAACTGACGTTGGAAATTTCACTAGGGAGTAACCAACCGAGTTTTAATGATCACAGAATAGACTTTTCAGAAAGTTTTTAGCGTGTGGAGTGTATACCCACAGAATTGTCATTTAACAGGTTTGTTCTATGTTCTTTCTATGTTCTTTTTTACAATATTGAAGTTATAAAAATTATTATATAGCAGACCAATAATCAATGACTATTGTGGCACCACAATACATTTAGAACACCAATGATCCTGTTTTTCAAAAATTCTTGATTTAGAAACTAAATTTTTCGTTTGTTCCTATATGTATTTCAAGAATATATTTCGTTAAATGAGATTTTTGACAATTTACTTGCACCTACATAATATATGTATGTCAGTCTCATGTGCTTTGTGAGTTTATAATTTCCTGTGTCTTCTGCAATGTGTCCGCGAAATTGTTGTGTTTGTTAATCAAATTGTATGTATTTATGAGCAATTATATGCAACTTTCGTCGTTATATTGAAATCGAAAGCTTTTCGAAACGGTTTTGCGTTCTATTTCAGTGGTAGGCAAATTTTCAAGTATCTTTGACTTGATTTTGGTGTAAACTTCAGTGAAATTAGTTTCCCTTTAGCGCTAAGAATAATTACTTAAAGCCTAAATTAGGGGTTAAAAATAATCTATAATTTTCTCAGACAGTATAAAATAAGAATCTAAATATCGATAACTGAAGATATACATAAATGTTAAATATTGTAAACACTAAGTATAATATGCAATATAAACTTCACACTATTTAAAGCAGTAAAACACTAAATAAATGCATTAAAACGTTGTCTGTGTTTAAACTCAGTAGGTAAAATTATTAGTAAGATTGCTTTGTGAATTCAGTAGTTGCACCAGAAGGATTAATAACATTTCAGTCATCATTTATTTTTTTATCCATATATATTTTCCCACCATTATTGGTCATGCTCCAATTTGCATATAAAGTGTAATTTAAAAATTAAATTTACTTTTCAGAGTAATATAAAAAGTTCAGTTACAGAATTTCTCATTTTTAAAATTGTCATAGCCAAGTGTTTCATTCTTGTAAATAAAGTTTGTGTAATTACTACGACCAAGTAAAATAATTTCTTTAGTCCTATAACGAAAATACATAATCCAGGGTCGGTTGAACATTAGTAATTCTCATCGTTCTGTATTTCATACCGCCAAATATTGAAAAATAAGTTTTTAATTTTATAAAGCAAGTGTATTTGCCTAGTCATTTATAAGCATTTTAATATTTCATTATTTTATAAGCCTCTTACCTGCTTTATGTAGAACGGGTGTTTTACCATCAGATAGGTAGTAGATACAGATGTAACTACATACATACATATGCATTCCCTTCTCGAGGTTAGTGCCGCCACAAAGTCGAATCATTTAAATAGGCAATAAATTTGAAATAAAAACTTCGTAAACACATCTTTTTATTAAAATAAAAATTGCACAAGAACATATTTAAAGATGTAAAAAGACAGTTAACTTCAGTAGGTATTCAATTATTGCCAAATTGATATAGGCATACAAAAATTTTAAAAAGTATTTGTAGGAAAATACCTAGTTATATTATAAATAAATAGGAAAGATATGTCGTGCAATATGTCTTCTTATAGTGTAATAAATATCTGTATATTTTATGCTACAGTAATATAACAATCAGTATTCCACGCACACAGCCACAGATTTCAACTCTCCCTCGCCCTGTATATTATTTGGTACATGAATAGTTGAGTTACCTCGTATATACTTCCTAAAACTATAGCTCAGTTATCCACTACACACTTCTCGATAGACTGGTGTTACGTAATTATCGGTCTACTTAATGATAGGACAAATTAGCGATTGTAATTTACTGCACACCAGTTAGAATACAAACACGGTTTACACGTAATTTCCGCGGGTCGATAACTTGATTCTCGCGTTGCTGCGTTACTATTTTACAGCTTCATTATTGGATAGCTATGGGCATCCGCAAATATGGAATCCGTTTCGGAAATGCGATATTTGGACTGTATATGAAATTATTACACGGGTGAAATTAAAAATGAAAATATTGCTAAATGAAGAGTTGTAGGGAGTCTTTTTAGGAATTAAATCTCGTTAGGAGTAATTTTTTTAAACTTATGATCAGGAATAATGATCTAGGTTTTCGTTCAGTTATGTTATATTCGTTTTAAATCAATTAATTAATTAAACAAAGCGAACATATATAAAAATTATAAGTATTTTCTATCACAAATATTGAATTTTTGTAAAAAATAACTGTACACATATACTTCAGTGTCCCTGAATAGGTTGAAAAACCCAGAGCATAAAAGTACTTTCTATCCATGCTTAATATTACTTTTCCGAACAAGTGAAATATAATTAGCCAGCAATACTGAATTATTTATATACAATTTATTATAAAATATCAATTGGACTTAAATAAAAAAGTTCCAAGTAATTTGACCACTATTTACTATTACCTATAACTATTTTTCTTCATTCTTCAATAAAACTACATGTTTTCAACTTTTTCAAGTTGCAGATATCGCGAACAAATTACTTTTGTTACGTTCATAATTATTAAAAGTGCGTTCACTTGTTTTCCCTCATAGAAATCGAGTCAGGTTCGAAATAGAAAAACAAGTAGCTCTTACATAAATAGTTTTTCAAAAACAAGTTTACCTTCACCACGTGTGACCATTTCTAGTTCCATCTGTGGTCTTCATCACTCTTGAGAAATTGTTTTAATATGTATTTTCAATAGTGCATAGTGAACAATAATTTTGAATATAAGGTAGGTACCTCGTTTCCACATAGAAAATATTTTTAATAACCTCAAAAAACTGTGGTACCTACGAATATTAAAAAAATTATTCTTCCAATGTTTTAAATTTAGCGATATTGTTTTTTTAGCGAATAATTATTTCAAAAACTAATAGTTATTTTGGAACTGAGCCCGCACTCCTCATATACAATAAACGGTAAATTACGAAAAATCAAAAATCCCCAGTCTCATAGAATGTTTTAGATTTAAATTTTAGATTTCTAACTAATTTCGAACAAGTTTTCTCACTATCTACACTGACAATCGAAATTACACACATTCCTCAAAGAGAAAATTGCATACATAGTTAGCAGACATTCCAGTATAAATGCTTTGTCAGATGTTCTATATGCATGTTACAGCTTCATTAGCTTTTAATCATAATATTCAAAACTACCCTGACAAAAATTGTCCCTATTTCAACAATGTGTTTTAAGATTTCCAAGTTTAGAAATATCACAAGGAAATTGTTTACCGAACAGCCAATACCAATTCACAAGGTCTTCGTGACCGCATTGTAGGAGGTTGTCACTCTATTCGGAACACGCCAGGAATTTCTGAACGTGTAGGACAATTGATGTTCGACAATTTAATCAATGAGACGATGTTGTGAAGCTTGTCTCCCAGATGCAGGAGCGAATTCCTTCTGTCATGCAATTTTAAAGCCCTGCAACTCGGTGGGAGAACGTGTCTAGATTTACGCGCATGTAATACTTCTTTCACAGCAATGAAAAACGTGATAAAAAGCAAATAATTATCTTTTCAAGGTTGGTAAATATAAATACCAACAGAATCCTTAAATCTGTTGAGAGTTGGGAGCTCCACATAGGTAGTCAACACTTTTAATTAGGTACAAAAATGTCTAAATTCTATTTTCTCGAAATCTCTCATATTAAGTCGCGACGCAGTTTGTATATATACGATTTGAGGATTTGAGTGTGGTTGAGAAATGACACTGAGTGTAAGCGTAGTAAAGTACTTAGTAAATGTAATTTGGGCGATTTCTTAACCCTTCCCTCCCCCAGAATAAGAATTCCTGAGATTTTATATTCCACCCCCTTTTGCATTGCGTTTTTTCAATTGTCAAAATTCTTTTAAATGTTTATATATTTCATTTAACTCGGTTTCGTGTGTGCGATAAAATATCGTTTTTAGAGTAAAAAATATTACACAAGACGCTACCTAACTCCCTCTCCTCCCTTTGTAAGAAAATATAAGAAATTCGCGACACCCTTCCTCTCCATAAAGCCTTACGTAAATAACGTTTTCTAAGCTCACAAACAATGGACAGGAACGAGAAAACTGGTAAGTTTCTTACAATTTAGCAATAATATTAGTCTCTGAATTTTTGAATTTGTAGAAGGCACATAACTGTTAGACTTTGTATCATAATTCATAAACGTGGATTTTGAACTTCACATACTTTACTACTTGTGTTATTGTCATAAATACAAATACACAATACGTTCTATGTGCTCTAATAACGGCTGCAGGAGGTGAATAATTGGAGCTACCGTGCATGTGTTATTTATTATCCAGTTAGTAACTGATGAAATATGGTATTTAAGTACAATTGCGGGTCCAAGTGGCAAACAGGCACCTGCCAACGTTTTATGATTTTGGAGGAAGAGAAGTTGAAGGAAAAATTGTTTTCATAGGAAATGTGGTACGAAATTGTAATTATTTTAAACAGCACTTCAATTATATGGTAAATGACAACTATTATCAAATTTTAGCTGAAAAATTAATTTTATCAGGTCACGTGTCCTTTTGTTTCCACTCAGCATGAAGAAAATTTAATATGATTCTGCTCGGTAAAACGTTCCTACTTACATGCTCTTATGTATTAGGAGGTGGTGGAATTACACTACATCGCAGGAACGAATTAATGGCACAAAGAAACGAAAATTTATGCATATGTGGCATGTACCTGTTTCCATTGGATTTGTCAATTGTAAAAGAAATATCTATTATTTAAAACATGACTGAACACATTCACTGTCTTCATTTACTCTGGTATTGTAATTAACAAAAAAAAAACGAGCAAAGTGTAGAGGTGAAGAAAAAAAATATAGTGTCTGGATAAAATCATAATTTTCTTCTTTTGAAAATGGGATCCAGGGCGGCCTTCTGTTAAATCCGCCACTGGTTATATGTCTATTCTTATCATTAGTACATCACAATTGCCAACATATGATATACATATTACTAAAAAAAAGTAATAGCGTTTAACCATTATAAACCTCGCGAATAGACTTACATATGTTTGGATACAAAGGAATCTGGTAAGCAGCAGAAGAGGATGAAAATACTTTCTGCATGCTTTTGGGATATCATTATAGATATTCAGCAGTAAATGTCTCTATACCTTCGTAGTACCTACGCTTTAGTAACGAGAACAAGTTGGACCGTTATAAATTGCAGGCGCCACCGTGCAGCTTTTAATTAATGCTCTGTTAATTAAGGTCATAATTATATCTCGTATACCATGGATACCATCTTGTATTCCTTCAGCTTTGTACCAGACTCGCTAGGTTCGCCTCTATTCTGTGCTTTTCTCCCTTTCTAAGCTCCGTTTTACTTGTTCTGTAATCGCCTTAAGGTACCGATACTCAAAAACTACCCCCTTTCTTAATAGATGCGCAACCAGGGTCGTTCTTCTCTGTAAAGGGCCTGAATGCAAGAAATTACATCAAACAAAGCGTAACATCTTTTCACGAAAAAGAGGATAATAATAACAATAATAAAGAAAGTAAAAAAAATAATATTATTAATTCAAGTCGGTACATAAAATTAAATTAATTTAAAGTCAAATAAAATATTTTCATTCTCTGTTTTCTTTTTTAATTTTCTCTTTTCTTGATTCTTCTTTTTTTCTGGAGGCCCTGCACAGCCCGGGACCCGGGTGCCTTGCACCCGCTGCTCTCCCTCAAAATTATTTTGAAAACATGTGCGTCAGATAAAGTAAATTATTTAATTAGTATTGCCTGAAATGCACAAGCAAATCATGTTGAAATTAGAAATATAAGGAATGTAATAAAGAGTCTTTTCACACGAGAGGTACTTCTGTGGCTCACGATTGATATTCCGAATGTATTATTCACTTGAAAGAAATAGTGCTGGTTTAAAAATACCAGTTGCTATAAAAGCAAGTGACTGCACAAAACAGTAAGTGGCTGCATAGGTGTTCGGAATAGTAGTTGTGAGCTACAAAACTGTGTCGTGTGAAAAGGCTGAAAAGAAACAAATGTTCATTTAGTTTACTTATTTATTTAGTTAAATTGTAATAAAACGGAATTCAGTTAAAAGGGACATGTTTTTTAACTTCGTTTCTATGAACGAAAATGAATCTGTATGTGACGTGAGGGGCACAGTAGGCTTCAAAATTAAGTCTTTGATCTTACCGCAGTCTTAATTAACGTGACATCGCCAGCAAAGGTGGTCACCACGTTTGGTAACCTACAGTCTACAGTAATATATTTTAAAATTGATAGTACTTTTTATTAATAGGTATAATTCACAAATTAGATATATGTTTACAAAAGAAATTAAATTTGTATGACATTTTCATGTGAAAATAGTTCATTAGTTCACCAATTTGCTGTAGGATGTAAATATTTATTATTACGAGAAAACGTTTTGGAAAAGAAATAGAATCCTTTAATTACATGTTGCACGCTTTTACAAACTTCAACATTGCTTAACATTTCCACAAATGGTTACATTCTATTAATTTACTACCTCCCAACACAAATGTGTAACTTGTATAAGGGAATAAACAAGTTATTGAATTTTTTATAGAGGGATAAATAAATTATTGCAATTTTGATAAAGGAATAGGCAAATAAATGATTACAACTTGTACAAAGGAATAAATAAATCTTTAAACTTGTATAGAGGAATAAATAAATTGAACAAATTGTACAGTGGAGCTTAATACAAAATTTAAAAGACTAAAGGTAGCAAAAACACTAGAATTTGATAAGAAGGACCTTTATCCCCATTTCCTAGACTGCACCAGGGATACCAACTTGGTAAGCATCACAATAAATCATGATTTATTTGTGGGAGGAAAATGTTGCATCTGTTAAATGGTACAATATACATGGAACGATAGTAACGGAGATTTGTCACCTACGATTCGGGATTTTGTTTTGCTACCCTTGTTATCGTTTATTCACACCCCTGCCGTATTTACTAGCAATACTTGCTGTGTACATTTATTAAATCGATTTGTATATCGAAAGTGATATACAGCCACTCACAGGTTTGTTCGTGTAAATGCAAAATAATAATTCATTGTGAAAACTCCTGCGTTACTTCAGTGCTCTTATCTGCGTCTCCTTAAGCTTTTGCAGTGATTCACTAATTTGTTGACGAAGGACAATGACATTTACGCATCCAGATTATGTTGTTGGTTTTATTTTTTTATTTATTTAAAACCGCATGCACCTCTTGACGTTATTAGCGAGTACTATATTACACTATTTACATTAGATTAGTTTTGTTGTACAATACAATATTATACTTATATGTATACCTACTATAATTTAAGCAAGAGCTGTAAATTTTATTATACTACATATGGTAGTTTTATTCTTTACAGTGAAATTAATGACACTAAGCTAACAGTTGTGTATAGAAACTCAGGACGACGCAGATAAGAGTACAGATGTATAATGTAGCAGTTTTCCTAATTAATTATCCCCTTGTAAATACTAAACAATCTACATAAATGGTCACAGAACACCGGATTCAAATTCTCGAGCCTCAAATCAGAAATAATTACCTTCAGCAGGAGCCAGCAACCTATTAGCATAAAACTAAGCCTTAACAACCAAGAACTAAAAGAATCAACTACAATCAAACTACTAGGACTAACCTTTGACACACGACTATCGTGGAAGCCTTACATAGACCAACTCAGAATCAACGGTAACCAACGCCTCAACATGCTAAGAACAATAGCAGCATATAACTGGGGCTCAGACCTAAACACCCTACTACTAACTTATAAGACATTAATTAGATCAAAATTAGACTACGGATCAATAGTTTACAACTCTGCCAGTTCGAACGTATTAAAGAAGCTAGACACCCTACACAATAACGCCCCCAGGATAACAATAGGTGCGTTCCGATCAAGCCCAATCAATGGCATCCTCAGCGAGGTAGCTGAACCGCCCCTAAGAGTACGAAGGAAATATCTAAGCATGAAATTCGCAACCAAATCATCTGCCCTTCCCCAGAACCCTGTATTTCAGAACGTCTTCAAAAAGAATAACACCAACCGACCACAGACAAAAAAAAAAGAGTCCCGCTCCCTTTTTACTGTAGGATACTCACCTATGAAAGAGAACTTGAAATGGAAATCCAGCCTACAATTAGGAAGTCAATCCATAGCATCCCTCCTTGGAGCATTCCAAAAATAGAATCAAACACCACACTACTCAAGTATAACAAAAAGGACACTAATCCTAGCTTGTTTAAAACCCTATTCCGAGAACTAGAAGAGACATACACAAACCACTCTCATATATACACAGATGGATCTAAAACACAAAATGGCACTGGCTATGCTTTCACATCTGGACAATCAATCACAAAAGTGATACTCCATCGAGAGGCTTCTATCCTTTTCTGTGAACTAAGCGCGATAGCACATGCTATCCAAACTATAACTGTCGAACGAAACAAATCCTTTGCTATTTTCTGTGACTCTGCTAATGCCATTCAAGAAATCCAAAACCACTGGACAAACGATTCCACTATCCAAGAATGCCAAAAAGCCTATGCCGAGGCAACCCATAGGAACAACTCGATCACAGTAATCTGGGCCCCTTCCCACTCAGGTATTGAGGGGAACGTAAGAGCAGATAGAGCAGCTAGAGAAGTAGCTGACTCACCATTCTCCGATCGTAGCACCAACGTCCCACCCGAAATTTTGCTGTCATGTATAAAGAAAAAAATAAAAGACAAATGGAATGAAGAATGGAATTCCACAACTAAGCCACGACTGACAACAATTAAAGACGACTTCTTCGAGGAAAGCTTATCACGTTCGCTATCAAGACACGATCAGGTCGTAATTTCAAGAATCACGATTGGACACACCAAACTCACACACCGGTACCTCCTCGACAGAGAGGAACCCCCGTCCTGCGATCTATGCAAAGTGCAACTATCAGTGGAACACCTTATTCTACACTGCAGGAAATACTACCCCTATAGACAAAACTACAACTTGAGGTCCACCCTAAAGGACAACTTAAATGATAAAGGAGCAATACAGAGACTATTAGATTATCTAAAACATACCAAACTGTACAACCAACTATAGACCAGGCCCTAGGTCGCTAATAACCCAAACTAGTAGTTGATGCGACGATAAATAATGGAAGGAAAAAAAATATTATCCCCTTGCACTTACAATGGCGGACGAAAGAAAGTTTACATCCTTTAAAATCGTATAACTATTTTAGAATTATTGGTCTAAACGACTTGAGATTTTTTGAGAAGCTAGAAGGATTAGTTTACCAAGGGATGTGTTTCGTCGTTTTGAAAATAATGCATTTAGTCGGAATAGCAAAAAAAAAAATAGTAGGTAATGGTCGTTTTCTCAATTTTTTTCAAGCTTCGAAAATCGCGAAATTCCCGAAATCAGCGATTTTCGACCGTATTCTGCGATCATTAAGCGTTTATAGCTCAAAGCAACGTACCCGATTTTGATGAAATTTTGAACATGTGTACAACTTACTTAAATCTACAAAGGGAATTTTTGAATTTTCAGTACAAGCTCAGGAAAAAAGCTGAAATTGCATTTTTTTCCAAAACGACGAAACACGTCACTTAGCAAACTAATCCTTTCGGCTTCTCAAAAAAACTCAAGTCGTTTGGACAAATTCTAAAAATGTTATGCGATTTTAAAGATGTAAACTTTCTTTCGTCCGCCACTGTATGTGAATGTACCGGTGAATGATTTAAATCAAACTGTCACCCACTTTCTTCAATTTCGATGCAAAGTACAATAAAATTCTTCAAGAATACATTTGAAGACACGTTTTTCTGATTTTTAAGGTCAATCATGGAAACCGCATTTCTAAAACGAATGTTTTTCTCACTATTTTTTTAGCTACAACTGATACGCATCTTTTATTTATTACTGTTTATTCACACGTCTCTAGCTAAGGAAACTCTAGAATTTTATTTAGGATGTGAAACACGCAATTTCTTCCTGTCTCCCAATATAACGTTTCGATTTTTACGTTCGACATATCGTAAATCCATAAGGATACCAGATTTGGTACGAATTCAGCACTGGATGCTGATTTCTCCAGATTCAGGATCTGTGCAATGTCTTTGAATTGCACACCTGCTGCCCCCAGGCATTTTAAAAATTCAGGAAACCACCAACAATTGCTTACAGTCGTTCTTAGATTCCCACATTTACCTACAATTCTGGAAGGTCCTTTTGGATGTTAGCATTTTAGTTGATGATAGTTCGTACGAAATAAAAATCGTTGCTCGGTTAAACTGTATAAATTCTTTAGACTCCTTTGAAAACTGTATTTGTAATTGAAAGATAAAGCAAGTCCTTTCGCGAAAGTGGCTTTATACTTTCTTATAAGGAATACGAATCTGTATCGTCTAGGCAGCGGTGGCAGGTGGTGAAGCTTTCTATCTATGCGTGCCAAACATTTATAAAAAATATTTATCGACTTGCTGACGTGCCGGGCAGTTTTTAGTGGGGGGGAATTAATAGAAAATTAATCATTACAGAATTTTATTCAGACAAGTTTAGAAATTAATATAGAATTTCATAAAAACGAACTCATAACTTGACATACATAGGGTTGCCATAATTGCCAAGCATTGATACGGGACGTTTAAGTGCTAAATAAATAAAACACGAAAAATGTGGGTAGGTAATGGTTTATTTTACTCGGTGATTACTAGTGAAATACGGGAGGTATGGCGACCCTAGACATACACAATGTCGTATAGTAAAAGTTGGCCAAAAATATTTTAGTATATCTAACCATACAATAATTGTTTTAGATTAATATACAGATATTAATGATAATGATATCACCTGTGAATTATTGACGTGCTAGCAAAATTTTCGTACGCGCCACCTGTGGCACGCGTTCCATAGTTGTCTCAAGTCCCTGTGTTTAAACCTTTTCCAATTTCTTGCGCCTAAAATTTACCGCTCCCCAAAATTTATCGCTCCATAAAATTTGTCGCTTCCCAAAATTTGCCACTCCACAAAATTTGCCGCTCTAGGCTGCAGCCTACTCAGCCTATAGGTACCTAAACCCGCCCCTGAACACAAACCAAATTGCAAGGTGCTCTTTATATTTATTACACTATCGATAAAAAAAGTTTCTTAACAATATACACGTGAATAATTACCCGTTTTTAAATCAAGTCAGCTGTCAGCCTTCGTCTTTTATATTATAATGATGGATTTAACATGGATCAAGTTTTTAGTGATTGAAATTTTCAGAAAAAATTATTTTTTCAGTACTGTTCAGAGCAGTAAGTTATGAATGTTTATATACAAATATTGCTAAACCGTTTTCAAACACATTCGCGTTTTAAATTTGTTCGAACGTTGGAACCCAAATATACCGATGTGTGTGTAGAAGTATAAGCATTAATCGAGAGGACGAATTAATTTCATTTGCAAGCAAGTGTATACGTAGCAGATTCAGTTTGCCAACGACACGTAATGGTCGATAAAAATTCGCGTGCCGACGGATAAACGAAGGGTCAATTTCATATGCTTTGATCGCAGATACTACAACGCGTTGACTAAAAATTCTGTGTATTTTCGGTAACCAGGCCGATAGGATTTCGTGCCAGTAAACGAATTCGTGTCCGTCCACGCGAAACCATTTTATTTCTATGAAACCTCAAAAATTATTTCAGTCGCGCAACGACGATGAATAAAAATCGTATAAAAGTTGAAACGGTTACACTTTAACGGCCGTTTGACATTTTTATAAAAATTACAGATCCGGTGATATTAAAACCCTTTTTTCGTGCAATGATATCACGTTTAACAATGGTTATGTTGCATGCATATATAGATTGTACAGTTTTTATCTGACGCAGTAAAAATGCGTATTTAAAACACGCTGAAAAATGCACTATGCTTTGCTATTGAAGTATATTATTACAACATACCAGAGCAAAGTACGAGAAAGATAAATCAATCGTAAGAGACGTTAATATTTCAGTTATAAACGTAGGAATGCTATACAAATACAGTGTACAGGTGACAATATAGAAATAGTGAAGTAGATAAAAAGAAGAATGGGGGAAAAGGAACTCACTAAATTCATTTCTACAGATCGTTTCTTTAAGACCATCTAGCATAAAACTTAATTTGCTTCTATTTTCTAAACCTATTATCCAAATGTGAATGCTACTGTAGAAAAAAAGAATTTGTCGATCGATCTGCTGGGTGCAAAATCGAAAAACTTATTCCATGGCATGTACATTACCTACCGTGTTAATAGCAAAAAGCGAACTATTTTACAATTTTGCGAGGAAATCACGTTCAAAGTTTTCTTTTTACCAAATTCTGTGTGCATACACAAGGTATACAACATTTGGTGTTTTCTCGTAAATGAAAAAAAGGAACTTAGGGGGATACACCATCTTGAGGCGTCTAAAAATAGGTAAAGTTGGTGAATTTTTTCATAGCTAATTACTGAATGGGAAGTGTCCATTTTTTCAGAAGATATAAATGTAACATTCAGCTGTATGCTGCAACTTTTAAAAAGTCAAATTTTGCAAAAAGGCAGAGTTATTCGGTAACTCCGAAATCGCTTCTGCTGGCCGCCATCGCCGGCAAGGACTGGAACGTCAGAAACTAAAAATTAATTTTTACTTATAAATAAGAATGGATTACCGACAACGTAGTGTGGGATTTTTTAAATTTTGTAGTAATTATGGAAATGGTGGCAGTTTAAAGAGGAAAAACCCCAACGTTGGAAGTTGATTTTTTGGGTAAAAGAGGTTGCCCCTTAATCGGAGACTTAACGAACTTATTCAGGGTCGTATGAAGCAACCTTTTGCGGTTAGATAAAATTAAAAAAAAAATCTGGATGGTCAACGTACGGTTAGTCATAAAAGGCAAGTAAATTTGATTATTATTACGTTACAAAATCAGGCATTTACAGACAGGGGTTGAAAACAGTTATGATATCGGTTTCGGGTCTCGAAACAGTTCTGAGAACCGAAATAATCTTGAAACAGTTACGAGTGAAAACGGTTCTGGTCTATATCGGTTTCGGTTCCGGTTCTAGAGAACCGAAAAATTATATCGGTTCCGTAACAGTTATATGTATATCGGTTATACAGTAAACTCTCGCTACGGACTGTGCTCTCCTCAACCATGTGTAAGCGCCTTTTAAATTATGATTAAATAATAAATCTGTGAAAAATAAATTGATTCTCAAAAGTAGTTTGAAATAATTTTTTTTTTTAAGTTACGTTCAAGTTAAACCCTTATTAATGTGGCGGTGCCCCCTTAAGTGTCTAGAAATTTAAACAAAGTAAATTGTATATACATACCGAAATTGTTGCAGAGCAACTTCCAACTATACATTGCATTTTCATGGTGTCATCGCACGTTTCAAAATACTTACGAACAATGTCGCATTTCTTTCGGTCCATTATGCCGATATGTTTTTAAATATCACTAATAACTATTATACACTACGACTAATATTAATTTGACACTTAATTTAATGTATTGCTAACACTAACAGCAATAACTTTCCTAATATGTAGAAACTTACTACAAATTTTATATTAATTATGAAGATTATTAACTATATTTTTTCATAAAGACAGTCTCTCAAGGACGACAACGTGTCTTGCTACGAAATATAATACTTTTTGTAACCGTAATGGGAAACCTAGAGGAGGCGTGGCTTAGATTTCAGCGCTGTGGTGGTCAGTTGGCAAACTATTGAAAGTAGGCCCGGATCCCAGCAAACATTCCGAATAACTACTCAGCAGTAATAGCTTTTAACAAATTAAAGTTCTCTTAATTAAAAATAAAAGCGAATTTCTATTCACGAAATTTGCAAATTCGGGTGTGCTACACCTCAGAGCAAAGATATAATTGGTGGTGAAAATATAATTAATAGTGGTCACCTGTTGAATTGTGGAAAAGTGAATGAAGAAGATAACAATGATGTTGTCCAAATTATTGCATTTTGTCTACAAACTGCAAATTTAAGAGATGATCCTCATGAGGGAGGCATATACCGAAATACGCGAAAAAGATAAAAAAAAATTCTCTTATTTTCAGTCTTTGATATGTCTTGAATGTTTCCTGAAAGTTTGGGACCGTAATTCGCAAAAATACCAAAGATATAGACTCAAATTTAAGACCGAAATTCGCAAAAATATCGAAAATATAGAGCCTAGATCTTCGATATTTTTGCGAATTTCGGTCCCAAACTTTCAGGAAACATTCAAGACATATCAAACACTGGAAATAAGTAAAAAAAAATGTTATCTTTTTCGCATATTTCGGTATATGCCTCCCGCTTAAATGTTTAAAAAATAGTCCTCGAAAATGAAAATTTCATTTTTTTTGTTCGTCTTCATAAATAAAAAGTGATCTCCAGAAGCATTTAAACTTTCAAAATTTGAGGAAAAAATAATTTTTTTTTTAGTTTTTCGGACTTTTTTCGAAAACCGTTTGTCGCACGAGAAAATGTAATACAACATAAAATATGCTCCTTGTCCGGATCTACAACTTTTGTTTGATATATTTTTTTATTTAATCAATAACTCGGAGGATATTATACAACTGCGACTTTGCGAGCTGTTTGAATAATTATATGAAATGTTCAAGGACCCCTAGGCCCCCTTTCCCGTTATCCGATCGAGCTCAACCTTTACACGGATTTTTTTTAAATTATTTGGAACTATTCTGGAGGGTGCCCCGAAGAAAATTCAAAAGTTGAAAAATAAGAGCCACCCTAATAATGTACACTGATAATCATATGTACTTCGACGGATTTCGGCCTACTCACCGTAGTTCACTTTTCTGTCACTAGTTGGCGTATCGAAATTTAGGTTTCCCAAAACCCTAAAAAGGCCGGCCCCGATTAAGCCGCAATGGAGTAACTGTGCGGGTGGGTGAATCGGCGTTGGAGGATCGAGGAGGAAAAGAAGAGGTGCGGTTTTTCGTCTTGGGACCGTGTCAGCCAGACTCATCAGTAAGGCTATGGCTGAACGGTTTCTGCCCTAGACACATGGGGTCTAAGAGGAAATAACGTGGAACTTGTATATATACGATCGAGAGTAGACGATAGGACTTGCGAGAAGAGTAGACCTCTAGCGGCGCCGGCGGAGACGTACCGGCGCGACCCATGATGGGGCCGGGACGTCACACAACGCATTTTTTTTATCTGTTATTTGCATTGTCACTCAAATTAAAACTTCATTTTAAATAAAGGTCTCCTACCCGTAACTAATAAATGGTAAGTTTCTTAACACTTAAATAACGTTAAAATTGATTTTTGTATAGCACACGTTTGCTTTGTCACATTTGGTCCGACGAATTGGGAACGAACAAATTAGTAAGTTTTATGCAATCGCGCTCTGCGTGATACGTATGCAATTTTAACCTATTCCATACGTCCGCAGTCTGGCAACGGCCATATTGCTTGTTCTCCCCAGATACTTCCGTTATCGCAGTGCTATGCAGAAATTACTTTCTTGTAATTTATAGTTATGAGTATTCGCATTCGCGAAGTTGATACGATTTGTGCACAATTACACGTATGAAATTATTCGTTAAATTGCAGGCGCTTTTTCACGGTACGAGAGCTTGATTCTCCGTCGACGTTTTAAAACGTAAATAGAAATTAAAGAGCAAACAGTGTCCAATTAATAACAATTAACAACGACGGATGTGGTCTGAAATATACGCAACTGAAGCGCTGGATGTGACCCGTAGTAAACAATTTTTAATTGCTTGTACTTAATTGTCGATATTTATTTGAATTGGTAGATAAAATTGCTGAAATAATGACTTGATCTAGAGACGCGGTAGCGTCTCGACGCCAAGTACATGTTTCGACACCCTGTATATGTCGACTGTCGCTACCGCTATCATTTACTCGTCGCCCGGCTAATCCAACCTAATCTGAAACTTATTTCATTAATATCTCATCACGCCTGCAATGTTTCCTAAATTTAAAGGCAGTTTTCTTGTGTAAACCGCGTATAAGCTTTCGAATAAGACCAAATTCAATAAAATCGGTCCACGCATGACAGAGATATCGTAATATCGTCTCATGGATTAATCGGAAACGGTAAGGATAACGGTTTTCTTCTGATTCTGATTCTTCTTCTTCAAGCCAAATTTTCGTCAACATAATACGTATATACGCGTTACACGCACACCTTCAGCCAAAACGAACTAATACATGTTTCGTTCGTCAATCGCAATCTTCACTATGCAATCCACTCTAAATTTTGACAGCTTACCGTCAAGTTACAACCAAATTATAAACGTGTTTTTACAAATATGTGTCGTTGTACCATTGAATAGCAACCAAAATGCAGTCTCAAACACAAGGTAAGTTGCCAAAATTTGAATTGCGACATGTTTGTATATCATCAAACTGTTTTTTATTTGTAACTAAATTGAGTATGTTATGTGTATGTAGATAATCGAAGCGTACCTACGCCAAGTTATGTATGTATTAGGGAAGACCGGGACTAGTTGACCAATTTTTAACATTTCTAATTTTTATAAATAGACCATTGGTATTTTGTTGACTTGCTGCATACCAAAAGTTTACAAATTTCATTAGGTATACAGGCTTAATTTTGAAAATCGTTTTAATTAAGTCTGGGTTGTAGAATTTATTGCATTTAGAGTAGTGAGACGAATAAGTCAACAAACCCCGGCTATGGGGTTACTTGTATATGTATACTACACCAATCAATTTTTTAAATTTTTTCTTCACTCCATCACAGTGTTATTTTTTTTTATTAATTATCATGGTGCTAGATACTGTAATTATTTTGTACTTGTTTATGGTCTATTTGGAAGGCCTGATATTTTCCACAAAATATTCATGAAAAAACATCAAGCAATACTCAGTGGACAAAAATTCATAAATAGTCGACATAAAAATATTTACGGCCCACTGACCTTTTTAGATTTTTCATTCTCACTGATAGAACACGCAAGTTTTTGTCACGGCGACACATTAAATGGCAAGCTGGTCATTCATATGCTCCAATATCGCGAATCGCAGCATAATTTATTCCATAATACAAGAATTAAAGGGAATTTGTCAACTAACCTCGTTAGTCAACTATCTCCGGTCTCCCCTATGCATAATTTTGCAGAAAGGATTTCGTATACATACTTATTCAGTTATTTTGATACATGGACATCTTCGATAGTGCATGAATTTAATCAGTGTTTCTCGTACTATACATATAATAAATATAGATAGATCGGCAATGGGGTGCACACAGTTTGTTTTCGTAGTTGTTAAACTTGCATAGAATTTAACCTTAATTCTGTCCCGTGATAAGACTGTTCATTGCTGTTGATGATGAACCTGTGTAATTTGTAATATTAAAAATTATCTGAAGTCATTTCTTATGCAAATTATCTTTGCAAAAAGAAGTGAGATCCCCATAAAAATCTTCAAAAATGTAAAAAAATTACGACAAATACATGAAAAAGTCGAGGACGGAAAAGAGTAAATCACAAAAAAAAAATAGAAGAAAATAGGGGTAAAGAGTACAGTGTTTGGCCACCGGACAGTGATTGGCCTTATTTTGAGAAATAAATGAATATAAAGAACTACCAGTTATGCCTTTTTTTAATGAACATATTCATATTCCTTGTACTTTCTTGCTTCGGTTGTAATCAATATTTCTCCACTCATTATATACTGTGATTACATATAAAAGTAAATAGGATGACTCGGCTTTGAAGCTTGGAAATTACAGCGATTTAATAAAAAAACCATAAGAGTACAGTTGAAAGTTTGCGAACAGTTTAATGTATTTATGATATGCATATCTCTCATATTCGGTATATATCGATAAATAAAAGTTGAAACTTTACAAAAGAATTATTTATTTGTTAAAATTATACATATATTATGAAAAATACAGGGGGCCAACAACTGTCATATAAATAATGTTGAATGATAGTAATTGGCCGGGCGAGCAGTGACTGTTTTTTATCCATGTTAATGGTGAAACAGTAATTAGCCCACTGTTAAAAACAGAAACAAACACGACAAATACATACTAAATAAAATATATCCATTTTTATTTAATAATTTTAATCTTATTTCTATCACCAAATCAGGTAACATTTTCTTTTAGGTTATATTATGTATCAAATAACGGCCAATCACTGTCGTACCGATTGGACAATTACTGTCTTAACCATGCCAATAACTATATTTCTTCGTAGGAAACACATTTTTTTAATATTTTTGTACATTCTTAATTTTTTTTTATAAACTCTATTTATTTTTAGATTATTAGGGGTTTTTCGTACTTATTTATATTGATTTCCATTTAAAATTTATTAAATTCACATTTATAATTCATTATTTATGTGACACTCATTCTTAAGTGGCCAACCATTGTACTCTTTACCCTATATAATATAAAAAAACATGTGAAATCAAAATGAGCTGCAAGTACATAAAGGTGCTTTCCAACTGCGCTTAAGATGACACAACTACATATACACAGCTAAAATGCTGTGTTCATACATTCCATTACTCATATCGCGGACATTTTAATAATGTGAAGATAAAATCTAACATCTAGGTCATTTGCCTAGATGTCCGCGAACTGGAAGTCAAATACTTGGCGGGGCCAGGCTAACATAAGTCAAGGTGTCGATTAATAAGAATTATTTAAAAACGCAAAATAATGAAAGTGTACTCATATTGTCAGAGTTTATCTATCTTATCATTTTCATCCATGGATAAGGCTATTATTATTGATTTTTCTAGTTGCTGATAACTTTTGGGGGTTTCAAACGCATTTGTTATAAAATTTTATTTTTTTATTGATTTTTTTAATGTTGGCCGGGCTGTGCCTCAACAATGTGCAAGCATTTGTGGCTTTCCTTAATCGAACGTAATCTGAGCCGTTTACGTTAAAACTTTAAACTTTCATTCAAAATTTGCTCGTTCCTCCTTTGGAATTGTCCGTAGCCACACAAACCCTCAGGTTTTCATATACAAGCCGTCAATTCCTTATGTGTATGAACAGTCGTGTGCTGTCCTGAGGTATTCCAACAGTAAACGCGAATATTCATCTTCTTCAAAAGGTTGACATTTTTGTATTTTTTTTATTTTTCTTAATGCATCTACTACCACCCATATCCACATTCATATAGTTTAAGAATCTCTTTTTCTTTTTGTGATTCGGATAGCCCTTCCAGTACTTTTCGTCAACGCCAGGACCACTCGATTCTTTTTCAACACTTTCTCTGTACTTGCCATGTTTTTTTTCACTGCCACACAAAAATTCAGAGCAATAGTTCAAGATACAGTAAAACAGCCTGCCAAACCTCAAATTAATTTGTCGAACTGTTTTTGTACAAAAAATTCACAAATAATTACCTTTTTTTTCCAACATGGGGAATGTCCCAACAAGGCGCAATCCCCCCCTTAAATTTTCCGCTGTTTGCGTTGTGTAACTACATAAGTCGTTTGCCTTAAGCAAATAAATTTCTAAACTTCCATATTTGTATTGAAATTCCGGCTGAGAACCTCTTTCTTTTGATGATGGTATAATCTCAATAATCGATTAGACACCGTTCCGTTCTATTTGTGTAAAAATCTGTATTACCACGAATCTGGTACAGTGAGCTGTAAATCATTGAATTAATTATAATTATATAATATGCAGTAGAATGTACATATGCCACAATTTATATTTCAAACGACAATAGAAGTCCGTTAAACAAAAGCAATGTCTGTTCGGGATGGGCGACTCAGTGCTCTAGAAGTTCGAGGAAATATTAATATTCCAAGAGAAGAACCCATATCTACAAGTACGGTGCAACAGAAATCGGCAGCAGCAGGATTATATGGTCGAATTTTAGTTCGGAAGCCACTTTTTGGATGACAATGTACAACGAAACGGTTGCAATGAGACAAAGGACATCAAAATTGAAACCACAGAAACGACGAAAAGTGTTCTAATTTCACCTCCAACGATCGTACATATAACAATTGCTCTGTATAATACGCAATTAAGAAAAATCTCGCAATGTCATGAGCGCAAAAAGATTTTACAAATTGGCATTTTATTCGTTTGAAGTGTTTTTCGTTATACATTAAAAGTTATTTCCCCAACCTGACGTAGAGTTTGTGTGCGTAGTATAAATTAAAGAAATGTATTAAAAATTTGATTAAACGCAAAAGTGCACGTTCACGGGTTCTGCAGTACCCGTGATTGAACCATGCGTAGGATAATTACGATATTATACAGGGGAATGTTAAACTTCGTTTTCCGTACGAGAAATGGCTTGAAATTTAATGTAGATTAAAAAGTTCGCGTCGAATATTTTTTACAATTTGTAGTAAAAGAATCGCCGGTTTAATAGAGTTTAATCTTCTTAATATACGTATGTACTTAGAAATTGTACACATGGTAGTACGCACAGAAAAACCTCAGATTATTTATCTAACGAGAATTGCCATTTTAGTGAAACACACGTATGTTCCTTTAATTAAGTAATAATTACTTACAGCAAGTCATTAAACATTATCACTATATGTATTTGTTACAATATAAGTTAAAAATAAAACCAGAACATAACAAGAAGAGTTTCATCCTTTAGCACATTATTTTGCACATTTATTTGAAGTATTGTTACTTAAAAGTAATATCGTAATTCACTTGTAAGATACAATCAAATATTGCACAACTAACGGGTTGAGCTACATTTACTGTTACTCGAGATTTTATCTGATCAGTGTTCGAGCAGGATGGAATATCGATTCAATTTCAGCATTGCCAAATTCCATTCAACGATTTCTATAGGATAGAAATAGCGCTGTAATGAAACTTCGCGTACTTAATTTGTTAGAAAATATTTCATGTCACAGTTTGCTTTAGTTTCGCGTTAAATAGCTGACAATATACTTTGAAAAAATTTAGAAATTGAAATTTATAAACATAGAGTAATTTATGTGGGTACTATATTCCTTGAGCGCAGCAATAAAACGGGCAGTATAATTTTGAATACAGTAGGAAAGCTGGTTACTCCTTCTGTAGCGACAAGTTAAAACGTTTAATGTAAAATTTCTCGTAAAAAATCTCGTTTCCAAGAAAATCGAGTTTGAAAATTCGGCGGGTAGGCTTGCAATAATTGAATTCGACTTGACTAACGTGTTTGTTTACTATCGGTTATTTCTACCTGGGTGTTCAAGATTTTATAAAAATTTTAATAGATTGACAATGATGTGGTATAAATAATAAGGTGTTCTTACTTTGTTTTTATGAGTTCTGTTTCCTGCTTCAGTTTACACTTATCATTCCGGAAAACTCTGTATAACGATAGTGACCACACGTTTCAGTGTAAAAATAGCGTACAAGATCACTATTAATTAAACTCATTTAGTACATTTTACACTTGTAAAATTATACCGAAAATTATATAACAATTTCGTTCATCGTTTCACGTATCCTCAAATAAGAAAAATTCAGAACATTCAAACAGGCTTCACTCATTAGGTTTAACAGACGGCAGACACCGCACTTCGTACAGTAAACCCAATTAAACGAGCAACTAATTTGCCTCCTTTCCAATTAATTTTGGCATGCTGCGCCCCTCGAAATCCCTCAACATGCAATTCAAATAATTCTACAATTTCATCCAGCCATAATGATTGCTCCTTATTACATAAAGCGGGCCAAGTCAACATTTCATCTATTAATAACGGTTGACAGCAGGCCATTTTCAATCAGCTAGATGTAAGACATCGCCCGATCGTATCGCCCGATATTCGGATTAAACGGCACTCTGACCCACTTTTTCTGTGCGAAAAGCTGGCGGTAAATTCGCTAAGGGGCGGCGCAGTTCAATGAATATATTAATTGAATAATCCTAAGGTTTCAGCTACTCAAAGACAGCCTCTTATCCGGCCTCCCCCGTCTTCCCTTCCCGTGGCAAGACCTCTGCTTGTGTTATATATGCAAATTCCAGGGCGAATTCGGTGTAATAGCCTCCTCTCCGCACCCCTCCGCCTCTCTTTCTCTCCTGGGAGCAACGGGCTAATGCGAGCGCAGTTAGGCGGCGCCGACCCCAATTCACCGTGCACCCCTGCAAATTCATTAAGCAATTGTGATTTCATCCGTCACCACTTTTACGGCTAGTCCACTTTTACGCTCTCTCGTAAAGCGCCTTCTCGATGGTTGTGTAAGTGCCGCTTTCATCAGCGATACCGCGCCGAGTATGTACCACGATGATGGCCCTTCAGTCGCGCTTCATCACCGCCATTTTCCATCCTGTCGAACGCTTTGGGATCTGCTAACGGTAACCGACAGTTTTCTTGCTGGATGCAGGTCTCTGCGCGGTTAAGGTACTCTGTCGTTTAGTATTCATAGTAAAGTGGATTCGTAGCGGCCCAGCTGGATGCCCCTGCTCCCACAGATACATTCTGATCATTCATGTTGAACAACAAAACTGGACCGATCTTAAGGCAAGGTCCCATGGTGCAACCGCGCGCCGCGTATCAAACCTGCTAATTGTAGAGGGCTCGTGTCGTCACGGGTAGCTATAGATATAACCGACGTCACGGAGAGCTATTGTATGTAGACTAATATACGCGTCTTGTGCTAGGGCTCTTCTGTGCTTGCGCTTCTAGGCAGTGATGCCAGAATCGTGGGACGCGGGACCAAACGCTTACCCCCACTATGACCTACCGTCGTCTCCCACTATGCCCTACCGGCGTCCCCCACTTTCTTCCCACCGCACTGCACACAAGCATATTTTTACTACTGTCCGTGTGAGCTGCCTGTTGGGCTGCCGAGCACACGGATAGGGATAGGGATATGCTTGGCTGCAGTGCGATGGGAAGAAAGTGGGGGACGACGGTAGGCCGTAGTGGGAGACGACGGTAGGTCATAGTGGGGGTAAGCATTTGGTCCCGCGTCCCACGATTCTGGCATCACTGCTTCTAGGGCTCCCTATGACGTCACTGAGTTTCAATTTCCAATAGCTGTTCCGACTCTACTCCTCCGTATTAGGTTGGTACCTCTCTATACGACAATTTCCCCCGTACTTCTGGCATCACTGGGAACCCCTGCTCCTGGAAGAGAAAGATCTTGGCCTCCCGTCGCACCCGGCGTAACCGTAACCCCCAACCAGTCACGCGCAGTGGAGTACTCAGTGCAGGGAAGGTGGATTGGCGTTTTAAGAATCAAGGAGGAAAGGAAGAGGTGCGTGTTTTTAGAAGCTTTTGTTTAGCTTCACTTGTGAGTTTGTTCGTTAGTCCGTTAGTTAGTTTGTGAGGATGAAATCTTGTAAGCTAATTTTGACCCACTTCCACATGTCCGATCGACTTGAAATTTTGCACACATACGTAGTTCCGATGATAATACATTATTTTCATGTCTCCGACCTGATTATGGAATCAGAAAAGCAGGTAACGGGTTATCCTCGCGCTAGAGTCTTCAAAGGCAATGCCGCCCATAGGGAGGCTGTACAATGTTGCCCCCTAAGAAGTGACAAATCGAAAATTCTACATTTCTCATCGGATCTTGGCGAAAGTGGTGTGAATCGATTCCTTATGTTTTCCGGATGAAAATGATCCAAAAACGACACAAATCGGATCGTAATTGAGGAATCTTCATAATAAATTGATTTCCATAACTTCGTTGAAAACAGTTCGATTTACATGTCATTTCATATGATTTTCATCGGAAAAACATAAGGAATCTATCGGTGTCACTTCCATATCGATACGATAAAGTATAAAGAATTTTTTTTTTCTGAAACAGGTAGGAATCATCGGTCGACCTCAGCGATTCGAGGTCGCCGCCCCGATGTCGAGGGTGAAATATTCATTCCAGTGTATTAAAAATTTCGTTATTCTTCATTCTTCATCGTGTCGAGATGGAAAGACACCAATGGATTCCTGGCGTTCTCCCGATTAAAATCATACCAAATGTCAAGCAAATCGGACTACTTTTACATAAGGTATACAAAATCCTTGTGTAATTAAAATTCTGGAAGACTAAAAAGCATAAAATAAATTAAAATAATTTTTTTTTTAAAAACATACTTTTATTAAAATGTACTAAAAAAAGAAAAATAATTTTGGTACCGGCCTAAATGACTGCCTTAAAAGAATTCCCTCATATGACCAAAAATAAAAGCGGGGAGCGCAAATATTGAAATGCCCTTTTTATATAAATAGTATTACTGTCTTTATCTTCATATTCTATTTAGGAATTAGACTGATCTCTAGCAAAATGCGAAAACTAATGTATCAAACTACGTAAAGCATTATAAATATTTTATATAAAAAGGGAATTTCAATATTTACGCCGCCCGTTTTTATTTTTGGTCATATGAGGGAATTCTTTTCAGGCAGTCATTTAGGCCGGTACCAAAATTATTTTTCGTTTTTAGTACATTTTAATAAAAGCTTTTTTAAATTTATTTTTTATTTTAATTTATTTATCTTGAGACCATCGAGTCAGACTCATCCAGTGCGACTACAGGCAACGGACCTTTTCCCAGACACATGGGGATTGTGAGCAAGGTAGTCCAGTGATAAGAGTGGGGACGGGTTTTCTCGCGCATGCGCTGTGATTTTAGCATCAGTATAGTACAAGTTTCGACAAAACGGGGTACCTTGATCACCCTGCTGTTTTTCCGCCAATAACACTACACCCATTAGTCGCGCCCCAACATAGATACGTTACTGCAAACGCCGCGCATGCGCGAAGTATGGGTTACTGTAAACTACTCGGCGCACCGATTGGTTTGCAGCAGGGGGCTGCCACTCTCATTTACGATTTTGGGACAGTGTTTCGACTGCCACCTAGGCAGTTCCAATTTTTTCGAACTAAAATTCAATATGGCCATGCACTAGTGTTTATGCTAAAAGGTATCGTATCGAACTGGAAACTCCAATTTGCTTATTATTTGAGGCAGTCAGAGCAACAACGGAGCAACCCACATTAAAAAATTTTTTTTTCCTATTTTATATGGTTAGTAGAGCCTATTGGAATACGTTATTGCTACTAATTCAATTTCGAAAAAAATGTAGGTTAGTCCGTTGTTGCTCTGACTGCTTTATTTCACCAAATGCAAGACGTCCTCAAATCAGTTGATGCACTGCATCAAAACTGTTGTAAAAGCTTTCGAAGAAACGGAACTTATCCTTAGTATGGTTTGCGATCAAAATACAACAAATGTTGCAGCAATTAATATATTATTACTGGATTCGCAGACTATGTTGGACGGCCATATTGAATTTTAGTTCGAAAAAATTGGAACTGCCTAGGTGGCAGTCGAAACACTGTCCCAAAATCGCAAATGAGAGTGGCAGCCCCCTGGTTTGCAGCCAACACCTATCTTGGTGGTGATCACGCGCATGCATGCAGTGTTCCCCCTCCACTACGAATAGTTTGCAGTAACCCATTTCCCGGCAACCCTGACTGAAAGGAATAAACTTCGAACTTGCATATGTATGTACGAGACAAGGACGTCCGGAGACTTTTTTCCAGGGGGGGGGGGGCAACTTTGGAATGATGGTAAAGAAAAATATACACCTCTTTCTTTTTTAACCCATTTTGTAGTGTCAATTTAATTAAAAATTTAAAACCTGAAATTAAAAATTAAATTAAAAAATTAAGCGATTTTTTCTCAAAAGCCAGGGGGGGCTGCCACTTTTGCACCCCCTCCGGGCGTCCATGGTATGAGGCCGGAATTTAGGACCTGCGAGCTGGTGGTGGGGGCCTGGGACGTGTACGCAGGCCAAAGACTCCCACTGGTGCAACTGCGCGCCGCCCATGGGTCATATTTACGAGTTTCGACCACGTTGGAGCTTGGAGCACATGGTAAAGGCAGGGTCCCACTAGTGCAACTGCGCGCCGCGCACGACGTTTTCGTCCATTTGAAAGGGTCTAATTTATGAGGCCGCGCGCACGAAATGGGCCGACACTCTGCGAGGCGCGCACGCGGATGCTTGGCGCGCACGTCGAAGACAGTGGAAATAGTAGCCTCCTTTTCTACATCGTGCTTTCTTTATGTAAATAAAGCAAACGCCGGCGGTTGGGTCAGTAGCCGAAACAACACCTTCACACTTCATACTACATGAGATGTTTGAAGGGGTTTACTACGTCGCGGTCACCGATTGCTGGAAATTGTGTTTCAAATGAAATGAAGAAGTTCTCTGCCGTGGCTTCCCTCCCACAGTTCCGCCATCACTTTCAACGTCGCTCAATCATTCGCTATCTCAGCGTCCTGTTTGTTTTTTCTCACATGATATGTGATTGAGGGTAGTTACCATTGCGACCAATAGTGAAAATACGAACGCCCTTTGTTTAGGTAGTGTGAATAAAAGTGGGCCATAAGGAGAAGATTATATCATGAGTAATTGAACCAGCATTCCTCCCAGAGGCCAACTTTCTACACTTGCACAAGAAATACACGTGTATCATTTATTGAATTTCATTGTTATTAAATTTGTCTTAAGACGCACTATCTAGTAATTTCTAAAAAAATATATAGTTCCATTTAAAAAACCAAATTTGACCATTGTATCTTTTAAAATAATAATCTAAGAAAAAATCGTCTGGGCTAATAACTTTGCTCCCTCGAAACATGCAATTCCATATAAACATTCTTTTTCTATCTCAAATACGTTAGGAAATATCCAGCTGCTTACTGTTCCCGCGGACACTCTGTATAGTGTATTACAATTATGCAATATCTAGAAATAAGTATACCTATCGCAGCAGTATAATTGTTGCTATTTACAGCAGTAATTATCGTGTTATTGCTTGCTTTAATATATAAACCAATAGTAATAGACCTTAAATACACGCATACAAGTGATATGTAAAAGTAAAAAGTACATTTGCGTTGGGAAATACACATTTTTTTCAGTCTTTTCGACGATGCGCGCCGTGCATTCGCGTGCTCGCGTGGCAGAGAAATCCCGGCATAGCGCGCACACGATCGCATTCGACGCGCGCGTCATCGTAAAAGTCGACCCTTTCAAGTGCTCCAAACTGCTCGAAAATCCGAGAAACACGTAAATCTGACCCGTGCGCGGCGCGCAGTTGCACCAGTGGGAACGTCTTTCTGCAACAAATCGGCCTTGCGCGTCGAAAAAAACGTGCGCGGCGCGCCGTTGCACTAGTGGGACCCTGCCTTAAGGTTGAATTCTACAACAAGGCGCGCGTAGGGAAGGCTTGTGGGTGCTCTATGCCGGAACTTTACTGCCATCTCGCGCACGCGAATGCAGGTGCTGATCGTCAAAAGAACTGAGAAAAACGTGCATTTTTCAACGCAGACGTACACTTTACTTCAACATATTACTTACATATGTGTATTTATTGCCTATTATTATTAGTTTATATACCAGAGCAAGCATTACCATGATAATTATTTCTGGAAATCAATTTAAAATTATTCTATTTCTCAAAAACAATTAGGTTTGTGAGTCATACATGATTACAGTAAACTCTCGCTGTGGGCTCATTTCAACTATGCGTCAAGCGTTCGTCGCTTGCCCCATCACTTCTTGGAATCCTTCGGTCGATAGTGAGAAAACCCAAGAGCGAGCAAGAGAAAACGAAATAGTTGACACGATGTTCCCGTCGACTCTTTCATTCCCTCTCGCTCGTTCTCGGGTTCTCTTACTCTCGACCGAAGGATTCCAAGAAATGATGGGGATAGTCACCGGGCGTAATACGCATGGTAAAAAAATTAAAACCGACTTCAAAAAAATAAAAATTCGCTAAAAAGTAAAAAATAATTTTGTTCCTTATTTAATCCACTACTCTCAATTGTTTTGTGTCGGCGCCTCATCATTTGCACTGTGTAAATCTGACGCCGACTTAAAAAATTGAGAGTCGTAGATTAAATAAGAAACCAAATTATTTTTTACTTTTTGGTTATTTAAGTCATACAATATATAATATATATTATAATTTAAATATAACATAATATATGGTATATATTATAATATAATAAATATGATATAATATGTATTATAACGTAGAGGGGCGCACGATTCCGAGCGATCGTTTTCGCTCCTTTCTTGCCGATGGCGAGATTGAGATGGAACGAGAGTGAATCAGAGGGACTGAAAGCGAGCAAGAAACGGTACAAGATAGACGACGCGTTGATATTTTGTCTCGCTCTGTTTTTCGGACGTCTGATACTCCGTCCTTTGTCTGCCCGTGCATAGAATGTATTATAATGAAACAGATTTCTTATTTTTTTGTGTAACTTGAAAACTACTGGACCGATTTTGACAATTCTTTCTCCATGACCTAAGTTGATCGAAGCCAAACTGAATGCAATAAGTTTCACCAAAATCGGTTCAGTAGTTACGGAGAAATTCACGGACAAAGTTAATACGTATAACATACATACATACAAACACCTCGAACTGAGAACCTCTTTCTTTTTGAAGTCGGTTAAAAACGGGGCTATAACGAGGATTTACTGTATGTCTAATACAGTATGGTAAAAAATATCACACTTTAAAAGATAAAATTGACTTTCATGATTACATTCAACGAAATGTCTCTTTATCGCTAGAAAATTATTCCACGCTAATAAATAAACAACTCTGTGGGATTTGTACTTCACTAACTTTTATTCACTTTTAACATGCTTCAGATGTCATCTAAAAACACGCTGATTTCATAAGTATTTTAATCTATATTACTGAATTAAGAACTGCAATTCGCGTTTCCAAGGAACCAGAAGATCCCTCTGAAATAAACATGTAGGATACTTGCTAATTACGTACTCACAATCTCATGTTCTTGACAATAATCCTGGTTGATATAAAAGCAAATCCAGGACACACCGAAATACGCATTCTACATGCTCACGAGATATTCTAGATTCGCCACGGATTACTCTGCTTCATCATGAATATTCGCAAGGAGGACAGAGAAATTCTGGAATGCTTTTAGTTTCTTACTACGCCAGTCACAGTAATTTTATAGGAACGCTAAAAGCCAAACAAACGGCGGACATAACACAAAATATATCTATTATGCATTTCCTCAAACGAAGATAAGGAATTTGTTCATTTACTAAGAGGGATGACATTTTTAACATTAATAACAAGAGAACGTTTACAAAGTTTAGTATTGTAAATGTTAATAACTATGTTTGTTAATTGTGAGATTTAAAAAATCAGACTAGAATTCTTTTTATTCCCACACTATTTATTTAAATTTTATCCTACAATTAGTAATTTTAAAGTCGATCGTAATTGTTTCTAACGCGAACTTTTTAGATTAAACAAATTAAATTTAAGCATGATGAAACGACTTCTCTATCGCAAATCTTATAAATAAAATTAGTAGTATTTTAATTTAATATGAATCCTTATAATCCCTTTAATAAAAGTAGGCCACTTTGACGTTTGAATCTCATACCTGCCTGTCATAGTCGCAATTAAATAAAGATGACAGAATATTAATCATACTCAATTATCAGATATTATTGTCATTTATAGAACACGTAAGTTTTAATTCCGTCTGAATTATTTCGGTTTTTTAAAAGCAAATCTAGTTAAATGTAATAAATATTGCGCAAATCAACGTGCAAAGAGGAAAACAATGAAAATAAAAAATTCTGATAAAAGATAGACTAAAAGCAATAAAAAATGTAATAAAAAAGTAAAACATTTTTGTTATAGTAGCAGTTACTGGTAGGGTTTATGACAAGGCTACAAACACTCAGAGTTATTTTTAAATCCCATGACATTCACTTTATAACCAGCATGTATCTTTTGGAATTAAAGTTTATTGCTTAAATTTTACATTTTTTATTTTTCTCGTCCCTCATAGCAAATAAGTATGTTACAGGTCCAGCAATTTGTTACAAATTCAAGGTACGAAAATTTTAACCGATTTTTGTCGAATTATCAATATTATTTCTTTGTATAATATTCGAGGTGCGTGAAGATTTGGAGCATTTTGTTCATTTAGGATATTGGAATGAATAAAGCATCGCTCTAATTGAACAAATCTATTGGAATAAGGATTTGAGACTCGCAGGAAATTCACGTCCAGCGTCACTATTTGGCATAGTGAATATGTCCCCTTTCCAGAGGAGAAACGTTCAAAACGATTTTTTTTATAAGTTTCTATTCACTAGAGCAAAAGTAATGAAGCTTATATTGGAAATTATGTTTCACCCCGTAACTGTCCTACTAGTAGGGGTATCGGGTTGATCTTAGTAGAAATAGTTTTCTTTGAGGAACCTATCGATTGCTGTACACCAAGCTCAATTTCGTTTCGGGGCACTATTCACTATGCTTACCCGGCTAGACCCTTTCTAACTTTTCTTCCGCAATTGAACATTCCAAGTTTTTTAACACTTGTGATGATTATACCGAAATTCTGATGGTACTTAACGTTTTTGTGCAGTCTATACTGCTCGCATCAGAAACCGTATCCTAAGGCTTACTACTTGTAATCGTTGAATAATTGATAGTCAAATAATGGGAGGAGGATTATAAAGAGCACAAGGATTACACGGATTGCAAGGATTAGTTATCAGCAATGTGTATGTAGGAAAGGAAGTTTCGTGTGACTGAATCCTTTGTGCTATGATGATGGATTGTTGTATGAACCGATGATTGCTTATATGTACGTATTGTAAGTAAATAACAAATAATAATTAGATAGAAATGGTTGCTTTCAAAAATATAAAGATTAAGTAATCTTATTTTATGTGAAGTGTTTTTTTTATTTTAAGTTGTTTCTTTGCTCAAAAGCTTGTGATACCATAGAAACAATAAAGTTTTACTACTCTTCGAGTCCTTATCAATTAAGAGGGAATGAATAAATAAGAATGACTTACAGTTTATAATTTAAAAATCTCATCATGAAAGCGTATTTTTTACGTCTCTAAAACTCGAAATTAGACTAAAAATGTAAAGCTAATAATCGTTCAAAGTAAGAAGTTAATTAACATTAGAGTACATTATTCTAGCAGAAAATGCAAATAAAGAATGCACAACTAGGCACAAAGAGGAAACAAAAAAGCAGAAGAAACGTAGCAACATTAAAAAGTCTTTTCTAGAAACTTCAATGGTAACTTTAAACAAAAATGTATACAATGGAGTAAATTTTGCTCGCACAGACATTTCCATGGTTGAATCACCACTAATGAATTTTTAGGAATAGCTCAACTATGATAAATACAATATTTATTTATAACGAATTCACACCTAAGTTCAATACTACGAAATTTGAAAAGAGTCGTAGTAATCACAAAGAAGAGAATTTCATGTAGAAATACATATACCTAAGTAGAAGTCTCTATTATATGATTAAAAACGTTCTTGTCTTATGTATTTTAAATGTACTAGTTAATTACATCAAATTGATTTCAATATATAGAAAAAAAGTACAACTGTTTCAAAATCAGGGACAAAGTCAGATTTAAGGATGGCCTTATGTAGAAATTTTCGTCATTAAAGTAAAGTCATTTTGATAAATTGCAGTCGTGAGAATTGGTAATTGCGGAGAAGATTGAGTTTGTTAATAATAAAACGAGGTGCAATTGCGAACGCGACACGCATGCAACGCGGTGAACTGCGGTGTAAACCGTAGCACACATATACTCTAACGCGTAATGGAGCCTTTAAATATTTAGGAATCTAACGAATGCAGTGCTAACCTGGTTTCCAAATCAATTTAATTATACTATTAATTCGATGCTTCTGCACAACATTCCTCTTTCTAATACCAGGATTTCAATTATGTAATTGTGGTCTTCGTACAATATACGTTCGCGACAAATATTTCATAAACACTCTTCCATGCATGTGAGGCCCTGATCGCTTTAGCAAGGTGCGGACGTAATTCATACTCATGTACACTCCGGGACGAAAAGATAGCACACCTTGAGAATTACTTAATATCTGTGTATTAAACATTACAAATTAAATTTTTGTGATATACATTTTTCAGACTGCATGTATTAACACATATAAAATAAATGAACTTAAATTTTAACAACGGATTCATTTTTATTAACAAGAACACAAAATGATAGCACATTTGTTATAAAACTGGGGATATGAACAAAGTATATGGTGATATTGAATGATCAATATTTAGTGGTACCTCCTTTACATGTAATTACAACAATCATTCTTTTTGGCAACGATTTATATAGTTTTTTAATATTTTTTGTTTTAATTTTTCCCACTCTTCCTGAATACATTGTTTTAAATCATTCACATTTTGAAACTGTCTGCCATGTTGGTACACTGCTCTGGTAAGATTTCCCCAACAATTTTCAATAATATTGAGATCCGGAGATTTTGCTGACCAGTCTAAAAGTCGAATTCTTTTGCTGAAAAGTACTGCTTTATCACTTTCGCAGTATGCACGGCAGCATTATCTTGTTGGAAGATATATTTATCTCCGGAAATTTTTGTGGCATACGAATTTATTTGTTGATCAATCATTTCGAGATACATTTTGCTATTCATTCGGCCTGTAATGAATTTTATTTCTGTTTTACCACGATATCCAATACCGGCCCAAATCATTCCAATACCGCCTCAAAAATTGTTTTTCCTTTCTCAAATCGTGGTAATAATAAGTAAAACCATCGGGTCCGTCTAAATTAAATTACTTTTCGTCCGTAAATATCACTCTACCCCATTTTTTTTTCATATGTACATATATATAGATTTCTGCAAATTGTAAACGGTGAAGTTTATGCAGCTCTGTTAGACACGGTTTCTTTTGCATTTTCCTTCTCATTAAATGTTTACAGTTTTGTAAAACACGACGAACGTTCTTGGCATTAGTATTTACTCGAACATTTTCTGCAATTTGCCTTGCAGTCATCTTTGAATTGGATGCAGCACTTAATATTGCACGTTTTTCTTGAGCTGTTAAACTTTGTGGACGTCCACAACTCCTTTTCTTCCCGTAGTTGTCAGGATTTTTGAATAAATTCATAACTGCCTTCCGACTTCTATTAATAACTTTAGATATTTGTGCAATTGAATACTGTTCTTCTTTTAATTTTAATATGGTATGTATTTAATTTGCATTCAGTATCTTTGCACGGACTATTTTTAATATTTCATTGTAATTTCTTAATAAATAGACACCACTGATTGTTAGTGCACACTTCGCTAACCTTCTTTCAATATGAATGCTAGTCATCCAGTTTACGTACAACTGAAGACCCGCAGATCTTGGGCTCTTTTTCGACTACAAAAATAAAACAAAAATACAGTTCGGAGTCTGGAAGCTTATCAAGATTCTAGATATAGTTATTAAGTAGCTGGTAACCAAATTTTTCTTAGGATTTGGACGATCGTCAAGGATGATCACGAAATATGCACTCATTTATCAATCGCCAGGCCGTGAGGCCAAACCTTAATCGAGGACAAGAATCCATCGCTGTATTTACTCAAGAAATAATAAACCACCTCTCATTACGTGCCTCAAGAGTAAAAACCGACTGAAAAATGAGCACCAGTATCACAAATACATCTCTGGTGGGCGGGCAAACGAGCATAAGTCAAAATTTACCTCAAGCTTAAACAGTTTCTGTTTTGTTCCTTTTTGTGAATTGATGTTAAAAAGAATCGTTTAAAAAGTTTATTTTAACACATACGTTATTAACTCTAACGTCCAAAATTTAACACCTGCTCTTACATAGCACTTTAAATATTTTAAGTGTCTTCCTGCAAAACTAATAATTCCGAATTATACTTTGATACCTATCCTTTATGGTAAACGAGTCGCAAATTCCACAGTTTCCGAAAGGCAACATAGAAATCAGACGTAACGGTTCTCAGAAACCTACGTGCAAGAAAAGGCATGGACTCCGGTGGAAATTCTACATTGTTACCAAAGTTCTATGTACCAGAATGTAAGTTTGGCATCGATGCACCCCGTTTCAAGGAATACCAGGCTAAGGGTGGAAGGGGAGTGAGGTCACGATGCCTTCTGATTGTGAGAAGCGGATTGGTCAGATTTTCGATCAGTTAGTTGGTAACCGAACACTTAGGGGGCGTCGTGCCCCTATTGGTCGAGTTCGTGAAGCAGCGGGTTTTTGGAAAATCACGAACGATCACGAGCAGCCGCGAGTTGCTCTTCGCTCTCGGAGGCACCGAACCAGGCTCAAGAGCGAAAGGTCTTCTTGGTGGGGGAATCTGTGAACGCCACTATCCCCACTCTTTTACGGCTGCCGCTCTTGCCGTCGCTCTTGTCTTCGCTCGCAACCACGCGCGGCTGCTCTTCGAGGGCAAGAGCAAAAGTTGGACAGGCCTGGTATACAGCATAGAAACAATCGGCTTCCATCGGCAATTAAATCAAGTTGGATACTCGATCATCGTAGTTTATTTGAAGCAACCAGCTTCCATCAATTACGGTATCAATCAGTCGTCTGCGGGAACTGTCCACTCCCCGCTGTTTTTGACGTTGCCCCACCTGTTGTTATTTTTGGAATAGACAGGGTGATTCGCGAATTCGAGCCGACACTTTGAAGGGTGAATTTCGTTAGATTCGACCTTAGAGCATATAAACATGGAGGAAGCATGCAATAGGAGAAAATGTAGACGGCGATAGAAAGAGAAAGATATACCGGAGGGACACCCCCTCTCTCTCTAGCGCCAGGGGCGGCAGCGCTTTTTATTGAAGGTCCATAATGGAGCCCTAACAAAAGTTAACTCAAAGTAAATACAACCCTAAGTACCCGAGAGGTTATAGTTACTACCAAACTTTAATTACAAATGACGCGTAAAGTTCAGAACTGCTTAGCATGTTTTTTAAAGCACAAAAGTGTGAATAATAAATAAATCTTAATATAAACTATCATAATAAATAAAATATAACCTAACGGGCATCGGTAACCGTGTATAGGTATCATTTCGAGTGTTAAACAGAAAATATGTTTAGTGATGGTCGTACAAGCTAAGTTTTCAAAGTTGTATTGCTATAATAAAAATATATAAATAAAAATGTACTTTAATTATTATTATTTTAATGCATTCACTGTTTAGAAGAATAAGAAGTGTTAAGTATACTTTATACATGAAAAGAAAAAATTTAATGCAAGTGGATGAATTAATTGTTTATTCTTGTAAATGTTCGCTTCGCAATCTACAATCGGGAACGCAACAAATTTTGGGCATATTCTCGGATACTCACACTTTGCGCGTCAAATAGCTAGATTTAAATAGTATTTTGGTGGTAACCTCTCGGGTACTTAGGGTTGTATTTACTTTGAGTTAACTTTTGTTAGGGCTCCATTATGGACCTTCAATAAAAAGCGCTGCCGCCCCTGGTGCTAGAGAGAGAGGGGGTGTCCCTCCGGTATATCTTTCTCTTTCTATCGCCGTCTACATTTTCTCCTATTGCATGCTTCCTCCATGTTTATATGCTCTAAGGATTCGACAGAAAGGAGAAATGGCTAACAGATTTTTTCTTTTTATTTATTTGAAGTTTACAGTCGCATCGACAGCATAGGTCATTAGCGACGATACATCAGTTTAACAGCGTCTTTACACATTTCTTATACGTCCCTAAGGATTCTGATGTTTTTACAAAATTCAATTAAGTTTTTCTGGTGTGATACAGATGTAAGTATAGGGGACAAGACCGAGTCGCGAACTTTCACGCCAGGCCTGCTCAGTCGGGAATCGTAGACCTCCTTAGGTTTTGGGACCCGGATAGCAACCGAGCGCGGAACTGTAAAGCCGGGTCCACATTTGTTACCGCACCGTTCTGTTACCACGGTGACAGGTCGCAGTAGCAAAACGAGATATGGTAACAAATGTGGACCCGGCTTTATGCTGCTAATCACAGCATGGGTAGTGGGAGAAGTGCAAGAGTGTGCGTGGGAACCAAGCAGGTTCGCACCATGAGACTATATACAGCTGGGCAGTAGCAAACGTTTTGGGAGTTTCCTCAATTCTGTTGTGAGACCTGTTCCGCATTACGCCCAACAAGGGGTAGTAAGCACTCAAGAAGGACAAACAAGAAGAAGACAAATTTACAATATACTGGGGAGTTATCAAATAGACTTCATAGTAGAAAACTGCAAATGACTTATGAGTTCAACACAGCTTACAAAAAAAATCAAAATTGTTTAATAATATAAGTTAAAATATTATAATAATTTGTTCAACTATTGGTGTCCTGATTTTCACTCATTTACATTGATATATGTAGGTCTTATCATTCTGACTACTAAAATAATACTGACAGCGCGATGCTCGTATTGGCTATAATCGGGGATTAAGGGTTGTTTTGATATCTCAGGGTACACAAAACTGTTTTAGTTGTGGCTTGCAACGTGGAATGGTTGAATTCAGAAAGAGGGGAGAGAATATTTTAGGACGACCGAAACTGAGAAATTTTTACCCTCAACCTCTCTTCTTTCTAGTCACTACAGTGATTCCCACTCGGTGGGTCGCGACCCCCAAGTGCGTCGTGATGTGTTTTCTGAGCCATCGCAAATGGTTATTTGGCTTTTTTTAATATTATTAAGTTAGAATTATAATCTGAAATACATATTTTTAATGTGTTTTTTTTACCTTATTAAATTTATCTTACCTTATATGAGAGGGGGGGGGGGGTCGCAGGTTATTTGAATATTATCAAAGGGGGTCACGACTCAAAAAAGGTTGGGAAACAACCTTTCTAGTCAAACTGTTCTAGTCAACACGTATTCTGCAATATTCTTTTCTTCAAAGTGAATACTATAGAAAGACAATGAGTGTCCACGGAACAACTGTCTAAATTATTCGATAAATGACATATCAAAATAAATGTATATGTAATTTCACGTGAGCCGCATATACTGTGGGGTATGACTCATGGTGAATTATTAGAAATGTCTCGCGGATTGAGTTCTAGGAACTTTTTAACTATTTAGAAAGCTTATATAACGCAGAAAGGGCGGGAATAGCGTAGTACAAGTTTTGTCACGTACTTCGTGGTTTCTCAGGAGACTCCATATTCGAGGCAACGTTGATTCCAATTTTGTGCTGTTAGTATGTCCCAAATCTAGAGAAAGTAATATTAGAAATGTATCCTTTGCATATGATGCTGTGAAACATCAGATTGTCTGATTTATACTAAAGTTTCGTTTTAAGCTGCAATATTTACATTTTACCAATTAGGTATGCAAGTTTATTCCATCAACGTCCAGATCTGTTGATTACTCTTAGTATCGACGGTCTTATTGCTACGAAATTTAACATTTCGCCACTGTCTGTCTCTCATGCACAATATCTTTATCTTGATATGTAATATAAAATTGATACTTACATATACGCGATTGTAAACGAACTATTATTTAATATGTGTATCATTATTTGGAAGCTTTATGACGAAATATTATATTTCAATAATTCCTCATACATAACATTGTAATATTCTCATAATTTACACCTGGCCCATAATATGCTTCATACGTGAAATTCTGTGATAAAAAATCCTACAGTAGTATTACATTACGTGTATTCATATTACCTTTGTTCCATTAAATTCTTTTTAAAGTCGTGCGCATAAACTCCCATTGCACACAGAAGCAGTCCATGATGCATTACCTTTTCGTTTGTTTATGCTTTACGTGAGACCTTGTCTAAAATTATACACGTGCCTGCCATATAAAATAACACAATTATTTCCTTTATTATACACGAAAAATGGTAACACGATTTAGGAGAATGTCCAGTATCTTCACATTCTCTTATCGGTGCAAAACCAACTTTTTTTTTAGTACGAAATACGCAGTATTAAAATTTACATCAATTATCTAATTTGTAAAACTTCATGTAAAACTCGAATTTTGTTAATTTATGTTTAATAATGTAATACTGTAAATTTAATAATTAGTGATTACAAAATTTAGTGTAAATAATATAGTAAAGTACCTGGTACTCTTTTCCTAACACTACACAACGAAGATAAGTGCAAAGTGTGTGACCACTAGTTCATGATTCAAGTTTAATTCTCAAAATCGTGCATGCTGTAGAGTGTAGAACATGCCAATTCTATACTTGTTATTCAAAAAGGTCTCAAAATTAATTAATTTTCGCGACCCCTTCAGAAATTCTTAGTGAGCTGTACCCCTTTCTACACAAGAATGATCACAGAAAATACATACAGGGTGTTTTAGGTTTTAGGCCAATTGTAAAATGCTTTAACCCTCGCACTACTGGACTGTGCCGGAGTCACTTGTGACCCACGCCGCCGAGTCACCAATGACTCCGGCACAGTATTCGGAGGGTTAACAGAGCGTCTCACAGGTCATTCTTAGTGACAAATGTAATATTGTTAGAAACCCTGGTATAAAGCGTTGTAGACCAATTATTATACTTTGACAATATAATGTATTTTTGTAACATTTCTAATAAAAACATTAGCTACACCTTAACAGTTTGAATGGCGCCGACGTGTTTCTCTGTTTTCGTATTTTCGTGTTTTCTGTCGACATTTTCTGGAAAGCATCAGAAGCAAACCTTTCTTGGCAAAGGCGATCGCTCGCAAAGGCTTGACCGATTTGAAGGAACATTGCTCACTTTAAAGTTTTCCGACATGATAAAATCACAAGCTCGATACGATGTAATGGACACAAGAAAGTTCGAGCTACTACTTAGTTCGTTCTACATAAGAGGTTCACTATATGGCACAACGCTCTGAATTGTGCAGCAAGTGACAAGACTGGGTTCCTGACAGATTCTCAGAGTTGGTGAAAAATGTCTTGGGGGTTTTAAAGGTCAGCTAGAAAAATAGTAGTAGGGGTAGGATAGGGCAAGCTTTAAGGAGATATTGAGAGACTACGATAACGTAAAGTTCATAGAGTACGGATGACACATTGTTGTCGGTGTTGTAACGTCCGGAATCGTTGCTCCTGGATGAGAAGGGATCTTGCCCCGGGGCATCCGGTGTACCGGCAATCCCTAAGGCCGATTACGCGCAATGGAGGTACTATGCGGAGCAGGTAGATTGGCGTTTTAAGTATCGAGGAGGAAAAGAAGAGGTGGTGGCCCGTTTCGTCGTCTTGGGACTGGTCAGCTAGACATCAGAGGAGGCCGAGAGAAACAGGGTTGCTAGGGAAGTGTAATCCAGTGTTACCGAGAAATACCCGCGCAGTGGCAAGATGTCAATGGAGGGGGAACACCTGCGCAGTGGTGATATATGTGTGCGTGAGATGCCACGATGGGTAACGAACTGATGCCAGCGCCAAGCTGACAATAAAGGTGCTCGACCTGGGTTGCGAGACGGTTCAGTACGCCGTACTGGTATATATGACGTCACTTGGCTTGACTTAGCGTTGGTATGACGTCACGACGTCATCAACCAAATATAAGTGTTCCCCTTTTCCTACGCCCGACATTCTTCTCCACCGCCATTTATTCAGTACGCCTGGCAACCCTGTTCTCGACGCTGGTTTAGTCGTGGCCAGAGATGGGCATAATCTAGATAAAAATCGAATGAAATAACTTTTCAAATAAAGTTAGCTTAATTCGGAGCGCCAAGGATGAAGCTGGTTTATTCGAAGTCAAAGATAAATCTACGTACATAACATCCTACATAATTAGGTACATTACTATAATGCAACCAGTCAGTACACAACCAGTTAGTTACTAGTGCACATCCAGTTTTGTTATCTAGGATGGATGTACCAGTAAATGAACACGTGCCAGTGAATGGAATAAGCAACTAATTTAATGGAATGGAATAAGCAACTAATTAATTAGAGACTTCTTTTAATTTCTTGCTTCGTATTCAAACAATTTTTGCAGCACGTGGAATCTTAAGTCTCTAGATCTTAAGAATCTAGCCTTAAGTGTTCATTTATTGGTGCGTTTACCCTACATAAGCATGTAGTACACATTACTCTACTGCGCGCAACACATCACACCAGAATCATTCAGTCACTCTAATTAATAAAGTTAGTTATACAATAATACGATTTATATAATCTTCAAGCTTACGCTACTCATGCAATATTAATCTGGTGTGTGAGATACACGGAGAAGGAACGCAAATCCGTCTCTAGCATTACGCGCACGCAACAATGTGAATAATTCATGTAACCACATTACACGTTTCTGTCATTAAACCAAAGTGCACTGCTGGAAAACTAACGGGGACTGGTGAAAATGTGTGTAGAAGTTTTTATCGTTAGGAATCCTAAATTCCATTTATCGTTAAATAAATTTTAATGCAAAATAAGTTCAAGATATACGGGGCAATCTAAAAAGGGAATAGAAAAATTTAGGAGCATGCATTATCGACAGAAGTGGACAGAAAAATGTACACACGATATGTGCGCATATTATTTCTGGGTGTTTTATGCAGGAATCTTGAAAATATTTCACTACTCACATTCGTCAATATATTTTGACATTTGCTCGGAGAAAATGGTCATACTGCTTGTTTACTACAATAAATGAAACATTTATTCCCATTTCAGATCGCACTATATCAACTGGGATATTGGGTAAACAATAAAATTCGCCCATTGGTAGGACATAGAATACACTGTTAAAAGAAAATTTCTTTCCAACTTTTATGCCACCATGGCCAACATAGACATTTATACTGTAGGTATACATTGAATTTTATGTCCCTTGGAATCTCCCTAGCACAAAGACAATTTAACTTTTTACTATCTCACTCTACGCGTGAAATATATTGTAATAAAGGTGCCACATATTTATCACCACTAGTAACAAAAATGATATTGAACAGCTACTAAGTCATATATCTATATATATCAGTGCCGTCTTATCGTTTTCGGGGGCCCTGAGGCGAGCTCCATATGGGGTCCCCTAAATTATTCTAAATTAAACAAAATAAAAAATACTGCGCTAACACGCGAAGTGAAAAAATAAATAATATTAAATGTGAGGTGCATTCCACGAGAAAAGGGCCCCATTTTAAAATCTAAATTTTGGTGTACCTATACGTTATTTTCGTTCCGTCACAGTTGGAGGGCCCATTTCCAATTCTTTTCTAGCTTTTTACAACCCTTTGTTTTAATTTTCCAAATTATCAGGGGCCCCCTGAGCTCCAGGCTCTGAGGCGGCTGCCTCATTGGTCTCTATGTTAAGACTTAAAATATATATATATATATATAAAATCCAAGAGTACATTTGTATGTATGTATGTATCAATGTTTGTTAGGTAAAGGCTTCTATACCACTGGACGGATTATTTTGTGGTTTCCATCGTTTTGTACAGCATTTCTTGAGGAAAGTTTTGGTGTGTGGAACATTAATGTATGACAAAAGGAAGCCAAGCAGTGACGATTTTAGTGAACCATTCCTCGAGAATACTCTCCGGCATTGTGGGGGCCGCATGTATTCGCAGTCCGTCCAGTAGTTAGTGGTAAGTCAGGTTGATTCTTCACTTATTCGGTGAGACGACAAGAGACTACAAGAAGATAAATTTTCTACACGTATTGTGACATATTAACTCTACAAGAAATATCCTATAACGAATTGATGGATTGTGATGCGGGTTGCACCGTTTATAGAGCATTCCTCGAGGAATTTTTAGGTGTATGAAGCATTAACCTATGCCGAAAGGAAGCCGAGCAGTGACGATTTTAGTGAAGCATTCCTCGAAAATGCTCTATGACAGGGCTGTCGAACCTCCCCACTCCGAGAGCCGCACGAGTCGGGCCCCCGGTCAGCTGGTTCCCCCACTTATTTTTCTCCAGGAGTTGCACGAGCCCCGGCAGGGGGAGAGTGCGGCACCCGGCGGAGAAATTCATCAGAGTGAAGTAGGTGTGGAGGGGGACGTTCTCTGACGGCTCTAAAGAGCAGGCCAAAGGGGGAAGGAACCACTGCGGCACCCGCACCGTACCCTAACCCCAAGCCGGTTAACCAGGGAAGGTTACTGTAACCAATACCAACCACGAGAGAACGGTTTCTAAATTCGAGAAAGAGCGGGTTAGCCCGCTCGTAGCGGGTTACTAGTAACATAAGGCAGTCTAGTCTAGACAGCTACTTAAGGGGATACATACACTGGTCATCCGGCCGAAAAATTGAGCAATCTTTATAAATTTTTTACTGAATAAACCATAGTTGTAACCATATTTTCAAATGGTAATCAATTTGATTTCAATACCAGACACTCCTTAGTACAGTGATGCGTGCACGTGAAAATAATAAAATTGTGAAGTTAAGGATTAAGTTGACAGCGCCGAATTCGTGATTGTCTGCCGAGAGTGCGGGTTTACAACTCTGTTGTTCGGTGCTTCGGTGGTATCGCGCAGACGAAACCGACTCACAGTGTTGCGGCACGTGCTCAAAAAGCAAAAATTTGAGTTTTGAAATTTTGTATTTCATTTCATGGAATTAATAGTAAACAGTCCTCTGATATAAGAACATCATAACTTAGTAGCATAAATAACGGATTTAAGGTTAGTAAGTACATTCAAAGTCGAATAACCAAACGCAAGCTGCCATAAACTACACATAGGAAATATTTACTCACTCTATTTTTGTTGTATTTATAAGTTTTTACTTTCTTTCTTTTTGGAAAATAAGCAAAATATATCCCTTTTTCGTTTTAATAATTAAAAATTCTTGCATTTAAAGTTATGGATACATACCAGTGGCTCAAATTATTACCTTTTTTGTCGCATCTTCTAAATTCTGGAGAGAATTTAAAAAAAAAACGAAACATATCGGTTTTGTCATTTTTTGACTATAATTAGTTCTTTTTATGCCCTTTAATTTGGTATTAATTTTATCTGCTCCCGAGTGCCCCCACATAAGAAAAAATACACATAATAAAACGAAAAAACTAGGCAAACCTGTGCTGGAATATTTATTTTAAAAGACACTGAGCTTTGAATTCCTTCAGATTCAACTGATAGTGATGAAGATGTATAATAAGAACTGAATAATTTAAAATTTATTATCAATACGAATTATTTAAAAAATTAATTTTATATTTTTATAATTCTTTCATATGTTTGTTATTAATTTGTGTTTAAATCTATTTAAAAAAATATATTTTTTATTTGTTTTACTTTTATTATGTACAAAAATATATTTTAATGAATTATTTTATGTTAAAAATTAATTTTTTGGGGTATAAATATGATTAACATATCAATAACGTGTAAATAACTGTATCTTAATGGAAATTTGATTTTTTATTTTTTTTCTCTATATACTCGTTACACTGTGCGACTGTTGAAAAGATTTCGGGACCTTTTGTCTAAAGGTGTCGAAAATATTCGAATGCTAGAAAATATTAAAGAATGGAAGCTATACACTAATAGTACCTACATGCTGTACAGCGTTTAATATTGCTGCGGCATTCAATAGATTTTCACCAAGTTCCGGTGTAAACAGGGAACAAAATATTTTGGAATATTGGGATAAACACAGATTTTCCGAACTACGAATACTTTCAAATATTGTACACGCAGTTCCAGCAACTCAAGTGTCCGTGGAAAGATTATTTTCAGATCTCAAATTTATACTGATATTTATTGTATATACGACTTACTTAAATCTACACACGGGATTTTGAAAATTTGCATTACCGTCTCAGATGAAAAGTTGAAAAAAACAACTTCACTATTTTCTTCGCTACTCCGTCCAGTTACAATTTATTCCAAAACAACGTAACACATCATCTGGTAAAGTAATGATTCTAGCTTTTTAAAAAACCTCATGTCGATTTGGACCAATTTTAAAAAAATTATTCAGTTTTAAAGGGCGTTCGAATACTTTCGTGAGCCAGTGTATGTTTGACTTGTCTTAAGTAGCTGGCCAGACTAGACTATCTTATGCCACTAAGGTCGGGTTCAGATATATTGGCCGGTGAGTTCGCTTTCGCGAGCAGCGCGCGAGGAGAAATCAGCCACCTCCACCTGACGACCGTGGATTGGCAGTTCAAGTTGCTAGGCCCCCGAAGGGTATGATGGGGTAACGGGAACGCTGCGCGACTCCGCCTGAACGAAACCGTGTGGCTGTTGTTTATTCTAACAAGAACGTAGAGAAAAGGAGCACCGAGGCAGGCAACCGGTGTGGTGGGAGAATACCCCTCACGAAACTCACCGGCCAATATATCTGAACCCGACCTTAGTAACCCGCTCCGAACGGGTAACTCCGCATTTTCTAGAATTTAGGAACCGTCCCCTCGTTGTTAGTATGGGTTACAGTAAACTTTCCTAGTTAACCGTGTTTGGGTTGGTGAAAATGCTGAATATTATTAAGGAAGTTCATAAAAAAAATGTTAATATACAACCCATACGAAGGTTACTTATACGTTATTTAAAAAAATGAGGTCAGTTCGTCAATAATTAGCAACAATAATTCCAATAAAACTAAAATATCTTGATAAATATACCAAAGAAAGTGCAAAAGTATTTGTAAATTTGCACCCATGATATTCTGTGTAACAAATACTGTTCACAAAGTGTTATACATTCCTGTGAAATTAAAAAATATTTTGGCAACCTTCCAATCGGCCAATTAGGTGGAGAGACCCGAGAAGCCAGAAATCATATTTTTAAAAACTATAGAAAAAATTGTAGCTCAAAATATTCCCCTCGCAATACAAACGAAGATGTTTTAAACTTTATATCGATTTCTTCAGATCCAGTAATACATAGTTTTCTATCTTTGACAAGAGAAAACCAAAAAACTTTTTTATACAGTACCTTAATAAGATTCAACATATTGATTGGAAAAAATAGCAATTTGAATTTGTTCTCTATTTCTTGGGATTGAGGCCCACAGTGCATCGGGACAAAAACGGGCTGAGAGCGAAGCGAAAATTCATTTGTTGTGTACACTTGGTAATTTCATATTTTCGCAAAAACTATTACCAGATTTCTAAAGGACAATAAAGAATTTGGTACCGCCATTAAGAATTGTAGGCATTCTTCAGTCTGAGTTAAACCGTATATTGCTCTGTCGATGGTTAGTAAATACGATGAGTTCAGACCCGCAGGTACCGTTGTTAACCGCCAACTCGCGGGACAATACAGCCATAAACCGCGACCCTGGCCAGATACTCTGGCCGATCAGCCTAATTAATTTTTGGGGCCCAGATATGGCATTTTCCTCCTCTCCTTCGTCAAGAGGGAGAGGGTTCCTTCTCCGCCGACGAATTCACAGAGGGAAGGCCCCTCCCCCCACTTCGAGGAACGGTGTTTCCAATGTGTGTTTCATAATTATATTAGAACAACAGTTCGCGGGTTAGTCTACGGTACTAAGGTCGGTATCAGATATATTGGCCGGTGAGTTCGTTTTCGCGAGGAGTGATCGAGGGGAAATCAGCCACCACCATCTGACGATCGTGGATTTGTCAATTGGAGATTCGTGGCCCTCGCAAGTTATGGTGGGGTAACGCGAACGCTGCTCGGCTCCACGTGAACCTAGCTGTTTGGCTGTTATTTATTCTTAGCCTAATAGTTGTGTACGTTACGAAGCTATGCGTAGACCAATACGAGATGAAGCTATCGAGAAAGAATCAATGTTCTGACCAATAATGCTCCTGAATTTTTTCGGAGCTAACGCACACCTATTCTGATGTGTGTATTTCTACGTTGACAGCTCGATTTGGCCTACACGCCAGAAGCTTGGCACTATCCCCACCACTTCTGGTTCACTTTTGTTCTGCCAAGGCGAGAGCGAGATCGAACGAGAGCGAGTCAGAAAACGTTGATAAAAGGAGCACCGAGGCAGGCAAACTGTGTGGTGGGGGTATACCCTTCACGAAACTCACCGGCCGATATATCCGATACCGACTTTAGGTACCGAACGCGGTAAGGGTACGGGTTACAATTCAACACCCCTGCTCTATGGGGTGGTAGGGGCCGCATCACAGTCCGGCCAGTGGCTCTCAAGATTAAACAGCCCGGACAAAGAGACAGACGCCTACCGGGGACTTTATTTTATACTATGTAGAGATATATGTAAGCAATGGGCAATGATGTATGTGTAAGTAAGCACTGCCTAATAATTAATGGAGGCGCTAGTTAATTTTAAAATATTAATGCTGATGTTATAGATACATATAAGGAGCCCGGTCAACGCCGAGTACTTTAAGCTAGTTATGCATAAAACTCAGAAGAATTTTATTCTTGTTTCAGCTAAAACTACCTGCACGCATACATATGTATGTCATCCGTTTAATTACGACACTCCTTTCCAATCTTACAATTTCTTGTTAACCAGTGCACAGTCTCTCGCAGCACTACTTTAATCTCGTTTCACCCGATAACTATTGCAAAAGAGACGCGAACGAAGTAAGTGTTGCCCGCGAGGCATTATGAACATTTTCCACGCTTTGCTGTTCACGCGTCTAAAGGCCGCCACACACGGTCCAGTCGGCCTGTCAGGTCTGCCTGCGCAGGCAGGCCTGTGCAAGTCGGCTGGACCGTGTGGATGCACTACGCCGTCCGGCCGGCCTGCGCAGGCCAGCCTGTGCAGGCCGGCCTGACGCCACACAGTGGTCGGGATAGGGATAGTTAGTGACATTCATTGTTGTATAATTTTTAAACTATAAAAGATATCGGAATGGCGCCAAAAAACATAAAATGAAAAAATGATTCCTTTCTAATGATTTATAATTGAATATATTGTACGTCCATTTAATGTTGTTTTTTCAATTTTTTCAACTTAATTGTTATAAAAAATTTTGAAAACTGTATATTTAGGAGTTTATTTAATGGTCTTTAAGCGATTTAAATCGCTTGTTGGGAAAAGTTTTAGTTTCCGATTATAAGGAAAAACCAAATAGTACTCTTAGAAATTGTGACGAAATCTGCAGTTTAGTTAAACATTAGTATTCATTTATTCAACGGATTTATTCATTTCAGCGTATTAAGAAATTCGTTATTCTTTATCGTATCGATATGGAAGTGATACCGATGGATTCCTTATGTTTTTCCGATGAAATTCATGCAAAGTTTCATGTAAATCGGACTATTTTTAACAAATTCAGCTGGAAATTATATAATTCTTTAATTATTGCTGGAAATTATATAATTATATAGTTATTGTTGTTAGTTTCATTGGCGAAACATAAGGAATCGATAGGCGTCGTTTTCGCAATGATATGATGAGAAATGCGGAAATCCTGGACATTTCTGATTTTTTAATGGATTCCAACACTTTCGAAAATCGAGAGCCATCAAATTCGGTGAAGCAATGGAGAATCCTGTCCTCGCCACGGGGTACCAGGCGGCATCTCTTTGACTGGCGTCGCTGGAGAATCACCCTGTAGTATACATTCAGTAGATTTCGGTAGGAGAAAGTTTATTTTTCCAGCGCGATAAGGACTGTGCAGGCAGGCTGGAGCAAATTCGAAAAACGATTCGGTCGGCCTGAGGCCGCGACCAGATCTGAACCGAACGCCACTTGAGACTCCCTATTCTCCATTGCAGCGTAGTAAGAAATTCATCATTCTTTATCGTATCGATATGAAAGTGGTATCAATAGATTCCTGGCGTTCTCCCGATTAAAATCATAACAAATTTCATGCAAATTGAACTACTTTTACACAAGCAATTTGTATTCCTTATGTAAAAGTAGTCCGATTTACATGAAATTTGGTATGATTTTCATCAGAAAAACATAAGGAATCCACTGGTGCCGCTTTCATATCGATACGATAAAGAACGAAGAATTTCTTACTGCGCTAAAATGAATATTTCACATTTTCACCCTCGACTGCGGGGGTCGACCTCACTTCGCTACGTTCACCCGCGGATTCATACCTGTTTCAGAAAAAAATGATTATTTATTCTTCATCGTATCGATATGGAAGTGATGCCGATGGATTCCTTATGTTTTTTTAGATGAAAATCATACAAAATTTTATGTAAATCGGACTATTATTAACGAAATTAGCTCGAGGTTATAGGAATTAATTTTTCATGGAATTTCCTTCATTATTTTCCGTGAGAACACTCATGGATCGCCGATTCGCGAGCCTGGGCGATCCTGAGCGAGCCCGTTCGGCTCGCCGATCCACGTGCCGTCTGATTTCACCGGAAGACTGTCGAGCGTCAGTTCTGCAACTACCAATCGTGACTGCACCAAGTGCTTCGTGAAATTCAAAGAGTGTGGTGATCAATTATTAGTATTAGAACAGAAAATGACATCGTCACTTTCTGCTAGACAGAAAAAATGCATAGAGGATTTTTTTATCAATTTATAGAAGTGAACCATGCCTATGCAAAACGAATACTGAAGAGTATCGTAATCGTGACCTCAGAGCTACTGCGTATTTAAAATTAGTCAATTAGTTAAAAGAAATCCAGCCATCCAGCACCAGAAAAAGTGTGGTCAGAAGAATCAACAACATGCACAGCGCCTGTCGGAAGGAGTTGAAAAAAATAAAGGCCTCGACGAGGACAGGAGCGGGTGCAGACGAAAGGAGCGACGACGAAACCGGGATCGAGGTAAGTTAAATAAAATAATTTTTTTTATGCATATTATATTTGAAAAATGTGCACATTATATACAAAGTAAATAATTGTAAATTTTAGATACAGTTGTGTAGGGCCATTCCACGTGAAATCGGACAATTTTCGGAGTAACATTTCGGTTGTTGGTGAAACTTGAATATGTTGTAGTCTTTAATGATATATAACCGTATCTCGAAGAATATTTAAAAAATTTAAAAATTGTTGATCTTACAGGTTTTTGAAATATAGACCTGATCTTTTTTATTCAACTGTCTACATATCTAATATTTTGAATCTATTTCTTTCATTCCACACCTACTGTGGCCTTGAAGGCCATGTGTGCTACATAGTTGAATTTGTCTTGATAAATTCGAAAATCGAATTCGAAACTCGAAAAAATATATTACATTTTATTTAATAAAACTGAAGCTCACCGTCATTTCGCGCAAAATAATCCGAACACAAAAAATTGACATTACGTATTATGTTGGGTATAAAAAAGAGTACAAGTTCTCTGTTTTCATTTTTTCTCCAAATACATAACATTTGCAAGAACATTGTATAAAAATGGCAGGTATAGCCGCCTGGCCACTGTTTGTACTGCAAGGCTGAGCCAGACGAGCTGCTGTGCTTCGATGCAGCGTCACATTGAATTAATTTTCATTTGGCCAATTTTAAAGTGTCCTTAGTTTTGAAAACGTGTCCATTTTTATTAAGTACTCTTATGTCTCCACTGTAACCTCCCAAAAGCTCATTTCTATCAGTTTCGCAGTTCAAGATTTATAATTTATTGGAAAAAGGTCACCTTTATATTTCAAAGAGATGTAAGATCCGCAATTTTTAAAATTTTGGAAAATCCTTCGAGATACCATTATATATCATTAAAGACCCAACACTAACCCAACACTAACCCAACACTAACCCAACACTAACCCAACAACATATTCAAGTTTGACCAACATCCGAAATGTTACTACGAAAAGTGTCCGATTTCGCGTCGAATGAAACAGCAAATGGTTACAATATATGCGTTAAATTTAATGAACGAAGTTATTTTGCCATGGAACTTCACCTTCATTTACAAAATAATTTATAAAATCTTCTCTCACTTTTTTCGCATCATTAGCCGTATTGCCTGGGTTTCTTGGATTCAAACTTTCCATAGTAGAATGGCTTGTATGAAACCCCGACACAGTAGTCCCATCTTCCGTATTTTCTCGATCAAAAGAATCTGGAGGTGAGTACGAATTCGGCACCGATTTTATTAAAAAATTGTGTAATACACAACTTGCCATTACGACAGAATCAATGTTTTCTGGTCCTATATTAATTTGCGTGTGAAAAATTCTAAATCGTGATGCCATGATGCCAAACGCGTTTTCAACAATACGTCTCGCACGCGATACGCGGTAATTGTATATTTTTCTTGTTTGGCAAATTAAATCTGCTTGTCGAAACGGTTTTAGCATGTCCACTCTCAACGGAAAGGCATCATCAGCTACAAAAACGTAGGGCAAACTCCTAGAAGTGTTTCTGATGATCTCTGCAGTGGGGATCCTCAAGAGCTTGTTCTGAAGTTTTTCAAAAAATTTTGTATTTTGAAGAACACCTCCATCAGAAACTCTGCCGTTTGTTCCAAAATCGCACATGAGGAATTGATAATTTGCATCCACTATTGCTAATAGCACCATGCTGTGTCGACCTTTGTAATTATAGAATTCGGTCCCGCTTCCATTTGGAGGAATAATTTCAATGTGTTTTCCATCAATTGCTCCAAGACAATGTGGAAAGTTCCACCTTTCTTCAAAAACGTTGGCTACATTCCTCCATTCTTCTGTTGTTCGTGGAAACTAAAAACAAAAATATTATTGTTTCAGGAACACGCAGTGCAAAATACCGTGGAAGGACCACCACCATCTGTATCACAAAATCCGGATGGTTGTATCGCGGATGTCGGGGAATCCTCCAACTTGCAAATGGATGAATTCGTATATTTGACAAAAAGAAATGTGTAAATGTCCGAAAAGTTGGTCAATCCATCTAAACCCAAAGCAACTACCGATCATAGTTTTTGGCAAATATCCCCAAACTAAAGTCGAGCGACGGCAACATGTATAGGAAAAAGTTGTTTAGAAACATCCCCGACAACATACTCCAGATCATCGAAATCGGTCAAGACTGCTCTTTTGTAAATAATTACCCAATTACGTAACGCAATAAATGTGATTAAATTAAAATATGGTCATTTTCCTTACCTTCAAATAATCCTTGTGTAGAACTTTATAGAGAGCATCACATGTTTCAGGTATAATATAGGAAAGAGCCTGAGGTGATATTACTGTAGTAAATTTGAGATCTTCGTAACTTCTTCCAGTCGCAAGATATCTCAACGTGGCAGTTAATCTCTCGTGCGGTGAGATGGCGTCTCTCATATTTGTATTTTGCTTTTGAATGAAGGGAGTGACTAAAGAAAGTAGCCTTAAGTATGTTTCTTCATTCATCCGTAAATAATTGTGCCAATCTTTAGGCGCAAAATGCAATTCCTTTAATAAATTCACGTGTGAATAGCGTTCCCTTTTTTTTTAACCATTCTTTGCACCACACACTTCGTTCTATTTTCCGTTTGGAACAATTTTTTGTTGCTAATAATAAGCCTACTACAGCTAAAGCGTCGTCTGTCGATGTCATGGTCGGCTGACAAAACTGTGAATACTGTAGGGCTGTTCCAGTCAGTGATGCCAGAACCGTGATGACACTCCACGACCAAGCGTACCCTGTAAGGTACCGACACACGCGTGAAAGATTGTTCTTCCTCTTGGGGTTGTAAAGCCCAAGAGACTCCGTTGTACGCGATGTTGATATCTTCATCACTCGCGAAATTATCCTTGAGTGACTATTAAATTACTCAAGTCCGAACGATGACTTGAGTAAGAATTGTTCGATGGTAGTCTTAGTCACGAATGTTTGACTAGATCCACGTTACGTTCCGATCGTTGACGTGTCGATCGAGGTCAAAACGAAAGAATCCACGTTACGGATCCACGTTACGTTCCGATCGTTGAAGTGTCGATCGAGGTCAAAACGAGAGAATCCACGTTATGGATCCACGTTACGTTCCGATCGTTGAATTGTTCGCTCGAGAGATCGTTGACTTCTGTCACCTCTCGCTTTTCGACGTCGAAGGTAGACAAGATATCAGACCTTTGGGAGGTGACAAATTCCTGATTGGCTAGTTTTTCCTCGAAGAGGAGGAAACTTCCTTCCGCGATTTCGGTGGTGGAGGAGGAAGGCGTCTCCTTCTTCGTGACGTAGCAGAGGAAAAACCTGACATCTGGCTAACAAACCTAGCTAGGTTGTTCGGGCAGAGCGTTTAGTCAGGGTCGCGGTTTATGACCGTATTGTTCCGTGAGTCAGCGGTGGAGGACGGTAGGTACCGGTCCGAGGTAACCGTGTACCCTCGCTGACAGAGTGATTTAACGGATTATGTCAGGACAGAAGTAGTCGAAAATACCAGAAAAAACGGCACGATGTCGATTGCCTCTTAGTCATATGGCAGGAAAATGGTTCCCAACGAACGTTTCGAGAACGAGCAATTGCCCACCGTAAAGGACTTGAATTTTCGCCTCGCCCTGGACCCGCTTTTGTCTGGTAGGACGGAACATACCCCCCCCCCCCCTCAATTTACAAAATATTTTCGATGCTTGATTTGTTATTAAAGATGCGATCCCCTTCTGACTTGTACCGCACCACTACAAGTTGTACTTCGAAAATGTTTTGTAAATTAATACTTTTCTAATCTTTAGTCTTCTGAGAATATAGGAAGAGAAATTAGAGAATAAATAAAGAAAAAAGTAGAATATCCGCACCGGGATTTGAACTCTTGACTTTTTGCTTGCAACCCAAACGCTTCGATGTCGGGAAAACGAATTCTCGCCGGAGAGCGCCGGCCAGGCAGCGCGTACGGCACACGTACGGCTCAAAGAGCCGAGCTGAGCCGAGCCGAGTGCCTGTAAAAACCAGGGATTGAAACGGTTCCGAAAATAACTGTTTCAAACAGTTATATATCGGTTCTGACTGAAACAGTTATGAAGAACCGATATTCTGAATAACTGTTATAAGGAACCGAAATTTCTGAGTATATCGATTTCGGTTACGGTTCTATAACCGATATTATATCGGTTATAACGGTTCTAGAACCGTTATTTTTTCGGTTCTATATCGGTTCTAAAACGGTTCTGGAATTGATTCTCGCATCGGTTTTATAGGAATTGAAATAAGTAGATATTACGCTTACAGATTACTGCATATTAAGAATTTATTTTCAAGAAATATTGCTAAGAAATTCAATTATCTATAATTTTGTTACGGTTTAAGCGAATTACTAATATATCATTAACTAGGTTTCCGTTCATTCTTGAGCGATGCGGAGATAAAATAAATTTCAATGCCGAAAATAAACGCTCCACGCTTACTTGCGTTGGTGGTACAGCTAAAAGTACTTCCGCTAATTTGTATAATTCGGATGTATTTTTATTATTCCAGTACGACAAAATATCAGTGGACGATTTTAATCGCGGTTCTTTCAGGAAGTCGTCTAACTTATTTTCAACCGAACAGTGCGACGTACTATTTCTGGATTTAGTTTGTCCACGGACTGCTTCTGCATCCTTTAACAAACTTTCAAATTCATCTTCTTCTACTATATGAGATGTATCCTGAATTATACAACTGTTGTCTTCATTCGATGCTTTTTCCGTTTCTATACATAGTTGCTCTATTCTGGTGTATGTGTTTAATAGACAATCTTTAGCAGCACGAATTTGTGCATCTGTTAAAATGACATTGTATCGAGGGTCCATGTATATTGCAGCTAAAACAATTTCGCTTTCAAATAATGCGGATTCTCGCCTCTTTATGTTATTAACAAATTCAGTTGCAAATTCGGTGTTTTTTTTTTGACTTCCATAAGGCATCGCTGCCAAATTTCGTATAAATCACCGAGTAATAATAACTCGCTTTGTAAACGCTTCGTTGCGATTCGTGCGGGTTTGAGTACATTAATTAATTCAATCATCTTAGCCCATACTGATTCTGATAGTTTTAAATCATTGTCCTTGATTTGTTCACAATATTCTTTTAATTCTAATAATCTTTGAAGCATATCAAACGTTGAATGCCACCTTGTTACACAATCAAGCATTGCACTTTTTGCACGCACTGCCAACAAAGTGGACTTTAAAAGAGGTGTGCGTAATTTTTTTAGCACTTTCCTAACTTTTTCCACAATTTCCAAAACTTCTTGTTTTTTTAACAAATCGCTAACAGCTAATTCTAGCGTATGAGCTGCACATCTAATTGTCTTAATTGTAAAATCAGGTGTTATTAGAAATTCGTTATCAATTATTTCAGTAGAGTCGTTATTATAATCGCAATGCTCGGAATTGATTAAAACATCTGTTATTTCCGATCCTGTAATTTCATCTGCATTATTTTCATCATCAAGATTATCGCACTCATCGTCTTCTTCATTTAAAATTTTTACAGTTTTTAGCATATTTGCCGTGTCACCGTGTATATCTGTTTCGTTGTAATTCCACATGTACTACATGTATGCGTAATAATATTTTTTAAATATTCGGCACTATGTCTTTCAAAAAGTTCAACAACTCCTAACGTACGAATATGTATTTTGCCATCTTTCATGAATTGAATGTTGATGCCAAGAAAAGATCTGCCCAAGCACGTAGCACCATCCACTTTCAGAGATACCAACTTGCCTTTTATTTCTCCTTTAATTTTCATTTTTACATTAATTGCTTCTTCAGCAATTGCGTCATGTACTTTGTGTGAATTAATTGTTTCTTTTTGTGAAGGTATCGTATTAATAATATCTTGAAATGCGGCGTCATCTATTAAGGAAAATGGTCTGCCATGGATAGTTATCAATCTAACACAAGCATCCATTAAGTCAAATTTTGGTTTTTTAATATTTTTGTTCGCAGTATTCTGAACATTAGTGGCACTTCTCTTATATCCTTCTTTTTCAAGCATAACCATGGTAAATTCGTTTGGATGGTTAAGTTCTAAATGTTTTTGCAAATTTGTGGAATGGTCCTAAAAATATGTATTTTTCATTTAAAATAATAAAATAAAAACATAAACATATCGATGTCGTAGGAAAATGGTAAAATCAGCCATTTTGTATTTCTAGCATTTTGAAAAAGCGGCTGAAATCTAGACTCTTTGTAGATAGCCTTTTTGTTGTCTAATATTTCCATTACATTAAGGCTGAAAGCATCCAGCTGTATTACAAAAATTCTATGATTACTCATTGTCAATCTAATTGAGATAAAATGGGTCTCGTTACAAAAGCTTTTTGTAAAAGGGCTAGAAATTTTGCACAAAGGCTGAGATTTTACAATTGTGTGCGACATAAACAAAAATGTAACTACGTGTTGAAAATATACACGTTAATTATACACACCAAAATTGTTGAAGAGCAGTCTTCAATTACACATTGTAGTTTCTTTCCGTCATCAGAGATTTTAAAATATTTTCGAACGATGTCGCACTTCTTTCTACCCATTATAATAATTGTTTTTTTTTAAATTTTCATTGGATTATAATTACTCTTAACACTAAAATACACCCTAATTCGTTTGTATTTACTAACACTAGCACTAGTGTTAGTGTTTACTAACACTAACTATTTATTAATTTTATGATATAATATATTTATAGTTATTATTACTAATATTAATAAAATAATTACTACCGACTACTAATTTTATAATTATTATTAGAATTTCTAATTGGAACTAAATGGAACTTGTGTATCCTGCGACAACCAAATCGGAAATGATGTTTCTATTTCATCGTACTGTTTCAACTCTCGGATGGCCGTGCATGGGTTTCTTTTGTCAAGAGCTTTTCGAAACATCTCAACTCGCGATGATTGGCTTAAGCTAAAAATTGTTTACGTTAGGCCCGTTTCAGAGTTCAGCGGAGCAAATTACCTATACATTGTATTGAAGCATTCGTCCGCATCCGCGCCACATTATTACTTTGAAACAAACGCAAGTTTTCACACTTTCACAGTCAAGCGGATTCCGCCACGGAGTAATAAACAGCTACACATCAAAACATTGACGTAAATACGTTACTGAGATGATGGTTAAAGCAAGAATAGACGTCTGCGTTCGAATTGCATTGACAAAATAAATCCATGCACAGCCATCGGAGAGTTAACACATATAACAATTTCGTAGGAGCAATATAAGAATCAATTTACGAACGGAAATAAACCGACTCCAGAACCGTTTTAGAACCGATATAGAACCGAAAAAATAACGGTTCTAGAACCGTTATAACCGATATAATATCGGTTATAGAACCGTAACCGAAATCGATATACTCAGAAATTTCGGTTCCTTATAACAGTTATCCAGAATATCGGTTCTTCATAACTGTTTCAAGAACCGAAACCGATATCATAACTGTTTTAAACCCCTGGTAAAAACCCATCGGCCGCGAGAACCGAGGAGATCGAATTTTTCCGAGCGGCCCGAAAGAAACCGGGCGGCTTGGAAAGAAGGGAGCCGGCCCAATGAACTTCGAGCAGATCGAAAACTATTTGTCCGATTTATTTGAAACTTGGTACATATATTCTTCATGGTATTATTTCAAATGTAGCATATCATTTTTTTTATGCGATAACCGATTCGTATATAATAAATTTTTTAAATTTGCTTTGTCAGGTAAAAAATTAATAGTGGTATTCATCTTGCTCTCTTTTGTACAATAATTTTTATTCTTCTCAAATCCGTATGCTAATTGTCTTCCTTTACGAGTCACCTTATCCGTGCGGATTTAGCTACAGGTACAGGTAAAACGGCCTTTCGCCCCTACGTCGGAGGACCTATGCGAATATATACTACTACCAATAAAATAATAAAACGTTTCGTACCGACCGTAGCAAAGTATAATGACTTGCCACGCTTATTTCTTAAGGTCCTCCGCTGAATTGTACGTGTCTTGTATTTTTTTCACCGAAGTAATTAAACTAGGGCTGTTCGGGTGCTTGAATATTCGGGCGGCTTGAAATTCGCACCGAGCCGGGACTCGGTTTTCGAGCCGAGCCGGGTACCCGTAAAAATCGGACGGCCCGAAAAATCCGGGTAGTTCGAATTTGTTTCGAGCGGCTTGAAAAATTCGGGTAGTCCGAATCGTTTCGGGCCGCCCGGAAGAACCGGATAGCCCGAATTATTTCGGGCCGCTCGAAAGAAAGTGCTAGCTCGAATTGTTTCGGGTGGCTCGGAAAATCCGTTCGCCTTGAATGTGATTCGAGCAGTTCGACTATGTTGATATCTCGAAAACGTATCCGTAGAAAATCTTTTAGACCTTATTTTGGGAATCAGCGGCCTATTTTACATAAGAAAAAAATAATGGCATCTGCTGCGCAAAATGGCTGTAAACTAGTGTTATTTTCAATTGTTATCGAATATTTCTATTTAACGTTTGCATTTTATTTATTCGCATTATTGATAACCATCATTTACATCCCAGTAGAAAAATATTTCTTAAAATATTCCGTACCGTTCGAAATATTTCACGTACTCAACATAGTCGAACTGCTCGAACCACCATTCAAGGCGTACGGATTTTCCGAGCCACCCGAAACAATTCGAGCTAGCCCTTTCTTTCGAGCGGCCCGGAACAATTGAAGGGTTGGATGCAATAAGGGGACTAGCGCTTGGAAATTGGAAAAATAATTGTCCAAACGCAAAGAAAGATTGGTAAATTAAATGTTATTAAATTGCATTTCTAAAAATAAAGTGTTGTAAAGCTCGTCACGACACACATTTTTTCTATTTACAGTTTGTTTATCCAATCATTACTATTCGAGTTAAAAATTATAAACAAAAAATTTTTCATCGCCCGAAATCATTATTTCTTTAAACTTAAATTGCGATAATTTGAGTAAATATTAAGGGATCGTTATGGGACTTGAAACATAACTTCAGAAAACTCTAGCGAAGCCGTAAAATGTATGCACAAAAACCTTATGTTAAAAAATGTAATAATATTTAATTAAGAAGTAATACTGGACATAACCCATGTTTTTCAACGTTCGCCGTTAAAAAGTATCGAGGCAATTTTGAGGTACATACAACTTGCAGCGACAAAGTTTTTCCTTGATATACAAGGAAGATTTTCACCAATTTTCACACTGATTAATGAATAATTGTAGAAGATATGATGATATATATAAATCTCGCGCGCCACCAACAGTCGGTAGCCGCGTGTAATGCGCTATTTAGCAGTTTTAGCAGTCGCGTTGACTGTTGGTGCCGCGCGGGATTTATACATATCGCCGTATCTTCTACAATTATTTATTAATCAGCGTGAAAATTGGTGAAAATCTTGCTTGTATATTAAGGAAAAACTTTGTCGCTGCAAGTTATAAGTACCTCAAAATTGCCTCGATACTTTTTAACGGTGAACTTTGAAAAACTTGGGTTATGTCCAGTATTACTTTTTAATGAAATATTATTACATTTTTTAACATAAGGGTATTGTGCACACATTTTACGGCTTCGTTAGAGTTTTCTAAAGTTATGTTTTAAGTCTGATGACGATCCGTTAATATTCGTTGGAAAAATAATTTCAAACAAACGAGACGTGTATTTTCGTCGTAATTGCCACCACATGAAATGAGACAAATTCAGTGAAATGAATTTTTCCGAAAGTACTTGCTCTTTTTTAACAGCCTTCAAAAAGGAGGATGTTATAGATTCGACCCGTATGTATGTTTTTTTGTTTATGTTTGTTAATAATAATTTGTATGTTTGTCCTCGCATAACTCCTCAGCATATGGACCGATTTTGATGATCTTTGTTTTATTCGAAAGAGGGCGATGTCCCGGTGGCCCCATCCTACACTGCATCAACATTGGCCCAATATTTTGTCAGCTATGGTTAATAATAAAGACTATTGTCACTTAATTATTATTAGTTTATGTACGTACGCGCATATCTCCTCAGCATGTTGTGTCAATATATATAAAACTAAAAAGTTAAAAATAAAATAATTTTAAAAAATTGAAACCGACTTCAAAAAAAATAAAATAAAACTAAAAAGTAAAAAATAATTATTTCCCTTATTTAATCTACGACTCTCATATTCTTTTAGTCGGTGCCTCATCATTTACACTATGTAAATCTGACGCCGACTTAAAAAATATCAGAGTCGTAGATTAAATAAGAGAAAAAATTATTTTTTACTTTTTAGTTTTATTTTATTTTTTCACGCGCTTCGAACCTCCCGCCAAAATCGCACCCCCGTTTCCGGAAACCACGCCAAGAGCGCAAGAAATAGGGGGTGCGATTGGTGTTCGGTAAATTATCTAATTGGTCAGCATTCGTTCGTTGAAGTAACCAATCACCGCAAATTTCCGACCGCGGGTGTCTTCCCGGAAAATCCGAAGACTGTCGAGCGTCAGTTCCGCAACAACTATCAACCGTGACTGTACCAATTCAACGACTGTTGTGAAATTACGGAAGAAAATGACGGCGTCACTTTCTGCTATGCATAAAAAATGCGTTGAAGAATTTATAGAACTCTACCGAAGTGAACCTTGTCTCTGGAAAATTAATAGTACAGAGTATCGTGATCGTGACCTTAAAAGTACAGCCTACTTAAAATTAGTGAACAAATTAAAAGAAATTGAGCCTTCCAGCACCAAGAAAAGTGTAGTCACCAGAATTAATGGTATGCGGAGCAATTATCGGAAGGAATTAAAGAAAATAAAGGCCTCTATGAGGACAGGATCGGGTACAAACGAGGTGTATAAACCGACACTGTGGTACTTCAACGATCTAAATTTCTTAGATGATCAGGAGACACCTAGAAACTCTCGGTCGAATATTCTAAGCGATGACGACGAAACCTGCATCGAGGTAAGTAAAATAAAATAATTTTTTTTACGCATATTATATTTCAAGAAAGTGAACATTTTATACATTTTATACAAAGTACACAAGTATAAATTTTAGATACAGTATTCCACGTGAAGTCGAACATTTTTCGGAGTAACATTTCGGATCTTGGTGAAACTTGGATATGTTGTAATATTTATTGATATATAAACGTATCACGAATGACTTTTCAAAATATTAAAAATTGTGGATCTTACAGCTCTTTCAAATATAGACTTTTTTATTGAACTATTTAAATATGTAATATTTTGAATCTATATCTCTCATTGAACACCTTGTGTGTCCTTGAAGGTCATAGTATGCCACATGGTTCAATTTGTCTTGACAGTCGCTTTCATATTGTGTGAAAAAATATATAGCATTCTATTTAAAAAGAAATGAAGCTCACCGTCGTTTCGCGCAAAATAATCCGAACACAAAAAATTGACATAACGTATTATGTTGGGTCTAAAAAACAGTACAAGTTTTTTGTTGTAATTTTTTTCAAATGAATACCAATTGCAACAACTGTGTATAAAAATAGCAGGTATAGCCGCCTGGCCACTGTTTGTACTGCAAGGCTGAGCCAGACGAGCTGCTGTGCTTCGATGCAGCGTCACATTGAATTAATTTTCATTTGGCCAATTTTAAAGTGTCCTTAGTTTTGAAAACGTGTCCATTTTTATTAAGTACTCTTATGTCTCCACTGTAACCTCCCAAAAGCTCATTTCTATCAGTTTCTTGGTTCAATAGTTATAATTTATTGGAAAAAGGTCACCTCTATAATTCGAAGAGATGTAAGATCCACAATTTTTTAATTTTTAGAAAGTCCTTCGAGATGCGATTATATATCAGTAAAGACTACAACATATTCAAGTTTCACCAACATCTGAAATGTTACTCTGACAAACTGTCCGATTTTTCGTGGAATGGAACAGCAAATGATTATAGTAAATGCGTTAAATTTAATTAATAAAGTTATTTTGCCACGGGATTGCACCCTCATTCACAAAATAATTTATAAAATCTGCTCTAACTTTCTTAGCATCATTAGCCGTATTTCCTGGGTTTCTTGGATTCAAACTTTCCATGTTAGAATTGTTTGTATGAAACCCCGACACAGTAGTCCCATCTTCTGTATTTTCTCGATCAAAACAGTCTGGAGGCGAGTAAGAATTCGGCACCGATTTCATTAAAAAATTGTGTAATACACAACTTGCCATCACAACAGAATCAATTTTTTCCGGTCCTAGATTAATTTGAGTGTGAAAAATTCTGAATCGTGATGCCATGATGCCAAACGCGTTTTCGACAATACGTCTCGCTCGCGATACACGGTAATTATATATTTTTCTTTCTTGGCAAATTAGATCTGCTTGTCTAAACGGTTTGATCATATCCACTCTCAACGGAAAGGCATCATCCGCTACAAAAACGTAGGGCAAACTCCTAGAAGTGTTTCTGATATTTTCTTCAGTTGGGATCTTTAAGAGCTTGTCCTGAAGTTTCTCAAAGAATTTGGTGTTTTGAAGAACACCTCCATCAGAAACTCTGCCGTTGGTACCAAAATCGCACATGAGGAATTGATATTTTGCATCCACTATCGCTAGTAGAACCATACTGTGGCGTCCTTTATAGTTATAAAATTCCGTCCCGCTTCCATTTGGAGGAATAATTTCGATATGTTTTCCATCAATCGTTCCAAGACAATGTGGAAAGTTCCACCATTCTTCAAAAACTTTCGCTACATTCTTCCATTCTTCCGTTGTTCGTGGAAACTAAAAATAGAAAAAAATATTGTTTCAGGAACACGGAATGGAAAATACAGGGCAAACATCTGTGGAATGCATTGCGGATGGTTGTACCACGGATGTCGCTGCTTCAACAGAAGGGGATGAAAATGCAGTTGATACACCTCCAACCCCCTGTACAAGATCGACAGACCAAACTAACGGACCAAGACCGTCAAAAAGGATTGCAAGATCGGAAGAAGCTGCGTTACAGCACGATGTACTGCTGTCTGTGCAACGGCATTTTAAACGTCCAGTAGAGCAGGAGGACCGTTTTGACGTTTACGGGAGAAACGTTGGGATGAAGTTGCGGGACTTGCCCAAAGAGCAGAGGCTGCTAGCCGAACGCATTATTAATGATACGCTCTTTGTGGCCGAGATGGGAAAATTGGATATAGCACATCCGTTAATTTCGGATCAAATAATGAATAGACACATTCATACTCCTACTCCCCCACAAATGCATCATCACTGTCAACAACAAGCATACTCATATAGCCCAACTCCTCGCCCAACTATTCCTAATCCCAGTCCCAGTCCAATGCAACATTATGAACCATATTACCCTTACCATTCTCCATCACCTCAAGTTTTCATTCCGGAAAACTCGGCAGGCTCGTTTTTATTAAATTTAAATAATAATAATAATAATAATCCTAGTGATAATAATAATTGTAAATAGCATTTTTAGTACTTACTTCATATGTATAATTATGTGAATTATGTGTAATTATTTACAAAAGAGTAGTCTTCACCGATTTCGATAACCTTGGAATATGTTGTCTGGTGCATGATTCTGAACAACTGTTTCCTATACACGTTGCCGTCGCTCGACCTTAGGTTTGGAGATATTTGCAAAAAACTGTGATCGGTAGTTGCTTTGGGTTAGATGGTTTGGCCAACTTTTCGGACATTTACACATTTCTTTATGTTAAATCTCCGAAAAGTTGGCCAAACCATCTAACCCAATGCAACAATCGATCACAGTTTTTTGAAAATATCTCCAAACCTAAGGTCGAACGACCTTGTATAGGAAAAAGTTGTTCAGAATCATGCACCAGACAACATATTCCAAGGTCATCGAAATCGGTGAAGACTACTCTTTTGTAAATAATTTGTAACGCAATAAATGTGACTAAATTAAAATATGAATAAATGTTATCGGCGCGTGGCTCGGTCAATTGACTTTTTATTTTTAAAACTTTTCATATATATGTGAAGGGAGGGTAAACTGAATTTCGTCACGTAATTGTGCTATTTTGTTCATGATTGAATTTTGTATGTTGTGTGTATCCTTAATAAGGATTTATTTTATAACATTTTATTTAAATTAAAATATGGTCATTTTCCTTACCTTCAAATAATCCTTGTGTAGAACTTTATAGAGAGCATCACATGTTTCAGGTATAATATAGGAAAGAGCTAATTTCGTTAATAATAGTCCGATTTACATGAAATTTGGTATGATTTTCATCGGAAAAACATAAGGAATCCATCGGCATCACTTCCATACCGATACGATAAAGAATAAATAAATTTTTTTTTCTGAAACGGTCGGAGCGTGTGGATGCACCATCCGGCCAGCCTGTCAGGCCGAACGGAGCGTGTGGAGGCACTACGGGCGTCCGGTCGACCTGATCAGGCCGGCCTGCGCAGGCAGACTTGACAGGCCGACTGGACCGTGTGTGGCGGCCTTAACGCTTGGCGGCCTTTAGTTTATTTATTTTCCAGAGGGAGAGCTTTTATCGCTGAACGAGGGTGCTTCCTTTCCTAAGTAGGTACGTGATTTCCCCCTCTTCACGTGTGTACTTATGAAACGTGAAAGTGTGCACACAGCGTGGAGACATCATCGATTCACGGGCAGAATAGTGGAACTGGTAAATTCATCAATGGTTCCCACGCTTCTTTAAATAGCATCAAAAGATCGGCCGCACTCTCTATCTCCTCTCAGATATCGCGGTTTATAACGTGTTTTAGTACGATTGATTCGTGGAAGAATCCTTGAAAATTCTTAGAGAGTTTTCTTTATTGGCACTCGACAGGAGGAAGTTTGAAGATGGAACAGTTCGCCTCCATTAACCGACACAACATCCCGCGTAATACCGTGCATTGGAATTGCAAGTGTCCCGTTGCAGTGGCAGAACAATGGGAAGGCTCATCAAACTAAATTTTCAATTTGCCAGTGGAACTACGTTTCGTTCGTCCGATGACTGATTGTGAGCTGTGTTTTTCCCACTCGCTCGAAATTATTTCACAAATTGCTCGTTTACAGGGTAGAAATGTTAATCTCAGAAGTTCCAATTTCGCGCGGCCTTCTCTCGGTATGATTATTAGATGCAAAATGAAAGCGAGAATAAATTGTTATTCTGAAATCCTTTCTGGAAGAATGCTTGAGTACAATATCCCTCTTCATTTGTTTTGATTAAAACATATTTGGAGAAAGTACCACGTAAATCACTGTTAATCTATTTTGTGCGCTAATGTATTTGTGCATCCGCATCCAGTGGCACATAAACTTTCAATAAATTAGCTTACGCAATGGCAACTACAGATGCACTTGACACGTTCCGTGGACCAGCTTTGGCTGTTGATATTTAATCACAGATGAAACTTTTATTTAAAGGAGAAAGATATTTCTCAGTTCGGTAGGAATCAAAATAGAGCAGACAAATTATGAAAAATATAAGAACTAGAAGATAATATTTTCCATGGAGCGAGCATCACAATCGATTTTTCTCATCACTTTTTATAGTTGTATCAAAAACTTGAAATTCTATTTTCTACCGTGGCATCGAACGTGTTAAGAAAAATATTTTCTTGATATTCCTGCAACATAATCTTTGTTAATATTGTTATGATATATGCATATTGTTCTATAGAACGAGGTGTAACAAAGGAACATAATTATTCGTATATTAGGGTTCAGTTTGTCCACCTCTTATTAAATAAATATGTTATTCTAGGAATTAATGATAAGCATCATCAGAATTACAAGGCTTGCATTTTGTCATAAAAGTAATCAGCGTTGATGAGTTGTAAGGAAGAATTTATTTTATGTTTGTATTTTATTTTATCTCAAAAATCTGAGGGAGGGAGTTTCGAGCTTATACAGAATTTGAACTGGTGCTAGTTGTCAGCTGGCCAATATGTAGCTTTTGAAAGGGATTTTCGAAGCTCAAGTAGGGCTGAACTTGGAAGCATGTTGCACAAGCTAGGATAGTAGAACTATTCTGGTCTAGGCTGGTTGATAAAATAGCCATTTTGAATATACAATATACGTACTGACAATGTACACAATGATACATTGATGATATTTAACTGTTACTCTCTAAAGTTCATTATACTTGCTATATAGTCCCTGAATGCCCCATAACGACTATACTAAAATGATACACCTGAAATGACCTGATTGTATATCCACATTTTTTTATTTTGTTCTTCGTTTTAATTTATACATAAAATTACATTATATGATAAATAATTACATAATCACTTTCTTACGTTAAACTTGCACAGATATTATTTATAATTTATACATAAAGTAACTTATTGACAGGTAGACGGTCCGCTGTGTTCATTGCTAAATATCTCGTAAACTATTAGATGCCCGAGCAAACGACCAAACTCGTGTCAAATAGTGTATGTACACTAGCGGACAAAAATTTTTCGATTTGTTCTATTTTTGTTATTTTTAGCATACACTTGGGACTGTGGTGTGTTTAATATGCATATTCTGCTGGAGAATTGAAAGCTGTATAAAACCAAGTTAAAGTTGAATTTATTTAACTAGCAAACAAAAGTGTTATATGACATTGAACGGGGTAACACATTTTTGGGGCCGACAAAGAATTTACCACGTTTAGTAACTTTTCAGGTTGTCCTAAAAGCAAAAGGTGCCCCCACAAAATATTAGATTTTTTTATTAATATTCAAAAGTTGTAACTTTTTGTTAGCTTTAAAAGTGTGTTGTCTTGTTTAATGTTATGTAGGGTTTTTGTTTGTTAGTTAAATAAATTAAACTGTAGCTGGGTTTTATACAGCTTTTAATTCTCTTTCAGAACATGTATATTAGGCACATACTACAGTTTTGAGTGGATGTTGAAAAGTAATAGAAGTAGGGTGGTTCGAAAAAGTGGTAACTTTTGTGTCCGCTACTGTAGTTGCATAAAACTTGGTGCGTAACACCTCATGTGGTTCACTTGTAATATAATTGAATGTGAATTTAAGACATTATAAGTGTACCGAGCAGTAATGAAATCTCTAATGCGAATGTCTTAAGGTAGTTCCTGAATAATCTACTAAATTCAAGAATTCTTTCATATTTCGTTCAAAACTAACTTGGAATACAAAAAACCCTTGTACAAAGTTTAAAATTAATTTACCACATAGTTATCGAGAAATGGTTAATTAAAGTTGATGCATTTTAACACAGTGGCATATGGCAGAGTCGAAAAAAGAGGATTATAATTTCAGTTTTTCTGCTGAAACAGGAAAACTATATTCAAGGAGTATACCAAAATTGACACCAAAGTAAATCGAAATGTCATGAAAAGAATTTTTATATTTCAGCGAAACTGACCACATGGTTTCTTCGTAAATGCCCATAAAATATACGTTTACGTGCAAATTTTTTAGAAACTACGTAGAACAGTGTACATGGCAACGTCGCACAATTGATATGTTTAGACATTTAAATAGCGAACGAAGATTCAGATTCATATGAACATTTTTTCTGACATTTTGGTTATAAAAGACGCTCCGAATGAATGCGACGTTGTCAGATCTGCTGCTCCAATTCACTACTCTAACCAATTTAATATTCTATTTTCGTATTACAATTATTTTTATTAACATTGAACTGTTTAAAATATATATACATGATGTTAAAAATTATTATTATTATTTCCATAGTATCATACTACTTTATATTTGTTGTTTATTACCCAACTCTAATTTGACTAACATAGTTGCTTAGGAACTACCTTAACAAAAGATGGACATGTAAGTGGTAACGCCAGTCCCCTCCATTCTACAGCCTGAATTCGGGGGGGATAGCGATCTATGTAGTCTCAACGAATTATTATTGGATAGTTGGACACCAAGTCCAATGTTTTTCTTAACTATTCCCACAAACCTCACTATTGTTCGATGTACATATACAGGGTGTTTCTTATCCAGTGGTACTAGCTGAAGGGCGTTGATTCTACATGAAATAATGTGTGAACAATATAGAATAAAATTTTGCCATAACCGTTTGACGTTCGGTTCCGAACCGTTTCCATCTTTCGTGACAAATTGTAGGTACTGAAGTAGCTTTGCACCCCGAGGAGTGCGCAGAGGTAAGGAGATGCGTCTTCCCGCCAGTAGCAAGAACCAACCACAGTAAGGGGATTATGACAAAATTTTATTCTATATATTTAACATATTTATTTTATTTAACAATACAGAAGATTAGAAAAGTATAGTGTATGAACAACACAGAATTTGATTGATACATGCAAGTTCAGCCCAAACCGCTGTATTTAGAAACATGAAACTCCATCCCCAAGGGGGTGAAAATGGAAAAATGTATTTTCTCGAACTCCTTAGACCCGATTAGATATCAATAACTTGGTCTTTACATACAGAGGTTACCCACACAAATATCAACCTAAAAACCAATTTCAGGATTTTGCCCTAATCAACCCCCAAGGGGATGAAAAGGGGTAAAATGTATTTTCTCGGACTCCTTAATATCTCTTAGGCCCGATTAGATATCAACTCGATCTTTGCTTACAAAGGTTACCCACACAAATGCCTAAAAACCAACATATACATATATAAATGTTCGTTAAGCAAAGGTTACTTTACAAAAATTACATAAAAAATTACTTAAAGAAACAAGTACCTATAAAATAAATTTCTTTTAATTATTCTACCGTAGCGAAGGTTGGATATTTTGCTAGTGTAAGTAATAATAAATACATTGCACCATTTAAAGTGAATTCCTTATACACCCCATGGACTAACATGTATAATCCACCTTCTTTTGTCTTTCTCTCGAATAAGATTGGCAAGCAAAGTTGTAAACCTTTATTAAACCAGAGTGTTTTCGTACGATCAATATATTTGCAAAACGATCCAGTACGTACATAACTGCTGCGGCATTCATAGTACGTTTCCGAATGCTATATCATGACATTTATTCGCCTGGTAGAATTTCAGCGGTTATCCACAGTGACCGCAGGTTAATTCAACGCACGTGAGTGTAAATACGTGGCGCGCTTAAAAATTTCCATCATTCTGGTGCCGCGATTCTACATCGATGCATCGCCCAAAACTCATGCAGCCAATGAAATCGCCAAAAAAAAGTTCGATACCACCTGACGAAACACAGCGAGCAATTTCTGTAACGTTTATTTTATTTTTCGGGAGAAATGTGTTGTGTTTACTGAAAATTTTTTTACACGAAAAATTTCATACCTTGTTTTTTTTTAGACATTTCAGAATCCTTCTTGATTTTTCTTAACGAGAGATTTTTAAAAAAAATGATTCCAGACAGAATGGCGGCCTTTCAACGCAAAATCATGATTTTTCGATGTCTGAATTGTTCTTTTTTCGTGAATTGAAAATAGAGTTTTCATCAAAAACAAAAATCCTTCGCTCACGAACTAGATAAACTCATATACTAACAGAATCTTCTTCACTTTTCGATTTCAGATGATCCGGCTCTGAGAAATCGTGCTCACCACAAAAAAACTAGGTTCCGGGAGAGTGGTTGTTATTCGTTCATTTTTTAATATTTTTCTATAAAAAAATTACTGAGAGTTGCTGAATATATGTACTTTTAAAATAAGCAAATAGTTGTAAAAAATATACATCAGATTTTCGACAAAAAATTCCCGGAAATCACGCCTGCCAACTAGGCATGACCCCTTAACCCTTCGACGACCGACCTCTGAAACGAAACATTGACCGCGAGGCCCGGGCCCTCGGAACGAAAACGTCACTTTGCTACCTGAGGCCTCGACACTGAAACATCACTGTACAGGCAGCCTCTAGAGCAGGCCTGTCCAGGGATTTGCTCGCACGAGCAGCCGCGAGTTGCTCTTCGCTCTCGGAGGCACCGAATCAGGCCCAAGAGCGAAAGGTCTTCTTGGTGGGGGAATCTGTGAACGCCACTATCCCCACTCTTTTACGGCTGCCGCTCTTGCCGTCGCTCTTGCCTTCGCTCGCAACCACGCGCGGCTGCTCTTCGAGGGCAAGAGCAAAAGTTGGACAGGCCTGCTCTAGAGTATCTGGTACTGACGCGGGAGCCGCTTGAAAAACAGGGTCCGTACGAGATACGGAGGCGGGCGACCAGTGGAAAACTTTAGGGTCCGTACCAGATACTGAGGTGGTAGTGGAAGGGTGAAGCATATTCTCTTCCTCTACGTTTTCTAATTGAATACATCTTCAAATCGCACAGTGAACAAAAGTAATGTAGTCATTTTGGAGAAATATTCTCCGAACAACTACAGAAAATTGATATAAGACGTTACCACATGGAATATTTGAAGCTATCACAAGAAAATGAAACGGTACCCATTATTAGTGGTTTAACCCCTGAACGACACACTACATTAAAAAAAAAACGTTTAAATATTACAAGCTTTATTATGTTTCTATTTTACTATATAAACGTTTATAAAGTGGGATGAAACACTTTTTTCGAAAAAGCGTAAAGCGATTACGATCTCATCGAACGTAATATTACGGAGGTGGAATTTTGAGGCTACCCGCAAGGAACGTAATATTACGGTGGTGAGTTTTAAGGGGTTAAAAGCACCGATAAATTTTATGAGTGGATTTGTCTGCTAAGATTAATCAATTACCATGTATTAATATCCCCCATTATGAGTTAATTATTATAGAATTCTGTATAGGGGAGAAGGTGTAAATATGGACCGGGGTTGTAATATGGAACAGATGCTCATATCTCTGTTAAGGTAGTTCCTAACCAACTATGTTAGTCAAATTAGAGTTGGGTAATAAACGATAAATATAAAGTAGTATGATACTATAGAAATAATAATAATATTTTTTAGCATCATGTATATATATTTTAATATGTTCATTATTAATATAAATAATTGTAATACGAAAATAGAATATTAAATTGGTTAGCGTAGTGAATTGGAGCAGCAGATCTGACAACGTTGCATTCATTCGGGGCGTCTTTTATAACCAAAATGTCAGAAAAAAATGTTCATATGAATTTGAATCGTCATTCGCTATTTAAATGTCTAAACATACCAATTGTGCGACGTTGCCACGTTGACTGGTCAACGTAGTTTCTAAAAAATCTGTGCGTAAACCTATTTTTTATGGGCATTTACGAAAAAACCATGTGGTCAGTTTCGCAGAAATTAATGAACTCATTTTGTGACATTTCGGTGTACTTCCGTGCCAAATTTGGTACACTTGTTGAATATAGTTTTCCTGTTTCAGAAGAAAAACTGAAAATATAACCGTTTCTTTCGACTCTGCCATATGCCACTCTGTTAAAGTGCATCAACTTTAATTAACAATTTCTCGATAAATAAGTGGTAAATCGATTTTCAACTTTGTACAAGGGTTTCTTGTATTCGAAATTAGTTTTGAATGAAACTTGAAAGAATTCTTGAATTTAGTTGATTATTCAGGAACTACCTTAAGTGCTGCGATATGTCGGGAACTGAAATAAATAACAATTAGTGTTCTCTAACATCACCAGGAGTAACTGCTGTGATTGGCATGTTTACTTTACTAAAAAGTGGAAGTGTCTATTTTTGTTCGTGTAAAACAAATGTTACAAATCGTTACAAATGTAATATGTTAGTTATAGAGGCATAATTAGTCATATGGGTTAGCTTCAAAATGCTATATTTAGTTATTTGGAAATGTTTCCCACGCCTAGATTTTTACGTTATTACGAAAAAAAGTCTGGTACATAGTCTATATTACAACTTCTCTTATTTCATCACGTAATTATTTTCATTTTTGTTTCTAAGTGTTCTACTATGTCACTCCTTATACACTGGATATTACAGTGAGGTTTTTATTTGTACTTTTTGTTAAAATTTCTAAGAAACATTCATTAAATATCAAATTTACAATAAATATCATTAATAAACCATGTTTTTTTTCAAAAGAAGTACATACAATTATTTATTTTGTATTGTTCCTCATTTTTTATTCTCAGTTTCAAACTTTTTTGAATTTTTTCTATTTTCAAATTTTTCATTTTTTGGGTCGAAATAATTTGGAAATTTAGCATGTAATTAGGTACCACAAACACGAAGACAACTTGTTTCAATGTTAAAATACAAAATCTGTAAAAAATCAACTATTTCTCACGTGTTTTTTACCTTTTTAGCTCTGTTCCATATCACCACCCAAATTTCTGAAACCATGTGGCATAACTTGAAAACAGTTGAATTTTTACTATCTCAGATTTATGAGATACCACTCCCACCTATTTTCATGCAATTTTTACATTTTTAAAGAGTTTTCCTTGAAACACAAAGAGTGGTCCACATTTTCACCTTTTCACCTACCTGCTAAAACAAACTCTAATTTCCAGTAAAATTTTAAAGGTTAATAGTATGTCATATAAAAGAACAATACAATCGTTTCAACAGGAAAAGTAGTTCATAACTCTTCCTGTTAGATCTGGGTGAGGTGAAGCAGTAATCAGGACCTTGCAGCAAGAGGGTTGCAGCTCCATTTTTGACAGTTTTTGAGGTATGACGTGTAAACGTATATACGTAAAAAAAAAGTTATACATCCTTTAGTGCGCGTTTGATGCAAATCCGATAACAAATAAACGATTTATTGCAAAATTTGAACCTGCACTTTAGGGGCAGCTCCAGATTTGAAAAATTCGCAAAAAATAGAAATAAAAACTTATCAACTGAATAACTACTACTTATTGTGTGAAAATGTAGATATTTTCAATTAGTGTTCTCTTTTCAATGTTAAGTCAAAGCAATAATTTTATAAACAGTATTTTCTAATTTACTCGAAGTTGGCAACGATGGAGCTGCACCCTTCTTGCTGCAAGTGGTGCAGTGTACACCGAAGAAATTATTAAATATTCCATCTTCTCGTGTTTCACATCAATCAAAGCACTGTAAACGAGACTAAGGAATTGAGGAGTAAGGTTTGAATAAACCTCGAAAAGCTGCGCCACGCTTGTGCCATCACTAACACTAGCTTCTTAAGCCAGAGCTTACAGCGATATTGTCTTCACCGGTGTTTGGGGTTAAGTCGGAGTTAGGTCAGGCTTTATGTACTAGTTAATCAAAGCAAACACTACAGTAAGAGACGGAATTGCAGTGCAAAGGACGAAGTATTTAAACGCTTTGCGCCTGTGAAATAATGCAGCGGCCGGAGAGTTTTTGCCACGGCTAATTAGCATCGTCCAGGATGTTTTTGCATTTAGCGAAAGGCAATGAAACTGGCCGGTGCTCCCGACCGAATATAATATTCAACTTGCATGCTAATTGGTTGCGTAAGGCTAAGCTTAACCGAGGTTTGAATTGTAGCGAGTGCAGGATCGAAATTAACGCTGTGATAAAGTAGAGGCTAACTGCGGATTCAATTAAAAGAACATTAGAATTGCGGCATGATTAAATCGCAATCAGACCTAAATTAAGCGTTACATTTGCGCGAGTAGGATCCTCGAGTTTGATAATGGCCGATGTTAGTTCTAACTACGATTTCATTTATTCATGCAAGACGTCTGAATTGTTATGGTAAAATATACTGTAAGGGAGGAAATAGTTTGTTCTAAACGATTATGACCTGAATTTACACAATTTCTAAAGTGTATTAGGTTGTCGTTAGTTTGTATGTAGGGGAGACCGGGGCTAGTTGTTACACTTTTCAGTTTTTAATTTTTTATTTTTTTTGCATTCCATATTCAATACTATCAATGACTCTGACTTAAAGTATGTTCTTTCCTCTATCGATGACCGCCATCGCATGTAATTAAACCAAAATCATGACTTTGAAACAAGCCATTTTGAAAGTCGAGACATGTTGTATACAACTAGCCCCGAGTAGGGGCTAGTTGTTACACAATACGGGGCAAGTTGTTACAGAATTAAATTTTACAAAACGAGGCTTATTATGAGTAATATAATTATATTTTCTTCGACAAAAGTAAATTTATTAATGTTAAGAATCTGTTACAATAAATATACAATAAAAAATCTATTTTAAAAATAATAAAAAACTACTGAAATCAGTTGCACTAATTATCGTCGTCCGTTTCATACAGGGACTCGCAATTAATGCACACATAAAAGTGATTCTTCGGTTTTGCACACTTCTCATGTGCTCACTTTTTGCATTCTATGCACAGAATCCACTTTGTGGAGCCCCTCTTTGAATTTGAAAAAGGAGAGAGACAGTGCAAGCAAACGCATTCTTCATCTTCGGAGGAAGAGTGTCTATTATTTGTGGTGGATTTATTTCTCATCTGCCTTTTCTTTATTGTATGTTTTGTTTATTTTTATGTCATCAGTTTCCTTTCTAAAACTTTTTATTAAAATCTTTTTAGGTTTTGATTTTTTACTTTTCGTTTTTTCTTTTAACAGTTGGACTAAAGGATTAAATTAATAAATTAATTACTAAATACAATGTTACAACATGCCCCTTTCCCTCTGTAACAACGTGCCCCTTTTCGTATGTAACAACATGCCCCTTGTCTTGTGTAACAACTTGCCCCGGTTGACACCATTGTGTATAAAAAGCTATAAGTTCATACTAGTTGGGTGTATTCTTATGTTCTTGGTGCCAATCTGTAGCTAAAGGAACACTGATTCAAACGTGGTAATATTAATTGACATACATTTATCTGTCTGTTCGGTAGAAAAGATTCAAGTAGAAAGAGAAAAGTTACTATTAGTACCGAAAACACAAAAAACTGTAATAAAGTGACAACGCGTGAACCGACTACAAACAAACAACATACACAAGTGTGTATGGTTGAAACACATCAGCCACTTCATCGTCGAAGTGATAGTTCAAGCGAAAAAAATTTAAACTGCTTTGTAACAACCTGCCCCTGTAACAACTAGCCCCGGTCTCCCCTACTATGGCTATTTCACGCTAAATTAATCACTCTTTATACACGATTTCAGGGGTTTCGATGAAGTTAAAATATGGCGTTGTACAGATGAAATTAGGAGAGATTTAAGGGGAACCTGGTTTAGGGCGCTGAAAACACGGTGATTTTTAGGAATTATTTTCTCAACAAATATAAAGCGAATCTTTCCAAAACATTAAGGGTGTTTTACCGTATATTCAGACAACAAGAAAACTTTTTTTATTCAAGAATGATTCATTTAATATTGTTTTATTGGCATATCCTCGTGGTGCCGCGGATCAAATTTTTGCCTGAAATAAAAAAGCCGAAGTTTCTCTTAATTGACATGTGTGCTCGATAGAGAAAAATTTATTTGACCGATATACTTCACCCAGGGCTTTTTAGTTACATACTGCCCAACCATCATCGATGAATGAAAAACATTTATGCAGTAATTAAATCAAACTATTTTTTTGCATAAAAACATCGAAATATTTCCGACAAAATTGTAACTTTGTCAATTTTAGACATTTTTCATATATATTTAATACATCCGCGATATAAATTCATGTCAATTAAGAGAAACTTCGGCTTTTTTTAGTTTAGATGTTTTTGAGAAAAACGCGTTTAAAGTTTTCGACCGTACCTACCTATATCTGCGCGACACTCATCTGTTACGTCGACTGTATCTATGAAGCTACTTCGAATTTCTGTCTTTAATTTTGGAAATACCTTCTCGATGAGTATTATTATCGATTAAAAAAAAATCAATTCTTTCAGCGTCCTAAACCAGGTTCCCCGCTTAAATACCATTTTCCTGGTTTGGAATGTGTTCAAGCAATATAGAATGTCGAAGTTTTCAATTTTTACGAAAAATGCAGGACATTTTGCATTTGACGTTGGGGATTTTCGCAAAATTGAAATACGATATAGTCTACCTGAAGTTAGAAGGAGTTTAGGTCACCATTTTGCTAGTTTCGCATTTGTTTAAAAAATACAGAACGTAGAATATTGAGATCTTTGTCTATTTCCGGTATTTGACGCAGGAATCGTTATAGGAATATACTTACAAGCTAAAGTACCAAAAAGTAGCAGAAAAAAATTTGGCTGATATTTCTATTGAGGTTCCCTAAAAAAAAACAGAACTTTCGAAGTTCTATTGTTGGACAAATGTCTTACTCGGTATCAAGGGAGATGAACTCCGTTTTTTTAAATGAAATGATATATCTTCTTACTTACGTTGTTATAGAGCGTCGAAGGTCCCTCAAAATAGTTGAATCTCAAATAACAAATAATTCAACAATTGCACTTACATACCTATCCTATACAGCATCCTATATAGTACAACTTTAAATAATACTGCTCATTCAAACTAGCATCTACCTACTTATTTCATCCAGATGTTAGTCAATAAACTTCAAACTTTCACCGCGAAAATAGCCCACATCTGCCACAAGCAACTATGCAAGTCCAACAGTCGAACCACAATGGCAGCCATTACGTCTCATTGGAAGCTTTAATTGCGTCAATTTGGAGGCGTTCGTGAGGTCGAAACTCTGCAGAAAATGGATGCATCAACATTTTCCCATGGCTAGGTGGCCCCTATAGGTTCTCATCACCCAGGAACGGTTAAACCGATCCTAATGTCATTGCGCTAAGCCGGAGCTTACGTCAAAACTGTTCACGTGGATGGCGCGGTGCTGTTTAGCAACACCGAGCAAGAACCGGGGAATTTGCTTAAGTGCCATTAAGTAGACGCGTAAGGTATGAGGAATGACCGTGTATTCATCGAGGATACAGGTGAATGGGTGATACAGCGATACCGTTGTGTAGCGAGACGTGCTTATACAGCTATCCAGGGTACTGTTTATCGACACCGACGCGAGGCTAGATTGTGACTCCTGGGACTAACAGAGATGCAAATGACTGGCCTATATCACATCTAGGGTACGTTCATGGGACAAAGGACGGATATTGGGGCGTCGCTGTCCCGAGAGAGATTACGTAAGGCTGGGGCACAACCCTACATTGGAATCGGATAATGTTTTTTATAGGGACGACTGGAAAGTGTGGTGTCAAAGGAATTCAGAAGAATCAGCGTACTTCTATGAATGTAACGTGAGGCCTTCTACATCAGCACCTTAGGGAGAGGAGGAAGCTGTTTACGAAATTATACAGGACTAGTTTATAGTTTCCGGCGTTGCCCGGGTTATACATCTTTTTTCGATGAAGGGGAGGGAAGTTTACAAAAAGATTTCTTAGCGAGCACCTAAGGGCTAAGAAGGGCTACCTACCTTTCATGGTCATGGGATCAGTGGTTTCAGAGAAATCGTGATGAGTCAGTGAGTGAGTGTATAAGTAGTTATATTATTAAATATAGATAGTTATATTATTTAAAAATAATAAAAACGTTAAAACCATCCTCTTGCCAAGGCGAACAGAGTGACGCAAACACTTGCGAGTACAGCTAATATTTATTGAGGAAATGTGTTTCAAAGTAACGCAACTTCAAATGTATGTAATAGTAGGATAGATGTTTTCGGGGAAAGGTCGTAAGGAAAAGACTTTCGGAGCACAAGTTTTGACGTGAAATTTTGATTATCACGCCTTTGGTGTTTAGTACATTATTTTGCGCAGTGTATTGTATTTGGTTGTTGTATTAGGTTAGGTTATAAAACAGTTAAGGTTAGGTTGGAAAAGAGTTACGACTGAATCTCGCATTTGCGATAGTCTCGTTCTTTCACTTTCATTTTTTTCTTATTTTGTTACTTTCTGCAATAAACACGCTTAATATTAATAAATTACAGAAGAATCGAATCGCTGACCAAATTGTTGTGCAATCTTTTTTGGGCGAATTGGGGTGGAAATATTATTTTAAATATTGTTTCGAGTAAGAGTGGTAGTTTATAAGAACCTTAAAAATATGCAATTTGATAATAAACCCATTCAAGGTTCTGAAGTGGCCCATTTAGGTGGAGTATATTGTCTTCTTTCGTACGTAGGGTAGGAGACCTCTTCATACCATGAAATTTAGTAGAAAATTATACCTATCAGTATCATTAATACGTTCCCTTCGTAACAGAGATACAACAGCATCTGCTATAAATCACCATCCATAATGATCGTAATAATTCATAACATTAGTAGGCCGCCACCTTCATCTGAGAAAACATCTGAAGTCAGTTACAACGTTTTGTTACTGTAACTCATAGTTCGAATTGATATCCCAAATCCCAAATGCTAATGAATATATTTGTATCCAAAAGAAATGTTCATTGCACTTTAATTCTATATCTATACTTATATAATCGTTGTGTCACTGATTCATCACAGTCCAGCCCAAACCGCGGATCCTAGAAACATCAAATTCGGAGGGTATATTCCTTTTGCGATGTAGGTGCTCGATAAGAACGGATTTTTTTAAATTCCAATCCTATATTATAAGATAGTTCTGTTACATTTACCTGTATTATACTACTATAATGGCATGCCCATAATATATTTATCAAGACTAGAAGCTTCTACTATATTTACTTGTATAATTATTTCTCTAATCTGCGCTTCATTTCTCAGTGTATATATTATTGTTTCTCGTATTTATGAAAGGGCTCCCGATTAACTAAATAAATAAATAAATATATAATTATATTAATCTGCCCCTTTTAAGACAAAATTGAAACGTGACTGTTATATACAAACATTTCAATACCACAACAGTTATTTTATTATCGAACTTTAAGGTTTCACTATTGAAAACACTTCGTGATTAAGTACACACTTAATACATTAAAATCCCGGTTGCTTGCAGGTTAGGCGTAATAACAGCTATGCTGAGCCAAGTTCTCTTATTAAAAATATTTTTCTGGCTTTTGCAACTCAACTCGATGTAATGAACACGTGCTACTTTAATTATCATTATTAAATAAAGATATAATAGCTGTTTTCAACGCAGTTTCATTAGTACTCTAAATGCCAAGTACATATCTTAAGTGTTAATTGAAGATTCACTGTACAATTATTATTACTTATTATGAAATGCAGGATTTAAGTCATATAGTTTGGCAATGCCCCCAGCTCGACACTCAAAGAATAGAATTAAAAAATTAAATAAATGTAAACTGCGTCTACCGTTATTTAGATATAAAATTCTTCTGAGTCAATCGAATATAGAAGCTTCTACCACTTCCTTAAAAACTGTAATCTAAAAATATAAGCACACATAACTAACATTGCTGAAAACACCATGTACTTTGCATTACTGGAGAAAGCTAAGGCAACAATTGTTTATTTAAAAAAGGTACATTTACATTTAAAAATTGCAAATGTAAAAATTGAGCTGAAAAAAAAAATATATAATTTGGTATTATACAGGATGTTCGACAACAGGTGTCAGAAACCTCAAGAGGTGGTCGTACATGTTAAAATAAGACGAAGATCAAAAATGACGAAATTGCTTTTGAGGCTTCGTTTTCGAGTTATGTATTCGTTACTGAAAATATGCGTAAGCAGCGGCTGACCGGAGGGACTTATACCACTGCCTCGCCATGTCTGACCTGGTTAACTATGCACTACTGCGCGCGAACAGTAGGTAGGTCCCTCGCGTCAGAGGCTTTTACGCGTACTTTCAACAATTAATAACTCGGAGGCGTAGGCTCAAACGCAATATTGTCATTCATGACTTTCGCCTTATTTTGGCCTATAGAATCACCCCCTAAAAGGATGCCCACCTGTAATTCACCTGACATTCATGTTGAACGGATGAAAACAGCCCTCGAAATTAAGGGTGAAAAAACATGTTCGGTCGAATATCTTGCAAACTACTAGAGCTAGGAGATCAGTGTAAACAGCAAAATTGTGTATTTTCTAATAAGGAATGCAGCTGGGCAAAACAATTAACAAAAAATGCAATTTTTTAATGTATTACTTAAACAAACGGAATGTTTTGAAATTATTCCACTTTTACATAGTTTTATCATATCTGTATCTAACTTTAATTTAAATTTGTACATACCTGAGAGACATATTTGGAGTGCAGTGACTTGAACTTGATTACGTCACTAATCATAAAGCAAGGACGAAGGGGGTACTGTGAATAAAATTACAAAGCGATTCCCACAAATAATCGTTATCTTTTCCTTTTAATTGGCTTACGAATTCTGGTACAATTAGAGTCCAACACAACCGATAAATTAGTATTGCTAATACGTGTATATACATTAATAGTACGTCGTAATTGTAACATTCTCGATTAGTGTTACTAAATGTACGTTTACCGCCCGCTAGCAATAATTGATCTCGTTACAGTTTCGATTAACTTACTTGCTACCAGTCATTCAGTTAGCTCGTGTCCGTGTCGGAAATTACGTCGATCGCGTCTCGAAATGTACGGAGAAAATAGCGCCAACTCCATGTCGTAGCTTACAACGAGAATCGCCGATCTTGTACGGCGTATAAAAAAGCGCAGATGACTTTGCTAGAGAATGTCAGTTCGGAACGAGCTCGGGTGATTTGTTGAAGCTCAACATGGTCAGAGATTTGCTTGGGTGATCAAATTCTTTGACTACAGTGAGCTGTTTTTGTTAGGTGGGTTAGCTACTACGTGGAAAGGGACCTAACAGAAAGCAAAGTTGGCTCTCAACGCAAGCAACGTGTCCCTTAGATATAAATACAAGGAGAACTTGTGCTTTTGATTTTAACGAAATTGGTAGGACTACCGGTTAATGTTTAAGTTTTTTATGTACACTTGTTAAAATTCTAAGGAGCGCCATTTTCTTGGAAAAGATCGCAACATTGAGTCGCTTGATATAAATTAGGAACGTGTGATTTTAGATATTGCAAGAAATGCTGAGTCCATTGTTTGCTTACACGTGATGAAAATTCAAGTGAAAATGAAACATCGCGTTGGCGATTTTGTTCGGACGATATTTTAATGATGTCGACTGTGCATTGATTTTTAACCAAACAAGTATAGTATCAAATATAGTATTTCTGTGCGGTTTTCATTTTCCAAAAAATCCAAAAAATTGTGGTAGGTATTTCTTGCGTGATGACACGAATGAGAAATATACTGCAATTGACAATGAACGTTGTAAAATACTTTTTCAGGTTCATGTGTGTGTTTAATTTTTCAATTCCCAAAATGCTTTCAATTTCTGTAAGGAAAACTACAAAGTTAATGTTCGGTGAGTAGATATATGGTTAGTATATTAAAACCTAATTATAAAATCAAGTTATTCTACAATTAAATTGTTATATAAATGATTTATGTTGGAGAGGGTGGTTACATTAATATATAGAACACCTGAACATTTTGGCTAAACTAAAAAAAAAGCCTAGCAGGATTTGGAATATTCCTAAACATGCACAGCATGGATACAGTTCTTTCTTCCATGGACATCGTTTCAGAATTTCGAATCTTTAATATTTTTTTAATTGAGCTAGATATTTTCATCCTTTACTGTCTTTTTAAATTACTTTAAGTTAAGGCGTGTTAAAGCTTGTGTAAAATTGTTTCATTTACGTCATGTTGAATGTTGAAAGCGGTATTACTGAATATGTAATATATTTATTACAGCAATCAGATGCACAGTTCCACCATTATTTCTAAGAAAAATGATCTGCAAACTCTAGATGTTCGTTTTCAAAATCAGAAATTCAAGCTAAGTAAGTAGTAAATGCCTTTACTTCAGAAATGAACAGAAAATAAATAAATTACCTAAAAAGGTTACACTTCAACCATTGTAACTTTACCTAACAACATTTCTAATCTCATCAACAGTTTTGAAAAAAGCAAAATTGACAAATTAGTTTCACAAACAATACTAAAAACAAGCTGAATGTAAATTACAATTGTAATTACACTAGCCCTTGTATTCCCCTGTAGAAGGTGGTTAAAATATTCAACATTATCGCCCATAGTATCGGTACCAACTACCTTAAATTAAAAAAAAAATTAAAAAACTTCCTTAGATCATGACATCGCGATAAAAGTGTCATTCTGTACGATTCTAGAAGGTGCCAATGTCAAATATTTCCATCGCTAGTTCTGACATGAATAAACCAACGCCGCAATTTCCCGTTTTTAGGTTGGTCACGCTATTGGCCGTTTGAAGTTTTCAACGCGGCGGATTTTTATCGGCGGGAGTAAAAAATGTTTCAGCCATAAATTCATTTGCCTGGGGAATCTACATGAACCAATGACTGGGTATCGGCGAAATTTGTGTTGTTCACACGAGTAGCAAAATAATTAAATCTTGCTGCAATTGCCCCCCCCCCCCCTTACGTTCAATTATCCTGTTCGCTGGAACCGTGTAACGAGTCAATTTTTTCGTTTTTCGGGGAAAAATGATGGTGTGAAACAGCGTATGTTGGTGGAATCTGTAGGAACTGGGGAAAATTCGCTCTCTACCCTTTGCGCTGTGTCTGACGAGGGGATCACACAAAGCGTTACGCTCAGATTTTAACACAATTTTGTTGTTAGATAAAAAGGTAAAAAATACTTCACCCATTGGTCTTTCACGTGGACATGTAATAGATTACGAAATATTTAGAAAATAGATTCCTCATAAGTCAATTTGGAGAATTCAAATAAACATTTTGGTGAAGTGGAGTTAAAAACCTTTTCTTTTGTTCTTGTCTTTCATAACTGACATTAACCGTGCAACAATGGACTAAATAAACTTTAAACAGGTTTTTCAAGTACTACTGCATAAAGAGCGACGCGAAAACTTATTAACAAATGGCCAGTTTTAATGGAATAATTCATTGAAAGTTTGAATGATGTGAACCCTCCCTTCCTACTTCTTCAATGCTTTTTTCTACAGTGAAAATATTTCTATTGATTTAACAGTATAAAATGTTCTGAACTTCAATCATCCTTCATCAGATCTAATTTATACAGTCTTACTTAGTAAATTATTAATAACTTGTTTTAATAAAACCATTTAAATACAATTGCATGAATAAAAGAGCATATTACTTTAAATTATACTATAATCATGTTGTGCATCATTTAATTATTATTATTGCCACAATAAACAACAAATGCCATTAAAACCAAAGTATCAAGTACAAGAATTTCCCAGATTTCACCTCAATTTAGTGCTACATAATTTAAAAAAATCTTATTAACTCTTGCTTCACTTCAAATTTCCACATAGATATTGTATATATGAGTTTCAATCATTTTTTACCACAACTCACAATGAAAGAGACGTTTCACCTTCAGTCGTATTGCACAAACTTTCGCCACATACATATGTATTTTACCACCTTCGTAAACATGGCCTCCATTTGTTTCCAACAGCTACATTTAAACGCTTGTACAGAACTAAAATCAAACTAAACACAAAGTGCTTTAAACTCAGAAAATATACAAGATCCATTCTGAATTGCCTATTTTATTTAAAAAAAAGAAAGAAAAAATCCAGACAGCAGCCCACTACATTCATCTCATAATACATTAATGTATCAAGACCCACGTTTTGGAAAAGGCTGTTGCACAGGAAATGAATTTTTTTGCGCCAATGAGTGAATGATTTTGTTACTAATCCTTTTCAATCGATTCAATGTCAACGACACGTGTGAACGTATATACAGGTAGATAAGTAGAATACGTTTTTTTTTTCAGTCATTAAATGTTATTTCAAGAAGAAACGCGTTACTCAAACGTCCCTCGATTTTGTCGTCGTTCCGATACAAAGTATCTTTCCTCGAAAGTACACAATGATTTTATCCCTTTGCAAAGAAGTGGTTGCTACCCTTTAATTCTTGACTTCATTCTTCAACAACGCACCGTCAATGATGCACAGAATTCTCTACACGCGCGTCTCTCATTGTCAGCACAGTCTTCTAGTTTAAAGTTACAAGATTTTTACAGCGTTATTAGTTACGATGCTCCAGCGATGCTCCTACTTCACGATGATGGCGATCGAATAACATTCATGTTTTTACAGTGATGATTACAGAAAGTCAACGTCGTTTCGCGCACGAGGAAGAGTTCACGTTGACAGTAGAAATATTAATACCAAGTCATTCAGCGTACGCACGTTTTATTACAATTTGGCTACAACGTGTGATTGTGTTACACGTAAACGGGCACCGTTCACTTGCAATAACGGTTAATGTGTTTTCATGATGATGTGACGATAATTATGCGACAATTAATCATTACGTATCGGATACATACATCGAACAACATATTAATATTGCCCCAAGGTGTTCAACGTTAACAGAAGATGTTCGTTTCGAGTGATGTGAATGATGTTCGCTTTGAGCTTAAACTAAAACTTTTTACATTTGTATCGTAATATATATCGTAATTAATGCTTGTTATTAACCTTAGCATGACGGACGCAGGGTCCACTCTGACCCAACCGCTACTTACGCATTCGGTACTTATTGGTGATTGCTATAAGAATAGAAGAATTTCAGATAATATAACATGTACTTAGGCGGAAAAAAGAACCTCGGGTGATGGGGCTCGAACCCAAGATCGGTGGGTCCCCTGGCATACTGGTCAGACGCGTTACCAATTCCCCCAACGCCGACTGTCCAAGGTTACTTTTTTCCGAACTCTACATAACCTAAATTAACGGGGCGCCACCTATGTGCCAATCACACCACTGGTCGTTCCCAAACGCCCAATGCCTACGAACAGGATCAAAATTTATTCCAGGAATTGTGTGAACGAATTTATAGCACGGGTCGAAGCAGTCTCCTTATCCGTCGTTCAAAGGTTAAAGAACATTACATACATTAGTGTCAGTCGATAGACGCAATAGATTGACTTAGTCACAATTACTAAAAGTAAGATGATTTAAGCGTATTCAACGTGTAAGTTAAAACTAGGTTTCGCTTGCAAAGTCGTGCTGCAAGTTTCATCATTCTCTTATGCATCATCATCCAATCAATCTTGCGTAATATATGATTGCTAATATTGGTGCTGATCATTGACAACCTCGCATGTTCAACACATTAATAGCATATCCGAAATAAATGTACATATATAAAAGTTTTAGTAACAACGATCTTAAGGTGTACATAAATTATGAAAATAATTGACATTCCCCATAAGAAACGAATAAATGCAACGTGTAATATAATGTTCCTTACAATCTACGTACATTTTATACAGAAGAAAATAATGTATTATCACAAACGTTGTGCTTATTTGATTAATTCACAGAAAAGGAATGTATTTTGCATCAGGAGAGAAAAATAAAATGGTAATCGTTTGTAATTACTAATTACAATACATAAATTAAATATTTGTGTATGTGACAGTAAAGGCGTAAACAATAGTAAGTATGTACAGCTATTATTAAATGTATACACTTACTGGAATATTATATAAAATATAATATATAATAAGCATGGGCAAATGGATATGTAATTTTAAAAAGATTTGCGAATTTGACAAACTTTATACAGGGTGTCATATAACTGGTGGTACATCACGGTATTCTGCATGAGAAAATGAATCTAAACTTTTTTCATACAAAGTTCTCGAGAAAAATAACTTTAAATATTTGTCAAATACGCGTGTACTTACTTTACTGTGTCTCGACTCGGCGGATTTGGCTGCAATTTTCATTACTCAAACTTTTCTTCATATTAATTCCATTCGATAATCAAGGATACATGAGAAACAAGTCGTTCATAGTATAAACTATTCATTTCATTACATTACTTTTAAAATCATTATTAACTCTTGATCACAAAGTAATGTGATTGAGCCGCGTCGAAATCGTTCTTGATTACACGAACACAAGAAGATGTGTAACTGGTAAAAATGTATTTATTATAACTCGCACGTGCGTCTCGCTCAAGTCGAGTACACATACCTATGCCTGAGTCGATCGCGCAGCGCTGCCGAATCGTGCAGCGCCGTACCTCCTCGGCCGCGGACGTCAGTGCGCAGCGTTGCCACGATTATTGCTTCCAGGAAATACAAAAATATCTCCGACGCAGCATTCTCACTGTTGAGACGCAACAGCTAAAAAATTGTTCAAAATGTTCTCTATTTTGCTGCATACGTAATTATGATCTTTGTAGTAAATTTCTACGAAAGTTTTCCAATATAATACTTTTTAATGTTTCAAAAGCTACAGTAACTGTTTGACTATTGTTCCATGGTCGCTATAGCATCACTCTGCGCGATAGATTTGACGTATTCACACGAATAAGCATCGAAGAACTGTGGCAGTCGAGTCGAGATATTTAGAGTTCGAGTATTGAAAGTTATTTTTCTCGAAAACATGGCCTCGTATGGAAAATTTTTATTCTTTATTTTCGATTCATTTTCTCATGTACATACCCCCTTTCCGCTTGCAGCGCCAGTTACATGACACTATGTGTACAGTTTGATTAAAATGTTTCTTCGTAACTTTTCTCAAGATATACACAATATCTAATTGGGAACAAAAACTTTTCACTTTGTCTCTGAGTTTATGTCAGTAAATACGATACAACGTATTGTGAAGTTTCTACGTAATCCGTCAGATTGCTCTCTGCCTATAGAAATTTAATTATTAATGTGCACTTTGAGTTAATGTACATAATAAATGTATAAATTAACTGCCGAAAGTGTCACGAATTAATATGAACATAAATTTACCACATAGCAAGTGTACACATTAATTAAATTCACGCTTTTCTGTAACATTTATAACATTAATGAAAACTTGTCAAACATAAATTAACCAATCAGTATTTTCAAAACACATAAAAGGACAATCCAGCGTGATGAATTATTAATAGTATAACTTAAAATTTTGAAATTCCAAATGACAAAAAATATCTTTACTAACTGGCGTTTCATAATATTTTACATCATTGTATTGTTTAAGGGGAAACAGAATATTTCTACACATTTTCGTAAAGTATACTCTCACACAATTTTTAGGATAGAATTGTACTAATTGTAAGTTAACGATTAATTATTCAGCGTGATTTCGCAGATTATCGCTTGTTCGCTCTCACTCTGCATTCACAAAGCTGGACATTAAAAATTCATCAGCCAGACTTTCGACTCGCGTCAATGATTACTCGTTCATTCAGACTTTCTATATAGTGACTGTAGTCCCTGTATAAACGTATGGAGAGACCCTGACGCACGCCATCTTGAAGTAGAGCTCCCTCGACACAAGGCGGACAGTTTGCGCGATGACCATTCGCGAGAGGAGTAGGATTTTCTTTTTTTGTAAGTTTTTAAGTAATCCGATGGTACAAGTATTCGAAACGCTTCGAATATCGTTCGAAATTAGTAGTCCCTAAAGGTGTTACATAATCACCAGGTATTAATTAAAAGCTTAAGTATCTTATTTAGATGTTGTCTGACCTATTTAAGCTATAATCACTTTTAACTTTTGCTGCAGTGTGAGTAAAAATTGTAATGATTTTTAGTAAGTCGTGTTAAAAATAATGCTTAAGAAATAAATAATGTTAGTTTGAAATAAAATAAATAAAAGATGCAGAATAACTTAACTACTCATGATTTGTTAGTTTAGGTTTAGAAAGTAAGTTTCACTCAAATTAGACTTTGTTGTATTGTGAAGCAGAATAAATAAAATTCAATACGTTAATAATAATCGTTCTCATACATATAATTTTTAAACAATTTAGTCCTATGGGTACTATATTAATACTCGATGACGTAATTAAATAAATATAAGTAGGTAGCATGTACAGCAAGCTTACAGCTGATTTTAAGCTTTCAAAAATTCAAAACTCTGAACATTCTCTAACTAAGCATTTAAGACTTTGAAACATTCATCACCATAATAGCAGAATTTCTCAAATCTAGTTCTCTAAAAAAATTCATGTCTGTAAATTTAACATCCTCTTGTACTGCCTTCGAGTTTCTTTTAATAAAGATCTCATAGGCTTCATCATTTACATCCAAGATTCTCAAATCATCCTACAATTTGTGATGAAGCGTGTCACGGCGGACCAGTTCCCGGACGGCCGCTAGGAGGCGCCGTCCGCGAGTCTTTCTCTCGTCACGGAAATGATCGGTGATAAGTACCCACGTCGCCGATAGATCGCGTATTTTCTCGCCGCTGGAAATCGCGACCACGAACATATAGGCCCCGAGACGCTTCGTCACAATATTCCAAACATTCAAATTTCTACTCTTAAACATGCATCACAATATTTTAACGCCTTCAAGAACTTCCAATTTCAGATAATATTCCAACCAAAATTCTAAAAGTTCTTCGAAATAATTCCAGACGCTTTAACTGAATCCCTTGACCATTCTTTTTGTCATTTACAGAGTGATCTACGACGTCATGAAATTAGGGTGCGTATCAAATAAACGCATTTAACCACGCGCGTGATCGCTTTCGAAACCTCTGTATCTGAGAATAATGCGGCTGTGTCCTCTGTCCAACTGCGCTCTCCAGGAACGTTAGGTCAGAAAAGGCGTCGGTCTCGTAGCTCGTGGAACATATAGCCCCCTCTCCACGCGTCACGAGGGGGCGCGGGCATTCCTAAGTAGTTCTAGCACTTATCAAGTCTATTATACATACACGGATATGTGGTGGCCTCGTGTGCCGATCCGAAATCAATGATCTGCCACGGTGAACTCGTTTTCAGGTAACTTCTCGATTTTCGCCGTTTTGACTTGGGCTCATGAGGGAGGGGGAGATGTGATGCACTTTATCGAGTACTTTGTGGAGAGGTGGTGGATATTGAAATGAAGGAGTGGAGAGGAAATTTCTTTATCGTGAGCACTCATGAGAGATATAGAGAGTAAATTGTACTACGTCTCCCTGTGTGGCAGCAAAGGAGATGAAATTGCAGAAATAGAGCTTCGATTACTTGAACGATTCCATGCCGGGAGTATTCTCTTTTCGGAAATTTCGCCGGCTTGCTGAGCGAATATGTGTTAACTGAAAATTCCTGTTTTTCTTTGTGGAATGGCGTGCTTTCCAGTGCGTTTCGTTGGATCGATTATTTTATGATACTTTTCAGACAAATTATGAATTACAATTTGTATAGTTACTTTAGTAAATATTGTAATAAAAATAGTAATGAATGTGTGAAAACTTATGGTACTTAAGAATTGTGAAAACTGTAATGAGGAGTAACTTAATAGTTATATATTAGTTTGTACCTTATGCTATTAAAATTATCATTATTAATGAATAATATTTTCCGGTAAAAATTATTTGTACAGAAATGTTTTTAAGGACCTAGAATATTTGTAGTTACCATTGTAAAAAGAGAAGGTCACAGGCTTCTGCAACAGCTTATGTTTTAAAATGCTAATAATCTTGTCAAACTTTCTATAAAACAGCTACGTAAAAAATTGGAGGACACCATTATTTACATATCTTGGGAGGGGGAATTGTAAATAAATTTCTCAACTTATTAAAAATAACGTTCCTTTTTAAAATTGGTCGATTTTTGAATGTCGTAAAAGTTAGTTTGTGAATACAGGACGTCCTTTTTGGCTAAAAATCAAAACCTATTCGTGTCTAAATAAAGATATTCAATTGCTTCATATTAAAGCTATTCTTTGAAGCAATTTGAAACTTTAAAATTTGAAGGTTAAAAATTTTAATAAATAATTTATAAAACAAAATAACTTATATTGTATTCAGACTTGACATTCCATGTACTTGAAAAAAAAGTTTGGACCTCGTTATGTTGATGCTCAACATACATATTGTTGTACCCATGATTGCAAAATTTATTTATAATTCGTTATGTAAAATTATAATTTTGGTTTGATAGAGGCGTCCGTGCTTTTATCCTTCATAACAAGAAACGTCTTACTTAAAAAAAAGCTCAAAGTTGCTTTGTGAACTATTATTTAAAATTATATCTTTCTTTTTATGGAAAAGTTCGTATTTCCACCTTTCGTAAGAAGAAACACATAGCTTAAAATATCGTTTAGCAGTATTGTGAAAATTTTAGAAACGGAAGTCGTGTAAAATATTTCCTTATCACGTGTCAGATTATACGTTCCAATAAAACAAGTTTAAACATCTTAGCGTTTTGTTTCTCTATATTTGTTTCTCCATTTTAATATCCTGCAAAATCATGAATACCTGCATGTTAATAATTCAGAGAACGATCTAAATATTATCCTTCTTGATGGCTCATAGAAACACGAAAATGTCATTCATTTATAATTTAATGAATACTATTTATGAAGAAACTAATTTCGTATAGCGAGCAATTTAAATGTATTTTCGTACGTATTTATGGGTGGCTGGGAAATTCGGTGAAATGAATTTTCAAATGTGAAACAGTGGGCGACAAACTGAAAACTATCGATATTTATATATTTCTTCTCGATTCTTCGATTAAAATTGAATAAGCACCCCATGAGGAAAACTGTAATGTAATTAAGTTTGGTCAGTTTCGCAGAATATTCTCTGAAAGATTCGTATACCTAAATCAGTTGAATACTTTCCGAGATATCATGTTCATTACCTTCCACAATATGGTACTGAGGAAAGTGAGGAGGTTATAGATCTAGTAAAAGATTCTTCCGAAATAAAATATTTAGGTTAATTATATTTCGTTCTAATCAGTGATTCATGATCAAAAAGTTTCAAGAAAGGCTATATACCTACAGTAGTAAAAGAGACTGAACTACTCAGAGATCACAATAGCATTCGAGATCTTACTCAGGACTATTGATTTTTTATCTGAAAAGAAGGAATATCGTCTGCTCGTTTCAAATGCTGGTTTGTTTAAAATTCCATAAGATGGCAATTACACCGACTTTGTCCTGATATTTTAGAAATATATTTTTGAGACGTCGTACATAAAAAAGTGGGAAAATCTAAAAATTAATGGTTTAAAAGTTTAATTAATATTTTGTTGCACTCTGTAAATTAAGAAGGATAACTACTAAGGTCAAGTTCAGAATTTCTTTTTCAAATCTATCAGTGTAATACAAATACATTCTTCAAAGAATACAATATTCATGTATTGTGAATGTATTAATTGAAAACGAGTTTGTGTGGTGGTGAAGATTAGGTATGTACCTACTAGAAGGCTAATGAACACAGACTTCAAATTTTAACTCTTCGTGGTCACACTTCTGTAAAGTTCTGCGGTGGTCACACTGGGTCCAATGGACCCAGCCGATTTTTAAACCGTTACCGTGCGAACTGTGTCAGTCCAATCGATCCCCAAAAATTATAATACACACTTTGAACATTGTAGAATATGGAATAGTCGTGTTTTAATAAGAAATGAAATGACATGTATCAAAAAAATCGGAAAGGAAAGCTGGGAACTTATCGGTATCAAGCTCAAAATTTAAAAGGCGGGTCTATTGGACCCAGTGTGACCATAAAGTGTTAATAGCGCATTCTCCAATATAGTATCGTTCAATTGTGCTCTTGTTCCACTTTCTCATTTGTTCTCATTATATGTTAACAAGAGGCTTGAAAAGTCGCATGCCATAATTGGAATTTTTAACTTTACATGGCGTTCTGTTGTAGATTATTGTTCCACGAAATACCACGAGTGCACATTAGAATTTGAAGTCTACGTGTTCAGTACATTCCAGGAAATCTTGACAACTAGAACCTGTGCACGTACATCGATCAAATATTTTGTAACGCATTTTTGTCTTATGCATATTTAACAAATTAATACATTGCAATAAAAAAGGAGCATTACCAAATTCAGAAATAAATTACAATGTTAACCTTAAAGGGAGTAGGTATTTTCTCGTTAGACAAACAAATATAAATAAAAACATCAAAATTCAAACAAAAATAATCGCAGTCACCAAAATATGAACTCCGAATGAAGAGAAAATTTTTATACATTACGATTTCGATGAAAATCGTCAAGTAGATCCAAACTTCTGGCCAATACTATATGCAACCCTTTAATAATAAACTTGCTCAAGTGTGAATTAAATAACATTCCGGCTGAGACATAAATCATTCCAAGCCAGCCTCCTAAAATAACTCGGCGTTCAGGCCATTTATCATCGGGACAATCGTCTTAAGGAGGCGTTATTCGAACAATAACCCAGGCCCGCGGTCTTCACTGAACGGCGTAAAAACTATTCTCGAATTCCCAACGTGTGCGCATTATGTCGATCCCGCCGTCCATCGACAAATCTCGCGGGTAGAGCGAGCAGAAACTCAATGGAGTCCTAAATATTTGTCTGCTGGAAATGCACGTGAACGCGGAGGCAAAGAAAGACAGCAGCCCGCTTCCGGCATTCGAGCGGAATTCCGGAGCTGAGGTTTTGTCGTAATATTCGGGTCACGATGGATCCCCGCAGCACACAGAAAATACGTTGCTTCTTATCCAAGAATCCGCGAAAACCGTCGCGGGGTTCTCAACTCGAAGCTGCATAAACGCTCCCAGTTATACGGCCGTCGTGTTCGCAGTTGGCGAAAGGAAGGCCAAGGATAAGCAGGATAATGCCTTTCCACGTTGATGGCGCTTGTAAACGAGCTGTGCACGTATTACCGTGCGGAACTGCCGTTCGACCTGTTGTATCCTCGAATTTTCCTATCTTTCTATTGGTAACGGTATTGTGGCCAATGGCGTGGAAATTGCGGTACTAATGAGACGTGTGTGAGAGGAAGGAGGTAGTATTGATGACGAATATAGCTTCGGGGAATTCTGTGAATTATTAGAAGCGTATTGAGATCAATAATTTATCTGCATGGATATTTAAGAATGAAGTAAAGTATATCATTTGACAATTAAACTATAATACATGTAGCTTTAGAAAAGGCTTAAAATTTTCTTTAGTATATTATCTCATGTACAAGGTGCCCACTTTAGTCTATCAATGCAATTATTGTGTTAAGCACGCTGTTAGGTAGAAGGGACAAAACAATAATCTGGGGGAGAACAAAGTTGTATGGACAAACTCGCCAGGGGTGACGTCGCCTGAAGCCTGATGTTGGTACCGGCTATCGCTTGCAGTGAATTTCATACTAAAGTTGTGGAAGGTTTTGTTGCATTCTTTCACATATTCCTTAAAAAAAATCATATATAAAATGGTATATTTGAATTAATTTTAGTAAAAAGGCGGGCTGTTTAAAAAGCGACCTTCGGCTGACCTCAAAGTAAGGTGACCATTCGTTCCCGATTTCCGGCGACAGTCCCCGGAACACGATTTGTATCGCCAGTAATTTTTGTCCCCAATTCTGAATTTGAGGTAATCATTTATCCGCAATTTTCTGTAGTAGTCTCCGGACTCCGAGTCCTGTATTTCTTCTTTAAAGTTACAAAAATGCAACCGAAGCCACGTGTTTGCTATTAAAATTCTACTAACTTGGCAACAGTGTAACCGTACTGGGAATCCCAAAGGTTTCATCTCGAATATTCGGCCCTACGCTGTGATCCGTGACAAACAAAATATATAATTTTAAATTTTAAATAACTTGATTAGTATTGTAAGTTACTTGTTATTATTATTATTATTATTATTATTACTAGCTTTACGAGGAGTAGATGTGGCCAAGAAAAGAATGGCCACCTTACCTTAAGTCCCCTACCTAACAAATGTCTACCCACGTATTATGATATCCCTCTTGAATTCCTGTAACCCTCTAAAAGCATTTTTGTACTCAGTATGCTTTCTGAAATATTTGCAGTCATAGATTGAAATTGAATACCTTGTATATATGAATTGCTCCGAAAGGAAATTTTGAGCTATTTTTAGGGAAGTGACATCGTTCAGAGATGAAGAGTTTTGCACAACTTCCAACATATTTGTGAGTTGGATTTGTGCCAAACAAATTTTTAAAGTACTGCAGACTTTAGACAGTATGGGAAAAGATAGTAAGATAGTAAGGACTTTTTGATGGAGTCTGATAATGAAAAAAAGTGTGGTTAAACAAAATATCTAAATAACAATAATAATTATGTTAGTATATGTCTCTATGATTTTGCATGCATACGTAAATTTAAACATCAATTTATGTGGTGGAATTTAAACATGAATTCAGATCTATCAGGTTTAGAAAAAAATGTTGGAGGTAACATACACTAAAAGATACGTGTGTGCACATTTGATCAGTAACTTTACATGGGGGCACGTAAGGTGTATACATCCCAATTGAGGGTATACATTCCAATTACTGCTAGTGTACAAATTCCTGCTACGTGATTTATTTTACTTAATAAAAAGTAACGTATAAAGAATAGTGTACAAAAAATTATTATTAAATTGGAACTGTTCTTTTTCTTCTTCTTATTATTGTACGTTATTCTTTATACGTTACGTTTTCTTTAAGTAAAATAAATACAGTGGCAGTAATTAAGACATCTACCCTAATACATATATATTAATGTTCCTAACAAGATGTCAGAAAATTCTTGTCTATACGATACAAAGTATTCGTTTGTAGAATGATATTTTAAAGAAATAACAAAATAAGACTTCTAGCAATAACTCTGACCTTAAAATAACACACTTCGGGCAATAGCATTCTTATTTCATGTCTCGTGAAGCGTAGTTCTGTTCTACTGATCGTATTAGTCGTGGTTTTATTGTACTTGCGTGGCCAACTTTTGTCAAGGATGTTGTAAGTTATCCATTGAACGAAGATTACTGTATTTTAACATTTCATAAATGCAATGAAAATGGAGATTTGTTCACTAAAATCACATCTGAACAGGAATTCTTATTCGGTTCAATTTTCCTAAAAAATGTGATAATAATAATGTACTGTTCATAATTATACTACTTTTTGAGCATGCAGTATTATATTTCAAGTATACTACTTTTAAAGTATCCTCATATAATGATTTCTGAAAATAATTTTGGATTTTGTATTTTTCCGTTTTGCAAGTATCATGTATTTTCAACAACAACAAAAATGAGCATACAATAATTCCTCCAACCTATAAACCCAAAATATGATTGTAAAACAAGAATTTCAACAATTTTAGCTTAACTTTCCAATTTTCATAGCTTTCCCCCTTTGTCTACTGGACGTCAGACAATAATTGTCATGAAACCATAGGAAATCAGCTACCATCTGTACATCATCGTGGGTGTTCTTAAATCTGAAATTGCTGCGGCGAAAAATTGCGTTGTTCCAGGCACAAGGGTTGGAGAATCGGCGAAGAGAACAGCACTAAACCAGCACCTATTAATTTCTCTGGTCCTTTCGTAGGTTGGTCGTTTGTCACTGTCAGACGATACTATTAACCCGGGTGCCGCCGTGTGCCGTTTGATTGCGAAAATTATTGCGGCTGCATGTGGAATTGTCACGGAACAAGTAGCGCCCATGAAAGACTGCCTTTATCGCGATAACACCGAGGTACATGTGCGCAAACTTCGAGGCTGTACTTTCGGACACGCTTTGGGGTCTGAAATGACTTTTTTTCGGCGAGACAAGTGGCGATCGCGTGATTTAAACGGCAATAATGTCTGTGTTGGTAATGCAAGTGTCGTTTAGACATTCATGAGAATGATAACTTGATTACCTTTGCAGAACATTACTTGCATGCTCTTCAAATTTCTACACAATTTCGACGAATTCCATCGATGATATAGAAATTATTGCATGAGAATTGTTTGTTACTCATTAAGAAAAAGATGCACGATTACTCGTGAATTTGGTTTCGCCCAGCGTTGTACAGTTCTAATTGAAATTACGAGCAATAATTAAATTACGACTACTATTATATATATCATGAAAATTAAAATACAGGGGAACTACATTAATAATTGATACTCTGTTTTTGCTGCGTTTTGTAAAATTTGTTGCTACAAATTTTCCGTTTTAAGTTTGAAAATCTGAGAATTTACGAATCATATTTATTGTCGGAAAGAATTAGAAGTATTTATAGTTCGATAGAATTAGAAGAATTAGAAGATATCTTATTCGTGGACGTGAGGAAATGTCCTCACGATGTACTCGAAACGAGGCCAGTTGAAAAACCACATTTTCAACTCATTTAAATTATATAGTGACTATATCTATAAAATGCGACGTTTACAACATTCCCCTTACATTTTGTTGTTTTTAAAAATAAAAGTTGCTTGGCCGTTATTTTTAAAAGTAAAAGTCTTGTACCTTATTAATTGCAGCGATTTTTAAAAGCAATTATTTCTGTGAAATTCTACAGACAGCTCGAAAGGCTAGCGCCAATTAAAGAAAGACGTCTACTTTTGACAAATTGGTGAGATATTGTTCTTCAGTGGGACAGTGACAGATCACATTCACTTGTGATGACCAAGCGAAAATTGACTGGGAAATGTTGAGTCACCCAATCCTTTGAACCCTTGGGTTAGCACCTCTCTTGTAGCACACCATTTGTCTTGGCACGACACAAACGTTTATGAATGAAAAAGGCGTCCAAATGTCATTAGAAGAATATTTAAACTGGGAACGAGGGAATTTGTACGTCGACAAAATCGATAAATCATCAGATAGATTGAAATTTATCGGCAAAAATAGCTGCAGTCATGTTAGTGCTTAAAGATAAAACAAGTGTGTTTATTTTTCACAAATTCGGTAATATAGGAGGGCTAAATGTGCTGAGAAGTATATCAGTCGTGTGATTCTGAATATTTTCCCCCGAATAAAATTGTGCCTCTGTTTTATTGTTGTCTTAAAACATTTTTCATCTAAATTTCAAGTAGCCAATGCTTATTTAAGTTGTATAGTCATAGCAGAAACGAGTAGATAAAATCTCAACTTCCAATTTAATTTTGCAGAATATCAGTCCAGCAAGATATATTCAACCCTTTCCATCAGATATAAGTTAATGTACTAAAAAGAGGGCTAGAAAAACAAAAAGTGTTAAAAATGCATCACTAGCTAAAATAGTGGTGTCAGTCTTTTCTTAGTCGATTTTGAGATGAGAAGTAGGGCTGGGACTATTCGAATAATTTAATATTCGAATATTTTACAAGTATTCGAATGCTACGAATAAACTTCGAATATTTGAGTATTCGAATGCTATTTTTCGAATATTTAAGTATTCGAATACTATTCGAATATTTAAGTATACGAATACTATTCGAATATTTCAGTATTCGAATACTATACTGATGTATTCGAATAGTATGGTGCGAATTATAAATCAAGTTCTTTAGGTTCATTTTTTTACAAGCTTTTATTTAGTTTCAGTTGTGAGTTCGTTACTTTGTCAGGGTGAAATATTGTAAGCTAATTTTGACTCACTTCAACATATTCGATCGACTTGAAACTTTGCACACATACGTAGTTCCGATGACAATGCAATATTTTCACTAAAACACAAGAAATACTCAATAGTAAAATTTTTCTTTAAAAACAAACTTTTGTTAAAATGTACTAAAAAGGAACCACTAATTTTGATACCTGCCCAAATGACTGCCTTAGAAGAATTCCCTCGTATGACGAAAAATAAACGCGTGGGGCGTAAACATTGAAATGTCCTTTTTATATAAATATACAAAATGTACGTAAATATTCGAATAGTATTCGAATACTTAAAGATTCGAATGGTATTCGAATACATAAATATTCGATTAGTATTTGGATACTTGGATATTCGAATTATATTCGCGAAATAATTGTGCAACTGAAGTATTCGAATATTCGAATACCGAAAAATTCGACAAATAGTCCCAGCCCTAATGAGAAGTGAACACAAAATGTCATTTTATTTTGTTCATATCACGTTTCACCATTGATTTAAGTCTGGCATATAGGATGTTCATAAGATACAAATACAAATTTCAGTCACTAATAGCATTAATTATAAATGGCAAAAGTATGTATTTGATGACTTGTTACAGATTGTTCGAGCTTTTACAGCATCGTTAAAAAATATGTAGAAGTTCATACTTAAATACTTAAACGGACGACCACCAACGTGAGCGTTTGCTGTGAAAAATGAGCGTCAGCTTCATTAAATATTTGTGTTTCCTTTTCATAAGTTCCATTTGACAGGAAGCCTCCCATTTATAATTAATCAGCACCGAGTTTCAAACTTGTGAATTTAATATTCGAATACTCACCAACTGCTTAATTTGTATATTTTGCCAGTAACACGTAAAGTCAATTCGTGATTCGCTATTTATATTTTTATGCATTTCTCTAGTGTACATTTATCTTAAATCAGAATACGTGCACTCATAAACAAATGCTATTTGGCATCTACTATTCGTTAATTTAACGTAAAACCATAAATGCGTGAACAATGTGCCTCATCTTCTGAGGGGGGGGGGGGGGGGGGTCAATTTTGTGGATAAATTTAAATTTTTTGAAATTTTGAAATGACTAGTAACAAAGTAATGCTGTGTTTTATCCTGAATCTGAAACTACTTCCAGAAATTGATTTGAGTGAAGTGTAGCTACTTCAAATCACAGTTGAAAAAAGTGTAAATTAAGTAAGATTTAACTACAAATTACATATTCATATACTGCTTAAAGTGAGTCTTGCTTACATAAAAGCATAAAAATGAAAATAGAAATTTGTGGAAATTCGTATTTATTGCATTCACATGAAAATATATGGAAATGTGTATTTATTACAAAATGAAAATATATGTAACTTTAGCAACAGATCTAGCTATACGTCATGTATGTAGTAAATTTATTGCTATTTAAAAAAGCCCACCAAAGAAGCGATATCTTGTTTGCTTCTGTTTCGGTTCGTAAGCTCAATTATTATTATTATTTTTAATAATTTTAGTAATTTTCGAATTTTTCTATAATTTCAAATGAAATTCCAACTATGTAAATAATGTATTACACAAAATTTAAAGGTAGTGGTTAATTATAAACCTGAAATTGTACCATTTTTCCACTAGGCGTTTTTAAAATTAAAACGTTGAAAAATTCACACTCCCTAATGGGGGGGGGGGGGGGCGAATGCAAATGTTTCTATTTTTCAATAAATTGTTGTAAATCATACAGTTAGCCAACCTCTGAAACCAACTCTGATACTCTACACAAAGACATTTTCAACATCTTTATATTTCAATAAACAAACCTATTTTTTGAACAATACAAATTCTGCGTATCATGGATACACCCAAGTATTCTTCACTCAACTGGAATCCTAGTTACACGAATTTAACAAGGTCCAGAAAGTGTGTACAAGAGCGAGTGTCAAAATCGATTTCAACGACGCCCTTTGGGTATCGTTCAAGTAGAGAGCTTCTCCCATTTGGTCCAGTCAACCGATAAAAATTGACAGTGTCCTTCGTGTTCCTACGACAACAGACACACCCTATGAAGCTGCGAGTTCCCAACCGTTATCCCCTTCGTGAACCGTTTCTGTCACTTCAAAATCGGTAAAAAGGAGACGTTACTTTGAAACTCGGAATCTTTCGACTCCAACATGGCCGTTGATTACGAGAACAAACCGCACAGATCTTTGATCGTCATAGGCGCTAAACGTTTCCTGGATCGTACCGAGTCCAACTGCATCATACTAAACACCCATTTACATGTTTCCGAGTCCTCTTATCGCGATTCCACCTGACTCGTTCCCCTTACCTTTCTACTAAAAACGAAAGAAAGATCACATTCACGAGTCCGTCGCAGTCTGTGTTCCGCGAGCCGACACGTGGCTCCATCTCGCGTCGAACGAAGCACCGGTGGCTCGTCACTGGGAGGACACTTTCACTCGTGTTGTTCCGATCGACTTGGGATATCTGCGGTTACAAAAAAAGAAGCCGAGAACACTGATCGCTGGTAGACACACTTGCAGATTTAACTATTCGCGAGTCGGTGGCGATCCACTAGCTGGAATCATCGAGACATCTACGAGGAGCACGAGCAGTCGGGAGCCCAATGGTTCCCTAGCCCCGAAATGCTCGAGCGGTCTTTCCTACGAGAGTCTTTGACGGCTGCCAACTTGCCTGCTCTCCTTGTTGATCAATTAGAGGGAGGTCGGGGGTGATACATAGGGGCACGAGGTGGTTACTGCTGGTAGATGCGACGCTTCTTTCTTCCTCACGCTGCTGGCTTCCTCTTCCTTCATCTCTGCATCTCGTTTGATTGCGCAAAGAAGAAACGACCTTTGGTTGTGTTCTTACTGGAAGGCTTCGCAATCAATCAGTCACCTCGCGAACGAGCCGGCATAGAGAAGCAACAGAAGCAACGCGAGCGTCCTCGTTGCTGCGCCGCTGTTGCTCGAGTTCCCGTGCTGCATCGCGGCTGGATGCTCACCTGGAACACGCAGTAAGCCAGGAATTAGTCTACGAGTAAAGCTGGGGACAATACTTTCTGATTAGAGGTAATGCTCTTCGAATTGCGGGATTGGATTGTTTGCTGTACCGTTGCAGGGGCTTTGGCAGTTTTATAGTTTGCAATTAACGGGTTGGTAATACTGATTTGGAAGTGAAGAATCCACTGATGTGTCGGATTAGAACAACAAGAGTCGTTTAAAACAGACCCGCTGTTCAGATTCGTTTCTAATCATAGTGGCTTATGTACTACAATTTTATTTCAAACCAGATTTGGAATTCACATGGAACAGTGGTTGAAAAGCCAGAAAACCAGCGGCAAAATTCATTTTTCCAGTATCTGCGTGGGGAAAACATTGAATACGGGGGGAGTTAGATATTTTATTGCAGTATCGATTCCTCATATTCTTAAATCCACATCTATTAAATAGTGCCATTGCTGGGTCCCTAAAGCACAGGGTGTGAAAATCTTGGATGCTACAACAGTGAATTTAACCATTTATATTTGGCATAATCAGTATTATTCAAATTTTCAGCATATAGCCCAGGCATAAGTAATGTGTCTAGATTGATTTGCAACATAAAAAGTTGCACAAAAGTTACATCCACCTAGAGGTCCAGAAAAAGCATACAAGTTTAATAATTTTTTTGGGGAAAAGTGTAAGTGAAAATCATACACAATGTTTTTCTACTAAAAGATACATGTTTTAACTATATTATTCTAAATTTTCATGAAATATTATTATTAACTAAAAGAGATATCGGCTTGGATATGAGTCGTGTTTTTTTAAGCATTAGCTGGTGGATATTCCCTAGGCTAAACGATGCATCTGAAAGCAAAAGTTCAATTTTAAAAATAAATAACTTTCAGAAGCACCTGACGTTCTCATATTTTTAAATTTTGTTTTATATTCTGCAATAATGGTAATACGTGCAAAGACTTCTTGAAAAAAAACGAAAATTTTTTCCACGAAATTCGATATTTCAATTTCAAACGGTCGCACATTTTTACCAACTACAATATTAAAATTCAGAGAACGTTAGGTACTTCTGTAAGTTATTTACTTTTAAAATCTATTTGAATTTTTGCTTTCAGATGAATCGTTTGGCCTAGGGAATGTCCACTAGCTAATGCTTTAAAAAAAACGACTCACACCCAAGCCGATAACTCCTTTAGGGAATAATAATATCTCATGAAAATTTAGAATAATATAGTTAAAACATGTATCTTTTAGTAGAAAAACTTTGTGTATGTTTTTCATTTATACTTTTCCCAAAAAAATTCCTGAACTTTTATGCTTTTTCCGGAACTCTAGATGGATGTAACCCCTCAATAGATATTCGTCAATTTATCTACATATTGTATACAGTCAAATGATTCTTGAGCTACGTTGTGCATGGGTTTCAAAATAGTTTGTAACCAAATGAACTAATTGTGCTCATAGCACAATAGCAGTCTTTCGTACAGAACATTTTACAATTATACAGGGTGTTTCACCTGAAATGTTTGTTACATTTAAAATTACATAAAAATGTTTCCTACAAAAGTTGCATAGTTTGGTCGGGGTCGGCGTATAGTAACAATAGTTGTATTCTGTTGGGAGGGGTTAATGAGATAAAACTATTTTTTTTTTTATATATTTTTAAAGTACCTTTAGTGATCTTGTTAGACGTATTGTTGTTGGTCATTGAATTCATCTTTAAAGTGGTTATCGGGGTGCCGACAAATAAAATATAGCATTCCATTTGAAAATACAAAGTTGACCTTCGTATCTCATTAATCCCTCCTAAGAGAATAAAACTATTGTTACTATACGTCGGCTGCCATAAAACTATACAACTTTTGTAGAAAATATTTTTACGAACTTTTAAATATAGTAGACATATTCCAAGCGTTATAGTTAGGTGAAACACCCTGTATAGTGCAAGTGCCCGAAAAATATAACGGATTACTGTTTACTAATATTTTGTATTTTATATTCTTCTTATATAACTGACTAGCTTAAAGTACCCAGCGTTGCCCGGGCTTGTTATACATATATCTATCTCTGCATAGTATAACATTAAGTCCCCGGTAGGCGTCAGTCCTCGTGGAATGCTTCACTAAAATCGCCACTACTCTGCATCCTTTTGCCATAGGTTAGTGTTTCATACACCCAAACCTTCCTCGAGAAATGCTCTATGAAACAGTGAAAACGGCATCACAATCCGCCCAGTGTTTCTCGAGATTAGCGCGAACAAACAAATAGACGTCTAGCGGTGACTTTATTTTATTCTGTGTAGAGAAGCGCGGCGAACACCGCTCTGCGCGCAAGGCATGCGCGTGACGGTTGCCCGTACAGTGGAGGGGATGCTGAGTCACATCGTTAGCTGTTCTGTGAGCGCTGCGATTCACGCAAATCTTGCTTCACTAAAATCGTCATTGCTTGGCTTCTTTTTGTCATAGGTTAATGTTGCATACACCTAAACCTTCCTCGAGAAATGCTCTACAAAACGGAGAAAACCGCGTCACAATCCGTCCAGTCGTTCTCGAGATTGGCGCGATCAAACATACAGACGCCTACCGGGGACTTTATTTTATACTATGTAGAGATACTGGTATTGTAATATTTGTTCATTTTATTTTATCTCTTTCGGTTATTTTCTTTTGTATTTGTTATTGTAATTTTAATTTTAATTTTTAATTTTACCTTATTCGTCCGTTCTCTATATTACGTCTTTTCGTGTTATTGTACCGTGCGAATGGATTGTTATCCCGTAATAATAAATAAATTAATACAGCACTACTCCCCACATTATCCCTCTGAATGGAATAATTTCTACACCGTGCAAATCAGTTTCGCATCCGCTATGGTTAAAAGTTGTAGTCTGAATAATTTAGCGTTTGAACTCATGTTGATCAGGAACGTCAAAGGATTCCATTAATACCATTTATGTGAAGATGCAATGAAAAATAAGAAACTTGAATATTTGAGTCGTGAATGGCTAATTGCTGCCAGCTATCGGTTTCCTCGTCGACTGATTCGCTCATAGAACCTAGTCGAGCGTCGACAGATCCGCATATAGTATGCGGCGCATACCCGATTAAAGGATCGCATGGTCAGGTCTCGGATTGCAAAGATTTAGACTTACTTATTTACAAAAGAAAATTCTCATTATAACAAACATAAAGGAATAAGAGAAATACTACAGTGCAGAAAAAGAACGTTAACAGATACAAAACAATATTACCAATAGTTAATTGAACAGAAAATAGCAAGTTATAAGTTTCCTACATGAGAACTTACATGCCCAACTGATTTTTAATCTCTCAACTTTGTTTTCGATTATTCATCGCTTCCCTTCATTCCTCCTATTTTAGGTGCCCTTCTGGAATTATATACTATAAAAATTCTCATTATCGAAAGCAGATGCGTCAGAAAATACGATATCGATTAACGTTAGTTTGCTAATGTAAGGGAAAAAAGAGAAGGAAAAGGAGCATCAAATATACAATAATATCACAAGTAGCAAGTTAAATAGAAAATGGAGCGCAACAAATTTGCCAAATAAAAAGGAGCGCAGAATGAGAAGCTTTGTGCTTAACTGATTTTTTAGAATAAAACCCAGCCTAAATAATACCCAACTCTGTTCCAGATTGTTCATCTGCTCGGTTGTTCATCGTCCCCCTTCATTCCCCGTATTTTATGTATGGTTCCGGGTTTATACACGAAGTGCTCCGGGCGACGCCACGGCATTTCTGTCACGCGTGCATTCTTGCCCGTTAAATACGCCAGGATGGCGCAGAATGCAGAGAAAATCGGCTACCAGGGATAAGCCGACTGAATTGTTCGGGGATGACAAATATAGGAGTTCGTAACGGCACGGTGTAGCCACGTGCACGTGGCCGTTATCAATTTCAGAACGGCCGCGTTCCACTTTACATTGCCTTTGAACTTTTTGGAGGAATAGTTCTAGGAGCACCCTGTTATCGAGCGCACCAGCAAGAATCGAGCGCAATAATGTGTGTGTGAGTGAGTGCTCGCGTGTATGTGTGTTAGTATTGCGTAAAACAGAATTTTCGGAGACTTCGATTGAAAGTTACGGGGGCTGTGTATTTTGGCAGATATTTTATGATAGTTTACGGTGGAGTACACAAATGTAAAGGTATTTGTCTCACCATTTTAACGTCACATTTTCGAATTTATATTTGTAGAATTCTTCTGCAAATGCGGAAGAAACGTGTTACACTATTTTTAACAACGCATACGATGGTTAATGTTAATTTAAAAAAAATTATGTTTTGAGATTGAAAAAGCAGATCAAAATGGGAATAAGTGAAAGTGGTGAGGGAGTATAGTAAAATTGAAAATTTAACCATTTTTTTAACTAATGCATATTTGAGTGAAACGAACAGAGATACAATTGTGTTTACCCTTAATATTTTTATGAGCAAAACCGACAGGGTCTGCAATAATTACAAAATTGTATGGTTCTATCAAGGGGCAACATACACTTATGACTAGAACTATCAGGGTGAAGTTTGATAATTTTTTTTCCATTGAAAATAGGTTTTAATTGAAAAATCTCTGTATGCATCTTAAAATACATACGCCAATGTGACAATTGTGTAGATTTAATTCGAAATTTAAGAAGATTTCTTAAGAAGAAAATATCTCCGATAATTTTCATCCGAAAAAAGAAAAAAAATTCTCTTAAAGTACATAAAAGAATTTAATTTTTGTCGTAGCCGATTTTAAGAATATTAATTTTTTGCAAAATGGCAGCCATTTGAATACAGATTTGTGATTTTGCAGTAAAAAATTATCCTTTTTTAATTGGTAAACAATGAAGTATAACGTTAAATAAAATCCTAACTGAAAAAGTAAATAATTCTATCAAAAACCTCTGTTCCAAATTTCCACTGAATCGGTCCACTAGTTCTCGAGAAATATTGGTTATCGTTTTTGCAAATACAATTTTGAGAAAAATGACATTACATATTCAATCTTCTTAGTTTTTTAATTAAATTTACACAATTGTTGCATTAAAGTATGTATTTTAAGACGCATGTAAAGATTTTCCAATTAAAAAAAAATTTCAATGAAAAAAGAATTGTCAAAGTTCGTCCTGATTTTCTCGTTATAGGTGTATGTTGCCCCTTACAAAAGTTTGCAACTGCAATTTTTAGTTACTGCTATGTATTTTGAAATACTACATGTCTTAATAAAAATGGAAAAATTTATGTTAGACAGTATCGAGTAAATAATTTTTTTTCCTACGTTACTTACCCTATACACGTGCAACATTTTAAGCGAAAAAATAGAATTCATCATTACTACCTAAATACCCCCAAGGCGTACTTGAAATTACTAAACGACATTTAATATTATAGTATTACGTAGATACATACGTTGTTAAAAATTATCATACTCAATATTTACAAATTTTTTAATCAATATTCATGTGTTATAGTACGTTTGATCACAACACGTACTAATATCTGCATAAAAGTAGTATTCATAATGCATTGTTCGTATGAGTATTATAGTTACTCATCTCCATAATTTGATTCAGGAATGTAGATGAACGTTGGCTCTAGAATTCATTTTCGCTCCTGAAAATCGGCGGGATATCCGATGGAGGATCATTAAGCGCAAACAATTTTAATTGACTTATTAACATTACTCTGAATCAAGAGGGGCGTAATCAGTTTATGATGTTAATTAAGATGTGTAAATACGAAAATTTAATTTACACATCACCTCGCGCATAAATCACCAGATGTATTAAGCTTTCTATTTTCGCGATAAACAAGGCGACATTGTGTCAATGCCAAGCTCATTTATTTGGTAAACGTAACTTTAGTAATTAAGTATGTATATAAATTCTGTGCATCGTTTTACCGTAGATAAACATGTTTGCCTCTCGTTATCAATCGGACTCTGCCGTTTATTCTGCTCGGCAGCGTCCTCCACGCCATTCAGATCCGTTTATAATTAACCCACCCGCTCGAATACAAACGATACATAAATGAAACAAAATTGTACACATAAGTAGTATTATAATAAATAAGCATTAAAAGAATGTCTGCGTTCCTTATTCTTACTTTTTCCATGACTGATTTGCATGAATTTGTATTTACTTAAAAATGTTCATATTTCTCCCCCTCCCTCCCTCTCTCTCTCCCTCTCTCGCCCCTCTCTCTCTCTCCCCTCTCCCTCCCTCTGTCTCTCCCCCCTCTCTCCCTCTGTGCCCCCCCCTCTCTCTCTCTCTCTCTCTCTCTTACCTTTCTTTTCTTCCTGTATCTTCTACGCTCACCCAACAAACAGCACAGCAAACCCCTAAACGACGCACAGTGGTTCCAAAGTGTCTGTTTGTGAAAAAATTCCGTATCTCCGTCAATTCTCAACCGATTTTTGACTTTTTTGCTCGTTTTGTCGGGGATTAAATTTGCTAAAATGTCCCACAGTAGTTTTTCAAAATTTTCTTTAGGGATTAAAAAAAACAAATTCTAAACTCTTGGTTCCGAAACAACGAGTTTATTAACCAGTTTTTTCATATATCATTAAAGGGAGATAAAATTGTGACCAATGGGCAGAATAGTCGAGTTTAAAACGTCTTTTCCATGTATTAAAATTTTGTGTACTGATGATGGTATAACATACCAATGACATTTTAGCAAATTTAATCCACGACAAAACGAGCAAAAAAAGATAAAAATCGGTTAAGAATTCACAGAGATACGGAATTTTATCCACAAAAAGCCACTTTGGGCGCTATCGCCAATTAAACAAAATTGGATTGACAGAGAAGTAGCAAATAGTGGCAGCTAATTCCTTTCTGAATTTGTTTATTACATTATTACCCACATTCCAAATGCAAAAGATGTGGTTCAGAAAGATTCGATAAAGTGTTGTATACTATTAAACAATAATAAAAACGTAAAAAGTAAATCACGGTTTTGACGTTCTTCAATATTTCTGAACGCTACCTATTAGGTTTTATAATTATACATTAAATTGATATTTTAGACGGTTGTGGTTGTAGTAAACTCGGTAGACATTGCAAATTTTCAGCCATTGTAAAGTTGTATTTCAAACATTCTGACGTGTCAACAAGTCGCCTGTTTTATGTTTTCCGCTATTGCCATGTGCCAATTAAAGATTTTACGTAAAAACAAACTACTTAGATAAGCAAAATCTTAAAGATAGAAAAATCTTAAAGATAGAAAAAACACGTTTTGGTTACAATTCAGTTATTTGATATTTTTGCAACTTTAATCCCCGAAAAAACGAGCAAAAAAAATAAAAAATCGGTTGAGAATTGACGGAGATACGGAATTTTGTCCACAAAAAGGGACTTTGGAACCACTGTGCGTCGTAGGCGATATCCTCAGCCTATTCGATGTAATCAGTAGTGTAACGTCCCAGCCCCACCATTATGACTGGGACTATTTGTCGAATTCTTCGGTATTCGAATACCTCTGTTGCTCAATTATTTGGCGAATATAATTCGAATATGCAAGTATCCAAATACTATTAAAATATTTAAGTATTCGAATACTGATGTTTTCGAATAGTATGGTGTGAATTATAAATCAAGTTCTTTAGGTTCATTTTTTTACAAGCTTCTATTTAGTTTCAATTGTGAGATCGTTAGTTTGTCAGGGTGAAATATTGTAAGTTAAATTCGAATATTCGAATAATATTCGAATACTTAAATATTCGAATAGTATTCGAGTACTTAAATATTTTAATAATAATAAATAACATTCGAATACTCAAATATTCGAAGATTATTCGTATCGAGTACTTGTAAAATATTCGAATATTAAATTATTCGAATAGTCCCAGCCCTACCCACCATGCAATCGCCACTGTTAGTGCTCGTCAGCGCCACCAGAGGTCTAAATCTATCCAACCCTTTCTCGCAAGTGTTAGGTCCCAGTCTCGTTCGTATATATACAAGTTTCAAGTTTAAATAAATGTTAGTGTTCATTCGGATTATCGAGAATTAATAAACATGATGAAGTTTGTATTTCTGATCGACTCTGATACACACACAGAGCAAATGCAATGCACAACTACTAACTACCATTGCCTTAAACACATGACAGTCAAAATTAATATGACAGATGATGCGGTTGAGATTAATTGAGTTGCGCAAGGAACCACACCTAATTAAATTAATGTCTCTATGGTTGCTGCTTCTCATTGATGTGTAGAAATGAGTTGTCATTATTACAGAGCAGATTGATTATATGTGAATGTAAGTGATGTGGAATGATTGGTGATTAAGAACGTGATTATGGGAGGTCCGTGTGTAATGGTGACAGCTGTTGAAGCGTTAATTATCGAATCTGTTCATGGACTTTTCCTCGAGAGAAATATTTGACTGTGATTTGAAGTATAATTGACAGGGTAATATTGTACTATGAGTTACAGGTGATTGGTTGAAGGCTTTATTATTCGATCCTGACTGGTTCGATAGAGATTACGGACTGATGCATAGCTGAACGTTTATATTCCACAGGGTGAATGTGTATAATAAAATAAGTGCCTAGTACCACCTACTTGTGAATGAGATTGTAGAACTCACAAGGAAAGTTCCGCAATTTGAAAATTCAAAAAAATCTTAAACTTTGCAGAAATGTAGTTCAAGTGATGCTAATATCGTAGATGCGAATGGTGAAAACACACCCTCGAAAAAATGGTGAATTTTCAGGTTATTATGAATATCTACAAAACTGTAAAAGACGTGAAAAAGAAGTTAAATTCAAAGTTCTGTGGTTTTTTATGTCGTATAAAGTGGCGATAAAGAATTTGCAAATAACATTATTTTTTCCACATTTATCCCCACCACCATTTTTTTTTGAAAATTCTTTATTATTTTGATTTCAACTTTTCTTCTATATTTTTTACGGTTTCACAGATATTCACGATAATATGAAAATTCACAATTTCTTTGAGGGGGTGTTTTTCATCTTTAGGACCGTTTTATTACCGAATCAAAAATAGTTACGTTACTAGCATCACTTGAGCTACATTTCTGCAAAGTTTCAGATTTTTTGAATTTTCAAGTTGCCGAACTTTCCTTGCCAGTTTCTGGTCCAAATGATTGCTTCTCAATTGACTAAGTAGGTATGTAGGTGCATTTAGAAGAGGTATAAAACGATTATCACTTTCTTATTATGATGAGCACGTAACAATGTAAAAACGACAATTACTGTTTTACACAATTTTTTACAGTTCCTCCCATACACTTCAACATTATTTAAACAGTGAAATATTACGTAAACGTGTCAGATTTTTAAGAATCATACCACACGCAGTATGTAATTAATTACTATTCACACCTATGCCGAAAGATAATAAAGTAAAGTAGAATGAAATTATCATTCGAATAATTAAATCACTGTGCTCAATCGCTAGCTCAATACGCGCATCAGTATCGAGACATTAAGGACGCTTACACCCGAACAGAATACTCGTATCCCCATGTATTGGTTTGTTCAGAAAATTCGTAGCGTTTCTGACGGCTGTTAAACAGAGAAAATTCAATAAATTTTTGTTTTTCCTTCAAATAACGCTGACCCTTCCTAAGCGCCATTTAAAAGAAAAAAACATCCAAATTTCTAGACTTGTGTCTGTTTAACAGCGGTCAGAAACGCTACGCACTTTCTGAGCAACCCAATATTTTCAGTGGCAAATGGTTTTCACTCGCGAACATTTCTACGACTTTGTGGATTCATTCCCCCAGATAAATATATTTTTTCCCCTACATCTTGCAGCAACTTGGTCTAATTTACGGTATGTAATTCGACAAACGACCCTGTGGCGCAAGAACCACTCATTTTTCAGTGAAAACGACCATCAACATTCCGGGAGAAAAAGTAGTCAACTGCAGCTGCGGAATGGCGATGAGTTGCCGCCATTGCAAATGTATTGGCAACGAGGGCAGTCAGACCCTTCCTTGGCTACGTTTTGTTTCCCTAATGTAGACAATCCCTCTTGAAAAAACACACTTATCCTTGTCTGTGTAAGTAATGCGGCATACTGCAAAGTAGTATAGATCTGCCAAAATATGTAATAGCAAATCATCTAAAACTGGTAGGTATACTAGTTATTTCATTGATCACAACAGGCTACATGCAAGCAGTAGTAAACACGTATTCGCATTTTAGTTTCCGGAATGAAGTCGCAGTAGATTATCTACGTCCAAATTTCCATTAATTGGGACGTCTGGCTGAAATCGGTCTGGCAAAGTTAATTATATACTCAGGTCGAGTTTGGAAAGGGGGACGAGTTTGGAATTATACTGTCCAAATATTGCTCCTATAAGGCGTGCTATTTTGAGTATGTCGTTCTGATATCCTTTTTTATTTTTGCAATTTATTTTATTAGTAGTCCAAAACTGGAATACCAAAACATTTATATTATTCATCTGCTCAGAGATCTCGTTTATACATATATCAAAGATGGAAAGAGATGGAAGGTGTGTAAATATGGCTGAGGTTCTAGCCCTGACAAAGAAACATTCCCAGTAGGGGTCGGCATATTAAGTAAACAATTAAACATTGGTACGGTTCGTAACCCTAGACAGTGACAAAATTATATACAAATTATTTATTAGCCGTTGATGGATTATACAATGCGAGAAAATATGTAGGGTACAAAGATGTGTTTTCTTTATGCCAGTATTGTAATATTTTAAAATTGTTATTAATAATAAAAATGGTTTAAAATGAACACATAATTTTTGTATCCCATTTTTCCTAATTACCAATACAATGGCTCTTATCTTTGTATTACGAAAATTAGACAACACTTTTTTTTTAAAATGTTTGTCACTCGGACCTTGAAATTTAAATTAATGTACTGTAAAAACGGTAAGCGATGAAACAAAGGTAATTATTTACATACATAAGGGTACTCTTCACCGATTTTGACGACTTTAGAAATATGTTGTCGCGGTTAACATTCTGATCAACTTTTCTCTATACATATAACCGTCACTCACTGTTGGGCATTAACTAAATACAAAATTATTTAAATAACGGATCGAAGAAAAATTACTTTAACTTTAGATTATTCGACGAATAATGTTAATTTTTTTATTTAACGAAAATTTATTCGACATATAAAGTTAATTCTTTTATGAAGTTAAAACTTTTATTCGGTATTCGAAATTTTATTTAAGTAAAAATTTTGTTCCTTTCTGTCGTTGCTCGGCTTTAATTTTCGAGATATTCTCCGGCGAAGGGGGCCGCCAACTTGTGACAGATTTGGGAGATTCGAAATCGATGAGGGCTTTCCTTTTGTAAATAATTACCGTAACGAATTCTACAATATTGGAAAAACAGATGTCGGTTGTACCAACAATAAGTAATTCTTCATGTAATCTTTTATTATAGTACACAGGTTTATAGCACTCAGTTTTAACAAGTCTAGTATAAATTCCAAAGTACCATCTTAGATAGTTTCAAGCGCATGTGCTTTAGTCCTACAATATTTGTTGTACAATTATTCTATGATACGCATTCACTTTTTAACCCTTCGTTGACACACCTCTTTCTTCGATCAACTTTGACATACTGGGTGGCTCACACCCAGAGGAATTTTTGAACGACTGCCATTCTTATCTGAAGAATCCAATCGTTATGAAAAAAATGAGGGATCAATTTCAAGGTGTCTAGAATGTATTTCAATAATTTTTTAATTGAGATATGACCACAGTTTTTGTAGGAAAATTCTAGATTGCCATATGTCGAGAAAAAACGAAGAAAATCTTCAAAAAATTATAACTTTTACAAATTTCAATATTAAATGCTAAAAATCTACAGAGTTGTTGTTCAGATATAATATTTTGAGAAAAAAAATAGTTTGTAACTCGGCTTTGGAAAAAAGGTATTTATTTTGCATATATAAGGTAGGCTATTTCGGTAATTGAAAAAATAGAGATATTCCACAAATATCCTCGATATTTTACGTAGAATCTACGTATTGGAAAAGGTACAGAGAGTCAAAATCAGCTTATGGGTGGCTCACACCCAGAGTGTCAACGAAGGGTTAAATCATGTACAGTTAGAATAATACCTCTATTTGTGTTAATATTATATGTGTGCATTACCATATTGTTATTTTGTATTATGTTTTTGTTTCGTTACATTATAATAATACACAAGCAGCTCAGAAATTTTTTCCGACAGAACTTAAAAACTCAGTTTCCCCTCTTTACTATTATAAAGCTTAATATTCATCCTAAATAATCCCAATCCTTTTACAGTAAGCAACCGCAGACATAAAAGTAAATCCTTTTAACGTTCTCTTTCCGTACTAGCATTTTAACCAATTTCGAGTTTCCTCTTGCATTGCTATAAAGTTTCCATTTAGTTTAGTACTCTTCACACTTTAAGCCATTGAACGGTAGTGGTGGGCTGTGTAGTTTCGTGCACCAGTTCAACACAAAGAATCTCATTAAATTTCAGCCTTCCCCCATTCCTCTCTGCTCCTCGGTAATTTCGGAATCCTTTCCACGGCTGGAACTGAAATCTCTTTTCAGTGGATGAAAAACTTGGTCGTTCCCGCCCGCGACGAACACAGCAACTCGACAAAACTCGGCCGTCTCGGTTGAATTTAGAAGAAACGCACCGCCTCGTACCCAACACACTTCAAGTGGTTTACAAAGAAGTGCTACGTACTCGAACATACGTCGAGGCCTCTCCTCTCTTCTTGCAAATTGGAGGACAGTTCTGAGATCTGGCACCATTGGTGTGCAACTTCAAAATACTTTTGCTTCTATAAAATGTTAGTATAATATAAGGAGAAAGGTAATATTCTTTTCGCGCGGTTTGCAAAACTTTTATTTATGATTAGATGTTTGCGAAACTGCTTTTATTCTGGATGAGACGATATATGTTGATTTATTTTACTTGTCGTGTGACAGTATAAAACACTTAAGAGGGTATTCTCGTCTAGAAGGACGAGATGTTCTATTCTCTTCAGTAAGTTGTAAAAAAAATTCAGTCATATATAATAATAATTAATGGAGATATAGGTTTTTCTCAAAACAGTTTTTTTCATGACGGTACACACGATATCTCAACTTCTAGTGGGCCAATCTGGTCCATCTTTTTCGTACACCTTCAGAAAAAAATATAATTCTAGCCGTTAGCAGAATCAAGACGAAATAGTTTTTTTTTCAGAAGTTTAAATCCGTTTAAAGACGATAAAAGACACGGAAAACATGAGTTTAAATTCAAAGTCCCGTCATTTTGTGATTTTTTAATTGTATAGGTTATATGTTAGTTGTATAGTTTACAAAAAAGGGAACAAATTTAGTGATTTACAATCTATTAATATCTTAATTAAATAAATCCCTGTGATTTGACAAAAACAGAAATGTTTAAAAGTTATACGTTCCAGTCTGCAATAAGAGCCTGCAAATTATTTATTCAATGCAATGGAATTTGTAGAAAATCGTGGATGTAATTAAACTGTTCATAAGTAGTTTCTAAAGGTACCAAAATACAAATACGTTTACCGTAAGGGGGGATTCTCGTCTAAAAGCCCCAAAAGTAACTGATATTTAAGATTTTTTTTTACAAAACTGCGGATCATATTGGATTAAACTCTTTTGGGATATAAGGAGGCATCTTTAAACTTGCAGAAAATATTTTATTATGTCGATCCTTCTTATTATTTATCAATTATTGTGGAATTTTGTCCCAATCCCAGCAAAAATTATTTAACTTTAAGAAAATTTTCTTCTTTTCGCAATTAGATTACTGTGAGAGGTGCTACACCTGACGCCAACATCGTTGAAGAGGTTAACAAGATTCCACAATAATTAATAAATAATAAGAAGGCACGATATAAAAAAAATCTACAAGTTTAAATATGCCTCCTTATATCCCAAAAGAGTTTAATGCAATATTAACAATAGTTTTTTAAAAAAAATTATACTTCAACTTGTCTTGTTGCCTTCAATCCTTTTACTACGTGAATTCCAATTACAACAATTTTTCCATCCCCAAAGCAGTGAAAGCGGTAATTTTAAAGCCAAAACTGTCTATCATGACATATCACACTTTATCCACATTCGTATACCTACAAGTATATTCCTCAAGATACACACACATAGAACAAAATTCAGTGAGAACTACGAGACTCTATTACTGGAAGGATGGCACGAGCCACGAACTCTGTAAAACTTCATCAACGTGCAAGCCAAAATGCTGAAGTACAAAGTGCAGTATCAGCAGCATTAATCAGGCTGGAAATCGCGAGAAAGTGTTCAGGATTTGCAGGCTGCAGGTGAAGTAACACGGGTAACCAAAGTTTACGTAACGCTGCCTGTGTATTGGCGAGCGTAGCGTGCTGGCTCACGGTTTATGCTTCGTTTTAATGCAGCAGCATCGATGTACATAATCTTGGTTTCCTTTTGGTGCCAAGTTCGCGGCTATGTATGTTGCGGTCGCTGTGTACTGCATGTCGCTTGCGTTGCGGTATTTACGTTGTATACATCGCCTTCCCAGGCTTCTTAGGTGCAACTGTCACCAGCACGCAGAGCTTTAAAGTATTTTTCCGTATTAACGCTGACACGGCAGAAATTGACAACCTCCATGCATCGTGCAAAAATGGGAGACAGAGGATGTTACGACATGCAATGGCATTTGGGTGCTGGATTTTCTCTGCGGTTATTTTCGATGGACTGACTTGCCTCACATGATTATTCCATGTTTTCGGCGCAGTCAAATTCTTTCAAATATATATCACTACATACCTATCAGAATATTTCAGTGACTCGCGAATTTGTCTGTGGCCTATTAGATCTAGCGCAGCGTTTCCTGAACTACGTTTCGGGGAACACCGGTGTTGCGTGGAAAGTGAATAAGTGTAATGCGAGAAATTATCAAAATTAATATGAGCCTGGAATGGTCTTAAGGGGTTATACCTAGTCAGGCGGCCGAAAAGAGGCGAATGTTTGTGATTTTTTTTTTAAAAAGCTGAAACATATATTTTTACAGAACGTTTTGCACTTAAAAGAGCAACATTTAATGAAAATTTCGTAATTTTTTGTAGAAAAATATTTTACACAACCGACATCCAAGAAGCCTTTATAAATATTTGGTTTTGCGGTGAGCACTGTCATTCGGAACCAGATTATCTAAAATAAAAAAATAAAAAAATTTCGTTGGTATATTAATGTATCCTCTGAGATTAAATTCTGAAAAATTATTTAAAGTTGAAGTACTGATTTTTTTGCGTGATTTTTGCACGAAAAAATCAGGACTTCAACTTTAAATAATATTTCCGAAATTCCCTCCGTTAATCAGAGGATACATTAATATACGAACGAAATCTCTTTTGTTTTTTGATTTTAGATAATCTGGTTCCGAATGGCAGTGCTCACCGCAAAACCAAATATTTATAAAGGCTTCTTGGATGTCGGTTGTTACTTTATTATAAATATTTTTCTACGAAAAAATTACCAAATTTTCATTAAATGTTGCTCTTTTAAGTGCAAAACGTTCTGTAAAAATACATGCTTCCGCTTTTTCAAAAAAAATTTACAAACATTCGCCTCTTTTCGGCCGCCTGACGACAAGTTCGAACATTTTTGGAAATGAGATATATATATGTATATATATACACTAGTTTATTTTACTATTTTTATGTGTTTTGTTTTAAATAATTACCATTTGAGAATAAATGTTTGTTTTTTTCTTAATGCTTAGAGTGACTTGTTTTTATTTATTTATTATTTATATCTACCTACGTTACAAAATAAGTAAGGTACTCAATTAAAATTTCAAGATTTGTGGAGTGTTCCACCATAAGAAAAGTTTAGGAAACGCTGTTAGCGTATGCCATCGACTTCTGCCAACCAAAAGCTCAGTAAACATCGTAAATGACTCGACGAAATAGTTAAATTGAACTCAATTGCTTTTTGACAGAAAACTTGAAGAATTATTAAACGACAATGCAACAACCCCAGTGATCAGTTGAAGAAAAAAACTTCTCTGGAAAATTGGCAAGGATGTAAGTGCCAAAATAAACAGACATGCGTTTTATAGTTTCCACTGAAAATTTTAACTCGGTAGTTAAAATTTTCCGCACTTATATCGTTTACCATTTCAACTCCTAAAATTCATCAGTTTAGAGCATATCAACTTAAACTTTTCCTTGAACAATCTTTCACAGGATAGGGACAGAGGATGAACACAATAACGCCTCTTTCTTCTTCTAATTTTCCAGGTAAATTAGAGCACAATTGCGAGTTTTACTGTCCAAAATCTTGCTGAAGCATTTTGATGAATGCGATGATTGTATAGCTTTCCCGATGAGAAATTGTGGACGGTGCCCGATTTGACTAAACAATTATTTTTTGTATCGCAATTGGAGAAACTGAATAACAGTTGGGCATAGAAGCTTAAAGTGACGCAGACGAGAGCATGGAAGTAATGCAACATTTTTCACAATGAATTATTCGTTCCCATTCGCGTGAACGAGCATGTGAGTGACTGTATAATGTTATCACTACGAGAAACCAAGGCTCGACGAATGCTAGCGCTCGTGAGATATAGTCTCGGCTGCGTCATCAATTTTCAGTTGGAACACGCGTAAGTTGCCCCAATATTCTGTACCACAGCAACTGGCTGCTAGAGCGAACAAGAATCGATAATAGGCTATAAGGGGTTAATTTAATGCGGCGAACTTAACGACAGACGCAGCTGTTCTCATAATCCTACGTATATCGTGGCTGATGTAGCGTGGAATTATTGATACGTAACGCTAACTCAATGTTCAAGGATCATCGAGTCGGACTTTGAATTAAGGCGACCTTTGAACATAAATTACTAATGATACGATAATTTGTACTCTTAGTTTCGGGGAATTTTAGCACCTTTCCGTATGGAAACTTCACACTTCTATGGCTTAGGATCGGCACTTTTTTCAATATATATTCATTTGGCAGAGATAAAGCTGATTTAAACGGGTTAGAAGAAAGTAAAAATTGTCTGAATATATCGTTGTTTGACTAAAAAAGTGTAAAGTTTAAAGGAAAAGTAGTTTGAAAATTGCATTTGACTAATAGTTGGGTACTAATCTAATTTGTTTAAATTGACTCTCACTTTTGTATGTATTAGGATTTAATTGGAGGTTTAGAAGTTAATATAATTTATATTGAATTTAATTGAAAATTAAAGAATAAGTAATTATTTTGATAGATTATATTTATATACTATTCAGATTAAAGATCACAGGTAGCATATTCACAAAGAAATTCAACAGAATATCAAATCAAACCTAATCAATCATATATTTTACACCCTCTATTGAGAAGGGATGATTCCCGACCGGGGAATTAAAAAATTATGAAACTTTGGGGATATGTGGAGGATATATAAGTATGTATTCCGCAATTTTTTTTTCTGCCCAGATTCACTCTAAGGGGGAGAAATTGACCCCTGAAACTCCGGCTATTTTCCGATTTTGTGTTTTAATTATAACTCGCCATCTGTAAGAGATAGAAAAAAGTTTTCAGACAAAAGTTTTTTTTTTTTTAATCAGGACTATTATTTGGTAACTTACAGTTCTTACAGTTCGCCAGTAATAAAAATGTACAAAAAAGCTCGCAAAATTGATTTTTGAATTTCTTTCTGCAATTTGAAATAATCACAATTCCCTTGCCATTCAGTAAACGCGATTAAATGCTAGCAATAAATTAAGAATCAATACGTAGCAGTGCTGAATGAAACTGTTTCGACAAAAATATACATCCTCAAAAAGTCATATATTGAATTGTACGTACAGGTATGTATTTGTCGTCTTTCTGAAAACTTGACTTTTGGGCACGTATCCCGAGTCGAGTTCAAAGAGTGCACTTTCCTGTATCTTTTATCACGTAGCCGGTACTGAGTTCGTGTAATCCAATCAAACCAACGAACGTAAGAAGGGTACTGTCGCTTTTCAAAGTAACAAATTCACAGACGATAGAAATATCCAAAATCAGGGAAACTTCAAAGGCAGTGAAGCCTTTAGAAAAATAGTCACGAAATCTTACACTGGAATTGGTTTGAAGACACTTTCAGAATCCAATTACACCGTTACACTTCAAAAGCTTCGCGATTTTTCTCATTCTGATTTTGAGTTAAATTCAAGAATACAAATGTGAGACTAGAATATAAACTATACAATCAATCAAGTATGCGTTCTATCCTTTTTCCATTTATTTTGACAATCAATATGTACCATTTCAAGAAAACTCAGTTCTCGATATCAGAAATGAATTAAAATTAAATAAAAGAAAATACAGAAGGTGGTAAACTCAGTAGAAATCTATCCTTCAATTATTTCTGTGGTTTACACAAATTTTATTTCATAACATTGAAAGAAGTAAATATATAATGGAGATTGAAGGGTTTCAGTGAAATATATCAGTATATGATAAAACGAATCGTATGTTGAGGAATTTTTAATAAAAAGTGAAATTTATTACCATAAATATAGTATTTAATATTTATTAAATATAGTCTTATATAAATATATAAATATATAAATATAGTATTTAATATTTATATAATACTTATCTGGTGTTATTCTGTTCATTGTATTCCTTGAAAAGTGTAACCAACGTGTTGTCATTACAAAACTAAATATTTACTGAATTTTATTCCTTTATAATAATATTTTAAATCCTATTGCCAGCAGAAAATTTCGGAGACTTTTGCCGGTAATTACATTATGTAAATCCATTGTTAAATCAAAATTATCGTAAATAGTTCCAAAGTCACATATTAATATTTATCGATTAATGTAAATTGTATATCCAAATATTAACTCCCGTATTTAATTTGAACGCATAAATAGAAATAACCTTTTACGTTTATAAAAGTGCACGAAGTACATTACTAAGAACAACCAGACATTGATGAAGTTCGTTTCATTTTGTATGCAAAGTTAATTAGAAGTTGAAAAGGAACCCAGAACTGGGGAAAAGGTAGAATTTCTTTTCAGCGAGAAACATTTCAATCAAGACGCAATTTTGTAGACAAACAGTTCTAGATTACGAGCAAAGCCGTGCCATCAAGTCTCTTGAATTACAGTTCTGAAATTACTACTTTACAAAATGCACTTAGGACATTAACCTTTAACCTGTTTTGCATTACAGACAGCATTGTATCTTGAATGACTATTACACGCCGCAGAGCAAGGGGGAAAACTTATATAATTAAGAACAGAAATGGACTTTGGTTTCAATTTTGGGAAACTTTATAGTAGGTACCCTTTATCACTCAATATGCAAAATTTATACCCTACACTGTAACCCTCACATATGAATGAGAAAATATAAATCATTTACATTTATCGTCTCCATCTTTTATTCTTTTAAAGTGCTTCCATTTTCAGTTATGTGAATTGAATTCAAAATGGGGTATACATATAGAAAAAAATATCGTTGTCTATTTTTTCTATTGACAAAATTACGCGGTACAAAAAGAATTTTAATATAGTCTAAAAATATTTTGTTAGAGATATTAAAATTTAGAAAAATCGTGCTTTCTCACTGACGTTCTTTTATTTTCGTTTGTCTCATAAAGATATTTTGTATTTCTCGTCGCTATGTGCAAGTTCAACTATAAATAAACATTAAGTATTCTATCGAATAGTCGGTCTATTTACTGTGCTGCCAAAAATTCCCGTCTTCTCCAATTAAACGGGAATACCAATTCTAACATATTTCCTTTAGTCACTGTAATTACTCATATTTTTGTTTCTAGTCCTTTGGCTGAGGCTGATACTTGGTATCAGAGGCAATGACTCTGAATCCGATAAATTCAATATTTTTAAAAAAATTAAATACGGGGAGCACTACTCCCTTCAACTCGAAACAATTTATAAATTAACCGTCTGCATACTATACTCTTTGAATTCCTAAAATATTTACATCCTAAGCTTTAAAGAACGAAGTTGCTTATTAGAATCATTGAAACCAATTATCATATATTTTTCAAGTTAAATCGCTAATAATAAGTTATGTTTAATAAGATCATGTTGAGGACTTTCAGTCGTTAACTTATTAATTATTAACAGTGACACCCCTGGTAGGTGTCGGCTTGTATACTAGTTAGAACGAGTTTAGACTCCTATTTGTTGCAATTTGAAAAATGATACAATGTTCGCTGTTTATGAAAAAGAACGATAGTAGAAAGTGCTATTTCATCGAGTGTTCTAAATAAACTGTAACAATTGATATATTGTGTAATATTAAATATGCAATAGTGTTAACAACATTTATGCATAATCTTTAGAGATCATAACCCAGATCAATTGGATTTTACAAAATGTTTAATATTTCATAAGTATGCATACACAACTTAAATGGAACACAATTGAAAAGTATTTTCAAATTTTGGCGAACTCAAGATACGCTTTCCTTCATTTACAATTCCTTGATATTGGATAAAAGTAATTTAAAATTGCATTTTGTACCGAATTATTGTGAAACCTCTAGATGGAATATCATTCATAATGCTCAAATGTTTACATGTATTGCTGCAAAGTGAACCAAATGTCTGAGAGATTATTACTAAACTTAAACTTAACAATTGGAAAGCACTTGCAATTAGTTTCAGAAGCTACGAACTCCGACGTATAAATAATACATACCGTTGAATAATTCATTCCAAATTGCTTTAAGTGATTAATTCAACGTTTTCATATGAACGATTATTCGGAAGCGCTAATTTACACACGCTTCTGTATTGAAGCAATTAATATACGAAGCGTAAAATTAGTCGCGTAATTCCATAAATATTGACGTCAACGAAAATTGTTACAGACTGAAAGTCCGTAACATTGTATGTAACAAGTGTAATCAATAATTGTTCAGACACTGGGTTTGGCTAGATACTCAAGTTTGGTAACGATGCCAGCAATTTAATATGGAACAATCTCTATACATTATATTTGACAAATAGAAGAAATTCTGTATAGAAAACATATAAATAAAGGGAGAAATCTATAAATAGAATTTTATAAATGGAAGAAAGTCAGAGTTGTTACATGTGAAATTGAGACTTTATTTTTATCAAAACGAATCGTGACAAATGTCTACGTAAGAAAAAGGCACAATTTAGGAAATTCCAATTTTAGAAAAAGGTATGGGTATAAAGTTTAAAACATCTCTTCGACTAAAAGTCATATTTACTAATTACATTTCCGTGTATGGTGACTGAGAAATAATAATAATTGAAGGACTTGTCACTGTTAATAGGAGACGCTCAAAACTAGGTATCAGATCTCAAAAACTTGATCAGATTTTAAAAATTGATTAAAGGTCGAGGGTTTTGCCGTCCTTCAATTTTTAATATAACATAATTTCCTACAAAATGGTGACATTTTAAAGAACAAACATCAAATTTCCAATGGCAAAAATCCTTCCTTTTTGTAATTATTAAAACTTAAAATTGAAATTTAGAAAAACCAGAACCTTAAGAATGTCGACTTTGAATCTATTTTTAAAGCCACTGGACAACGCACATCGCAGTTAAAACAATTTCGTTTAATTTTCGCCTATATCTTTTTTTAAATAAATTCCTACATTTGTGTGTTTCTTCAGGCCTCTACATAACTTTAAACCTATGAGTGTTCAGGCGAATACCTATATATCCTTTCTGTCAATTTTCTTTAAACGTAGGACCGTTAATCTCTTCGAGACAATTTCCACGGAATCCATATCTCCTTGAGGGATGCCTGAATGCCAGCGAGCGACCAAGTTGTCTTTCTTAGGTGGTTCCCCAAGTTTTGCAACGTTCCACCTCACACCGCTGTTCGCATAGCATTCGGGTTTGGAAGACAATAGAGTTACACGTGTCGTAGGGACTTGGGAAAGTTGACCCAGAGCGATTCAGGTTGAATAGAACATGAACTATGCCAACTTTAACACAGGCTTGGATGTATTCATTGCTATTAGAAATGGTAGAATAAAGCTTTGAAAGTGGACACTTGGCCTCGATATGAAGAAATTTATTCTACAGATTCGACTACCTATTCCATTGATTATTAAGGAGGGGCTGCTATTTACAGTTTCGTAAGGTGAATATCAATAACGTCTACAGGAATCTGTATCAGATATTAATTATGCATTTACGTTAAAGGTAGAGTGAATCACGTCAACAGAAGAGGGGAGAAATGCCAGAGAATTTAACATCATTTTTTGATAAAGTCCCTTTATGATTTAATAACAAATAAGCCAAATAAAAGAAAAAGTGGAGAATATTGACAAGTTATGAACTAATGGTACAGTTACTCACAAAAGTAACATCCACCCCATATGTAAGATATTTTACATATTAAATCGATTTCAAAGTAAGAATTGGAAATTCTAATTCACATTAATATAAACTTTGATTAATATACTTCTGTTTTGGGTGAATTTAATAGAAAATTTCTACACAGCTTATTTCAATAACTATTATTAAGTGTATTTTTTCCAATCTTACTTATCTTTTTCTTATGTAGATTGAAATAGATCTTGTCAATAGCGTTCTTAATTTACATGTAACTTTTTTTAGTTAAGTCTCTCTAGTTGCTTTAGTAGTTGTTATTCAATTAACGCACTTTACTCTATAATAAGCAATTGTCCTGTATCTCATTTCCAAATAACTTCAAAGTTAATATTCTTCTAATATTCCTGCGATTTTATTCGAGCTAATCTTGTTCCACTCTTCTACTAAAATTTCTTTGAGTACTTCTTTGGTAGATGGTACTACCTAAGAACATTGCTTATTTAAATAAGTAAAATAAATTATACGTGTGGGTTGGACAGATACTTTTGTGAGCAACTGTACTTGAAGGGTAAGGGAAAAACTGGAAATGTCCATTTTTCGTGATTTTGCGATTTATAGCATATTTTGTTGGAGGCAACTGGGACTACAGAACTATCGAATCACAAAGGATTATAAAGTTCAAATGCTTCTGTAAAATAACGTTAAAGACTTGTTATACTGGTTAAAAAGAGAAAATGTGCACACTATACTAGAAAAAAATACGAAATGTCTCCACCCTTTTCCCAAGCATAAGCTTTTGTCGTCCAGATAAAACAAGAAATTATTTAAGAAAATTAAATTCATTGAACCTTGTTTCTTTACTGGAGGATTAAAGTATTGCAACTTAATGTTCTCAATAAAACTTTTTTGATACATTCCCGGGTTTTCCCTTTACCTTTCACGTGGAAGTATTAAATTACATTTAGAGAAATTGAATTGACTTAGGTTGGCTTCTGAGAGTCTCAAATATTCAGAGTGTTTTATGAAAATATATTTCATTTCCAACAAATATTTCACGAGAGGGAATGAGAAGTTGAGGCAGCCGAGGTCTGATTTTCGATGAGAAACAATAGAGTATATCAGGGAAAAGGATACTCTTGTATTTTCCTTTCGTCTGCCACCCCTGCTGAAAGTATTTTTAATTAAAGAGTTTTTCTGCAGCTCGGGGCAGTTGTAAAAAGTCTTCGAGGGTGCGCGTTCTATCGAATTTGAGCGAAAATCGATACTGGGGACACAGTAATTAACAAGTTTAAGATGAAGTTTAAAAGCTCGTCGACTTGCGTCAGGCTGCGACGTAAACTGTATTAGTTGAAATTCGAAAAGGTGAAAGGCGACAATTATTGTCGATACTCTCGTTTCGACCCCGTCTATCATCGAATAAATAACGTTTCTAGCTTATGCAAATAAAACTGCCGAGAGAATTGTGACGTTCGTTTTTAATTTCCCAGTGAAAGGCGAAATTGAATCTGCAGGATGAATAAAATATGCGAGGTTTTTGTGAACGGCTGACGAACATCCCGGTAAATGTTTAATTAAATTTTCGATAGACCAGACAATTGCTCCAGCATTCACAGCGCTGTATCTGTAGATGGTTTTTTGTTGATAATGACATGTTTATAACCAGCTGTATCGACAGGATATTCGGAACACGCCCTTAAGAACAGAAGGATTTCATAATTATAATGTATAATATATTGTTGCTTTAATTGCAATGTTAAAACCAATGTTAGCTTTAGTGTAATATGAATATGGTTGCACTAATGTAAATTTTGATTAATATTAATATTTCAACACTAGTGAAATTATTAACAATATTGAAATGAACCTTATTAAAAATAATTAAATAGACTCTAATCTCGTTTCGAGATTAACGAAGTAATGAACAAGTACTTATCGTACAAATCTTTTCGATTTCTGTACTTTTCGTGTTATAATTGGATATAAGGAAATGTATTTTGTAATTTATTGGAATTATTAAAGAAAACTGAAAATCAGAAAATCTATTATATATTTGAATGAAAGATCCAATAGTGAGAGAAAAGAATTATCTAACTACATGTATTCTAAATAAAGCAGTAGATATTAAAGTAATTTGACGAACTATCCAATACGTTATAAATCGAATAATATCAACTACCTCAAAAGAACAGAGCAAATGGCAAATAAGATAAAACTTTTGCTCGAATAATTATTTATTCGAATAAAGGTTTATTTCGACAAAACTTCCAACCTTGTTCCTAGAAACTATCAATTAAGAAACGCGAACTAGAACAAGACATAAAATAAATACACTGTCTCTCTGTCTCCAATGTGCAAAAATTGAAAAATCGACGAATTTCTTTCGAAAGGTCTCTACAAACCCGAGACTACAAATTCGGTATTCAATTATTTAGAGCTCGAGAGCTTGGCGGCGCATTATGAAGTCTGCTTCGTGTCACACGTGTTTGGGACGAAAGAACGAATAAAAAATTTCAGTTCCACGAAGTTCTATAGGGCCTTCCTAGTGTGACGGCTTAGAAAAACTTAATTTTTAGGGGAAAAGAAACAGTATTACACGTATCATTTTGCACGTTTGTAGCTCTATTCTATCACATTTCAAGACTATAAAAAAAAAATTGCAAGTAAAAATATCCATTTATAGCGAAACAGGAGCATCGTGAAAAGAACAATATCCTTCCGGATGACAGACCTGATTGTCAAAAAACCAAAAGTCCGATCCACTTCAAATATATCAGGTATACTCAGTAGACGTTACTGTAACGTTCGAACTAGAATTTTACAAATATTTGCAAAATTGAATTGCTACGATCAAGCAAACTATAATTTTTTTGCTAAAATTGATAAAAAAAATTTTAGACGATGCTATTTCTTTGTTTCTCAATATTTCTCCATTATACTAATTCAGACAATACCCACACGTCCAAAGATCACTAATCTTTTTGAATTTTATGTTTGAGATAATTACAATAATTTCTGATACCAGGTCTGGCATCTAGAAGGATATTGTTCTCTTCACGATGCTCCTATTCCGCTATAAATGGATATATTTACTTACAAAAAAAAGTTTTACAGTCTTAAAAGATGATAGAATACAGCTACAAACGTGCCAAATGACACGTGCAATGCTTGTTTATTTTTCTAATTCCCGAAAAATTAAGTTCTTTTCAGCGGTCACGCTAGGAAGACCTCATAAAACGAGCAAAATACCGTGCAAGAATAACGACACTGTACGAGATATAATCGCCAGCTGCTTCTGCATGAGGTATTTATTTTAATGGTATGTGTGGTTAAACCTATTACACGCTGCATTTGCCTAAGTATCGAAGTAAAGTACTTTTATGCTTATTTCGGGCGGGATAATTATTTTCCAGTCGTGTGCCTTGACCCCCCTCCCCCCCCCCGCCCCGCGCGTTATGCAACATTAGCGTGGCCTTTAAATCCCTGCTACCGGACAGGGATAATATTCTTGACAATGATAAATTAACTGCCGCCAATGTAAATGGAAAAGCAGAGATGCGTTTGACAAAGAAACAGAGATTGAGTGCGATTTCAATTTGCACCGTTATCAAGCTCTGCATTGTAGCTACGGCCATTCGTGCTTCAACGATCCTACGCCGTTTAAATTAGGAAATGAGTTTTCACTGTTGAAAGATTTGAAATTCAACAGAATGGGAGAGCTGAAAGTAAGGGTTCGTTAATATCGCTGATTTGTAATCTGGGAGTAAGGGAATGCATTTAAGTGTAAGTATCTGGGAAAATAATTTCGCAAGGAAACAGTTGTAGGGGAGAGTAGGGTAAAGCGGAACGGGTGGGTAAAACGGAACATCAATATTTCTCTTAGATAAGAGCTGCGAATTAGTTGGTATCGCGTGACATGGGACCAAAGAGTCCTCACAGCATTTAGTGACAGACCATAGACCCGGGCACACGTTACTTTTCCGTTAAGACAGTTGGAAAAATTTCGGGTATCGATGTTTCAATATTGTGTTGCACTTTCGACCACTTTTCGGCACTTGGATTTCGAAAATTAATAACGGTAAGATTGGATTCTATAGTCCTTACGCTACATTTTGACGTATCAAAAAGTTATTTACCTCACGCTGAAGTGTAAATATTAAATGTTTACTACTTAAATGACTGTATGTGGGGCAAAGCGGAACATTTTGCGTGGGGTAAAACGGAACGCTTACTTAACCCACTTCCACCAATCCAATTGTCTTGAAACTTTGCAGACGTGCGTAGTTATGATGACAATACAAAATTATGAAAATAAACGGGAGGTGTGAAAAAATGACTGAAGACTTCTGTTGAAGGTGTGTATCTATCATCCTCCAAAGTTAAGGGGGTAGGTCACCCTCGCTAGCCTTCAAACAGGCCTTTTTCAAACGCAATATTTAAATTGATAAATAAAAATAGAGACAACGTTTTATTTTAGTCTTAATTGTTATACTATGAGCTTTAACACGAAAAAAGAAAAGTCTAAATATCTCTATGTACATAAAAGTTGTGAGTAAAAATATAAAGGCGTGTACGCGGTGCACCGTTTGATGGTGTACATAAAATCTCGAAAACCGTTCCAAAGATTTGGATGAAAATGAAATGAGAGATGCAGAAAACCATTCCCTACGATGTGTCGGGAGCAGAATTTCGAGATAAATTCGTGAAAAAAAGATAAAAAATATTTTTCATACAAGAAATCGATAAAATTGTATTTTTCAACTTAAAAATTGTATTATTTGTTTTCGAAAATCTACTCCCGACACATCGTAGGGAATGGATTTTTGCATCACTCATTAAATTTTCATCCAAATCATTGGAGCGGGTTTCGAGATTTTATGTACATCATCAAACGGTGCACCGTGTACACGCCTTTACGTTTTTACTCACAACTTTTATGTACATAGAGATATTTAGACTTTCTTTTTTTTAAGCCCATGTAATAACGATTAAAACAAGAGAAAAAAACGTTGTCTTTAATGTTATTTATTATTTTGCAATTTGCGTTTGTAAAAGGCCTGTTTTAGGGCTAGCGAGGGTGATCTACCCCCTTAAGCGTTCCGTTTTACCCTACTCTCCTCTATCTTGAGGAACTGAGGTAATATGTAGGTACTACCGGGAATAATACAATCCTTGGCAATAAGTTTGGATCCAAACGCAAAGATACGAAACTAACGAGAAATACATAGTAGGTTGGAGCTTATTTTTCGACTATGAAAATATGATCTTCTTCCCATCTCAATTTCTTCCTTTTTTATAAAAAAATGAAATCCAGCGGAATATCAGCAGAATGGATCTATATTTAGGGGTAGCTCAATGATGGGTAAATTTCTAATGTACGTGATAATTAGATGGACGTACATATAGATATTTTCTTAAATGCATTCATTTGTTCATTAAGAAAAATAGACACTGAGAAAAGGTGTCATTATACCCCATCTGACGTATAATTACGTAAAATAAATAATTAGTAGATTGTACCCTGACAGCAAGAAACAGACAGTGTCTGATGTTTGAGTCTCTGCGAACAATAAATTTAACAAATTATAAAATATAAATGTAAATGTAATGTAACGTAAATGTAAATGAATAAATTAAAATATGGCCATTATATGTTGAATTTTCATAATTTCTATAATCTTTGACTCACTTGAGCTACCCCTAAACATAAGAATGTATTGTTCAAAGTTTTTATATAGTGTTTGTATATCTAAAATTACAAATCAGAGTGGCAAGACTTAAAAAAATTTAATTTTTTTTATATTTAAAGTCCACCCTAATACATACCAATATTTTTTATACATAAAATACAATGCATGATAATGTTAAATTGGTCTACTTTAAAGTAAAAAGAACAAAAATAATTAAGAATTTCGTTAATTATGTAATAAAAAATATAGAAGAAACAAAATGTTGCTGGGAAATAAGTATGGAACGGACGAAGTTCTGAAAAATGTATGGAACATTATAAATTTGCGAAGAAATTAACAATAATTTATACAATATTTATACTATGGAAATTTCACCGTAATACTTGTGTATTGACTTTGTGTGTAACTTAAGAAAAAAATTGAATGAATGTTATTGCTTTAAGTTCACAGCAGATTTGTAAATAATGGTGTAGATTGAGAGAATGGAGTTCATTTAAAAGTTTCACGAACAAAACCAAACGTCAGTACTGTTATGATATTTTATAATTAAAATGAAGTACATTCTGAAATATCTTCTGATTTTATTTGGAATAATTACAGATGGTAGCATGTTGTGTACCATTAACAGCAATTGAAAAATTTAATGAATTAAAAGAGTTTTTGTTTGCATTCAACTTAAAGCTAGAAGAATGAAAACACATTCCCGTCCAATATTATTAAATACTTTTATGGAAAAGATGAATTGAAAAATTTCTGATGTGCGAAATCAATATGGTTTTTATTTATTAACATCTATTGGAAGTACAATTTTATTTGTCCCTTCTGGTTTCTTACAGTATCTAATAATGGAAACAAATCTTTCCACTGCTAATGTATTTAAAATTATAAATTAAAATTTTAAATTAAAATTTTGTGAAAAATTAAACAAGATATTATTCGTTTAGCCAAAATCTTATTCATTTAACTTCCTCTAAAAGTGTTCCCAATCAAGGGAACTTAATCAAGTGGCCGAAAAATCAAAGGTACTTGTTGATTTTGAAATATTTATCTAAAATATCTAACAAGGAAAACGAATTTTATTCATATTACCATAAAGATATCATTTTAATCCTCATTAAAATTTATCAGAATGAAATACAGTTTAATATTCAATTTTATTTAAATCTCATTTTATTCCAATCCTTATAAAAGTAAGAATCACTTTCGTTCTCATCAGAGCTTTTGAAATTAGGATTCCATATTATCATCCAAAATCTGTACGAACTCAATATATTATCTCATAAAAATTCGTGCAAATTTTCTAATGAAAATAAAACGAATTTCATTGAAAGTATCGAACTCTTATTAAATGAACTCTACTTTCCTATATAACAGCGCTGTATACTTTCGTATAACGTTCGTCAGTTCATCGATTCCATCAGGATATGCAAATCAAAGCTGTCAAAGTTACATCGGTGCGTGTTGGCCCTTTAACAGGGTAGACGTTTGTAATAATCGATCAGAAAGAGGAACCCCATCTGCGGTTCTAATCAAGTTTCCCATAAGATCCAATCATAATTGATTAATCGCGGGATTGCCAATTTATCTAGGCTATTCGAGGCATTAGCGGTTTTATATGAGTGTATACTCTGCCACCGAAAGCCAGCCTGGTATGTATGGGAGCAATTAGCAAATCAGCTGTCGCTAACGTTTGTTCATGACTGATGAAGGCGCCTATGTTTTGGCGATCACCCACAAACCCTCTGATAACTGAACTAAACGCTGCCAGTTCCGCGAGACACTTTCGGCAATTCAGTAATCGATTGAGTTCTATGGTATCTTTGCACGGAAATCGGTTCAAACTTATTACAATCAGCAATTGTGTAAATTCCTAAAGCCAATAAGTGCACCTATATGTATTTAAAAAAATCAGTTCTTTCGTTTATACCTGTAGGTGATGAAAACTATTGGAAATGGGTTATTAAACAAGATGAATGATTTATCTTTATATTATATATTTTATTACGACAGGGAAAGAACGTCTTTCAATGATGTAATGTCAGACAGAAGTGAGCTCTTCTTTGACAACGAGCTGTTTTTCACGTTGCCGGGTCTTGTAAGAAAAGACACTCTACAAACGCAATACTATCTTTTACTATATTCAGGTTTCCCTAAATGTTGAATCACTTTTGCTTATTAATGATAGACGTAATCCAACAAAAACTGCATTAATCAACAATCTTTTTCAATTTGGTGGTTCTTATTTTCAACTTTTGAATTTTCTTCGGGACACCTTCCAGAATAGTTCGAGAAAAATGCATTTGAATACCTCACTTCTGATGTCTACATCTTCGATATTTTTGCGAATTTCGGCCCCAAATTTTCAGAAAACATTCATGACATATCAAACACTGAAAATATGGATTTTTTTTATCTTTCTGGTATATTTCGGTATATGCCTCCCCTAAAATTGTAAAAAAATGCCTCGAAAATAAAAATTCGATTTTTTTGTTCGCCTTCATAAATAAAAAGTGTTCGAAAAGCAATTAAACTTTCAAAATTTGAGAAAACAAAGGTTTTTTATTAGTTTTTCGGACTTTTTTCGAAAACCGTTTGTCGCACGAGAAATAGTAGTAGAATATAAAAGATGCTCCTTGTCCGGATCTCCAACTTTTGTTTGACATATTTTTTTACTTAATCAATAACTTAGAGGATATTATATTTTTATATATTTTTAGTCGATTTTTCGACTTTGTGAGCTGTTAAATAACCTAGTTTACAGTCATTTTGCGCAGCAGATGCCACAATTTTTTTCTTATGTAGAATGGTCCACTGATTCCGAAAATAGGGTCTCAAATTTTTTCTATAGATACGTTTTCGACATATCGACAGGTGAACTTTTTACCTGTCTGTAAAAAGGTGGTCCCACTTAATTGCGAATATCTCATGTTGCAAATGTCCGATTTGGTCGAAAATTATATCAAATTAAAGATAATTGAATTACCAACAAATCTATCTGACATCATTTTCAACTCGGTTCAGTAGTTCGGGTGAAATCGATGGAAATATGTGAAAAAAGTCATTTTTTTTCGACCGAAATTGAAATCGACAATTCATTTAATTATCTCGGAAAATCGAAATCACAAAAATGGGCCGATTTACTCACTTTAAATAAAATCGTGGAGCAGGATATTTCATAATAGAATATGAACCAATTTAATACAGTATCAGGCGTCGAAATGAATTTGTTGTAAGATATCCTGCGCCACGATTTTTTTTAAAGTGAAGAAACACCATCGAAATTGTAGTTCAAGAAAAGAATTATTTTTTAGCTTTTATTGCATTTTTAATAAAATCGCTTAATATAATTTTATATATATATTTGCCAGTAGTTCATTTTCTATTGTACGGCTTTCATTCTTTTTTATTTTTCCAACAGGCATAAATATATCTCTGAAGATCCATTTCTTGTATGCTCACTCGAATTTTTTAGCGGAAAATCTTGGTGACGTAAATGACGAACACGGAGAGAGATTCCATGAGGATATGAAGGGTATTGAGCGACGGTATCATGGATTTTCGGATGAGACAATGATGGGAGATTATATTTGGTTCCTCATAAGAGAAGCGAATCCCAAAACGCACAAAAGACAAAAAAAGAGCCAGAACAATTTCTAAAACCCACATATATAATTTTCGACCACATCGGTCATTCGTAACTCTAGATATTCGCAATTAAGTGGGACCACCTTTTTGACAGACAGGTAAACACTTCACATGTCGATATCTCGAAAACATATCCAAAGAAATTTTTTAAAACGTATTTTCAGTATCAGCGGGCCATTTTACATAAGAAAATTTTTTTATTTTGTTAACCAGTGTAATTGTTTAAATGTTTAAGGGCCCAGGGGCATCTTTTCCCGTTATCCGATCGGGCTCAAACTTTACAGAGATTTTTTTATTATTTGGAACTATTCTGGAGGGTGCCCCGAAGAAAATCTTGAAAAAAATTATTACTAAGAGTAAATAAGAATCACCCTAGTGTACATCATTTTGTTTTTGCAACAATTCCAAAACAACATTTTCAGTTTTATCCCTCCGCAGTCACACCTTCTTATAATCACAAATTGGTCACGTGCGGTTCACTGCACCCCGCTTCATTTTCAAGTTACCCTTTTCGTCTTTTTGAATCTTTTAACTTTTTAGTGATAATTGTACATTCGTAATACGCATACAAGTATGTTCTAATAGTATTTCCCATAGTCGTAAATTTTGATATGTTGAATTTGTATTTGAAAAAATAATTGTGGATAAAAGCGATTTTTTTTGTTAAAATTCACCAAATTTTAAAATTTTATTATTAAGGTATAAAAATGTACAGAAATATTGGCAAATACATATCCTGGGGGTCGATACACCCTGTGTGACTACGAATGGTTCAAAAATGAATAAGATACCAAAGTGACATTTTGAGAATTTCCTACCGTCGCACAGTGATTTGTCTATTGATGATCTAGCGGGACAAATCCAAAATCCCATCCAAAATGAATGAATCTTTGTCGTACCACAAAGTGCTGAGTCAGAGATCATGTATTTGATGATTACTTCCTTGGAAACCGATTGTTAGAATGCGTCAGTATCAGCTAAACACCAGAAGTGCTGGGTTGTATCGCGATTTGAATTGTTGGTATTTTGCATAATGAATTGCAGACGTACAAGTAGTAAATCAAACTTTAGCCATGAGTATTTTAATTTCCAATGAATAGAAATAAAATATGACTCAATAACTTTCGTTGGAAAAGATTTAGATATCCAGGAACCTCGTAAAACTTAGAAATTTGTGTGCTGTTTTGTGTTATTTGCTTTATAAAGATTATATTGACAAGATAAGGCTGCAAATATTGCTCTACATATTTTTATATATAATTCAAATAATTCTATTTTAAAAAATTGTGTTGCTTAAAAAAGTGGTTGTAATTGTTTTTTCTCTACAAAACACAGTTCATATTCGTGTTCCAGATTTCAAGAAACCCCAGTATACGAATTTTGGTTTTAAAACACCCTTGGAGGCTGAGAGGTGAAAGTAGAAAAGGTCGTAAACAATGTCGATAGTATTTTTGAAACAAATAAACATTCCCACCTAACTGTTAATTTATGTAAGATCTGCAGCTTTTGCTCCGCTAGGTTGTAAATGGACAGACCACTGTACGTTGCAGACAGTCAATTTTTCACTTCATAAAAGCATACAAAACCATTTAATATCCCATGACTAATTACACCAACTTGCACTCGTCATATACGTTTCCCTTAAACAAGTTCAAATTCATTAACCATTTCAGCCGTCTGGAGAAGTAAACTCACCGCCACATTCCGCCATCGTGGAACGTTAGCCTGTGTAATCAACCATTCTAGGAGGAAAAATCACCCTAAATTACGTAAGAACACCGCTCCACCGAGATTTATAATAATTTCATGAATACCTTCCTTCTCCCCTTTTCCGGTGGGAGTCTGTTTTCCTGAAAATCCTGATCATATAGTGGGGCTTAGCACAGGGACGTCGCATAATCCCATTAAAGCGGTCTGATTTGCAGCGGCTCGTACTGAACTGGACGAGAAGTGGGCGTGTACCGGCAGTGAGGGAGAATTATTGCGGGTTTTTTACGAGACATCAGTAGGCGGGCATCCGGGTCGCCGAATAGGCGGCTGCTAATACAATGTACCCGCGGTGCGCTGTGAATAAGGCAAAGCTAGCTCTGCACCGAGTATTCATCTTGAAAAGAGAAAGGAGGACTGTTCAGGAAAGAGGAAAACCCGGCGGAGGTACCGGCCAAGTTCAGCCGACAGAACGACGAACGGTATCTTAGCACTTAGCATGGCCTGGGCGTATTTTCACGCCGGGAGACGGTGTTACGATTTGGATGAAGGGAAGGTAAAACTCCAGGGAGGTCTCCCTGGAATCCACAAGAATCGACAGACTCTCGAGTCAGAATTCTCGACAAGAATTTATTGTAAGAGATGTCGTTTACAATTAGAATTAGAACACTGGCCAGGGTGTTACTCGGCAGAGAGGTTCAGCGTGATATTACGTTCAGGTGTTACGGGGCTTACTTGAGGTTGGCTCAAGGGTTTTTATATTAAAACTAATGGTATGGTGGTGCGTTGGTTAGGGACGAGTGAAGGAATTCACGTAGGGGCAATCAAGCGTTGGAATCTATGGTTCGTTTAGTTGATAAGATAATCCTTATGTGGGGTTGTGAACGGTTAGGAGGTAGGACGGAAGGAGAGAAAAGGAAGGTTGCGGTTTTTCGTCCTGGGCCTGCTAGTGGACTCATCGGTAAGGTCTCGTTCACATTAGTCAAGTTGTATTTCAAGGCAACTAAAAGTTGAAAGAATTTCTACTTCGCTGGAAACTTGAATGAAACTTGAAAGGACATTTACAGTCAAGTAAATAACAGGTTCACACTGGTAAAGTAGTATCAACTCTTACTTGCATTCAAGTCGCTTGAAATCAAGCAACTTGATTAATGTGAACGAGGCTTAAGACTTATCTAGCAGGCCCTGCCTCACACGCGGGGATGTCAGGAGGTAGGACGAAACGGGTATATATACAAATCAGTAGTTGAGGGAGAACTTGCGAGAGAGCGGGGCCGGTCGAAATGCCATCTTGCGGCGGATTCGGAGGTAACGCTACAGTCAGATATCCCACTGGCAAGGGAACACCGCGAACCCTCACTCACCGATTGGAACGCAATTCTGTGGGTTTATACAGTGACTCAAGAAAAGACTAACGGTATGTTTCATTTGTGCCCAATCGTCCTTTAAGGGTGTGAAATCTAACCTCAAAGTCAAATCGGCACTCTCACTTTTCGTGTATAACTCGTACAGTACAAGAGGCAGAAAAAATTATTCATACAAAAGCTTAAAGGTGCAATAAGCGCTGCATAGGTGTGATAACAAAATTTTGAAAAAACCTTTTTTTCTTAAGGAAAAATTGAGATCTGACAAATATATACCTGAAAGGAATGCGAATTCTTTTGGTCAGAATTTCATTTTTATCCTTTTCCCCACGTGATCTGCTAAGAGTGTCATTTACTGACCAGCATGTTATCTTATCTCATATATGCTAATGAATAATATCGATGTGTTGCGTACAAGAATATCCTACAAATACCTCTCAGGTCCAATCTTGTCATGTTACAAATTTATGTCAGAGAAACCCCTAATGTTTGTTTTAATAGTTTCAGTGGCGTCGGCGTGCTTTCACGCTGAAGAAAATACAGCCATTTTTCTGGCTCTGGCGTGTGTGCTTGTTAACATTTTGTGGAGAGCAAACTATTGTTCAAGGATCCCTGAATATTTTCTTTAAAACCTTCTGCAAAGACACATGTAGCTTTCGGACCATCACTACTTGAGGCTAACTTTGGTCGAAATAACATGAAGAATTAATTTAATTGAGAGTTTTTTATTTGTCCTCTTCATGTCAAGTAAATTTAGCAAAGGAAGAAATAAAAAATTTTCCTCGTAACTTCTTTGTTGCGCAATGAATATGTAATTAATTACATCATTTTGTACAAGTACCTGCAGTAAACTGTATAAATTGCTCTATGAGGTGCTGAGCTGACGTTAGGATAAGGCCCATAATTTACGTTTCACAGGGATTTTTCAAAAATGGGAAATGCGTATACTCATCAGTATAATCTATACTTCTCACTTGCCAAATTTCCGCGAAAAATATTTGTTCTAGCCCAAATATTTATTAAAAAACATGCCAGCTTGGCAAGAAAGTAGCTACAGTGATGCTATCCGCGACTTTTTCAAGATTTCTATTTGCTTCATATTATATTTAACTGCTTCTTCTAACTCTGTTAGTTTTCTAGTTATCTAGCTAAATAGCCTTGCAGCCCCGGACATTGAAGGTTAATTTCATCCCTTTAATATGAATATGGTCGCTGAAAAAAGTAGTAACATATCCAAAATTTTCACCTTGCCTTTCCTTTATGCTAATTCTCACCAAAATCGACGTGTCATAATTGGGTGATGCTCCTTGTTAGCCATAGGTACACACATACTTGTACGTGAGCACTCAAGCAATTTATATAAATTTTTGTTTCTATCATCTTATAGAGGCTTATACTCTGGCTATACATATAAAATGGTAAAAGTTGTATAATTTTAGAGACTAGCCATATCAGCGATAGAATGTCTCCTCGAATTACGAATATAGGTAATTCAAGTCTGAATCATTTGTTTGAACGGCGAGCAGTTCCGCAGATAATCTCGCAGTAGGATTAAAATGAAACACCCTGTATGTGCACCACGTGTACGCGCATAACCAATGCCCATCTATGTGCTTGAACCTGCGGGAATAACGATCCCTGGTTTCTCTGGCAAGAAGAATACAGCTTGCGAGTAATTCTCTGCATGTCACAGCTCGCTATCTAACGAGGATAGGTAAATCAGTTTCAGTACATGCTGGTAAATAAAATAAAATGTTTTACATTGCTTAGAACAGTTGGAGGATCACGTGAGCAAATGTCAACTAAGGGGAACGTAAAATGTGCAATGTAAAAGCTAAATAGTTTTTCTTTCGTTTTAAACATTTCGATCACTTTTATTAATTATTTAAATTTGGATTTATGTAAAATTAACATGTTACACTGCTATTTTTGAATGAATGACTTGGGCTGCATTGGTGATTACGCGTAACAACAATACTGAATGGCACGTTATTGCTGACTTAATTTGAGACACTTAAGGGTCATTACATATGTATGTTTCAAATTATACAGGGAAAGTCACGCAATTTAAAGGGGTCATGTATTTATTACGGTTGTCAGCAAAAACGGGGGTAGAGGAAAGCTAACTTCCTATTGGATTACTTATTTACTTGCAGCTTGAGAAAAATTAGTTTCTCAAAAATTCGAGGTTATTGCATGTTATAGGGGAGAGTAGGGCAAAACGGAACGGGTGGGTAAAATTGAACATCAATGTTTCTCTTAGATAAGAGCTGCGAATGAGTTGGTATCGCGTGACATGGGACCAAAGGGTCCTCACAGCATTTCGTGATAGACCATAGACCCGTGCACGCGTTATTTTTCCGTTAAAAGAGTTGGAAAAATTTCCGGTATCGACGTTTCAATATTGTGTTGCACTTTCGACCACTTTTCGGCATTTGGATTTTGAAAATTAATAACGGTAGGTACATCGTGGGATTCTATAGTTCTTACGCTACATTTTGACGCATCAAAAAGTTATTTACCTCACGCTGAAGTGTAAATATTAAATGTTTAATACTTAAATGACTGTATGTGGGACAAAGCGGAACGTAAAAGTAAATACTAAACACACTAAAAAGTAAATAATAAAAAAATATACAAAAAAATTGTTTAAGTTAAACAATTTTATTTAAAATCCACTAAAAACTAAAAAAATCTCCATGCACGTGTTGATATTCATTATTCATGTAAAAATCGATGTGTATTTAATTATTTTCAGTAAATTTTATGTTATCTGGTAAAATATTTTTTCTTATGTGTATAATATATATTTTTGTTATATTTTATTTGTAATAGTTATACCTAAAACATATATTTATAGTTTTTTTTATATAAATGAATACTTTTTAATTAACACCCGTCTTCAAGTAGGTGTTCCGTTTTACCCTACCACTTGAGCGAGGCGAAGATTTCAATACATCCAGTAAATCTCATTTTCCTTCGTTCCCAAAGATTTTTCTTAACAATGGCTTTCATTTTCTTATAGTCTAAGGTCCACTGAACACTCCTATTGAAGTCCCGTCTTTTTTTCGTCTTCCGATTTTATGTTATCACCCTCCAAAGTTAAGCGTTCCGTAACAAGAAATATGTCCGAAGTGACCATCTTCAATTTTGGTGAAACTTTACAGGTTCGTGTAGTAGCTAAACATACAGGACACGTATACTGTTTTGTTGCGGTAAGTTAAGTTTAAGGGTTGAAACTACCTTCCAAAGTTGCACTTCCCTGATAATACCTCCAAAACCATTGGAGATATAAGAAACTTTCTTGGACAAACGTTATATGATTTTTTATGAAAGATGGGATGATACTTATCGATAAATAGAATATAATCAGAAAATCGAAAAAGTATTTTTACATTTATTTAATCCATTTATCCACATTTCTCTAAACACGAAAAAAGCCACCATCTATTTTAATTTAACACATAATACACCTTCTGACTTCTAAAACACTTTACAAAATATATTATACAACATAAGGAAATAGAGAAACCAAAGAGAATAATTTTAAAGCCCTTCAGGTTGCTGGGTACAAAAGTTAATATTTAAAAGTTGTTGAGGATACTCCGGATGGATCACCATTTCAACAAAGCTTGAATAATAGACTGAAATGTTCATAGATATTTGAACAACTGGCGAAATTCGCAAAAGCATTTGAATGTAAAATGCAAGCGCCATGTCATTCCGATACCTATGAATGAATTCACGTGTTCGAGCTCGGGGGAATACATGCAAAGCATGCCTCACACTAATTTTTTATCACATTTTCGTAGGAACTAAAAAAATAGACTCTCTGGGGTGGATTGCGATATTACACATTTAATTTCTCCAAATGTCACTCGTAATGTCTTTTATAGCATGCTCCACCCCGACGCGCTAGTAATTAATTAAGTGAGAATACACTTCTGTGCGTCAGTAGGGTAGGGTGGGGCTAAAAGTCCGGCGGGTAAAAAGTCCCGAATTCAAAATCTCTATTCCTAAACAATGTATTGAGTTTCCCAGTATACTAAGTAAATGGCAAGAAGGTGACTACAGAGTCGCCAGCCGCTCCTGGACGTTCGTGCGAATTACACGACACCTTCGTTATTTTATGTATCGAAAACTAAAAGAAATACGTCGTCTTTATTGTTTTATACGAATTAAACCACAGTTTCAAAGCGTATCAGCCAAGTACGTTAAGATTGTATGATCCTTTAGTAATGTGTGCATGATTCTGTTTATTGCTGAATAATAATTTTTTCTAACGTATATATCGCAGAAACTATAGAGGTACCATTGGGGCAAAAAGTCCCTCAGACTGAAAATATATATTTTATTATTTGTTTTCATAATAAGATAGCCAAAGTATAAAGAAATGATGCCAAAGTCCTTAAATAGTGTTTTTGATTTAGTTGAGCGATTTTTTTTTAGTTTTTAGCCCAAAGTGAGCCTCTGACTTATATTTTTATTTTTTGGTAAAGAAGTCGTGCTTTCCTTTCAATATTGTATACCAAAAAGAATATTTGTTGATTTGAAAAGAGTTTTGTTACTTATTTAGTTTAATATTACACGAAAAGACATTAGGGACTTTCTAGCCTATGCAATGGACTTTTTGCCCCGTGCGTGGGGCAAGAAGTCCATTTTGCATTGACAAAAATTTTGTGGTATAACTCAACAGGAAATAACAGTATCAACAAACGAACTTTGTTGAACATAAAGCATAATAGTTATAGTTTATACAAAATAACACTACTTAGATATCTCTAGATTGTTAATACTAAATTTTACATAGGTTTATACGAAAAACGGGACTTTTAGCCCCACCCTACCCTACACATTTTACATCAAAGCAAAGGCACCGAAAAATACATGCATGTATATGCAAGTGATACGATCCCGAAGTTAAAATTTAAAAATTGGAACATATATTATTCAAGCTGAAATAGTCACTGATTTTAATACTATCTTAATAATACTAACGTAAATACAATAAATAGCCCAAGTGTTTAACGTTTAGTTAATCCTATGTAATAATATTAACTTCTTACTGTCAATGTTTTCCTATTAATGAAAACTATCAAATACTTATTCATTTAAGAGAAATTCAATTTGGAAAACGCAAAATCAACGAAACTGTGAAGGTAGAATTAGTTTTTTCGCAAATCATAATACTGAAATATATCTAGGAATATTTATCTTTTATGAGTTTATATAAACATACAAATAGTTTATCTAGTAACTAGTTCGTGAACTTATAAACATACACGCCGATTTTTTCGGACGACGAAAAGGAGGTTTAAAGTCCCTTTTCGATTCCAAATTTATTTTCTAACTACTTTTTAATACATTATTACTTTAATACATAATGTAATATTTCAGTAACCAGTCTTTAAAGTATTAAGTGATTTAATTTGCGTAAAAAATTGAAATGCAAAAAATAATCATGCCTTCAACAATGAATCAGATCACACATCCAGTAAAAAATATCCATTTTAATAAGGAATCTTATTTAATCGGTTTAGCTACGTATATAAAGTGGAATTTCAATTTTTCATGAAAAAAATATTCGTGATACTCTTCAAAGTCGACAAAATAATTCCCCTAGAGGATATAAATGATTTCCAATTTCTAATATATCTTCCCAAGTCGTATAGTCTGTAATACAGTCATAAAGTGTCAGAACTGTTAGCACTTGTAACGTTCTTGAACGAGACGTTGCCGTTCGTTACAGGAGATTCCACAAGTAGAGCGGTTTACCTGTGGAATTGTGGGATTTGGTTCGGGTGGCGTGCAATAAAGAAATGAATTTCACGAACTAGAGTCCTTCCTTTTAACAATGGTAACAAAAGATAATTTATTCAAGGAAATAAATGCTTCTTGACCCTTGGTCGGTAAATTAATACAATCGTGTATAACTTAATATCGTTATGACGTATCGGTCGGTACTAAAGAATAACCCTCGGTTTGGGTTTCGGCGCTGAGTCGGTAATATAGGTGTATTACTCCGGTTTTTGACGCTAAGTCGTTTATAATGAATTTAGTGCTATTTACACTAGAGGTACGATTCTAACTCGTAACGAAAAATAAAGTCTTTGACACGTAGTCTGTAATAACGAATAATGAAGTATTGACGCTAGGTCGATTTGGTAACGTTAGTTGAGAGTGCGAGAGGGTTCCTTCTCTCTGAATAGTGCTGGCTTCCAGTTGCCTATCAGCTTGCCCACGCTTTCTAGGATGGTAGCCGAGTGCTAATGAAAGCGATCTCAGATGGTAGCCAGGTAGCCGGTAAGGGCGTCCCTAGATGGAAGTCGATAGTGGCTTCCTTCCTTCTGATTCGGTCGTGGCTTCTGGTGCCTATGAGCTGGCCCACGCTTGGTAGGACGAGGTTGAGGGGCTATTAAAGCGGCCTCGAAAGGAAGTTAAAGGGGCTACTAAAAGCGACCTTGTATGGTGTAGAGGGGCTACTGAAAGCGGCCTCGTAGGAAATAGTATGGTGTACGAAGATTCAGAGTAAACTTCCTTGGACTGTGCTAGACTGAGGGGCTGGTGAAAGCGGCCTCGATCCTGTAGGTTCGGTGGCAGAACCAAGTCTGCTCTCTGCTGCTGGCGAGCCTCTACTTATACTCCAAGTCGATGCTTGGCCCGCGCCAATCACTAGCTGCGCGATCTCGCGCACCAATTATAATTAATATCCGGTTCGCGCCACTTTGGCACTACGCTCGGAATAATTCGGCGTCCGGTTTATCGTACGGTGTGCGCACGCGCACTTTGGTTCACTCGCGGCACTGAGTTAGCTGTTTGAACGGCAGCTATGCGCATGCGTTGCGCGTCACCTAGTTCACTGTTTCCCACCGCATGGGATGTCGCTCGCACGTGTTTCGCGTGTCCTTATTAATAATGTAACAAAAGGAATAAAATGAACTAGAACGATAACTAAATTAGGAAAAATGTACATCGGTACGTAGCGGTACGTTACATCTCGCCGCCCGGTTTTTCTCTCGTCCCGAGAGATGTAGGTTTAGGGATGGATGCTGCGGTGATTATCGGTTCGCTTGCAGAGGTTTGGTGCTCTACCTCCTTTTCTATCCTCCGGAATGTTTCTGCGTCCTTGTTAGCCCTGGTCGCTCTTCCCATCGTCGAAGGTGGTGCGTTCCCAGTCCCGAATAGGAATATGTATTTCCATACGCGCCGCCGTGGATCGGAACGATCGAGCCTGATGTATGGTCGCCAATCTACTTCTGGCACTGTTATTTTACGCGGTTCCCATGGTATGGGTGGTTCGAAACGCGGCGATGTCAAATTTGACGGCGTTGACTGTGTCGACGGTATTAACGGAGTTGGCACTGAGTTTAATAATGCTCTTATTTTTCTAATTTTCTTTCCCCCTCGTTTGGGCATAATGGATTTAGAATTGAAGTCAGCTCTACGTTTGTTATGGATACTCGAGACCGAATGAAGCCGCGCTGTAGGATGTCCTTTAAATATGTTTAGTTCTCCTGACGTTGTACTATCCCCCTTATTGACTACATTTTCCCCTGATATATTTCCTGTCCTTCTCTATTTACAGTGTTTCTAATGCTCGCTATCCGGATTCCTTGAAAAGTTTCTATCCTATTCTATTTACTATGTGACTCTATTGTTCGGACTGCGCGGTTTGTTTATGTCGCGGCTCGGCGTGTCCTTGGCGCAGGGTCATCGTTCCCGTGGTTGATAGGGATGCGAGGGTAGGTTCGAAATAAGTAATGGAAAATTAATATATTTGGAAAATAGAAGGATTTATTGGGGCTGCGGTTGAGCCCGTTCATGAGCCTCCAATATGTTTAGGGAGAGCCCCAAGTTTAGGGCCTCCTCGTTATTTCGGCTTATATGCATAAACCCCTCGATGCACTCCGGGCATTGTGCTGCCACTCCCCAGCTGTAGATTTCTTCTGTGCAAATTATGCAATATTTAAAGTTAATTAAATTCCTGCGTAGGGTCAGGAGATGGTGGCTCGCGGGGGTGTAATAGGATGTCTCCTCTGCTCGTAGGTTTTTAAAACAGGGGTCACAGATCTTCCTTCTGTACAGGTCACTCCTGTCTGTATGGGTGTCTGGCCATTTGGCCGTCAGGCACACCATTTCCAAAAGTCGCAGGTATGGATCTTCTTCCGTTTCGCGAGTGCGGTTCATCCATTCCTCTTCGGGGGATTTAATTGCCATAATGTCTGTACCGACACACCACGTGTTTTAATGATTCGATTTTCTTTATAACGATTTGCTTTTATAAATTAATATGTGTTTCGTGTTGTTCCTACCTTGGTCTTTCTCACAATCTGCTTTTCCTTACTGCCTTGCTTCCGTCTTTCTTTCTTCACTTTTACTTTTGAAAAATTTTTTCGCGTGGCTTTCGGTTTGGCGTCACTTTTCAGAATGATCTTTGTATAATCCCCACCACCTTTGAATTTAGCGGTATGAAGTTGTTAGGGGTTTGTCCTAATGTCCCTAGGGGCGCCACAGTCTGGTGGCGTATAGGCCCTTTTTATTCTGTCCTGGTGGACAACCTTAGTTCGGCGGGGGCTCACAGCTATCTTTACATTGTTGTTTTTAAGGATCTCTATTATTGTATACGGGCCGTCATATTCGTCGCTGAATTTATCCCTTTTTGGTTTTAACACTAATACTTGTTCGCCTCTGTGGTAATTAACTGAGGATACTTTTCGGTCGTAGTAGTATTTTTGTGTATGTTTTGAGTTTGTTAGATTGTGTCTTCCCATTTCGCGGATATTAAATAGCTTTGTGACTAACCTATCCACGAAATCTGGATATGTGGCTAATGAGTCGTTTGGTTTTAGACTTGATGGTTGTCTGGCCTTTTTACCGTATATTAATTCGTAGGGGGTGTATTTAGTACCTTCATGTATACTTGTATTATACGAGAACATAGCTTGTGGTAGCCACTGGTCCCATTGTTTTTCTTTAGTTATGTAGTGTTTTAAGTATTCGACTAACACATGATGGCTTCTTTCCAGGGAACCGTTTGACTGAGGATGGAACGCTGAGGTTTTGTACTGCCTAATGTTAAGAGCTTTTGCGAACTTTTGCATGAGAGAGCTGATGAATGAAGTTCCTTGATCCGTCAGAATGGCTTTTGGGCATCCGTATTGGCAAATGAAGTGTGTGGTGAATGCTTGGGCTATTTCTTCGCTTGTGAACGAGACTAATGGTATTGCTAACGAAAATTTCGTTAAGTTGTCCTGTATAGTAAGTATATATGATTTCCCTGACTTAGTGGGTGGCAATGGTCCCACAATATCCATGGATATTTTGTCAAAGGCATCTAGTGGCGTATCTGTTATTATCATTGGTTCTTTAGTTTTAACTCGCACTAGTTTTTTCTTTTGACAACTTATGCATGTTTTAATGTGTTGCCTTACATCCTTTTTCATGTTTGGCCAATGGTATAAGTTTCTGATTCTGTTGTAGGTTTTGGTCACCCCTTTATGTCCTCCTACTGGTGACTCGTGGTTTTCTTTGATTATTACTAGACGATCTTGTTCTGATGGCATTTGTACGGTGCCATTACAGATTGTGATGCTGATATTTGTTTGTAAGAACCTTAGCGTGATCATTTGTTTTAATTTTTCCCATGATATATTAATTTCTGTTCTTGGTAGCGAGATTTTGTTAATGTTTTCTTCTGTTAATTTATTACACAGGTTCCTGATTACGGTATGATAGGCTTCTTCGTTTGGGGGATCTGGCATTACCATCCCTAAGATGGTTCGTCCTGGTTTGGGAAGTTTTATTATACTTCCTGCTTGGAGTGGTAAGGTAATTTTAATTTGTTCTTTAGCTATGAATTCTGTGCTTTCTTCACCCATTGGTTTGCCGAGTGTAGTGATGAATATTCCTGCAGTTTCTCTTCTCATCCATAGATGATCCGTAATTTCTTTGATTCTATTCTTGATTAGTTCTTGGTTAGTTACTTTTGGAAATGCTCGTTGTCGTGGTAATTTTTGCTGTTGTGGTGGTCCCTGTCGTCGCGATGATACTTGCTGTCGGGGTGGTCCAATGAATGTTTTGTAATTATTGTTTGAGTCTTTTCTTATCGTTACTGGTGATATTGGCCCTGTTAGTGTTTCGCTAGATTCCCTTGTACAGTATTTTCTTCCTCTCATTGGTGGGCTGTTCTTCTTGCTGCTACTGCTATCACTGGAGTTTATTTTAGGGGGGTTTCTATAAGTATGAGTCCTTGGGACTTCTTCGTTTTCCGTTATTTCCATTATTTGATTCCAATCCTTTTCTGCTGCTTCTATTTCCATTCGTTGTGGGCTCTGAGGACGGTTAAGGGTGGTTGGTCTGGGGTTTGACGGTGGAAGACCGATTTGTTCAGGGGAGGGGTGAACCTCTACTGATACTTGAATATTTCTGTTTGCTTCAAAACTATCGGTGGATACCTCCATTTCCTCTGATTCCCCTTTTGGTGTGATTCCCCTCTTTTTCTCCGCCGGTCTGCTTGATGATGTGGTAGTTGTTGTTTTATGTTTCCTTTTTAATTTTCTTCTCGTTTGTATTTGGTCAGGATTGAATTCGGATGATGACGAGGAGGATGATCCATCTCCCTTTGGTTGTTTCATTGGGCTTGGATTTGGGGATCCCGGACTCGTGGTGGTTTGGGAGTGTGATCGTTTCCCTGTTGCTTGTAGCGGGAGTATAGTTACTGGATTCCGTGAGAGAGCATCTGCGTTAGTATTATACCTCCCAGGCTTGTATATGATTTTGTAGTCATATTCGGCTAGTTTTATTTTCCAGCGCATGAGTCTTGAGGTAGGATTATCTAGTGTATGTAGCCATTCTAGCGGTTTATGGTCCATCACTAAAGAGAAACGTTTTCCGTATATGTATGTGCGGAAATGTTGTACGGCGTATATTAGAGCTAGGAGTTCGCGTTCTGTTGGGGCGTACCGTGTTTCGGCTTCGTTTAGTATTCGTGAGGCGTATGCTATGGGTAGGTCTTTTCCGATTTCTCCTTGACTTAGAACGGCCCCTACTGCGTAACCAGAGGCGTCAGTAGTTATTATAAAAGGTTTATTGAAATCTGGGTATTGCAATATTGGCTCTTCGCATAATGCGTCCCGTAATGTTTTGAATGCGTTTTGTTGTTTGATCGTCCATTCGAATTTGCGATCCTTTCTGGTTAGGTCGGACATTGGTTTAGCTATTTTCGAAAAGTTCTTTATAAATCTCCGGTAGTATCCGGCTAGTCCTAAAAATTGTCTAATATTTTTCGCGGTTCTAGGTTGTGGAAACAGTTTTACTGCTTCTAGTTTATTTGGGTCTGGCCTAACCCCTTCTTCGCTAATAATATGACCCAAGTAACATACTTCTCTTTTTAGGAATTCACATTTGTCCGGTTGCAGGGAAAGGTTGGCTTCTCTAAGTCTATTCATTAACCTTATAAATTTTGTAGCGTGTTCTTGAAGTGAACTAGCATAGATTACTATGTCGTCGAGGTACACGAATAATTCTATTCCTTGTAGTCCAGTAAGAACTTGGTCCATTAACCTTTGAAATGTAGCTGGGGCGTTCTTGAGACCGAATGGCATTCGATTGAACTCATAATGTCCATAGGGTGTTGAAAAAGCAGTTTTGTGCTTATCGTCTGGATGCATCGGTATCTGGTGGAATCCTGATGCTAGGTCGAATATTGAAAAGTACTTGGCGCTGCCTAGCTGGTCTAATATTTCTACAATATTCGGTAAGGGGTACGCGTCGCCTATAGTTTTCTCGTTCAATCGACGGAAGTCTATTACTATCCTCCAGCGTATATTCCCTTCACTATCCTTTTTCTTCGTTACTATGAACAACGGGGAGTTGTACGGAGAGGTTGAATGCGAGATTATTTTGTTTTGTATCAGCTCATTTATCTGTCTATTGATTTCTTCCTTATGGACTTGGGGATATCGATACTGTTTTACGTTTACCGGTGCCTCATTCTCGGTGATTATTCTGTGAGTTACTGCGTTTGTGGCTCCTAATTCGCTACCAGGAAGGTGGAATCTATCCGCGTATTGTTTAATTAGGTTCACGATGTTTGCCCTTTCCTCCGGATTTAAGTGATTAAGGCGAAGTAGTTCTAGTACTTGCCTAACGTGTTCTGGCGATTCTATTTCTCCTTTGAATTTTACTTCTTCGTACGGTTCTATTTCTACTGAAGGTATCTCGATTTTGATGTCATTGGAGGAAGTGTTAATTGCGTAGAGATATCCTATTCCATCATCGTTTGTAACTATAGCGTTACCCATTAAGATTTTTGGGTGCACGTTTAGCTTCGGCACATATCCCGTTTGTAGGCCTTGATTTAAAATCTTGATAGGTATTTGATACCTCATGCGGGCAGGAATTTTTATTTCTACATTTTTAAACGGTAGTAATTCGCTTCCTATTGTGATCCCTAGCCTTGAGTAATCTATAACAGCTCCGCTGCTATGGAAAAAATCTGATCCTAAAATTCCGTCCTGAGCGGTTGGTAAGGTTTTGACTACGTGGATTACAGCTGTTGTATTTAATATGTTGGTTTTAATGTACCCTATTGTGTCTAGAGAACCTTCTGTAATTCCCGATAGATTGTAGGTGATGTCGGTAAAAATCTGCGTGCCTGGCGAAACGGCTTCTTCTTTGATTACGCTCAAATCAGCTCCTGTGTCGATCATCATTATTACCCTATCTTGTTTGAAATCTGGACTAGATAATGCTAGACTGGGGGCTCTCCATGTTTCAGATATTCGTAATTTTAGTACGGCTTGACTTCGTACAGGATTTTGGAAGGAATTCGGCGTTTGTTGTCCTGGATTTGGTGATTCCGCGGATCTTCGTTTGTCATTAAACATTTTCTTTCTACATTCCTGAATCGTATGTCCCTTGTTCTTACAGTATCTACATTCGATTTGTTGTGATTGACGCGTCGCGGAATTTCGTGAAGTCGTTGGTGACCCAGAATTATTCCGTGTTGATCGCGGCGTGGTGTTTATATTCCGGCATTCCTGAACCGTGTGCCCTACCTTCCTACAATGATTGCAATATTTTGATTTCCAGCTGATTTGTGCTATTTGTCCTGCCGGGAATTTGCTGCTACATTCTGTGGCTAAATGCCCGTACCCGAAACAATTGCTGCACTGCGCGGAGTGCGATAATCCTTCTGCGAATTTATTTCGCATTATATTTTCCTGACACTCTGCCTCGGCTTTGATAGCGGCGCTAATGGCGGTATCGAGGTCAGCGAATTCGACAGTTCGCATTCGTGCGTAGATTTCAGGTTTTAATCCTGTTAAGAAGGCTTTTATGGAATTTGTTTCCGCGGATTTGTTGTATTGTGCTACGTGTAAGGGAACCTCTATTTCATTACAGTATCTCAATTGTAGGAGGATCCCGGAGACTCGACTGCTATAATCTACAGTGGCTTCATTCGGTAGCTGAGCGATTTTCGACAATTCCCCAAATAACTGGATTGAAGAATGTAGTGGGGCGAAACGAGAGCTGAGGATTTTAATTACTTCTTCTACGGTATTATAATCCCCGTTTAGTATGACTCGAGAGGCTTGCCCGGTTAGTTTACATTTGATTAGCTGTACTAGACCGTATTCGGCGTTTGGCGCGATCATTCCTTTCGCGTTCCTACAGCATTTTGAGAATTGGTGTATCGTGATGTTACGCCCGTCATAGACCGGAACCGTGTCCGCGGCATCGCGAATTCTAGTATGCGGTTGCCGTGCATTATCCTGACTTAACTGTAAGCGTTGTAATTCTTCGATAACTGCGTTCACCTGAGGGGTGTTAGATCCTGCTCCGTCGGTAGGCATGATTTAGCTTCTTTTAACGCGCCTGACTTAGTAAGAAAGAAGGAGTCTTGTTCCTTGCTAGGAGAGTTTATCTCCCTTGCCACACGTATTGCGGTTTCAAAGCAATTTTTGTATCCCACCGCTGTCACCAAAATTTACTACCTGTAACGTTCTTGAACGAGACGTTGCCGTTCGTTACAGGAGATTCCACAAGTAGAGCGGTTTACCTGTGGAATTGTGGGATTTGGTTCGGGTGGCGTGCAATAAAGAAATGAATTTCACGAACTAGAGTCCTTCCTTTTAACAATGGTAACAAAAGATAATTTATTCAAGGAAATAAATGCTTCTTGACCCTTGGTCGGTAAATTAATACAATCGTGTATAACTTAATATCGTTATGACGTATCGGTCGGTACTAAAGAATAACCCTCGGTTTGGGTTTCGGCGCTGAGTCGGTAATATAGGTGTATTACTCCGGTTTTTGACGCTAAGTCGTTTATAATGAATTTAGTGCTATTTACACTAGAGGTACGATTCTAACTCGTAACGAAAAATAAAGTCTTTGACACGTAGTCTGTAATAACGAATAATGAAGTATTGACGCTAGGTCGATTTGGTAACGTTAGTTGAGAGTGCGAGAGGGTTCCTTCTCTCTGAATAGTGCTGGCTTCCAGTTGCCTATCAGCTTGCCCACGCTTTCTAGGATGGTAGCCGAGTGCTAATGAAAGCGATCTCAGATGGTAGCCAGGTAGCCGGTAAGGGCGTCCCTAGATGGAAGTCGATAGTGGCTTCCTTCCTTCTGATTCGGTCGTGGCTTCTGGTGCCTATGAGCTGGCCCACGCTTGGTAGGACGAGGTTGAGGGGCTATTAAAGCGGCCTCGAAAGGAAGTTAAAGGGGCTACTAAAAGCGACCTTGTATGGTGTAGAGGGGCTACTGAAAGCGGCCTCGTAGGAAATAGTATGGTGTACGAAGATTCAGAGTAAACTTCCTTGGACTGTGCTAGACTGAGGGGCTGGTGAAAGCGGCCTCGATCCTGTAGGTTCGGTGGCAGAACCAAGTCTGCTCTCTGCTGCTGGCGAGCCTCTACTTATACTCCAAGTCGATGCTTGGCCCGCGCCAATCACTAGCTGCGCGATCTCGCGCACCAATTATAATTAATATCCGGTTCGCGCCACTTTGGCACTACGCTCGGAATAATTCGGCGTCCGGTTTATCGTACGGTGTGCGCACGCGCACTTTGGTTCACTCGCGGCACTGAGTTAGCTGTTTGAACGGCAGCTATGCGCATGCGTTGCGCGTCACCTAGTTCACTGTTTCCCACCGCATGGGATGTCGCTCGCACGTGTTTCGCGTGTCCTTATTAATAATGTAACAAAAGGAATAAAATGAACTAGAACGATAACTAAATTAGGAAAAATGTACATCGGTACGTAGCGGTACGTTACACACTCGTAAACATAAAAGATGGAAACTCAGAAGGTATACGCTGTGAAACCAGCTCTTTCGAAGTCTAAAGCCATTTTATTCTAGGGGAGTCTCACTGACAATAAGTTGATACAAAAAACGATGTCTGCTTTACGACTGTATTATTCTTCTAATACGTCACATATAATGCACTACACTTATAATAATAAGAATATCGTTCTTGGGATGAGGAAATACTATTTTCCCGAAAACACTGGATATCTTTACTACATCTATCAAACTTATTTTTCTCGATATAACAAGTCGTCCGTAGATAAAATGTTTTAAGGGAAAAATATACTTTAACGAATAAATCTTCATATTCCCATAATTACTTCCTTTTCTTTTCCAAAATACTTCATTAGTATTGTCAGTCATTTATTCAGTGCAACTTTTATTTTAGGTAGGTTTCAGTATGCTCTTATATCAATTTTTAAATATCAGTTCTAATAATATTTAAATATTACGATATGATTTGTTCATTTAAAATATTTCTATTATGACTTGAAGATGCAGGGCTTTTAGATTTTGTGGAGCACATAATATGATAGTGGTAGTTTCCTTGTTAGTAAGTAGAGGAAGATGTCAAAATTAACTGTAGTTTTTTTTTAAAAGAATCACTAGCATTATTGTAGCATTCAATAGAGTGGCGAAGTCTGGAGAAAGGAATTAAGGTACATATGTTTGAAAATCAATAATTTTCGAGATATTCAAGTTTGAATTTATGACCATCCGAAACGAAATTAAATGTACTTTCACATTGCAAACACGACACGGTAAAAGGTTGAAATAAAGTCATTATTATGTAAACCAGCCATCCTGCACAGTATTTAAACAACTTTTAATTCTCGAAAATTCAAAAAATACAAATTTTCTGTCACTCTCGTCGAAACCTGTTCTCAAATATTACATTACAGTTGAAGACTGGTGGTGTTAAATGAAATACGCATACACGGTTTTATCGTCGAATTTACAGGCAGCTTTTATGTATTCGTTTTTCCTTTCCTCTTGCATTTTACTCGCTCGCACGGCTGTTTCCTATCGATTAAACCATTGGTACATTATACGTACCCTTTGGCGCCTACACAAAAAGGGCACGTTTTTGTTCGGAGTTTCTGTCGTTAAGCACGGCCAACGTTCCCACTTCGCTAATCACACACGTCCGCGACATTTTGCCGATTTTCACATGGCAATTTTGCTTGGTATCATCATGGCACTGCAATTAACACTTACCGGCCAACATTCTATCTGTGTAAGTACTTGACCTCAGCTTTTATTAGCCATGCTTACATCTGGTTAATCTTACAAATTTAAAAGTGTACCAAATAGTAGTGAGACTTGTGAGAGGAATTACGAGGATTGGGCAGAATAGGAAAGCATATGTGGAAGGTATTTTCTTGCCACCCACTCAATAATAATATTTCAATACTAAACCGCCCGCTAAATCTGGAATTTAATACTTATTATCCCAGTAGAAGTTACGCTACGGACAAATAAATATATATTCCATTAATTATATATATTAAATCTATATGAATATATAAATTATTTATATTTCAAGAGATAAAAAGTCAATAAGAAGCTTATTAATATATAAATGATTTATACATAAATCAAACATTATTTTTATTCATACCATTATCTATAAATAAATCTTTCGAAGTTGATAATATATTAACTAAATGTTGTAAATTAATGTATCAATATTTATTTAGATTAGGGTTAATTAGAAAGTAAGAAAAATATAAAGTTGTAAAGATTTGACTTAATTCTTTATAAGGAAATAAATAGTGATACAAATCTTCAAAATAAAAATTGATTTGTGGGGTAGAATTTTCTTGATATTAATATATCGTAAGTTTTAGTAAATGGGAGTACTATCAAAATTAAAATTGATATAATTAATCCAATTACTCCTAACATATTTGGAATTGCACGTAAAATTGAATAGGGAAATAAAAAATATCATTCAGACTTAATATGAATGGAGGTAGCTATTGAATTTGCATAAATAAAATTATCAGCGTCCACTAAAATATACGGATATTGTATAATAATTAAAAAATGAATTAATATAATTAAAATGAAGCCGAAAATATCTTTAATTGTAAAATATAGATAAAATGGAATTTTATATTTATTTGTATTTGTTTCTACAGGACCAAATCTTTTATTTGTACATGCATATTGGAGATCTCACTATTACTCACAAGGGAAGTTCGGCAAATCGAAAATTCAAGAAAATCTGAAACTTTGTAAAAATGTAGCTCAAGTGATGCTAATAACGTAAGTATTTTTTGATTTGGCAATAAGACTATCCCAAGGGTGAAAACACCCCCTCGAAAAATGGTGAGCTTTCAGATTACCATGAATAGGTATCTACGAAACTATAAAAAATATAAAAAACAAGTTAAATTCTAAGTTTTAAGGAGATAAAGAATTTGCAAAAGAACATTATTTTTTTTCAAAATTTATCTCCAGTACACATTTTTTCCCACAATTCTTTATCACCATATTGTAAGGTATTGAAGGCCATAAAACTTTTAATTGAACTTTTTTTCGATATATCATAGGGCTTTGCAGATATTCGCGATAATATTAAAACTCGCAATTTCTTTGAGGGGTTGTTTTCATCCTTAGGACCGTTTTATTGCCAAATCAAAAAATAGTTACGTTACTAGCATCACTTGAGTTACATCTCCGCCAAGTTTCAGATTTTTTTGAATTTTCGATTTGCCGAACTTCCCTTGTCAATATACCTACCCACAAAAATCTTCACTATCTTATTCCCTCGAAGTAAATTATCTATACATCAGCTTTAATACTTCCATATGCAAAAGTGATTCGAAGGACAACTGATTTTATTCCGCTACGCTCATAAACGTTCCACAAATACAATGGCCAAACCTTCAATTCTATTCAAATTTCAAACTTTCTACAAATGATTAAATATCTCCTTCATTCCACTCTGGTCAGGTTTCCCAAATTCCTATTATCCTGCGATACAAATGCCCGATGAAATTGCAAACGAGTGAGATAGATCCTACCACTGAAACTGTACTCCAGAAAGCACCTCAACTTTTCTAACTGTTACATCCGTCCGAATTATTGCACGGTTATTTCCTTTCTCTGGAACCGCACCGCAGGATGTAATAGCTGCACTCTGGCGCTCATAGCGCCATGTCAGAAATGCGAGGCACGTGTGCACATATCTTCAGTGAGAAAACACAATGGCCTGTTCGATTAGGGACGATAGTGCGCCTGTGTATTCGCGTCGACCGGTGTTTCCCGTATCGTGCGAAAGAGAGTTAATTTCTCGATTACCGCGCAGCAGTTACAGCGAAGAATTCTTGGAAGTCCGAGGCGTAATTAGCGCAATCCCTCACCGATCGTTGCGCAGGAAATATCGTGCCTCCCTTTGCGCCGTTTCCCGTAATTTCGGTTCTTTTTAACTCGTTCGATCGCTTTGCCAACTCACTTAACAGCAACGGCTCCCTTATTCCGCGAACCGCTTTTAGGAGGGCTGCAAGTATACGCTCGAACGGTATACTCTAATCGCCGAGAAAGGGGGCAATTTCGCTGTCAGTAATGCGGTGGTTTTCGATTCATACAACTTCGATTTGCAGACTCCATAGCACATTAGCAGCAAAATAATGGAATCTGGCAAAATTACAACGAGATTTATGTGCTGGTGTATACACAGGGTGTTTTAACTTCATCAACTGAAATGTTTCTGCTGTATTCCAAATTTCATAAAAATCATTATTACAGAAGTTGCATAGTTTTGTGGGGGTATAGTAATAATAGTTTCATTCTTTGGGAGGGGATCGAAAAAGTTCTGGAATTCTTATTTTTGAAAAAATTCTGTTAGTACTTATATGTTTCGTTTAAGAAAATATTTGTTCCTGTGGAATTTTTATTGAAAGAAAAGTTACCCTTAGGAACTTCTTTAGTAAGTGTTCTCATGAAACAGATATGTTAGGACCTATATAATACAAGTTTCATGGAAACGATTATATTAGGACATTTATTAAAAAAGTTTCCATAAGATAAAGAAAAGTACTAATGTATGAAAATCATGACATAAGTAATTAATAGTTTCATAACAAGTATTGAAGAGAAAAGAGAACTTGTCAAGAATAATATCTAAATAACATGTTTTTATAACTTACATGAACCAAAATACACAAAAATTCTATAATATCTGCGTAGAAATTACCTATAAATAACATTATAATTATAATTAATAAATAACACATTCAGAATATCAATTTATCTGTAATAATTATTTATTATTGTTATAGTACTCTTCATTGAATATTATTCAGTATTTGTTACAACGGTTGAGAACTTTTTTAATATTAATGAACAAAATCAATAATTATGAACAATATGTTACTGTTATGGAGAAATTCTTATTTTTATATTTTATATGTTCCATTCCAACTAGAACTTTTATTTTCAAGAACTTTTACTTTATCAGTTCTCGTGGGAACTTATAATGTGAGAACATTTTTAAAAAAGTTCCACGGTCCATGTTTCAAATAGAACCTATTGAAAAGTTCCAGAACTCTTTCGAAACCCCGCTTAATAATAATAATAATAATTCTTTATTGCGCTAGCAGACATTAAGAATAATAACAAGAAGATAAAAAACATAAATACATATAAGAAAACAAGAAAGAGAAAAATAGATGTAGATAGCCAAATAACGTAATTGCAAATAAGGACCAAAGCCATATGTGGGAGGTTGAAAATAGCAAGAGTAAGAGTTAATTGCCACTGTTGTTACTTAGTAAAAAATAATGTCTCTACATGTTTGAAAGATAAGGGGGTGGTAATGAGATGAAACTTTTTGTAAATTTTTTTAAAGGACCTTTAGGGGCCTTGGAGGAATCATTGTTGCAGGTCGTTGAATTTGTCTTTAAAGTGGCTATCGGGTACCGACAAATAAAATATTGCATTCCACGTAAAAAACAAAGTTGCCCCATAAACAAAATCACCACAGAACTATGACACTTTTATAGAAAACATTTTTATGAAATTTTATATAGCAAAAATATTTCAGGTGATAATGTTAGGTGCAACACCGTGTATTGTACATATTATAATTATAAAAAGATGGGTCAGGTGTGTATGCCGAATTGATGATGAAAATCTCTTAAATAAACCAAATAACGAAATTTTATTGATAATAAGGAAATACGATACCTAATATTTAACAGAATAACAGAACTTTAGCAGTGTGTTGATATAATTATAGAAGCAGGATTGCTTATCTGTTACAAATTAAGCGCATAGAATTATTTTATATTTAGGGAAACATGCTTGACAATTTCAAAAACTTAATTCGTTTATTGGTTATTGATAATATACATTACTGTAAGACATCCTCCATTTCTAATTATATACTTTAATATTAAAATCGATTCCTTCGAATATTCCCACTGTGTTTTAATTTCTTTAACACGTTGAACTCTTCTCTGATAAATAAATCGAATTTGTTTAAACCACCTAATTTTTCTGAACTATTAAAACCATTTCGATTTACACCCCTATTTCTCTTTGTAAGTATATTTCAACATTATAAAAAATTAGAAGTTTTTCTTTCAATTCAAGTTAGTGAAATATTCCAAATCACAATGAGTTTCATATTATTTCCACAAGTTGAACTGTTTGAGACATTCGAATCAATCATGTTCATTTCAGCTTTTTTGTATTCCTCAGCTGGCCAGCCTGCTTCTTTTGAATACTTCGCAGCTTTAATGACAAGGGGGACAGAAACGTGCGCTGGTAGAAGTGATACGAATACAGCACCACACTTGCATCGCTTTGTAAGTGTGCCATTCCTTTGATGCGATGGTCAAAGACCAACATCGTGTCGAACCAACTCCAGCGCTTCAATGAACCAGCATGTCGTTATGTTGAGTGTCCTGAAGTCCCTCTCGCGTCAGTTTCATATTACAGTCCAAACTTCGACCAGGACTAGTCTAAACATTCCCTTGCTTCCGATTTTTAGCTGTTGCACGCTAAAGGACCCTGTCCACACTCATGAAAATCACCTCTTTCCGAAAATTCTTTATCGCCATAATGTAGGATAGCAAAAACCATAAAACTTTTAATTAAACTTTTTCCGATATCTTTTATGGTTTTCATGGTATGGATGAACACTCGCAATTTCTTTGAGGGGTTGTTTTCACTCCTGGTGCCGTTTCATTATGAAACAAACAAACAAACAAACACTTTAATCTGACCGATCCAGTGCGCCGATACCTTCGTTGTGAAACAAACAATGGTTACGATATTAGCATCCTTTGAACTAATTTCTGCAAAGCTTCAAATTTTTATGAATTTTCCAGTTGCCGAACATCTCTTGTTAGTAAGCGTAACTAGTAGATTCATTAAAGAAATAATAAAGAAATATTTTTTTACATGGCCTCCTCGATAACTGAATATTTCAGTTTTAGAATTTTATTTCTGAGGTGTAAAGCAGTTGTAGAGCAAGCAGTCTACAACAATACATTAAAAAAATATGAAGAATTATGGAATATTTTATGAGCTGTAATAAAAAATATCAATTCCATTGTGTTCCAACAGTCAATTTTGCAATCTATGAATCTCTGCATACAAGAAAATAATAGCCATTTCGGAAAGTTATTATAGCTTTGTAATAGTGATGCTATTAAGCGTTGTATGCATTTATCTCACGAAGTATAGTTTCTGCTATCATGTTTAAGGGAACTTTTTTACTTTGTTTTAGCTCCCTAGTCAGCTCTCTTGAGAAGACCATCCTTTTCCAAGAGACTCTCTATATTTAGTGACTCGTTTCCGAGGTTTTGCTCGAGGCTGTGCTCAAGTCTGGACTCTCCCTAACACTGGGGAGTGAGTACTGCCCACTGAAACGTCTGCCTTGATATTTACAGTGTAAACTTTACACACCTTACATCCAGCACATCATACACATTATTACCTCTGTTTGTGTTTGCGACCGGTGTATTTATTATATTAAATATGAGTTTTTCTTCCTGATGAGATTTTAAATAAATTGAATTCCATTTTGTTTTTTATTTTATACTACTTACTAGTGTGGTATAACTGATAAAGAATCAGCCAGCATCTAAAAAACATTTTGTGTCGCAACAGGAAATAGTACAACTTTATAACATCGATTGTGTCAGCAGTGCCACTATTAGAAATATTATCGAGTTCAGTAAATGAGGTAATGATACCAGTAATTGTACTATAATAGTCGAAGCTATAGCGAGAATAATAGCGTGTGTCATTGAAAAGCTGCCGTTGTGTTCGCAGGATCTCGTTATCTTTGTTTAATAAATTGTGGGATGATTATGGCGAGACAAAGAACGGTTTTATTTTTTATTCTATTCTGTGTTCTAGAAAGTTCATCTGAAGAAGTTGTTATTTAATATGGTAATATCTGCATTTAGTTTTTTCCTCATACTTCAATAGGTTTCGTTTGTTTCGTAACATGTCACTTTAGTGTCAATTCATTGTTAGTACTGAGATTAACGACAATGTGGGTATTGGTACGGTTTCTACAGGAAAATAACATAAATTTGCTTTCGTGGAACACCTAAAAAAACGTACGCTCGAAAAAACTAAAAGTACATTTTGATCTTATTAGCTTTTATTTCGTCCAAACATATTTTTTATTGCTTTTAGCATTACGGAGCAAGTTTTTATTATTTTGAAATAACTCAATGGTATTATTGCACTCAATATTCATGTTAAAATAATTTTGCAATCTAATTTTGAAGAATATTGTTGTTTTCCTAACAAATAATATATACAAAATTTGGATATTTACATTTTGTTAATCATTCCCTACTACCACAGTTTTACAAATAGTAGAAAACTGATGTCCTTTCCATTACGTTATACATTTCCATAACAATTATTTCGTTAAGATTTGAAAATCGTCTATTCATTGCAAAAATCTTATTATTTTTTAATTTACTATTTTCTTTTTTCTTCATAACAGCACAGAGAAGTGGGAATGTTTGTGTAAACACGATATGGTGACGAATTTCTGGTGACTTCAATTACGTAGGATTCAACTCATTTCAATCGAATCATCGAATTCAATTTGCTGCATCGATTTATAGCCCGGACAAAGAGCACTACACTGAACTTTCGACCAATAATGTTTCCAAACTACGAAATTTCCGGCCATTGTAGCCCCGTTTGTGAACACAATTGAATAAGCCCGCTGTATCTTCTACTATCAGTTCGATCCTTTGACATTTCATATATTGGTTAAATAATTTCGGAACGAGTTAAATTCATTGGAGTATAAATACTATCGTGTGATTTTCTAAACTTGCAATGAAAAATAAATGAAATGCTTTTCGGAGGCAAGTATCAAATTAATTACATTTCATGCAATGACGTGCATAATATACAAAAATTACGTCACAAAATGAAGTATATGTATAGAGTAATAGTAATATTTTTTATTTGTTTTTTTGTGAGGCATATTAACGTGTTAAGCCTTAATATATATTTTTGAAACACCCTGCATCAATCGTTACTGAAAGGAGTAATAAAAAGTGCTTTAAAATAAAGTAGGGAATACAAATTACCAATTTATAAACAATTCTTTATGCAATGTGCTACCATTTTTTCAATTCTAATTTTCAAGTTTCGAGTGTAGGTGTTAATTAAATATTTGTATTTTTTTAGAAACACGAGTAAATGTAACGTTTCTTGAAATACAAAGGACGTATCTACAAATTATTTGAATAAGGTATGTCAAAATTGAAATAACTGAAAATATGACATATTACCAGAATTTTGCTGTGAATAGAAGAAGACCATCTGTAGATTTACACTTCTGGCATAGCCATGAAATAACATGCAATAAAAAAAACATGCACATATTGTTCCCTGCCTTGGACAGGAGGTAATCTTAAAAAAATAACGAATTTTATCCCCTGGATAAAGTATTTTCTAGGATAAGGTACTACTTGGATAAAGTTAATTCTAGTACTTTCATTTCGTTTGATAAATCCTTCAAGAGTGGACACGCCAACTATTTGATTAATATTTTACTCAGAACTGTTAGAAATAAATTCTGAAGTGTATTTCATGATTTCGGAATATAATTTGCCCACCAAAAAATATCAGGTTTTCGATATTTTCTGGAAAGGTGATGGCACAATGAAACTGTAACATTCAGCTACAGATACTGTAGTGGTTGTGTGAATATTTTCATAATTTGAACTTCTCTCCCCCTAATTTATTGCAACATCGAATTGAAAAGTACGTTCATCTACGCACAAATTTAATTTTTGACAAATGACGTGGTTACCGATAATCTATTATCATTATTATTATTATTATCACTCTTATTACGTCTTTATTACTCGATTGAACGATATGTATCTATTAAATAAGAATGGGTGATAGTAATATAATGGGAGTAAAGGCAAGGCTGCCGGAGATATGGTTAATAAGCCTAACCATTAGGGCGGTCGCAAGACATAGGGGGTAATTTTTTTTCGTCGTATCTTCGACGGCAACCCCCAGAAAGTTGCCAATTGGTGTAAAAATGAGATTGTCGAAAGTTTCAGCTCGATCGGATAAACCTAAGATCTGACTCATCAGCCTTAAAGTATTAAAAAAACAGCTATTTTTCTAAAAAAATCGTTTTTCACCGTTATAAAATTAGAACGGTTTATCCTAGGAACGAGTTTTTGGTTTAGTTTTGTAGAGAATGTTCCTGTCTTCAATTTTCATTTCCACAACTTGTTTGACAAACGTACAGATCGGAAGATATTTGGCTTTTTCATGGACCGGACTCGGAAAATCGACATTTTGAGATGAGTTATTCAAGCTTCACAATACAATTTTTTCAAATGTTTGGTAGGTATCTCAGCTTCCTCCCAAAAAAGTATAACTTTCTGGATTGTGAGCCTTGCAGCATCTCTGGCTTCTAGTTTCACTTGACGTTTATTGTAAACCAAACTTCGTAAAACTTGTCTATTGGGTGGCAACTTACTGCCAGTAATTTGATGCGACATATATCCAATCAGAAAAACCTTGTCTTTCTGCCTGGAACTTACACCACTTGTAGGTGTAGAGGACGAAGTCAATGGTTCCGAATCCATTATTCCTTACAGCTTTGGAACACAAGAAATGTAAGCTACCCACACACGCACGAAAGACATGTCCCTTCTCTCGGGGTCGTAAGGCCCGATTAACTCCGTGGTACGCGGTGCTAGCGGCTTTATCATTCGCTGAGGGACGATTACGAAATAAATGATAGTCTGTTTCACCACACACAACTCGCTAATTAACAAATCAACCGATTATACAGAGGAATGTAAACGGTTCACGACATGGTACCTCAGAGAGCTTCTTCAAGAGTCAGAAACCGCGTCACCTTCGGAGGGCTATTTATACAACCCTCGCAGAGGATCTCGTCCCTGAAGCAACGCCGGAAACGCGCGAAAAAAATCGGCGTGAAAATAGGTGGACAGCGGAATGAAAAATACCGACCTGGGCGAGTCTGGCTGCCGGATGGGTAACGTGGCCATAGCCTCACTCTCCCAGGCCCAAGGGGAAAAACCCGAGAGTACCTACGCCTAACGGAAAACTCTACCTAAAACATGGAGGCATGCTAGCGACGAAGCCGCTACACGGCAAATTAATTTTAAATGACTGATTTGAATCGTGACGAAAAGTAAACTCGTTGGGCCGACTGTTGACCAGGCGAGGTGTATGAGATCTACGTCACCAACGTTTGACTAGACCAGATGATGTTGTCTGAACGATAACTGTATCAAGAGGCCACCCTTGCTTGAAGAGTGCTGATTGAACTCTGGTCTTTGTCCACCTTTTGGGAGATGCCAAAATTGTTGATTAGTTAGCTTTTCCTCCAAGAGGAGGAACCTTTCCTCTGCGATTCCGGCGGTAGAGGAGGAACCCTCTCCTTCTTGGTGACGTCAGCGGAGAAAAACCGGACATCTGTCTACCAAACCTAGCCAGGTTGATCGGTCAGAGTGTCTCGCCGGGGTCGCGATTTATGACGGTATTGTCCCGCGAGTCAACGGTGGATGATGGTATGTATCGGTCCGAAGTCATCGTGTATCAGGTACCACCCGCTGACAGAGCAATCAACGGATTATGTCGGAGCGAAGAAGGTCGAAATCCTAGAAAAAAAACCGCACGGTGTCGATTGCCCCCTGTTCGGCACCTGGGAGGCAAATGTTTTCCGGTGAACGCTTTGGAAATAAGCATTGCCCGATCGTAAACGAAATTACCGACTGTAAATGAAAATGAATTTTCGTTTCGCTCCGAGCCCGCTTTTGTCCCGTAAGATGGAACAATAAATATATTTAATAAAAAATATATATTTAAAACACTTATACTGAAACATTACTTTGATGTGTTTGAATGCAAAAGAATTCAAGGCACAACAAAAGCATGGTTAAAAAGACATTTTACATTTTCTTGAAAAAAGTCAAATTTCTGGGTCCGGTCCACGAACAAGCCAAATATCTTCCGATCTGTACGCTTGTCAAACAAGTTGTGGGAACCCAGGAACCATCTCTACAAAACTAAAAAAACACGTTCCTAGGATAAACCGTTCTAATTATATAACGGAATAAACCCGATTTTTTTGGAAAAATAGGTGTTTTTTAATACTTTAGTGCTGATGAGGCAGGTCTTAGCATTATCAGGTCGAGCTGAAACTTTCACAATCTCATTTTTACACCAATTGGCAACTTTTTGGGAGTTGCCGCCAAAAAAATTCGGACACTGATTTCGTGCGACCACCCTACTAACCATTAACAACATAAAACTAAGAATTAATACTAAATTATTATTAATTAATAAATTAATATTAAACCGATTAATATTAAACTAAAGCTAATACAGTGGGTATCTAATAGGGGAAAGATGAGATGAAAGGGACATTTTTGTTTAGGACCAGATAGGAAAAAACCAAATAACCATTCGAGTTCTAATTGGTAACATTAGAAAGGCCAGCTATTTGGATATAACAGTACACGGTCATATCAAGCTTCTCTCTATATTTACATGTCTTTATTTTTCGCTTTTTAACAAAGTGTATAATATAAATTGGCTGTATTGAATGGGACATGGGTGTTTATGAATGAGACAGCCTGATAAAACAAGGTAATCCTTCTTCCTACTAATACAATAAATGCGAAAGTGTGTATGGATGTTTGTTACTCAATCACGTCGCAACTACGCAACGGATTTTTCTGAAAATTTGTATACTTACACATAGTCTAGGACCAGGAATAACATATAGGATACTTGTTATTAACGAGTTTTTTAACTGATCTGGACCAAATTTTGCATAATTACTTTATAAACCCTGTGGAACATACAGGCTACCATGAAATCTGTACATCGCTCCCCTTCCCCCTTATTTCACTCCCTTGACACTCTGTGACAATCAAAGTTTTGCCCGGGCAACGCCGGGTACTTTAAGCTAGTATTAATATTATTTCATTTCTGCAGGTACCGAAATCGCAGTATTGATATCGACAAGTCTACGAGTCGACGTTTTTCTTAAGTTACACAAATACCACGGTATTGCCAAACTATTAGTTTTTTTACTATCCGATCCTAAACAAAAATGTCCCATTCATCCCTCCTCTCCCCTACTATGGCACAGACCGTATCAAAATTAAACCAATATGAGCCATCTCCACTAATTGTAAACGCCTCATTAGCTAATTACATCGCTACTAAACTATTTTCAGTAACATGTGTCACAGTTTCCCTATAATGTCACGAATCATAATCATGAATGTCGTAACAATCCCATTTCATTTCATCCTTCATACATATTTCGCGTTCCCTTATTTAGGTCTCCATACAGAAATAAAATATTTATGCATTGGTATTGAATTTATTCCAATACACGACTACATACTGAATCGAAACCCATCGTTTCCTTTATACCCGTCCCGTTCCTTTATATCTGCCGCAGTAAAAGAGCAAAGATGAAACTCCGTTGCCTCGTATCCGATTATTGTTCACACCCAAATTAACTACACGCGAAGGGCCACGGTGGGCTATGGAAAACAATATTTCCACGGACGACAAGCTCGATTCAGCGGAAATGGGCGATACTCGGTTATGGAAGCCGAGTTATCCGACGACCGCGCGGCGTTTCTTCGACAAAAGGGTGGGATATATTGCGGCGATATGCGAAAGAATAATTTCCACGGCAGAAGTCCGCCGTACGAGCAGCGCGGACGGACGGATTAAAACTTTCTCATCGGTATCGTGGATAATTGGTTTAGTTATTGGATCCTCGGGTTGAATCGCGAACTCGCTGACGCAGTATCGCATTGCTTTCCTCGCTTTTCGCTACGGAGTTTTCGATTCCTCTTCGCCCGCCTCCGTAATCCCCTATATCTTCCTTTCCTCTGCTCCCTCGCTTCGCTTCGCAACGTCACAGGTGACCGTCTGGCCATGCTTTCATGAAGATTCCACGAGTTTATTGATATCAGGTTCGTCCTAGAAAATTCGACTATCCTCCTGTGCAACTGCATAGTTCCACTGATTATATTAATAAATATTTCTGCGCTGTGATCTTGCAAGGGTTGTGCATTTGGGCCGTCGATTTGATTACAATTTTTTAGAAATCGGGCTCGCAGTTCTGGCTTAGTGTAGGTACTAGGGTGGCTCTTATTTACACGTGTCGATTTTTTTTGTAGTTTTGCGCTCTCACCCCCTAGAACGGTGCCATTTGATGAAAATATAGTCCCTGAACAAGTTTATTGCATTGGGACAACAGGAAAGGGTGCCGACCAGGCCTTAAAGTTTGGAATTATCAATCTTTCGAATTTGCAGAATTTTTCAAAAATGGTAAGCCCTATCGAAATTTTGTTCAAGTAATATTAAAAGAGCATTCAATTTTCTACAATTACTGTATATATCATTTTCTCGTGCTTACAACCATTTTTTATATAATAGTGTTTGAATATACAAAGATCTGCACTACGAGCGTCTAGGCAATACGTCACGCCGCGCCGTACAGGTCGGCATATTCAAACGCTATTATCTAAAAATTGGTTGGAAGCACGAAAAAATTACATATACAGTAATTGTAGAAAATTGAATGCTCTTTTAATATCATTTGAACAAAATTTCGATAGGGCTTACCGTTTTTGAGAAATTCTTCAAATTCAAACCATTGATGAATTGTAATCTTTAAGGCCTGGTCGCCACCCTTTCCTGTTGTCCAATTGGAATAATCTTTTTCAGGGACTCTTTTTTATGAAATGGAACCATATTAGGGAGTGAGAGAAAAAGCAATCGCAGGTTGAAAATAAGGGCCACCCTAGTAGGTACTTCAGTTGCAGTTGTCACTCGACTGGAATTCATGGAGAAATTCCAAAGTGTATACAGTTTTAGGTATTTTTTATAATTCCTACGATTAGTTCACATATTTTCACATACTATTATACAGGGTGTTCGACTACAGGTCGGCATCCCTTTAGGGGGTGATTCTGCAGCTCAAAATAAGATGAAACTTAAGAATAACGAAATTACGTTTGAGGCTTCGTTTCCGAGATACAAATTGTTGAAAATAGGTGTACAAACGCCTGACGTGAGAGGCATAGATTACTGGTGCTAGAAAGACCCATTTGACGCATGGCGTCGTGTCATCACTTCGACTACGAGGTAAGTGGGTCTTTCTAGGTAGCGACGGCACTGCTCACGCCACGCCTGACCTCGCTAACTATGTACTACTGTGCGCCGGCAGTAGTTTAAGTCCCTCGCGTCAGAAGCTGCTTACGCGTAATTCCAAAATTAATATGCTTCTAACGCAATTTCGTTATTCTTGATTTTCGTCTTATTTTTGCCTGTAGAATCACCTCCTAAAAGGATAGCCAGCCTTTAGTTGAACACCTTGTATTCTCACGTATTATTGTGAACGATTGCCCGATAATTTGTACAATTTGTATTTCTAACAATTTAATAAAACCAGGGAAACAGGCTGACAGTTATTTCCCTTGGCAAAGCTGATCCTTGGGAGAATACTTGGCACACGATGTGCAAGCTCACCCGAACCATGGATTGCAAAATGGGCCATGAGCAATAACACTACTGAGTTTAAAATTTAATTTAGTATGATGTGAAATTTATGTGAGTATATCTAATTATCTTCGTTTTCTTTTTACGTAATTACATATTATTAATATTACTCAATTGCTCGTTTTTTTTTAAATAAATGCACTGTAGGCTTACTCTCCAGTTTAGAACACTTTTTCTTATGAACTGTATTCTTATCTCAAAAACTCAAAAAGCAGTCTCCTTACTCGTGTATACGAGTATTCGTATGTTTTAATCTGGGTCTCCATGGCGAGTTAATAGTGTAGAATTTTAGTCTGAATCCTCTTACGGTAATGAAGCTCAAAATGATCTATCATGATACGCGATAATCACACATCGAATTAATACCGTGACGATTTTAAGAGCTAGATATAATTCTGTGACATGAAATTGGTTATTGCTGACGAGTGGGAATTCGTGTCGACCCGTTGATGTTCGCACCGGGATAGAGTGACATTTGTCAACGAAAACAACTATGAATTGTTTAAAGTTAGTATAAAGAAATGTCATTGGTTATTTATTAATTTTTGATCGAGGAAGGTATTTTCTATAAGATAAAATGAATGCAGGCAATTTTTGTTAAAAGATGATAAGTTATAAGAGTTCTGTATAAAAACAAGATATGAATTCGAATTATATGTTATGTAAGTTCTTGTAGATAACGCTGTAAGTGCCATAATTAAAGCAAAAATTATTGGAAAATGTTTTACGTGCCAATGGTAATACTATAGTATAGAATTTGATTACTTGAATGATTTAAGCACTTGGGCTATTTAATTATTGTTGAGGGGCAAAAGTCTCCTCGTGTAACTCTAGGACCCATAAGCGTGTCCTGTTTTTTGTCTCTCGCATCTGGCAAACACTTGGTCCGATAATCCTTGTTCATAAATCTGGGAGTCTTGTAAATTCATTTGTAGAGTTTGGGAATCAAAGGCTACTATCCCGAGTCAGGACCGAGTTTCCCAGGATGGCCAGGACAGTAAACAGATGGCCTCGCACCGATCGATTTACGCCGTCACCAACTTTGAATATATTCCTCCCCAGTCACTCGAAACATTTATTGTTAAAATACGCCTCCACCAATACAGGATCTTTTCTACCATCACCATGTATCGTCTCCACCCCTGAAGGAGACTCCATAGTTTTCCTGTGCGGATTCAGTTTTCTCAGCAGTCAGTATTCACAGAACAACACAGCAGTAACAAAATCTCGTGGAAGTAACAGGTAAAATCTCATCAGTGAGTTACAAATCGGAACTCAGTTTAAATGTCTTATATCTCGATAACATTGTAACCAGTTAGTGGAGAAGCAACAACATCTCCGCTTATAACTCTTTGTTACTCACAAACTCATTTGTTATCCATATTAAATATATTATATAGTAAGTGTTATAAAGTGTTCAGTTGTTCAAATCTCACCTCAACGTTTAATTTCCTTTAAACAGAGTGCGTTGTTGTGACTCTAAACTACATTGCAAGGGAGTTGACAGTGAGTCGCAGAAATTTTCAACCTCCAACCCAACGATGTTCTGCCACAACAATTATTTATCATCATCATTTTCAATAAGTTCCCAATTTTTTAGCGATGTGATACCTATAAGGCAGTGATTCCCAATTTGTTGGTCGCGAAGTGTTTTCTGGGGGGGTCGCCACGATTCTTTGGGGAATTTTTTTTTAATATTATTAGCGCTTCGTTGACATTCTGGGTGTGAGCCACCCATAAACTGACTTTGACACTGTGTACTTTTTACATGCAAAATAAATACCTTATTACCAAAGCCCACTTGCAAACTATTTTTTTCTCAAAATATTATATCTGAACAACAACTTTGTAGACTTTTAGCTTCTAATTTTGAAATTTATAAAAGTTCCATTTTTTTTAGATTTTCTTCGTGTTATCTCGACATATGGTAATCTAATTTTTTTGCGAACACTGTGATAAAATGTCAATCAAAAAAACTATTGGAATACATTCTAGACACCTTGAAATTGACCCATGATTTTTTTCATAACGAAATGATTCTTTAGATGAGAATGGAAGTCGTTCAAATATTGTTCTGGTTGTGAGCCACCCAGGTATGTCAAAGTTGATCGAAAAAGGAGGTGTGTCAACGAAGGGTTAAGTTAGAATTACAGTTTGGAATACCTATTTTTAATGTGTTTTCTTTAGGTTATTAAATTTACTTTACCTTGTATGGGGGAGGGGAGGGGGCAGGTTATTTGAATATTATAAAAGGGGATCGCGATTCAAAAAAGCTTGGGAAACACTGCATTTGAATTACGTTAAGTGCAAGATGAAATATTTTAATAATAAATCAGTATGAGCCAAATGATTTCCAAAATTATTTATATTTAGTTAGGTTATTTTAACGTTTGAAGCATTTGCCTCTGAACTGTGGTTATTTGGTTTCTAAAGAATAGAGATAGGTACTTCGAAAAGCTCGACTTTTTGCATACCATTCAACGTGACTGTCATTTTCGACTTTCTATTCAGAAGTTCTGAGATAGTGTTTGCCCTGAATTCATTAATCATTGAGGTAGGCACCAGTGTAACGCAGAATTATTAGTTTTGCACCCTTGTGCTCTTGTGTCAAGCAGTCTCGGTACAGAATAAAGCACAGTTCATGGTAAAAGCAAAACGTAGTTTCTTCGTGAAAAAATAATACATACAAATAAATATCTAAAACATGTATTCCACGGTTTTAAATTATTTTTGCTCAAGAGACCGTTCGAGTCAAATGGTCTGAAATTAATACATGATTAAGACTTGCCAAGTATTTGTGAGTAACACCATTTTTGTACGACCTATTGATGCATCGATGCCCACAAAAAGTTAAAATTACCAAAACAATCAAAAGATACCTATTTTCCCGATTTTCCAGAAATAAGTAACTCTAAACGCAAAATCCCATATTTATCACTAAATAAGAATCTCGGGAGTTATATTTCATTAAAAAGACACACTCTTATACTGTAGTTACTAAGTCAAACGAGCAGTGTTAATCAATCAACGCAAGAAAAACCAAACGCTACTCCATCAGGAGGGGAAATTTCGCGTTAAAACCACTTAATCCTATATTTTCCTATGAAGAAATTATGTAGTTTAATTTTCGATAGGCAAACCATGCGAGACGATCCGTGCTATCAGTACAGACCATTTTTATTTTATATAATTACCTCCGCGTGCGAGGGCAACGCATTAATCTAATGCTCGTGGAATAATAATGTCAAACCAAGCGGAACGTCAGCACAAAGAGGAAGCGACTGAGAGAGATGAAGAGAGAGGAAGAGGGAAGGAGCACCGCAAATTCGAAATATCGACGATCGGGGGCGTTATTGGCATCACCGCAGAATGTAACATTAAACTGCGATTCCTAATGGTTATGGCAGACCCGATGTCTGTGCACCTCGTGAATCCGAAACGCCCCATTTCATTTTTCCTTGATCCCTTTTAATTTCATTAGCCTCGTGTCCAACAGTGCCATAGCATTAAAGGATTATCAACGTTATGTGTTCCTAGTGTAGACAATTGTTTCATAGGGTTCAGAACGTGACCGGCATTTTTGGACGGTCCGCCATTAAACGAACCGCCTAATTATTTTAATATAAACCCCGGGCTTTCGTTTACACGATAGCCATTAGTGTTGCACAATAAAGTTGTTTGCCTCGTAATCATGACTTTGTCGAACAGCAGAAACGATTTTCGCTTTTTAATACTGTTAAATTGGATAGAAATATGGGGAACATGTGGCTCGATGGAATTTAAATTATGTAGATGTACATACACATGGGATAATATAGAAGAGTCATTGCACACCATGTCAGGGATTTTGTTGAAATTGAAATATGATGTAGTTCACATGAAATTAGAGGGGGTTTATGTCATCATTTTGCTTGTTTGGAATTTGTTTAAAAAATACAAGCCGTCAAAGTTTGGCTGCTTTCGTGAAACCGAACCTTACTTATAAATTTGTATCTGGGAAACTATTTAACGTATTGAGTTCATTCTTCTTTCATTTTATTCGAGAATGTTTAGCTTATTTCAATAATATTTTTTCAAATTGTAAAATCATTTTTGTAACATGCATATACATACAGTTATTATAGATTGGTATTGTAAGTATCGAAGCTAACAACAGATAACAACATTGTTGTTGTAACTCTCATTGTTGACTCACACTAATTGTCAACCAATGTCATATTTAATTTGTCTTTTTCTATTACTCAATCAAACTTGATCAATATTCTGTTGCCTGCTTTATTCAGACCCCACGACCTAACATCATTAACGTGAATTAAGTAAATTGAGTTAATATGGACAACTGATAATGAGGTGAATTATATGAGTAATAGGCAATAACGAAAATATAGCTGCACGTGACTGAGGACTATAATGAACTTCATTTAGAAAAGCAATATTACACAATACTGTTATCTTCACCTATATTGATGCTCTGAATGCATAATAATCATCGTTTGTACTGTCCATTAGTGCAACTATAAAATATTAAATATTGGAAGGTTCTCCTTGCGACGGTGATACCCATTAATTGAAATATTTTATACTTGTACTGCAAAATTGCTTAAATATATCTACCTTAATAAAGGATAAGTATGGTTGCAGCAAAATATTTAACTGATTAGGAATTTTAGATTAGTAACTTCGGAATGTTCGATGAATTTTGCAGGTATAGAGTACCTGGAAGCCAGAAGAAATCGTGTTAGAGTTTCATATACATACATCTATCAAATTAAATTAATTAATCTTAATTTTAATCAGAGTACTTATTTCATTTCACAGTAGAAGCTAATGTTAATTCCAACTAACAAAAGACTTCTGACATTCTACAATTTTCAATACAATTAAACAAATAATATTTACTTTTTTAGTGCATATCAATAGAAAGTAACATTTTTGAGTATTGAATTATTAAAAATATTAGTCATTTATATATTTTATATTAGTCACTACTATTATGTTATTAGTAACCAGGACATGGAGGACTAAGGAGAAAGCTTCTTCCTGTCTCTCAATAGCGACTGACGTATCGTAATCCACGAGAATGCCAAACTTTGGAAGAACGTGACTTGGAGGATTACAAGCCACTTTCCTAAATTAAAGACCCTTACTTACAGCGTTCTCCCATTGCGAACGCTGTTTCTATAGAGGGATGCACAAAGTACATCCAAAATTAAGGAAATTGCTCAAAATAAGATGTCATTAATTTTCGTATCTACCTATTCGTTCAGACCAACTATACTCGACTATCTTAGAAGAAGTTTTCATGAAATTTTTAAAATAATTCCTGTTCGATTAAGTAGTAAATCATTTGTATAATTGCGTCTCACGTCTGTGTTTCTTAATTCTCCTAAAATTATAACGGGTATGCTCTCCAGAAGAACTAGCAACGGTATTCATAACATATCACACAAAAAGCCCCAGTAATCCCCGAGTAATAAAAAAAGAATTTTAACACTATGTAATATACTCACTTTAGTCAATATTCTCGCTATGCCAACTTACTCTGTAGTTGCAAACAATGTATCATGCGTACTGATAAACATAATGTTATGGTAGTCTCTGTGTCATCCATCGTAAATCTCACCCTACCTATTCTTAATCTCAAAACCCTTAAAACTATCTTCATTTCTTTAGATCTAATTTATTACTATTTTAGATCCAAGTCAGTCTCCATCTAATACTAAGTTGTTCAGTTTCAATTCCTATTATTTCTTACCCTAAGTTTCAGACTCAATCCAGTGTAATTCCAGTTCCATCTCCCAATTGTAGAGATGGGAAAAAGGTTTAATATTTAATATTTAATATAAGGTATGTGTATAAAGTGAGGTTTACAAAATAGATGCGCGTTACTTGCTTGAGTTGCTCGACGCTCGACGCTCTCTCGCCCCGTCGGTCTCTCTCCACGCATGCAGTATAGTACTCTCACTCTTAATCTACTAAAACGATTGCCAAATTTGAGAAAGTAGCTACCAATACCCTAAGTGACTCATCCCCTAGCATGGCCTATTAGGCTACACTTATCGTCAGAAATCAGCCACAATTTTGATTGAAATAAAATCTCTAATAACGAATAAATATTTAAAAAATTATGCATCATGTGTCGAATAAAGTTGATCCGGGTTACCTTCATTCAACGAATAAAGTTATAAAAACATTTAAAAAATAAAAAATTAACTTCATTCGTCAAATAATCGAAAGTTACTTTAACTTTTATTTGATCCATTATTTAAATAATTCTTTATTTAGTTAATGCCCGTACTCTACTTAACGTTCATAACTCACTTATGTTACAAATGATTATTTCAAGTTGTCAACTCTATAATTTTCAAGTGAAAATATTAGTTTCTTAATTCTTGATTTTGAAATATTAATGTCCAATACCGAATTCTTAATTAAGATTCTCAATCCCCAATCTTTAATTCCTAATTCCCAATTCCTGATCTTCAATTCCTAGATTCCCAATTCTTAGACCGGCGCCACATTTGCGGTTCGCCCGCGCGGACAAAACGTAAATGTGGCGCCGGCCTAAGAATAAGGAATCAAGGAATTGAGGATCAGGAATTAGGAATTAAAGATTAGGGATTGAGAATCTAAGTCTTTTCCAAAATTGTGAATCAAGGAATTGAAGATAAGGAATTGGTAATTAGTAGTTAAAGATTAGGGATTGAGAATCTAGGAAATAAGAATTCGATATTGGGCATTAAGATATGAAAATCAAGAATTAAAGAAGTAATATTTTCACTTGAAGATTTTATTGTTGGTAACTTGAAATGATCAAAACGCAAATGTGGCGCCGGCCTAACAATTCCAGTCCTCTCTAATACAGCAGTACCCACATTTCAAGTACCTAAGCGTCTCACAAATTGCGTGCCAGATGTACGATAATTAGGTTAGCCGAGCAGATCATTCTAAAAGCAAACTTCCGTCGTGAATGTTTGTAGGTTCGAAACGTCCCCCGTCTCCAAGGTCATCCAACAACGTCCGATAACTTATCATCGAGCCGCATTGTTCTCCTAGCAATCCAATTAAGTCTCGGTGATGTATCGACAGTCATTTCTTAGATGGCGCTGTCGGGTGGAGTTTCGTGTTAATAGAATCGATATCAGGGAAGGTGGCGCGTGTATCTGATACGGGCGAGAGGAAGCGGCCGCTTTCTTTTCTGCTCGCGGGCCCCCGTTGACAGCGGCCATTTCTCGCCGACGAAATACGAGGACCGATTCCGTATTATCGCGGCGTGTTGGCGTCATTCTGCGGCCTTAATTATGCAGCCGGCGTATCTGGCAGCGGAAGTTTGCCATTTATTGCTTTCACCGCATTAGAAATGTCTCCTGGTATGCGCACGACCTCTCCCCCTCAGTCGGCGAACACGTTAAATACAGATAACAGCTGGCTTTTTCTGCCACCCCTCCCCCCTCCGACCCCAAGAGCAGACCTAGCTGTTAATCTCGGGAACAAGCGAAATTTCGAGGTTATCGCGGTTTGTTGCGCGCTATATCCGTCCTTTCGCCGGTTAATTCCTACGTTTCTTATTCCATTTTCACTGCTCCTTCCGAATTGTGACGTGAGAACGTTCAGCTGAGCGTCTTCCCAAGATGCCGAGGTTTAAGAGGTGGTATTAGGAAGTTTCAAATCTGTCAGCATGAAAAGGAAATTATTTATACTTAATAGGTACAAGGGACATCACCCAACTGTCACACGACGATTTCGATGAGGTTCACGTAGACTATAATTATCGAAAAAATATTTTACATGTATTCGTTTTCTCAGCAAGCGTCCATATCTAGGGGGTGAAATCAGCCCTCAAAGTTGGGGTCGAAAAACACGTTTGCCCTAATATCTCGGAAACTATGCGCTATGAAGAAAAATCTTTTAGACGAAACTGATGTATTTTTTTATAATAGATTCAGCCACTTAATTGGATTCAATAAAGAATTACTATTTTTTAATACAATCTTTAAACAAATCGGTGTATTGCAAATCTGATTACGTGACTGAATTTTTTATAAAAAATTACATCATTTTCGTCTAAAAGATTTTCCTCTATAGTGCATAGTTCCCCATATATTGGGGCTAACGTGTTTATTACACCCAACTTTGAGAGCTGATTTCACCCCCCCCCTCCAGATAAGGATGTTTGTTGCTAAAAAAAATTATCAAATATTTTGTCGAGAATTTTCAGTTTTATAAACAATTTTGCGGAAATTTTTGTTACTGAAAGTAGCGACTGTAGGGTTTTAGTACGGATAAAATAATGACGCGCTTGGTGAAAAATAATATGACTGTTTATTGGAACGTCGATGTGGTTCGCTCTATTGCTCTCGTGAGACTCACTGCCTGGGCTACGCTTAGCCCTTCCACGTCCGTCTCGAAAGGCTCGTCGCTACTTGCTGCGACGCGTTTCCCTCGCCACAGCGACCATCACTTTTTTTAACACGCTGTACAAGGTTTGGAGTTTGGGGGACCGTTTTGATTTAAATTTTGTACATATTTAGGGCACAGGATGTATAATGATTATTTATTCCAGAGCTTGACTTTATACACCATTAGATTTTATTGATATTAATTTTTATACCACAGCTTCAAACCGTGTTCTTTTTATTATGGAAACCTATAAATGAAGATTGTCTTCGTGACTGAATTTGATTGTCCCTTCAATCAATCGATCGGTGCTTAAAGCTGTTTGTTCTCCTTAACAATGCCAATTAGTCTTTTATGCTTAAATATCTCCTTCTCTGAGTGAAAGAATTCTTAATTATTCGAAAAATATATACCCAACTCTTTTGTCATTTTAATGGACACTCTCCTATAATTACGACCACCATCTCCCGCCATTTAAAAACAAACAGTTCGTCACAAACAATTCCCGATGCCAGATAGCTGATAATTTCAACGTATTTAAGTAGGTTTTTTTATAAGCAAAGCATGCAGAGCTAACTATGCATAGGATTCAACAAATTCAATAATTGCATGATATAATTGATTTTGCAGTTCAGTTAATCGTTATGAAGTCTATATGCTTGAATTATCGTTTAATTTAATGAATTTTGGTAGAATAATTGTTCAGTTAATAGTTATGGTTAGTCAAGTTGTCTCGACTATCACATTGGTTCATATTCTTTTATCAAAAACTAGCTTGAAGTACCCGGCGTTGCCCGGGCTTGTTATGTATGTATCTATCTCTGCATAGTATAACATTAAGACACCGTTAGGCGTCTGTTCTCGAGGAATGCTTTACTAAAATTGCCATTATTCTGCATCCTTTTGCTATAGGTTAGTATTTCATACACTCAAACCTTCCTCGAGAAATGCTCTATAAAACAGTGAAAACCGCATCACAATCCGTCCAGTGGTTCTCGAGATTAGCGCGAACAAATAAATAGATGCCAACCGGTGATTTTATTTTATTCTGTGTAGAGAAGCGCGGCGAACACCGCTCTGCGCGCAAGACATGCGCGTGACGGTTGCCCGCACAGTGGAGGGGATGCTGAGTCACATCGTTAGCTGTTCTGTGAGCGCTGCGATTCACGCAAATCTTGCTTCACTAAAATCGTCATTGCTCGGCTTCTTTTTGTCATAGGTTAATGTTGCATGCACCTAAACCTTCCTCGAGAAATGCTCTACAAAACGGTGAAAACCTCGTCACAATCCGTGCAGTGGTTCTCGAGATTAGCGCGATCAAACATACAGACGCCTACCGGGGACTTTATTTTATACTATGTAGAGATACAATTCATTAATTACAAAATCACTTACAAATTTCTCTTAAATTTATATGAAACTGTTTTAAAGTATTTTTATTCATTTTTATCTGTAACTAGGCATAAATTAGTCTGCTCGCAATTTCAAGCTCACTGACAAAGGAATCGATAGGAAAATCGTATTTCGGTGGATAGGCTTCAGATGCATACTCAAGTACGTCAACGATATCCTTGAGGGTGTAAGCCATCATATGTGTTTTTCGCCACTCATTTAGAGGAGCATTATAACTGGGATATATTTGGCGGCTAAAATTCAAGGGTATCGTTGACATGCTACCTGAGTGTGCCTCCGAAGTGCTTGCACCCAGATATGATTTTACTACCATTTTCTTTGATATTAAGGATTACACACCCTTAACAGGTCGAAACATAGGGTCATTTTTATGATTTTTTTTCATATAAATAAACGCCATATTTTAAAATCGAGATATACACATTGTTGTGTATAACTTAAGCTATATTCTCTTCAAAAAGAAATTATGCCATGGCGGCCCATTCTCCCAAGGCCTCGTCATAGTTACACCATTTGCGGTACCGAAAATATATCAGAGATTAGTGAATCGATTTGAATAAAATTTTGCACGAATATTCTTAAAACTATAATTTAGTACTTGGACAGACGATTTTTCGATTAGTGTCTTGTTTTGTTTTTTATTAACAAAAGCAGATGAAAACTTGGGACGAAAATAACATTATTGACTTTAAGTAGCTATCATTTTTCAAAAAATAAATTTTTGCAAAATCGGGGCTGACAAGTACTGATACCAAATTTGATATCAAATTTCTTTTTGAAGGGAATACAGCTTAATATATACATAATAAGGTGTATATCTTGATTTTTAAATATGACGGTTCTTTATATGAAAAAAAATCATAAAAATGACCCTCTTTTTCTGACCTGTCAAGGATAGGTACCTACCCCTTTAAGCTTGAAGTTAGAAACAGGTTAATTATAAGGCTATTTTTTTTAGGCATTCTCATTTAATTCTCCAAATAAAAATGTTATCGATCAAGTATTATTTCAGCGAAAGTTTTCCAAAACTATATTTAATTACTAAGGGGTTCGGTTAATACGTGCCTCTAACAAACGTTCCTATTGGCAATACACAAGGGGGTTCATTTGCCTCGAGCTACTAAACTTATCACCACTCAAAACACTCTCTGAAACAATTCAAGAACACTTTCGCTCTAAGTCAGAGAACTTGCAAATTAGCTTGAACTAGCAAGAATAAGCGGTATCAAGGTCGAGACAAATTTCGCATTAAGGAACATCAAACAGCACTCACGTTGCAACACAATATAGATTGTATGGCGGAAACTGCATCCACGCGTCGTTACTTGGTATCAAAAACTTGCCAGTTTGCACGCGATTGTTGTGAAATATTTTTGATTAACCAACGATTATGAGTTATGAACGATTGCAAATTGTATATTTTGTAAGAAAATATGCAAAATCAATGTTGCTGATAAGAGAACTTATTAAACGCTGCTGCCAACGACACAAGAGCAGCACACGTTTCTAAATTGTGGTTACTATAGATAGATGCTTGAGTAAAAATTTGAAACAGGATGGTCACTAGCCAGTCATTGAGATCTATTGATTACGTGTGAAAATAAATTATATTTTTGAATTTAACATAAATTTCCGTTTTGTAATCTGAGCATTATCCTTTTACATTATATATCGGACGTTTACTTATTATGAATACTTGAAAAATTGAATAATTTATTACATGAAATAGAATATTAAATAATTTACTTTATTGGTTGTAGTTTTAAAAAGTTTCATCTTATTTCTTTGCCAGAGTCATCACACTTTACAGAGAAAGAGAAGTGCATGGAAAATACAAGGATCAGTATAATTGGGTGACGTTATAATTTCAATGACATGAAACGTAAAGAAAACGTAAGGACATTAATCTTTAGAGGACCGGCTTTTTTCGCAAAAATAGTGGTTTTCAGTTTCCAATTTTATATATATATATATATAACGTATATGTTGGTCAGAATTAGAAGTCTTGCACAGAGCCCCAAAAGGGGCTTTGTCGGTCCGGAACGGTATTACAATTTTTAACATTTTTTAATTTAAAAAATACAGTATGTCTGGGGGTTTTAATATTGTTGATCACGAATCTGCAGTCAGATTATAAAAATATTTCACCTTCATGGCAGTTTTACTGATCTAAATAAATGAACACGTACCAAAATTCAGAGAAATTTCTTTTAGCATTACCCAGAGCTAACGACGTAGACGTAGAAATTTTTTATATCATCTTTTTTCCCCCTTTTTCCATATTTTTATTTATTATTTTTGGTATTTTTGTGTTGTGTCAGGAATTATTTTATTTTGTCGTATTTTTTGTTCTTTCGAACGGAACGAATTTATAGTCAAACATACATACAAACACAGTGGAGCACTAACAGACACATACGTATTTATACTTTAAATCATTTTTAAATACTGTGTTTACTCAAAGCCCCGAAAGGGACTTTGCCGGTCCCTTAAAGGTTAAATGAATTAGTTTATATAGAATCTTTTTATTTCTAACTTCACTTTAGTCACTAATTCTTAAATTCTTCATGATTTATGTGAAACCACAATATTCATAAGTTTTATGAAAATACTTGACTTTGCTAATTGTAAGTCATTTTTCGATCAAGTGAATATTAACGCTGATTAAAAGCAAGTTACGTATTTATCCTAGAACAAGTGCAACACATTGTGTAATATTATATTTACTGTTTTTATACAAGTAATAGATGCTCAACTCTCAATCTGATTCTACTCCTTTCACCCAATAATAAAGCGTTTTGAAATATCGAATCAATCCATCTCTCCTAGTTAACACGTCAAACGCGAAAAAAGAATACACATATTTAATAACTATTACTCCAGTAAACGTCAAAGAAATTAAAAAACAATATAGTTTTAACTAGAGAGGATAAAATTACTTTTCCATGGAACGTTTCACAGAACTTCCAAATGGACGAAACAATCAAATTGGGGCAAACGATAATATTCAATTAAATTCTGAAAGGGAAGAAATGGGTCAAAAGGTTGAAGCAGAACAGATAAAGAGAATAGAATAAGCGAAGAAGATTGGCCTTAACAAAAATTAGGCTCTTTTGCTTAGAAAAGGGACATAAATAGGGTAAGTTCTGAAAGTAAGTGTCAATAAAAGAGTGTAATAGTAAAGGGTGTGTATGTATTTTAAATTGTAATCTATAAAGTACACTAAAAAGTTATTATATCCTGAAAGTGGAGAAGTCGCAGGATTAAATTTCCTAAATGTATTAGGTGTCAGTGTAGCCTTTTGCCTTTATTAAATTATGCTTCGCACGACGTCGTATCGCAAGTACAATATGTTGGCAATCTTTTCACTCAGTTCGTTCCGGTTGCCCACGTTCGCCTATCACCTAACCTGTTCCAGGGACGATTATCTCTCACGCAAATCGGACATAGACCCACCTTACCCGTAATTCGTTGTTCGCGCTCCTTTCGTACCCCGAAATGGAGTGTCGAGTAATTGCCAAAGCCTGGAGAGAAACTACGACAGGAATGCGTTAGGGATCGTGTCAATTGAATAGAAATTCACTGCAAATTACTGCCCCCACACGAATGTATGGGGCAGCGTTTCTCAATCTTTTTTGCTTTTCCGTGGTTGTAGAACGTTTTTCATTAGAGAAGCTTCTGGCGAAACACCTGAAGCAAATTGCCGCCTTTCCCATCTCGTGGGAAACCCGAGTCATGACCGAATGAGGAAAATTACTTTAGAGAAAATAGGAAACATGGGACACTGCGCTCTACATATAGAAAGCAGAAAGAAATTCTCCGATGAAATTTTACTGTTTAGCTTGAAAACGGGGGAAAATGTACGAGAAAATTATTTCGTTTAAGACTTTCGAAAAAGTCAAACTTGCAGTAACCATCAAAGAATGATTTAATGACAAGAAATAATTTATAAAATGATATATGGAATAGCAGTTGTTTGGAATGCGTTTTTAGATGTTAGATATGACGTAATGTCATCCAAAGAAGAATAAAATAGTAAAATAAGTTTTTCTGTCTTCCTGGAAATCAATTACATAATTCTACTTTGCTTGTAACTGTTAAATAATAATATGAAATTTTGGAAACGTATGATTCACACCAGATGTAATTTGGACTCGATAGAAAACCTGATATTCGAAATAATGTGATAGATATTTGGTGAAATACAGTAAAAAAATGACTTAACAATTACAATAAATTATAAACCTAATCTGTATGGGTGCTCCAGTTTCTCATGGGTTATTAAATTATGCTTCCACTTTTTCTTCATTTCGCATTAATATGAAAGTATAAAGCTATAAAAAGTGGTGAAGTTCAGTAACAAACCAGTTTACTGCGAAAATATGCTTTTTTACACACACAGCGTAAGACTGTATACTCTGACAAGATTTGATGGACTGACAGTGAGTTTCAAAAGTAGGTCTGTTATGGCAGAGCGTCGCTGTGGTGGAGGTCGTAAATCTCCGCGATTCAGTGTCAACTCTCTTGCGATGGTTTAAGTTTAAAATCGCAAGCGTTCACTATCTTAAGGGATGACGAGATAGATATCTAGAGATAGAGAACAATAATCTTTAATTTACTATTCAATAGGAATAACAATTTACTAAAGAGATATGTATAAGCTGATAAGGGAAATTCGGCGACTCGAAAATTCAAAAAATCTGAAACTTTTGAAGAAATTTAGCTCAAGTCGTGCTAATAACGTAACAATTTTTTGATTCGGCAATAAAACGATGCTAAGGGTGAAAACACCCCTTCAAAGAAATTGTTAGTTTTTATATTACCGTGAATATCTGCGAAATCGTAAAAGATATCGAAGAAAAGTCCGATTCAAAGTTTTATGGCTGTCGATATCTTACAATATGGTGATAAATATTTGTCGAAAAAAGGGAGGTGGGGGTAAATTTAGAAAAAATAGGGTTTTTCACAAATTTTTTATCGCCGCTTTGTAGGACACTAGCAAAATACACTCGCGCTTCGCTTTGGGCCTGAGAGATATTAATGAAAACACATTTCACTCCTTTTCACCACCCCCTTAGGGATTGATTAGGGCAAAATCTTGAAATTTGTTTTTAGGCATGTATGTGGGTAACTTTTCGAAGTAAAAACCAAGTTGATATTTAAACGGGCCTAAGAGATTTTGAGGAATCCGTGAAAATATATTTCACGCCTTTTCACCCCCTTAGGGGTTGGTTAGGAAAAAATCCTTAAATTAGTTTTTAGACATTTGTGTGGGTAATCTTTGTGAGTAAGAACCAAGTTGATATCTAATCGGGCCTAAGAGATATTAGGGAGTTCAGGAAAATACATTAAACCCCTTTTCACCACCTGGGCATAGAATTTCCAAAAATTCTTCCTCAGTGGGTGCCTACGTCATGAAAACAATGTAGCTTCCAAATTTCACGTTCTTAGGTTAAACTTAGGTTAATCAACCAGTCCGGACTTCTTTTATATATATAGATGAAAAACAATTGAACTTTGAATTTAACTTCTTTCTGATATCTTCTACAGTTTCGCAGATATTCGCGATAATCTAAAAACTCATCATTTTTTCGAGAGGGTGTTTTCACCCTTATGACCGATTTATTAACGAATCACAAAATAATTACGTTATTAGCATCACCTGAGCTACATTTTTGCTAAGTTTAAGATTTTTTTAATTTTCATGCTGCCGAACTTCCCTTGTGAGTTAAATATTATGAGTTCTGATTTGGGACTCCCAAGTGATTCTATGTTTTACTTCTACAAAATTTGGTGTGTTACTGACTGCTGAGAAGATAGGGAAATTATGGAGTCTCCTTCAGGGGTGGAGTCGTTGCATGGTGATGGTAGAAAAGATTGGTGGAGGTTTGTTTTAACAATAAATGTTTCAAGTGATAGGAAAGGGAAATATTCAGAGTTGGTGACGGCGTAATCTGTTTACTGTCCTGTCTATCTTGAGAAACTCCGTCCTGACTCGAGATAGTAGCCTCGATTCCCAAACTCTGAAAGTGAATTTACAAGAGTCCCAGGTTTATGGGCAAGGACTAACGGGTCAAGTGTCTGCCAGATGCGACAGACTAAAAACAGAACACGCTTACGGATCCTAAATAAAGTAAGGGTACATGAGGGGGTTTTCGCCCCTCAACAAGGTGAAATGAAATGTTCCCCACAGATTTTTAACGAAACATTGTAGGTATCTGGGGGACTAACCAAACAATATTTCACCTATATATGTCCACTTACGTACCTATATGTAAAATAATGCACGATATATTTAACAATAAAGATTATGTATCGTGTAACAAAAATTTATGGATTTACCAAATGCACTAAATACCTATGCTACAAAAAAGAAGACATGCGATAAAGTTCTAGCGTACCTAAAGAAAATTGGACTTTAGTACCTACTTTAGATACGCATGTATCTCACGAACTATTTTGCCACTAATAACCTTAGAAACTGCGTGTGATGTGAAACTCGAAATTAAAAAAAAACAACAAGAAATTTATGGTGATTAGTATGTGAATTCTTCCGTATTTTACCTCAAAAGGATAACAAAATCAAAGTAATTGTCAAAGGAACATTAATAAAATCCTATTCGCCGCATAAATTTAGAAAAAGTTATTTAAACAGTACTTGAGACTGAAGCTCTCGAGTCATGAAGCTTTGACATACCGCTTTGCTCGCGTAGTCTAAAAATATTCGAAGTCACAGACACTTAATGGAGTATCGACAGAAACATGACATTATAGTATTTAATGTTTAATGTCTCGTGAACTACTGAGTGACAGGCCAAAAATGGATGAAATATTTCTCGATTGTCTCTCCAGCTACAAAATTTTATTACAAGTAACAGTTCACGCCAAACTTCGACCTAATTTGATTGGCATGACGAGTAACGGATGAGAATAACGAATAAGCTTTTATTCGCCACAAATGTTTAAGCTCTTAATCGAATAAGAATTTGTGCCAATAACGTAGGAGGACAAACAAAAATGATTCGGAGAATTATTTATTCGTTACTTGCATTATTTATTATAGCATGCTTAGCATACTTAGCATTTATCATTTGGGAAAGCAGTTACCAGAAATATAGTTATTCAAATTAATTATTCGATTAAGTATTGCTGAATTACTTGAATTTTATGGTAAAATAATCTGTTATAACAAACAAATAATGACACAGGGCTGCAAAATTGAGGGTGATACATTTTTTTTTTAAATGCAAGCTGGTGTTATAAGAATTTGAACTTCTAAATGCAAGAATAACCTTAGAGTTGCTCCATCACGTACAGTTTTTCTCACAATTTATTTTGACGTTTTTACCTTGTAATATGCGATTGAAAAAAAATTAGTAGTGAAAAATTACTAAAAATCACTAAACTATCCTAGAAATTTCTAGTAAGTTCTAATATTTATCTGCACTAATCATTTACATTGCAGTGTTATGTAATTTTTATTGTATTTTTCGAATTCAACACCCAAAAATATATTAAAAACAGCTAAATATTAAAAATAATTTTCTCATCGCACGCCTGTGTTATTATCCTAACAAAATATTTGACTATATGCACGTTATTTGGATAATTATCTACGGTACTAAATATCTATTCGAAATAATAGGAACACTGCCGAATTTTCATAGTAGCTTCTTAAAAAGTGGAACTTTGTCTATCTAACTTTCAACAATGCCGTATTATATGCTATGCCTCGTTCTCGAGATTACAAATGTAGTACCGCTACTTTCCGCTTGGAGTCTCCACAATGTTACAAATCAACCAAAAAATCCGGCCCACCATCCGGCCCCATCTCACGTCTTCATTACGTTCTTTGTGCTTGGAGGAGAAGGTTACAATTTTAGTTACAATTTTTATTGTGAACATTTACAATGGGAAAACATAAACATAGGAGTGATTGTTCCCCAAGTAGGAATAGATCACTCCTACATAGAATAAAAAAGAAAGAGAAAAGAAGTAGGAGGAATTCCGAAAGAGATTCGTCGACGCCACGTGCGGACCGCGTGGCGTCGAGCCGTAGTTCTAGTCGCAGTACAAGGCGCAGTCCAAATTTTTCAGAGACAGGAGATGTTTTGACCTTGATCCTAGAAAGATTGGAGACATTGGAGGAGAGATTTGAGGGACATTCAAATGATGTCCGAAGTAAATAAATTTAGGTTAGGAAATCTGTCATTGAATATAGACGGTGGAGCTCACACGAGAGGTGAGACATAAGCCGTACGTTTTTTGTGAAAGACTGGATTAGCTTACACGAGAGGTAAGAGTAAAACCAGATCGGGAAAAACAAAAACTATTTAATTATAGAAAATAAAGGAAGCAGCGACACAGTCAATAATATGTCACTGGAGGTCCAAAGTACAGATGGACATAGAGGTTTTAAATGTTTTGGGCGATGACCCAGCCTCACCAAACCCCAAGGAACTAGAATTTCATCAGTTTCTAACAACAAGGTGGAATGCCTGGCTAACGTCTGGGCAAACTAAAGAAGTTAAGGAAGCATTGCTGAAGAAACATTCCAGGAAAGGCAACTGCAGTTTAGAGGCTCCAGAAATTAATCCAGAAATAATGCCCTCGTTAAATGAGTCGGCCCAAAAAAGGGACAAGCATTTTGTCCAGACTCAGAATTTGGCTGGTTCAGGACTTTCAGCCTTGGGAATGGCCATATCAGCTATTCTTAAGGACGAGGAAGAACCTGTGGACAGGTTAAAATTACTGGAATTATTGTGCGACGCAGGAAAGTGCTTCGTTGAAGTGCACCATGCACAATCGAAAGCAAGAGCAGCCTACATCCTGCCAGGAGTAGGCAAGACAATGCGAGATGTATTAGAGAAGACAAAAACAGATAATTTTTTATGGGGAAAGAATCTTTCGGAAAAAATAAAAGAAGCTAGGGCTATGGAGAAGATTAGCAAGGACTGGAAAGCTAAAGCTTCAGGCAGTTCTTACAAAACCCCAATGAAGTCAAATAGGGCTTTAAACTGGAGAGGCCCATCCCAGGGACAACAAGGAACACTGAGGATGGGCGACAGGTCAAGGATCAATCCGCGCAGGTTCCAGACCAAAAACAGGCAAGGCCTGCAAAACCAGCGGGCATTGAAACAGACGCAGTATCATCCGTCACAACGAGCAACGCCACAACAGAAGTCGTAGAGGTAATTAAAGTAGCTGGTCGTCTGAAGAAATTTGAAAGTAGGTGGAAGGAATTAACTAGAAGTAAATTCGTTTTGGGGTGTATTAGAGGTTATAAGATACCAGTTAGTACATTGATAAGACAAAAATTCCCACCAAAAGAACCTGTATGGTCAATTTCTATAGCAGATGAGGTTAAACAAAGTATTAAAGATCTCATCGATATGGGTGCAGTAAACAGGTGTTTGCCATCAGAGGGGCAATTTATATCATCGTATTTTTTAGTCCCAAAACCGAATGGGTCGAAACGTTTCATTCTAAATTTAAAGAAATTCAATGAATATGTTGAGAAGGTTCATTTTAAGATGGAAGACTTGAGAACAGCAAAAAATTTAATTTTTATAGGCGCATTTATGTGCAGTATTGATTTAAAAGATGCCTATTTTTTAATACCAATCCATAAAGGTAGCAAAAAGCATTTAAGATTTCAATTTCAAGGGCAATTGTTCGAATTTATGTGCTTACCGTTTGGTTTGTGTACAAGCCCTTATGTCTTTACAAAGGTAATGAGACCGGTTATACAGGCGTTGCGTGAAAAAGGTTTGATTTCATCAGTATATTTAGATGACTTTCTATGCATTGGTAAAGATAGACAAGCGTGTTTGGATAATGTTAAAAGCACGGTAGAAACTTTAGATGCGCTCGGTTTTGTTATTAATTACAAAAAGAGTTGTCTTATTCCAGATAAGAGATGTAAATACTTAGGTTTTGTGATTGATTCTGCTAGGTTTGTGATAGAACCGACAGGGGAAAGGCGGAAAAAGTTGTCCACAATAATAGAGGAAATGTTAAGCAAAGAGAGTTGTAAAATTCGCGAATTTGCAGTTTTGATAGGGTCATTAGTAGCGGCATGTCCGGCAGTAAACTACGGCATGTTATATTGTAAATTACTAGAACGAGAGAGATATATTGCACTACTCTTTAATGACAATGATTATGATGCGGTTATGAAAATATCAGATATAGTAAAAACTGAACTATTATGGTGGATGAGAAATGTAGAAATTTCATATAAACCAATTAGAAGATTCCAGTTCGTCAAAGAAATTTTTTCAGATGCGTCACTCTCTGGTTGGGGGGCATCGTGTGGGAGAGAAAGTACACATGGTTTTTGGTCTGCTGCCGAGAAAAAATTACATATAAATCAATTAGAACTGATTGCGGCTTTTTTTTGCTTTAAGGTGTTTTACATGTAATGTGAAAGATAGTAAGATACTTTTACGAGTAGATAACACGTCTGCAGTGGCATATATAAATAGAATGGGGGGCATCCAATTTCCTGTATTGAATAAAAGAAGTCGAGATATTTGGAAATGGTGCGAAAATAGGAATATTTGGGTTTTCGCTTCGTACATCGCATCTAAAGAAAACATTGTTCTTGGAAGAAAGATCCAGAAGCGTTTGTGGTAGATGCTTTTACGATTTCGTGGTCAGAGTATTTTTTTTACGCTTTTCCGCCGTTCGCGCTATTATTGCGTACGATACAAAAAATAAAACAAGAAAATGCTTGTGGAATTTTTAGTCGTACCTGTATGGCCGGCGCAACCGTGGTTTCCAATGTTTATGGAATTGTTAACAGGCGAACCGATAGTATTTAAACCATCACAGCAGTTACTTGTTTGTCCTTCCAGATTGAATCATCAACATCAGCTAGCAGGGAACCTAACCTTAATGGCAGGGAGGTTATTAGGAAGGCATATATAAATAAGGGGTTACCGTTGGCAGCAATTGAGATTGCGTTCGCATCATTATCAGATGCGACCATAAAACAGTACAGCGTAGTTTTTAAGACTTGGTTTAGTTATTGTCAAAGGAAGAGTTGTGACCCTTATAATGCAGAAATCAAAGAAATATTGGAATTTTTATCTGAAAAATTTAATAATGGTGCTTCTTATGGTACATTAAATACTGCAAGATCGGCAATTTCTCTGATTTCAAGAATGGATATATCTGATAATGATAGTATACGTAGGTTTTTTAAAGGAGCTTTTAGGTTAAGACCCACTAATCCCAAGTATACAAAGACTTGGGATACGGAAATATTGCTGCAGTCTGCTGCTAGGTTGGAACCGATAGAGAAACTCAGTTTAGAAAAAATAACAAGGAAATTATTGATTTTATTGGCATTAGGTACTGCGCATAGAGTGCAGACTTTATCATTAATAAGGATCAATAATATAACGATCACTCCCGCGGGAGTTGAAATTAAGATTACGGATCATATTAAAACATCTAGAGTAGGGTCGATTAGGCCAGTTTTCTTCCTTCCAAGATTTAAAGAGAATCACGAGCTATGTGTGGCAAGGTCGCTAGAGCACTACATGAAAGTGACGAGGGAATATAGGAAGGAAGAAAATAGATTGTTTATTACAGTTAAAAAACCACATAAGTCCATTAAAACCACATAATTAGTCGTTGGATCAAGGATTGCTTGATCTCGTGTAATATAGGGGTCGAATTTACTGCACACAGCACTCGTCACGCGGCAACGTCAGCGGCGCTCCGGAAAGGAGTAGATATTAATGTAATTCGAAATACCGCAGGTTGGTCAGAAAACTCTAAGGTTTTCGCCAGGTTTTATAATAGACCCATTGCCGAACCAAGGAGAAGCTTTGCAGAAGCAATTTTGAATAAGGATAAAGTAAAATAATGTACATCCAGTGTTGTGCTATAAGAGCCAGACGCTTAAAAAAAAACAAAAAAAAAAGTGATCAAAAATCTTTAAACATCTACATTTGTAATCTCGAGAACGAGGCATAGCATATAATTAATCGATTAAACGAACTTACCTAGCGAAGTTCAATCGAAATTATATGTGTTGCCTCGTTCGAGATGATTCCATCCCACCCATAGAACAAAGTATCCCTCCCAATGGGTTATCTGATACTTATTATTATACAGGAATGTGTGTTTTTGTCATTACCCTTTAGATTTCGGAAGGGGGAATAATGTGATACTTTTTGTGTTAGTTTTTTTTATTTACTAGCGTCTATGTATCAAGCTTTAAACTATATGAAGACGTGAGATGGGGCCGGATGGTGGGCCGGATTTTTTGGTTGATTTGTAACGTTGTGGAGACTCCAAGCGGAAAGTAGCGGTACTACATTTGTAATCATCTCGAACGAGGCAACACATATAATTTCGATTGAACTTCACTAGGTAAGTTCGTTTAATCGATTAATTATGCGATGCATACACCGTGTGCCTCCGACGTCCTAACTAACTGCGATTATAAACGCCAGCTCAAGCTCGGCCTGTCGTAGGCTTATTAAGCGTCAATAAACCCGCACGGTTAATCGAGAGCTGGAAGTTCATGCAAAACGGATTAAAGATAAAGGAGGTTAAACTGCGACCCTATAAAATGCTCGGCAATTAAGCACAAATCACCGTGGAAATTGTGCTCGTTACGCGTAGCCACTTTTCACGGGGAGAAACATAGGACCGATACACGGCAAATTGAAGTGGAAAGCCTGTAGAAGTTTATCTCCGATAAAGACAAATAGAAGAGAAGCTAGAATCGATACAGACTCCTCTGTAGGCATTCGCGAAAGTTGTAACATTGTTAAATAGGTGGAAACAAAGTGAAATCGAAATTGAACACGATAAGATTAAGTTGTAAATACAGGGCTATCAGTAAAACATATAATGGAAGAATGTCCAATAAGCCAACACATAAGAAAAAAGTAAAACATCCAGTAACCATCGAAGAATGTTTTAATAATATAGTAAGTTGCCTAAAATGCTCCAAAATAGTCGGAGAAATTTGACAAAAAATAGGAAACAACTCAAAAAATTATAACACTTTTATTAGAATACAGTATAAAATAATAGTAGATAACTAAGCATGATCAATTAGGCATTAGTATTTATGTAGATTTAAGTATAAAATCTGTAATTAATATAAGAATTTTATATAATATTCTCTTACTTAATGTAATTCACTGCGGTCGATAATGGCCAACAAACAGATGCGACATTAAATAAATAAATAAAATATTATGTTTTACTTAATATGTAGATGAGTGTTACTTTCTTCTGTCAAGCATCAAGGTGCCATTTATTTGAAGAAAAACGCCCGTTTTATTTAAAATAGGCAAAAATAGCAACCCTGCAGAGCATGTATTTTTTAATCAAAATTGAAATCAGTTAATTGATAATTAAAATCTCTCCCAATTTCACATGGACTACATCATACTTCAAGAACAAAAAGTCCTGTATTTCTCGGCCAAATAAGTACAAAATTTTAAACAATTTCGAAGCGAACACAATGTTGATGTGTTCCTCCTCCTCCTAATTTCACGCGACCTATATCATATTTCGGTTTCATTAAAATCTCAGATATCGATCGTAAAAAAATACAGAAAAAAAATTAAACTAAACCAGTTTCTTAAAAATGCACTAAAAACTAAAAAATAATTATTTTCTTATACTACAATTTCGATGATGTTTTTTCACTTTAAATAAAATCGTGAAACAGGATGTCATAACAGAATATGAATCAATTTACCTAAGTATTACAGCATCAAGTTGTTACACCATTTGTTGTGAGATATCCTGCTCCACGATTTTATTTAAAGTGAAAAAAAACATCGAAATTGTAGTACAAGAAAATAATTATTTCTTAGTTTTTTAGTACATTTTTAATAAAATAGTTTAACATGAAATTTTATGTTTTATATTTTTTTATTTTCTAGTTTTTAGAATTTGTGGATTTATACAGTTTAACAGTTTGCTTAAAGCCTATAGTGCTAAGTAATTGTATTAATTACTTCTATCACATTGTTCATGTTCACATATATTCCCTGGTACGCGACCTCCATATTCATATACTGTCGACCGATACATCGTCGACCGATTTCGCTCCATGACAGGAACCGCGATAATCTGAAATCCCGATGCGGACTAGCGACCCGAACGGTGCGGCTTTTTATCGTTTTCGTAAAGAACGCGAGTGGCTGATTTCAAGTAGATTGGATTTGTGGTTATGGGATATATTTATTGGTGGCTGGGTAATTTTTTCATCCCCTCGTTTTTTTCCATAATTTTGAATTGTCATCCAAACTACGAACGCATGCAAAGTTTCAAGACAATTAAATTGGTGGAACTGGGTTAAAACTGAGTTTCCAGATTTGACACAAACAAACACACATACAACAAACAGCGGATCGAAGCTGAATAAAAAGTCGGTTAATAAAACCATAAATCACGATATTGAACTTGAAGATGCATCAAAATAATGCCTCGTTCACATTAGTCAAGTTTACTGGCTTCAAGTCGCTTGAATTCAAGAATACTGACTTCAAGTTGGTGTTCAGATAGTGTCAGCTGCCTTCAAGTTACTTTCAAGAGTACTGGAAGCTTGAAGCTGAACAGTGAAGCAAGTAATTAAGATATCTAAAATGGCTTCAAAGGAGGTGGTATTTGCTAGTTTGTGCATAATAAAAAACGAAATTAGCAATGAATTATTGAAAATATTAAAAAAAAATTATGAAAATATGTTTTAACTACGCACGCCTGCAAAGTTTCAAGGCAATTGGATTGGCGGTTAACCTGACTGTAAGCTGTCAAAATTTGGAGTAGATTGCATAGTGAAGGAAGCGTTTGACGAACGAAACATGTGTTAGTTTCGTTTTGGCTGAAGGTGTGCGTGTAACGCGTATACCAGTCGGCTTACCATCGTGACTCTTGTACATACGTTCACACTATTCAAGTTGTATTTCAAGGCAAGAAAAGTTGGAACACTCTCTACTTCGCTTGAAACATGAAAGGATATTTCAAGTGAAGTGAATAACAGGTTCACATTATCAAATTTATAGATTTCTAGCGACTTGAAGTCAGTAAACTTGACTAATGTTAACGAATACTTCGCTTAAAACTTGAAAGAAAGTTAAGGCATGAAAGGAAAGTGAACGAGGCATAAGGTTCCAAATGGACAAAAACCATGACGGTTCCAATAACAATTGCACAAAGGCAAATACATTAAGTTTCTTAACGTCAGGTAGAATCTTAAGTGCAAGTGCTTCTCTGTTGATACTGTTGCAAACAGCACAAGCAATGAAGAAAGTAGGAACGGAAACTCTCTCCTTCCATTTTCCAACCCTTCGCTTCCTTGTGGATAGGAGGCGATAAATCTTGACATGTAGTTACAGCGTGGAAGGCCGTTAACTTTTGATAATGGTTTCGTATTAGCTTTCGTCCTGATTGGTCGTGAAAGTTTTCTTCTACTTGTGTATTAAGGGGTCACGTCCGCTGATACGATGCGGAATTCGCTATTCCTGGTATCTTGATGGTTCCGAACTCGCACAGTACAATTTCCAGTATACATAGAATTGAAGTTTATGAAGTCTATATGGGAAGGCTGATAAACGTGATTTACGTTTTGCTGCAACGCGTGCAAGTTGATCCTGGCGACGACGAGGCAACAAACTTACCGTCTAGTTAAAAACCCGAAACTGACAAAATGTGTTAGCTAGCTACATTTCTGAAGATGTCTACAATTGAAGTATTTAATGTACTAATTAAATTTTATACATCGTTTCCCAATAATTTTTGAATGACAATTAGGGTGGCCCTTATTTTCAACCTGTGATTTATTTTGACCCTACCCCATAATATGGTTCCATTGCATAAAAAATAGTCCATGAAAAAGATTATTGCAATCGAACAAAAATAAAGGGTGCCGAGCTGGCCTTAAAGTTTAGAATTCAACAATGGTTTGAATTTGAAGAATTTCACAAAAATGGTAAGCCTTATCGAAATTTTGTTCAAATAATGTTTGTTTGGGATTGCTCAGTTCAGCTCACCACCGCACTCATGGTCTCAGCAGCACCTCCCGGACGCCACACTCACGGCGGATCGTCAATCGATTGTCGAACCGGCGATCAATTTCTCAATCACTCTCGAGCGCTCACCCAATCAGATTTCACTACGTGGATCGATTTCGACGACGGTCGAAACGACGCGTAACGAACTTTCATCCATCTTGAATTCTCACTCTTGTTCATGTAGCGTGCGGATAAAGACGTGTAAAACTTTTAACGCAACTAGTGAATACTCACCCTCGGGCTCACCATCAGTCTCAAAACCATTCTCATCTCACATTCTCATAAAACATCTCATTTTGCTACTCACGTGCGTGAAAACACAGCGGCGACCGCGTAAATCGGTAATCACGTGGCGGCGCGTGCCCACGTAATTAATTGTTCGCGACGCGCACAATTGTTCAAACGATACAAGTGCTCACTACTCACCCTGTTCTCATCCGCTCAACGAGTGTTTTACGAATAAAGACGAGCTCTGTTTTATCAAACTGTACTGTGCTGTGCTGTGTCTCACGAATCTAACCTCAACGAGGTCTCATCTCAACTCCTCAAGCTCATTTTCAAACAGTTTGGTCCGAAGGAGCCGGATCCACAGTGCAGTGTAGTGCAGTGCGCAAGTAAACGCTCAGCTCACGACTCAACCACCTCATGATGAGTGCTGAAGACACCACGTCAAGCAGGACGAGGTCAGGCTCACAATCAAACACGCTCACTGAAACCTCTCCCTCTCTGCAAGTGCCAACGGAGACTCCCACAGCATCGGGGAGTAAACCAAACACGAGGTCTACTTCACCATCATCAATACCTCCAGACCTCGTAGTAAAGGCGCAGTCTCAAGTGTGCAGATTCGACACCTTGAAGGCACTTGAGGCTGAGTTGCCAGAGAGTGCCCAAGCGACGTCTCTCGACGAAGTGCTCATGTTGCTGGCTCATGTGGAAGAGGTTCATCAGGCATTCACTCAACAACACGCTGAATTCGAAACAATGTGGCCTGTCAAGTGCCTCGACCATAAGTATTTTGCTTCAAAATTGATAGTGCAAGAAGCGTCGGTGGCCTTATGTCTCAAACGATCACTCCATCGACTCAAAAGGGAGTTTCCTGAACCTGCTCAACCCACGCTCACTGTGCTCAGCTCAGCCAACTCAAGGGCCTCGAAACTCCCAGTCCCTCGAATTGCCCACGTTTTCAGGCAGCTATGTGGAGTGGCCACATTATAGTGAGCTGTTCACCTCGCTCATAATTCACGATGAGCATCTCATGGTCATCGATAGGCTTCACTATCTCCGCTCAAGTCTCACTGGTGAACCCTCACGTCACATTGACAGCTACCCTCTCACAGGCTCATCATTTCACGCTTGCTGGGATTATCTCACTAAGCGCTTCTCCAACAAGCGAGTGCTCATTGCTGAACAGCTTGACAAGCTGCTCAACCTCGCACCCATCTCATTCCGGACCTCAACCACGCTCAATGACTTGGTGTCATCGCTTCTCAATTTGAAGGCCTCTCTCGAGTCCTTGGGGGCAGCTCAAGACATGTTCAACTGCGTCCTGGTTCATCGAGCCACCGCATGTCTGGACAAAAACACCAGAGAGGCTTGGGAGACATCGGTGGGGAAGTCTACCGAGTACCCACGCTTTGACACTCTGGTATCATACATGGAGTCCAAGGCGGTGGCATTGGAGAGGCTGGAGTCCATTGCTCAAGGCTCAGCAGCTAAGAAGTCGTCGGGCTCGCAATCTCAACCAAGCCGCCCAACTCAAAGAAAGAGTACGGCTCATGCTGCGACGCAGCCTCACCCTCACGCTCAAGCCAAGGCTCAATCCTCAACCGCCACATACCCTTGTGATTGCTGCCAAGGCAATCACTTCGTGGTTATGTGTCCCCAGTTCAGGGAGAAGTCGGTTGAGGCTAGAAGGAGGTTTATCACCACTTACACGTTGTGCCGGAATTGCTGTGGCAGGCATCCGACGGAGGACTGCAGGTCGGCCCATCGGTGCAAAACGTGCAAGGCCAAACATCATACGATGTTGCACCTAGAGCCCTCCAAGTCCTCCACTCAGCCCGCAACTCAGCTCAAATCAGCAGCGCCTCCTTCATCCAAGGCTCAAGAACCCCCTCAAACTGAGGAGAAGGGTGCAGAGGACATCAGCAAATATTGAAGTGTCGGTGCAGTCGTCGCCAGCTCAACCTCACCCACACACTCACGCTCAACAGGTCGATCATTTCTCTCAAACTCAACTTCTCTTAACTCAACGTCTCACTCACTCACCTTATTAGCAACGGCTAACGCCCAGCTCATCTCACCTGTGTCAACTATATCGGTCCGATTGCTCATCGACTCAGGCTCCGAGCTCACCTTCATCAGAGAGGATCTCATCGCTCAGCTCAACCTTCAACGAACTCAATCATCCATCGCCATCATTGGCATTGGGGGCAATAAATCTACTCAGACGAGAGGTGTCGTGAACATCGCTCTTCGATCAAATTACGACACTTCTACCGTGTCGATGCGAGCTCATGTTCTACGAACACTATCTTCAAGCTTACCATCTCTTCAAGCATCTCCGCAACAATGGCCACACCTCAAAGGTTTAAGGTTGGCCGATCCGGAGTTTCTCAAACCAAGGCCCATTGACATCGTCATTGGTGCCGACACATATGGAAGAATCATTAAGCCCAACATAATCAAGGGTGATCCCTCAATGCCCATTGCCCAGTGCTCAATCTTCGGGTGGATCATTCTCGGACCAGTCAGCTCAACTCCATCACAATTCAGCATGTCGCATCAAGCTGCAGTTGTACAGCACAGCGACCAAGCTTTGCAAGATCTCTTGGCGAAGTTTTGGGTCCAAGAAGACACCACTTCTCAACTCACGCATGAAGAAAAGGAGTGTGAGGATCACTTTCGAGCGACACACACTCGTGACTCTTCAGGACGGTACATCGTACGCATTCCTCTCAAATCATCCCCACAACTGCTGGGCAACTCATATCAGACAGCGCACACTCAACAGGCTCAACAGAGACAGCGAGTATCGCGATCTCTACCAAGAGTTCATGAAGGAATACGAGGAGCTTCAGCACATGGTAAGAGCACCATCTATTTCACCTAATACTCATTCTGTGTTCTACTTGCCACACCATGGAGTGCTTAAGCTGGACAGTCAAACCACAAAGTTGAGGGTCGTCTTCAATGGATCAAGCCCCACCACATCTGGGCACTCAATCAACGATATCATGCACACAGGTGCAAATCTTCTGCTCAACATCACTGACGTCCTTCTTTGGATTCGTCAGCACAAGTACATTTTTGCCACTGATGTGACAAAGATGTACCGGCAAATCAAGGTACATGAAGACGATCAAGACCTCCAAAGGGTGCTGTGGGTTGATGACAAGTCAAAGGAGGTGCCCTATAAGCTCACCACGGTCACATATGGAACCAAGGCTGCTCCGTTCCTAGCTGTCAGGGCGCTATTGCAGCTGCTCAGGATGAAGGCCATCGATTCCCTTTGGCTGTACCATCGATTACTCACGCCAGATACGTCGACGACATTTTTGGCGGCGCAGACACAGGTGAGAAACTCATCACAATCGCTCAACAATTAAAAGACCTGTGCAACGCGGGACGATTTCCACTTGCCAAATGGCATTCGACCTACCCCCCGTTGCTTGAATCAATATCTCACAATACGAGAGCTCAAAGTTCAATCATATCATTAGACGACTGCAATACCAAAATACTCGGACTACATTGGAACGTTCACAACGATAACTTCTCATTCTCATCCAAATCAAGCTCGAACTCAAAACTCACGAAACGCCTCATTCTCTCAGACGTAGCAAAAATCTTTGATCCATTTGGTTTCTTATCACCAGTCATAATTCGGGCAAAAACATTATTGCAAGAGTTGTGGCTACACAAACTTAGTTGGGATGACCCATTGCCATCCCAAGTCACTTCTCACTGGCTCGACATCAGAGGAGATCTCACAGGCCTGGCCAGGCTCACATTTCCGAGGTGGTTCAACACCTTCTCTAACTCAACCGTGGAACTTCACGGTTTCTCTGATGCCTCTCAGCTCGCCATGGCAGCGGTAATCTACATTACCGTCGTATCACCGTCCACAAACCTCAAAGTGTCGACACTAGTGTGCTCCAAGACGAAGGTAGCACCTCTCAAAAAGCTCACAATACCTCGCCTCGAGCTTACAGCAGCATTGATGCTAGCAAAGCTCACAAAGTATGTTCAAGCTACATTACAGCTCAACATTGCTACAACTCATTTGTGGACGGACTCTCAAGTATCATTAACCTGGATCAAATCTCACGCGTCACGCTGGAAGGATTACGTGAGGAACCGTGTCGCCCAGATTCAAGAACTCACCCCAGACTCACAATGGAGACACGTTCCAGGAAAATCAAACCCAGCTGATTGCGCTTCTCGAGGCTTAACAACATCTCAGCTTAAACATCATGAGCTATGGTGGACGGGGCCATCATGGCTCACTCAACCCAATGAGTCATGGCCATCACAGCCATCACTGAAGGACGACTCAAGTGCACTTGAAGCTCGTCCAGGAATTTCAAATCTGCTTTCGAAATCAACATTCGAAAAATCGAATATCATTGGGATCTCATTTACAAATACTCATCTCTTAACAAGCTCATTCGTATCACATCACTCTGTTTCAGAATCCTAGCTAGGTTAAGAAATTCATCAACCACATTGCCAATCACAGTCAACGGAAGATATAGAAAAGGCCAAGATCTTTTGGATAAAGGCTACACAATCCCTCTACTTCTACAGCGAACTCGAGGTTCTCAGCTCAGGCACGACGTTGCCATCAGCTCATGCCTTCAGTCGACTCACGGCGTTCATCGATCAGCAAGGAGTCCTTCGCATTGGAGGCAGACTCAACAACGCTCACTTGAGTTATGAAAGTAAGCACCCAGCAATCTTACCTCGCCACTCACGTCTGTCCGATCTGATTATAGATCATGCTCATCGAAAAACTATCCACGGAGGGACCCAGCTCACCCTCGCTCATCTCAGACAAACCTATTGGATCATCGGAGGGCGAGCGCCAGTGAAATCTCATATTTTACGGTGTGTTGTGTGCGCTCGACAAAGGGGGATCCGTGCCCATCAACTGATGGGCCAACTACCTCTTTCTAGAGTAGCACCCTCACGACCATTCAACCACACTGGCACCGATTACGCAGGTCCAATCACTCTCAAAACATGGAAGGGGCGAGGTGCGAAGACACAGAAAGGCTGGATTTGTGTCTTCGTCTGCCTCACAACGCCAGCTGTTCATCTGGAAATGGTGACTGACTACTCAACTGAAGGATTCATCGCCACCTACCGACGGTTTATCTCAAGACAAGGAATCCCTCACACCCTCTACTCAGATTGTGGCACCAATTTCATTGGAGCAGATGCCACTCTCAGGAAGATGTTCACTCAGGGCTCACAAGAACAACGTCAACTCAACCAGCTGTTTGTCAACGACAACACAAACTGGAGCTTCAATCCTCCTGCTGCACCCCACATGGGAGGCAAATGGGAAGCTGTCGTGAAATCGACAAAATATCATCTCAGAAGAACCATCAGTGAGACAGTGCTCACATATGAAGAGTTCAGCACTCTACTCATCCAGATTGAAGCCCTGCTCAACTCAAGACCTCTAGAGCCTCTCAGTGATGACCCAGAAGACATCTCAGTTCTCACACCTGCTCACTTCCTCATTGGTCAACCACTCTCCACCTTGCCTGAACCATCGGTGGAGCATTCAACAGTTTCACCATTGGCTAGATGGCGATTCATCCAGCAACGGGTACAGCAGTTCTGGACTCAATGGACATCTCACTATCTGCAACGACAACTCTCAATCTCCAAGTAGCATCATCCATCCAACGACATCAAGGTCGGCTCCCTGGTGCTCATCACAGATGAGCGTTTTCCACCAAGCAAGTGGCCACTTGCTCGGGTGCTCACAATACACCCTGGAAAGGATGGACTCACCAGAGTTGTAACGCTCAGGACTGCCACAACCACTTTAATCAGACCAATTGCAAAATTGGCCATATTACCTATTACAGATTCACCGTCAACATCTTTCGACAGCTGTTGAAGGGGGGAGCATGTTTGGGATTGCTCAGTTCAGCTCACCACCGCACTCATGGTCTCAGCAGCACCTCCCGGACGCCACACTCACGGCGGATCGTCAATCGATTGTCGAACCGGCGATCAATTTCTCAATCACTCTCGAGCGCTCACCCAATCAGATTTCACTACGTGGATCGATTTCGACGACGGTCGAAACGACGCGTAACGAACTTTCATCCATCTTGAATTCTCACTCTTGTCCATGTAGCGTGCGGATAAAGACGTGTAAAACTTTTAACGCAACTAGTGAATACTCACCCTCGGCCTCACCATCAGTCTCAAAACCATTCTCATCTCACATTCTCATAAAACATCTCATTTTGCTACTCACGTGCGTGAAAACACAGCGGCGACCGCGTAAATCGGTAATCACGTGGCGGCGCGTGCCCACGTAATTAATTGTTCGCGACGCGCACAATTGTTCAAACGATACAAGTGCTCACTACTCACCCTGTTCTCATCCGCTCAACGAGTGTTTTACGAATAAAGACGAGCTCTGTTTTATCAAACTGTACTGTGCTGTGCTGTGTCTCACGAACCTAACCTCAACGAGGTCTCATCTCAACTCCTCAAGCTCATTTTCAAACAATGTTAAAAGAGCATTCAATTTTCTACAATTACTGTATATATAAATTTTTTTCGTGGTTCCAACCATTTTTTAGATAATAGCGTTTGAATATAGAGAAGTCCCACGCGTCCCACCTGTACGGCGGCGTGATGTATTGTTTATACGCGCGTAGTGCGGAGCTTTTCAGAAACTATTTTTATATCAAATGGCACTGGTCTAGTAGGAAAAAGGAAAGAAATACAAAAAAAAATCGACATGTATAAATGCCTTCCTAATGACTATTTTGAACTTTGAAATACGTCGTGACTGCATTTTTTGTACTTTGGAGTGAATTCTTTACTTACTGCTATTTTATATATAACTTCTTCGAACACTTTGGAATAAATGTACCTAATATTATACGATATCAGCAATTGTTTATCGAACCTAATTTCGGTTTGCTATATTCATACATTTTTACATCTTTTACCTACTATTTTTACATTTAATTCTCCCTTGCCTAGTTAGGTACCTTAATTTGTCCCTACTCTATAGTCTATATATACTACTACGCATTCCTAAAGGTAAAGTCCTACGACACGTGGATTGGCGAGTTTCGCGTCATACTCGTCAAGACACGCGCCGTGGGATTTCACCTTTATGCCTACCCTAACCTTATTTATACAACTCTCTTCCTTCACTTCTCCTTTCAAATTCCTACATCCATTTCTCTCCTACTCCTCTGTCATATATTTCTCTAATTCCTATACGGTCTTTGTTCTATTCTATGCAGCTTCCCACGACGTGTTCCAAGTGTAACATTATTTATTTTAATATTATTTAGTTACCCATTCAGGTATACATGTTTCGTTCGACCGTGATTGTGATAACAAACAGAAAAGAGTTGACTACGAAAGTAAGATATATTTACGTATTGTTATTTAATTGCATTTTTATCTAATAAATAAACCTTCACTTTTCTTCTTGTTAAACATTCTACACTATGAAATTTAAATTGTCGCAAAATTTGCATTTTCATTTGGAGTTCAATTGTTGTACTTATTTCAATTGAATTGTTTAATATAATTCATTGTAATTATACTGCCCACACCTATTGAATGTTCGAATGCATTGTGCAGAGAAATAATTCTGCTACATAACGCACAAAACATCTCGTTAAATATTCAGCCCTTGGCGTTTCCTTTCACTATGCAGTGCGATGCATGGCATCAATTCGTATACAATATAAATTACATGCTTTTGTAAGAAAATAGTAATTATATTTCACGAGTGCTTTATTGCAAATCTATACTGAATGTAATCAAAAGAATGGAGAGCCTAGGAGTATTAAACCCATGCAACATATTCTTCTTCCACTTTCTCTAATTTGCATTTGCAAAAAAACATATAGTCCACGTCCCTTTCTGTGATTATCACGAACAATTATGCAAACGCTATAAATATAAAGCTCATCGTAATTACAAAATACAAACGAGAGATTCACGAATGTTTTTCATACCAACAGGCAATTCGAAATTCGTTTTAGTCGTCATATAACTGATAATTGATATCCACACGGAGCGAAAGACACGAGTAATTTATAGTACGCCTCCCGATTCCTACAAAAATTTGGCACCGTTTCAAATCGTTGTAAAGTTGACCGAGCTCGCGCAGATGTATCGACATTTACTGGCTGGCTGCGATTCCGTTGATAAATTGCGCCGTTATTATTTCCATGTCAGCATATATGTTTATACGATAATAAATGCACGAGAGAATTCTGCCGCTGTATTAAGTCCCGACCTGAAAAATGCGGATTGGGAAGAATCCAACCGACAGATAGATGGATAAATGTAGCTGTTTAATGACTCGCCCTGTTTCAAATTATTGAGAAACTGTATTTTGTAACGTTCATCGCTATCTTAAAATATGTTAAAAGCAATTGTAGACCAATCTATGCTTAATAATATTTTAAAATCGTAATTAGGCTGGGGGCGACTTATAATAATAATAAATTTTTATTGCACTATGAGACAATAAGGATAATAACAAGATAAAAAGAAAGAAACATAAATATATATAAGAAAACTAGAAAGAAAAAATAGTAAAGATAGAAATAATTATATAACATATGTATGTAAACGTAGAGTGCAAAAGGCGAGGTCCAGCTTAATAATGTAATAATTAATAATGTATACGGATATATTACAATATACAAATAAAGAATCTACATGGATTGGAGTATTTATCTATAATAGTAATTAATAATTATTATCACCACATTCCTTGTGTTTTAATATTTCATATTTGCTATTTGCTCAACAGAGAGATTTTAATGAACTACTAATCAGTAGCTGAAAGAATGCAGTTCTTTTTATTCTGTGGGGTCACTATTTATATTTTAACGCTGCATTAGAATTTATTTCTTTTAGATTCAAGTAATTGACTTTTGTTCGACTTGTACTTAGTCAAATGGGTTGTAATTAAGTAGATGATTTCCTTGCTAATTCTTTTCGTGCATGGTATTTAAATACACGTGACCTATACAAATACACCTTTCAAGCATGTCTAAAAAAAGGGACAAATAGTTTTCATTAAACACGAAAGGGCAGTTAGTCAGAATTATCACATACTTTAGTTTTAATATAAACTATCTCCACTTAGAATTACTTAGAATATTCTGCAGAGGTACAGCAGATGTCAGTTAATTATAAGTATAGTTGAGCCAGAGTTACTTAATTATTTTGGACTCTAGACGAAAACCAGTGACCAATGCACGCAAACTTACGAATATACAGTAAATCTCCGTTATGAGCCCGACGAACGGGGCTGGCGGCGGGCTCATAGTGGGTTGCCGACATGATTCTCTCTATCGTCCCCGACGGCAACTTCGTGTCTGACTCTTTCGTTTCCTCTCGCGCGTTGTCCGGCTCTCTCACTCTCGTCCGCGGCCTTCCAAGAAATGGTGGGGATAGTCGCCGGGCTGTCAACGGGAGGAAAAAACGGGCTTATAACGGGGATTTACTGTACTTCTAAATTCGGACTTTCCCAGTGCTTCCTGTCCTTTATTAAACATATAATCGAATTATGCAGTTTAATGTATTTCAGCATTTTAATCAATTAACATTTTGTCTTCACAGTTCTTTTCCAAATTGTTCATCCTAAAAAACATGCTTGAAGAAAATTAAGTGCATATCTGTTACTGAATTAATAAAATAATAATACACATATACCACGCCACTTAAACGAAATAAAATTAACTATATTCCCTTAACCGTCTGTTAACCTCCTGAATATGTCACGTGCCTCGCTGTTGTACGAAACGTTCAATAGTTATGCTAAACAATTTTAACTTTACACAATGTTAAATTACCATGCGGCCACGATGAAATGTAATTAGGTATGTACTGATTATTAATTTCGAAATAAATGGATTTTTAAGAATTGATAATAATGAAAGATTTAAAGGAGTGAGGTTTAAAGAAATGACGTGTGAGTATTGAGTGCTAATTTTAAACTTTTTGGATGTAGAAGTATAAAATTAACTAAAATGATAAACCTAATTAAGTAGTCAGAATTGTACAAATAATATACAAAGAATATTAAATAAATAAAGATAACAACGAACTTACGAGAATTCAAATCTAAAACATTGAAGCTAACGCGTTAAACGTATATTAATTCTGTGCAGACAATATGCTGCAAAACTTTGAATCCACAGAAAATAAATTACCGCTTCACGAACACCATTAATAGAGCTTTCGATTCCTACAATCCTCAGAAAATATAATTCACAATCATTTGCCGCACACTGCACCGAACTGCATCATTATTATTCCAGTCGTTGAGCGGTGTGCGTGAGAGGGAGGGGGAATTATTGTTTAATAGCTGCTGATCACTTGTATTATTCCACCGGAGGTTATGTTCAATTTTATCGACTTCGATAAAATACAGTTTACGCTAAATTAAGCCGCACTATCATCGGTTTTATCCCTCACGGTGACCCCGTTTTAAAATTGCTCGCCTTTATCACTTTCGATGGAGAACTTTGTTATTTATCCTACAGCATGGGAGGCGTTCATTTTAAATATCTCCGCGGAAAGTGGTCGACAATCAATGGAAATTGCGCAATTTACGGATGAATTGTGTAAAAAGCAGCTGAGCGACGTGTCTGAATGAAGAATTGAAATTTCTCTCCAGCGTGGCACATGCAAATCTTTGTTTCCAACCCCCTCGCTGAAGGAGCCAGTAAATTTCCTTTGAAAATTATTCCTACGAAGGCAGATTATTCCATGGCAGTGTCAACGAAAGGAGAATACATGGTTTACTCGTATTCCACGCTGGGTGCACGCCGTTTGTACCGAAGTCCAATGTTTCGTACAGCGAATAAATCGCTGTTGTAACAATATTGCTTATGCAGCTTACGAAACAGTCAATGATTTTTCTGCATGAAAATTGTCTGAACGGATACGAAATACGGGTACACGGTGTATTCCTCTGTCACTGACCAGGTGAAGCTCGCGAACCCGTCGGGTTATAATTCCTATCCATAAATTTGAAAAAATAGAGTAAGAGGGGGAGAATTTTTTAAAATTGAAATTACTTCTATAAATAATAAGTTAAAAGTGTTTCGTGTGTATCACCTATCGGGAAAGTGTTACAAATGACACTTCTGATGTTTCAAGGCGATTGTGGACACTCTCTGGAAAATGCATTCGAGTTCATAGGGTAGAAGGAAAATTGTTCTTCGAATGGTTCGGAGGCTGGTGGATCTTGAGGATGGTTTTATAAATGTATAAACATTTATTTGCCACGCTTGTTAACCCTCTCCCAAGGGATACTGTCATCTTGAATAGGGTTGTTAGAAATATTCAAATATTTTAAGTATTCGAATATTCGAATAATTAGGAGTATTCGAATATCCGAATATTCGAATAATTAGGAGTATTGAAATAGTCGAATATTCGAATAATTAGGAGTTTTCGAATATCCGAATAGTCGAATAATTAAGAATTTTCGAATATCCGAATTGTCGAATAATTATGAATTTTCGAATATCCGCATATTCGAATAATTAGGAGTTTTCGAATATTCGCATATTCGTATAATTAGGAGTTTTCGAATGTTCGGAGTAATCTAATTTCGAATTGTACCGAATAGGAATCTGCACATGAAATATTTTTTCACACCTTATCGTGAAAATCTTTTCATATTAAAAAAATTATAATAAACGCAAATAACCAAAATTGAAATCCCATATAAATGCATGTTCTAGGCTGTGTGGAAATGAAATTATGTTATGGATAGAAATTGACCTATATACCTAGTATCCGCCATGCGGTAAGCTGCTAAGCTATCCGTCGTTCAAGGGTTAAGTGGATTACGCATGCGTATGGACGTAAGCTGCCAACTATTTGTCATACTGGGAGAGTAGAATGAAACAGTATATTCACTATCGCGAATCGAGTGACAGTTCCTTTGCTACAGTGGTAGAATTGAGGCGCCCAGCGGAAAACAGGCGCATGCCACTGTTTTGTTATTATATTAAGAGGTGGTGGAATTACACCGCATTGCACGAACGAATTAATGGTACAAAGAAAGGAAAATTTATGCATACGTGACGCGTGCCTGTTTTCCACCGACCCCCCCCCCCCCCATTCCAATTCATAGCCACTGCTTTTCGCACCTTAATAACACACACAGCAACAATTAATACCACTTACCAAATATTTAAACATTAAGGGAACTTAAAAAGAAGAGGCAATAATTGTATGCACAACAATTCTACGATAATTTTCCTAAAATTGTTCAACGTCATCGCAGTGCTGACTATATTAGTTCTAAGTAAAATGCAATCATGCACAAGCTAATATTCGCCGTCATGCCACTGCGAACGATTTAATGTTCATTGCAATTCTAAGAGGCGCCTGATCTGATTAAACAAACCTTCAGCGCATGCAGGGCGCCCGATTTCGATCCAGATTACCAGTTAACGTTTTGACAGGGAAGCGATGAAATTGTACACATACCGTATAAACCAATTACACATACCACTACGTTGTGAAACGTCAGGAAACTCGTAACTAGAATTCCAACCCGCGAGTAACAGCGATCGCACGATCTGCATACTATCGCGCGTTTTAATCCCTTCCCCTGCATTATCCCTGGCATTATTCCGACAGGACGTCTTTATGAGTGGAATCGAAGTTGCAATGCAAAGAGAGACATTACGTTCTTACATGGACGCCATTATGTCAAAGCATTTTGGGCTTCGTCTGACGATGCATAGTTTACGCGCACGCCGAGTTTCCTGCGGCATGCACGATTTAGCTCGCGGGTATTAAGGCGTCTCACATGATTACTACGTCTTCCGAACAGTTTCTGATTGGGCAACACTCAATTATTCACACGATGAATTATTCACACCGCACGAATTAGTACATTATTTGTGGAGCACACATAGTGGGCATTTGAAAGTGTACTTTCACATTTCCATTACGTCTGGATTTATAAGAATATAGGGAAATAGTTGGACAAAGTTTCAAGAGAAAAACATGATAATGGAAATATCGTTTTTTAATTACCTATAGGGCAATGCTTACTATACTACAGGCCTGGCTCGAGCCTTTTTTGCGTCCTAGGCGAATTTCCTAATTGCTCCCTTTATTTATAATAAAGTTTTTTGAGCTTTTTGATGACGTTATACTGAATATTTATTCGTAGCTTAAAACATTTATCGTAGAACTGGTAATATTTTATTTAAAGCTTTATTTTAAAAAATGCCAAGAATGAAAAAACATTTTGCGCCCCTTGTCAACTTTACGCCCTAGGCAGCTGCCTAATTTTGCCTATAGAGACGAGTCGGGCCTAGGTCACTTAACCAGTTAACTGTCAATGTATCATATATGATCAAACAAAAATCTGGCCAATTCTGTCAATGTATCATATATGATCAAATGGAATAACTTTTTTGATTTTCAAAAGATTTGAATGAAACTTGGTATGTAATGGTTTCTGGGGTCGCTGAATCTGAATTTGGCATCGGAATTGTAAAATTCAATATGGCAGACTCAAAATGGCCGAGCCAAATTGGCTGACAAACATTAAAATACTATCGGGATATAGAAAAATTGTATATAGGGGTTTTTGGGGTCGCTGAATCTGAATTTGGCATTGGAATTTTAAAAATCAATATGGCAGACTCAAAATGGCCGAACCAAAATGGCTGTTTGCTACCTAACGGTGACTTTACGTACTAAGCCGAAACTTGCAGATCAAATTAAGCTCTTGCGGTGGAATTTATGGATGAAGTATTCAGGTATAAAATTATTCGAAACTTTTTCGTAGAAAATAAAAAACTAAAAAATTAAACCCCTAAATCCTTATTTTTCATGGGTTGGGGGTGGCATTGAAAAAAGTAACTGCTGCAATCGAATTATAGACAAGAAAACTTCACAAATAAAACAAATTTAAATAAAAAAAAGGTTTAGTAAAGAATTGACAAACTCACCCCTAAATTCTATTTTTTAGGGGTTGGGGGTGTCAGATGAAAAAAATTACCCCCGGAATCGGTTCAGCGACTCAAAAAACCCCTGTATACCAAATTTTGTGTGATTCACTTAATTTTTCGATGTTACCAGTTTGGGCCCGAATAATGAAAAGGACCGTGCCAGTTAACCGGTTAAAAGTAAGAATATACCTATTTGTGTTGCATTTGAACTTACGTGAAAATCGTGTAGACTTAGAGTATAGTCTTATCAAATTTGAAAGGGATAATATTTTAATGGAAACATCAATCTTCAAATACCTATCAAAAGAACACTGCGAACCCGGACTCACCGATTGGAACGCAACTTTGTGAGCTTCTAGAGTGACTCAAAACAAGAACAACGGTGTGTTTCATTTGGCCTCTATCACCCTTTATGGGGGTGAAAACTAACCTCAAAGTCAAATTGGCACTTCCACTTTTTCGCGTATAACTCTCAAAATACAACTGACAGAAAAAATGTTTCAAACAAAAGATTTATGGTGCAATAAGCGCTACAAACTTCCGTTAACAAAATATTTGAAAAGAGTTTAAAAAAAAGTACCTGAAAGAAAAAAAACTATGTATGTATTCCTTTTATATGTAGCACATCAGTAGGTACATTCTATTTGATTAACCGACTTCAAAAAAGGAGGAGGTTACTCAATTCGATCCGTATATTTATTTTATATATGTTCAGCCATAACTTTCGCATAGGTGCACCGATTTCAATGAAACTTTTTTATTTGAAAGAGTATGAAGAGCCGGTGGTACCATGTTAATTTTGTTTTATTATTATCTAGATACTCTAGAATTATCCAAAATTCCAGTTTAAAAATATGTTCGCGCCTAACTTTGTAACGCGGGGATCGATTTGGATGATTCTTCTTTCGTTGTTATATAGAATCTGTTCCCTAATTGGTACCACGATGAATGGTTTTCAACTGATTTCAAAAAGGAGGAGGTTATAGATTCGACCCGTACCTATGAATTTTTTTTATATAGACAGATTTTAATGAGTTTTTTGTATTCAATAGAGGGCGATGCCCCGGTGGCTCCACCCTACACTGCACTAATATTGGCTCAATATTTTGCCAGTATTGGTTACTAATAACGAATTTGAGACATCCTTATTCTCACTTTTTCTAGTCGCTTATTTTAGGAATCTTCCGTTTCTAGCAAACGGTTCTTTTTTTTACAAGCAGCTCCTTTTATAGGTTTGCCCATTATTTTAAAATAATTGTAGTTATATAACTTAAATAACTAAAAAGTAAAAAATAAAGCAATTAAAACCGACTTCAAAAAAATAAAAATGTTCTAAAAAGTAAAAAATAATTTTTTTCCTCATTTAATCTACGTGTCTTCATTTTTTTAAGTCGGCGCCAGGTTTACAGAGTGCAAATGATGAGGAGCCGACATAACAAATTGAGAGTCGTAGATTAAACGAGGAAAACAATTATTTTTCACTTTTTAGAGCATTCTTATATTTTTGAAGTCAATTTTAATTTTAAAATTTTTGTTTTATCTATTTATATTTCTATTTCCTTCAAACTGAGCAGCTGTCGTTAATATAATTTTTCATCAGTTCTATTGTAATGAGCATACACGGATGTACATTTTCAAATATTCTATCTTCTAATGCAGTGTAAAATAAATATTCTGTAGTTATAATTTAACTCCGGAAATTACATCCAGTGTTTGTGTCATGAAATGTAGTTAGTTCATACCTCTACTACAAATTAGTGTGAAGAAGCTACATTAACTAGTTACATTCTAAGAAATGACATTTCAACTGCGACCTACTACTTAGTATACTGTTTGAGAACTTCAAAATATAGTTGGTAGCGATTGAAATGCAGTTACCTACCAAAAGACAATAGCTAAACATAATTTTTGCTAACGAGGAATCTAATCAGATACATATAAAACTATGATTGCTCAACAGAAAATACCAACAAATATTAACCTCTCGTAGTCACACCTTCTTATTATCACAAATTGGTGACATCGGGTTCACTGCACCCCAGCGTCATTTTTGAGTTACCCTCGTCGTATTTTCGAATTTTTAATCTTTGAGGAATAATTGTACATGCGTAATATTCATACAATCATGCTCCAAAAGTCTCTGTCTAGAAATGTAAATTTTGTAGTTGAAAAAATAGTTGTGGAAAAAGCGATTTTTTGTATTAAATTTCATCAAATTTTTAAATTCTAACATTAAGGTCTACAAATTTACAGAAATTTTGGCAAAGAAAAAAATTGCCAGGGGTGCGATACCGTGTGGCCATGAAGAGTGAAAGTACCTATTATCGAGTAAGTACCTAGGTACTATTGATACTGGCTTCGGCAAGAATTAATTAAAATTGTTCAAGGAAATTTTTGTCTTGTACTTCATTGATTTTTACAACTTTCGTTTTAGAAAACAGTAAAACGCGAATTCGTGCAATTGTGGGTGATCAATTTAAGGAATCAATCACCACTGTCTGCTCCAAGGGTGGTCGCTGGTAACAGTGCTTGTCAGTCCCAGATAATGTACCTTGCACATTTTCATTCTAACTGTACAGGGTATTTGTATTAGTATATACAAATTATTATATTAAGTAATGGTTGCTATACGTGCAGTTAACAGCAGAAGTGAAAGGCTTGTGACTTGCTTGTCATTTTGTTATTTGTCAGATCGACAAATTACTTCAGTTCACAAATTTATAATTAGGAAAATTGGAAATTATAATCAGGATTTAGAAACTTTGGAGTTTCCTTCTACAGATGGCAAATCCACGTGTACCTTAGATTCAGGACACGTCTGAATAAAGTTTGACTACGCGTTGCTAGCCGAGTTTCTAGAAATTAAAGGCACCTGCATCTCTGCATCGAGCACGTGTATGCAAAATTATAAACAACCATACTAAAACTACTTACTGTTCCTTCCATCCTCGCTACTTATAGTCACGACATTCTAAGAACGTCTTGCAGAGTAACTGAACTTTCCTTATCGAATAAACAGATTTAAAATCAGACTTGTTTTAATACCTATGAGATTTTAGAACAGCCAAGTTTCTTGAATTTTCAGATTGCAAACCTTATGAATTAGCAATAATTTGTTAGAGAAACATTTCTTATTAAATCTCGAGCTGACACCGATTTTTCATGAACTCTCTTTGAATTCACGACGACATGCAATATTTTTAAAGCCAAATGTCAAGCTGAAAATAACACGTGCACGACAAAGTTAATTTTATTCAACAATACAAGTTCATGCAATAAAAATTTCAAAAAGTTTTCCACATATCTATTTTTTTGCAACGCGTATAACAATTTTGTTAAAACATTTTGTGCCTTCAGTTTCATTATACTCGCGATGGTATACGCTTGGATTTTTTGTTTATTAAATTGAGGCATTGAGAGCAAAAACGGACTAACCCATATTGAAGAAAAATTACTTTTTCCTGTTTTATATGATTAATAGAGACTATTACATTGTTGGTACATACTAACTCAATTTCGCAAAAAATATGGGTTAGACCGATTTTGTTCTGAACACCTCAATTAATGTTGTATATCTAATTCGATGGGTTAAATGACGAATGGAAGATAGTTGTTAATTAACAGAACATAAAAAAACGATTACATACAATCGCCAGAATTCAACTAATTACGAAAATCGTTAAATACCTTAAAAACGCTAACTACCCTTTTGGTGAAGTTGGACGAAGTAGAAAGGGTGCATTTCCTAAATTTGAAAAATCTAATTTACGGGCATGCTGGCAATAGTCCATATTATATTGGCTTCGCAAAAAGGTAAAGAAAAGTGAATTGAAATTGAAAAGTGGGGCGCACGTGATGAACTCATAAAGCCTTTCGAATATTTAAAACGCGCAAAGCACTGCAAGTCAGAAATTCCACGACGCGTTGAACGTAAGCTTAGTCGAATAACAGCGGAAGGCGAAAAGTGCTGCTACATCTGTTGGCGTTAAGAATTTTACTACTTGAGGAGTTATGCTTTCCTTATTGTTAGACCTAATTGCCTTCTTTGCTGTGAAAATGAATTATTGAAACGACAACTATCTTTATCAAGTCACAGAAACGTATACCAAATTTAAGACCTCGATATTTGTTGGTAAATCTCATATGTTGCATATAGCAATGTGAATAAACAAAATACAAAGTGAAACCTCACACATACCTTCAAGCTAAAAAAAGGTCAACCAATGTGTAACAGATGTAACACAATAAAGTGAATAAATTTAATTGAACACATCATCACATCTTGCCTGAAATATCAACGCGAAAGAAGGTTATACCAATTCAATGTAAATCCTACAAAAGTGACTCGAACTGCAAATTTATGCTCAAGCAGCTCAAATGTATTAAAACTCTTGAAACATGTAAAAGCGTTTCATTTAATTTAATTTAAAAACCTAATCTAATCTCTGGCTACCTTCATTTTTATGTAAATTAAAGTGGTTGCTAGTGACCCACATGGGTTGATGTAATTTAAAAAATAAAATAGAAAAATATTCAAGGTGAAAGTAGAAAGAAAGGGAAGCACAGATGTCAGTTTTAATGTATCGAATTGGGTACCTCGATATTTGCTCGCATTTATAGCTCCGTTTTGTGCAATGGCAGGGGTTATACTGTAGGGATGATGAATGTTTTAACAAAATTATAATTGTAGATCCAATTTTTTGTTTATCCATGAGAAGTATATTGTACTAAATATGTTTTGAAACTAAAGACCTTGTCCAATTTTCAGATATATTTGATTTATACACGATGAACCAAAATTCGTGATAGAACCCAAAATAGGATGATTCTAAACCTTAAAATAAAGCAAGTCGAAATTCTAGAATAAATTCTTTTCATACAGGGTTTTGAGTTTGTAGAAAAATAACGTTAGAAGTTCCTTAATTACAGGTGTTTGCTTCACAATAAATTGACAGAATTCAGCAGCAACTATAATAAAACTATGTATAAAATGAATTCATATACAGATGAAATCGTAGAATAACTTTTTTCAAACAAAGTCTTTGTTTTCCAGGAAATCGATTTTGAATATCCGCCGAGTACGCGCGTACTCAAATCAGAATCGTGTTTATCTTCAAAACTGATTTCCTTTCGGAGAACAGATATTCCAGAATTTCGACTTATTTTTCCTCAAATATTCATTTCGTTCATAGCTGTAACATATTTACTCTTACATTCTGTCAATTTTTAGTGAAGTGTAAGCGCACCTGAGTAATTTTCAAAGTATTTTTATTTTATTGAAAATGACATCCCGTAAAAAGAATCTTTTTGCAATTTCAACTTTTTGTATTTTCAGGTGAAAATGCACAGTATTAAATTCATATTAATATATTGTTAGTTAATATCATCTACCAAAGAAATGCTCAAAGAAATTTTCATCAATAATCAATGGAACAAGATAAGCTCGAATTTGAGAGAAAATTAGTTGAATATATGCATAATAAAGTAAAGCTTATAATAAACTCGCAAAAATATTAGAACAATATTAAATTATTGTAATTACACAGAAGAATATTTTTTGCAGGATCTTTGCTACTTCCACAGAGAATAATACCTTTTTAAATAAACTGTGTAGTATTTTTCAATTAAATGCACCCAAAAGAAAAGTTTATATTAATGTGATTTAGAATTGCGAATTCTTACTTTGAAGTCTATTGAATATGTTAAATATGTTACATATAGGGAAGATGAATACTTTTGTGAGTAACTGTACATGCGCGAAATAAGTCCGACTAATGGCTGACTCACTCTACTAGCGACGAAGGAAGCCGACATTTTCTCCTGAACTCAAGGAGCTATGAACAGCGGAGGCTTTCCCCTTGTTCTCCAATAACACTTAATTCTTTCAAACAGCGGAATTCTTCCACGTACCACTGTCCCCACGTCTGCGCGGTTTGCTAGGTAAGTCTTACTGATCAGCCCAACTAGCAAACCCTGGGAGAATCGCAAATTTCATCTCGCCTTCTCCCGTCCGTGCTTCCAACTTCATTTTCAGTTGCTACACGATCTCCATTCACCATTGTATTTGCATTTCCTCACACTAAGTTTCTAAGAAACGAGAAAGATAGCCTCATTAACAGCGATACCTAAACGTAGCTTCGTATTTAGTATTAGCTTGAAGTAACTCTTAAAGTAAACTATTTAACCATTGGATGTCCTAACTCACCACACGCATTTGTAGATTCATTTAGAATTTAGTTCACCCTGTTTAATTATTAATTACCTTCACAGTGTGTAAATTGCGTTCACCTAACGAATTAGGAATGTAGGTAATGACAGGCAGTGGGGGACAAAAGTATTCGGGCATCCTTTAAAACAGAATAACTTTTGTAAAATTAGTCCAAAGGACTTGAGTGTTTTTGAGAAGCTAGGAGGATTAGTTTACTATACTCGAGCTCATTTTAGAAGGAACTTATTTCGCGCATGTTGAATGAGCTATTCGACTGCCGCGAGGTCTCTGTTCCCCCACTTTACCACCCAGGCTTCCCACTCTCCTTGCACCATTCCGATTCTCTTTCACATACCGGGTAACCAAATAAAATGTGTATTCTTCTAAATTCGTGCCATATTACGGTCAGAATTTCTCTCCCTTTTCGTTACGGTTACTGGTTACTTGACCGATATGTGACCGGTCTGAATTTCGGTTTCTGCTTCGGTCTCGACTCCCTGATTTTGACATATTCAACAAAAAGTCGAAACACGCGGTATATACGAAAGTGGCGCCACGCCAATGCTTTCGGCGCAGAACGGATGCGCAGCCGAAAGACCATTGGTGGTGGCATAGCCAATGAGCGCCAACATGCGCAGAACCGATCTAAACTCGTCGGTCGGCAAGTTCCTTCTAAAATGTGCTCGAGTATAGGTGACGTGTTTCGTTGACTTGAAAAAAAATGCAATTGGTCTGAATGGTGAAGAAAATAGTGAAGGTCGTTTTTTTCAACTTTTTTATCTGAGCCTGTAATGAAAATTTAGAAAATGCCTTTTGTAGATTTATGTAAGTTGTATACATGCTGAAAAATTCATCCAATTTATGGCGCCACATTGGTGCATTTCCTTAATTTCACCTAGTCAATTAAAAGTAGGGGAAGGTGTTGTTCCTTTGACCAATTTTCCTTTTTATCTTTAAACTGCAGTAAAATGATAGTAAAAAATATATTAAAATTTGCTAAAAATATATGTGTTAGTAAAAGCATTGAAAATTTATATCATCCCTTTGCTGAATTTTTTTAGCAAAACTGAGGTGGAGAAAATTCAAAAACTTCAACCTGGTCAAAGGTACAACACCTTCCCCTACCTATTTCTTCCTCTGTTCGCAGACCTAGTCAATTAAGAATACCTATTTCTATTATTTTATTCCCAGACTTGTTTCCCACATACACAGATCCTCCACAGTCGCCTACTTTTATCTCGCTGAAATCTAAACCTGGGAAGGGTCCCAAATGACCACAGAAGTCGAACTCGGTTAAAGTCATCGTAAAGTTAAATTATATTCTATGGGGCTTCCCTGAGAAAACTAGCACGCAATCGCTGAGCACTTAGCTTGAGTTAGCCTTTACTCAGATCAGCCGCTGGCGGAGCGGACGTACGTGACTGGCGCATTATTTAACGCCATTAATCGCGACGTCTTAGGCGAAGGAGGTCGAATGTAGAGTTGAAAAGCGTGGAAAGATATTACTCGTTCGCATTGTTCCGTACAATTTTACCAGATTGGAGGGGATGCATGGCTCACATATCTCATACGCTCGCGTGCTTGGCTGTTCGCCCTTCAGGCGTTACACGAGTAAAAGAAACAACGTGCATCTGCAGCCATAGGCCCTTCTGGGAGAACCTAGGAGGGATTTGCATGGGATAATATCTCGACGTATATATCCAGGCTTCTGAGGGCTCAAATAACGAGGCAGACGTATTCCAGGGATTTATTTCTTGCTCTCCTTTAGGTACACTATTCAAGGATAGCATCTATACGGTATCGCGTTTTAAACTGTCCAAGCAAACACCTTCAAAACATTTCGTAGTGGACGAGATTGCTTCAGAGGTAGAAGGATTTTCAATGTACGAGCATAGTTGCCATTTTTTAATCTAAACGTCCGCTGTTCTACTAGGGATTAGAAAGTATAGCATGCCGTTTAAAAAAATAGTGATGATGGTTCTATGGTCAAATAGAAGTTTGCTACAGCAGGTACTCATATCAGTACTTATTTGTTTAGGAGGGACAGTCCTTATGGATTGAACACCCTCGGTTGATCATCTCCGAATGGGTGACAGTAGATGACATAGAAATTCATTTATGGAGCCTGTGTTGACGAAAATAGCAAACAATTGCAGTCTTTGACGTCCTGTATTCTTCAAATAAATTCGAAACCAACAAAATGATGACTTAAAGTTCCCCTAACTTTACATCGACTAGATAGGTATTTCAATTTCCTCAACATCCTTGATCTCAGATATCCCAATATGCACTAAACTCCTTATATTATTTTTAATTAATATTCTGTGCTTCTAAAATTAGGCAATATTCGTTTCCACAGCCTGTGTAACAGAACCCAGATAAACATAGTATGTGTACCGTTTAGACAGCAGAACCATTGGAGTAACGAAAGTTTCGATGAAAATAGTTCTACTGTGTTATGAGATACGTAGCCTGAAACACGATGATTAATTAGATAAATGTAAACAATTTTTCAAAAATATAACATAAGGCCCACCATAAAGGACAATTAAAACGTCAAAGGACCAATACAACGGCTACTGTATTACCTAAAACACGTCAAACTGTAAAACAAATTGTAAACCAGGCTCTAGGTCATTAATAACCCATACAAGTGGTTGATGCGACATTAAATAATGGGAAAAAAGTTTTCAACATAATGTATCTATAAAAAAAACAACGTGTCGAACTGTGACATGTAAATAGTACCTACATAAGTGGTATTGCAAATGTTAATAGGTCCCTTCCCTTCAAAAATAATAAAGTGTGCTATTTTATTGCACAAACTGCCTCTACTGAATTATGAACTCTTTAGTTAATACTGGAGACACTTTGGCTGCTCTCTTCTGATCGTTGACTCTCTAGCAAAATTTGGTCGTTAGGTTCTTAATGGTCTCTCGCAAGCAACGGACTTGTTTACGACTCTTCCAGCATCCAAAATCCAAACCTTACATACGAAAAGCCACACAAAGCGAGAAGGTAATCCAAAACCGCTGACAGTCAGCCTTTCATGCGGTAATGATGTTTAAAATATGAAACGAATGTTTGGCTATTTACAACCTTCTTGAATAGACAATTCTCCAAACGCGTAACAGCCACTAGGAGAATTTAGCTACTAGGAGGGTAGCTACCATTCACTAATAGCATTTTGACTCTCGTTAATCAAATGTCACGGTGCACGACACACAACCAGTGAAATGTGGTTTCATAGAAAACCCCGTAGAGTGAGGTGCAAAATATTTGGAAAAAGAAAGGTAAAAGCAATATTTGTAAAAAATGGAGGGAGCAGTTATATGCAGTGGGTCGGTTTAGGAAAAAGTCGATACACGGTTTTGGGATTTATGCTTCTAACAGAATAATTCCCACAATATATTGCTAGAGGCATTCGGGTTGAGAGGATATTGTCACATTGCTTAAAAAGTCAAAGGATTTTGAAGATAAATTGAATTTTTCTGCAGTGGTTAAATATTAAAACGATGGATGAATCTATACGCTAGGTCTATACCTTTGGCGCGGAGCGCATGCGCCGTCTCTCGGATTTTTTTTTACATATTAGGAATACACGAGCAGCAACTGTTTAAGACATTTACGTACATTTTGTAATTGGTTCTTTAACGGGTCTGGGAGATTGCGAGTATAAAATAATGGTCGTAATAATAAAAGCTGGATTTCAAGAAGTAAATACCAGTGTATTTAGACCAAAAGGTTTGTCGAAAGGTCGAAAATTATTAGAAAGTTTTCATGTAAATGAAGTACAAGAAGAAATCGATGAAAATAACAATCGACAAATAATTGGTCATGTTTTAAGAGAAACACTCGGAGCGATTAGCGCAAGAAATAATGTAAATATTTATAACTACCCAACATATACGTCGTGCACGATTAGTATTCTTTACAAATAACGCAATGCGTTCTGCAGAATTCACGTTTCGATGTTGCGCTCCGATGATTAATCATCCCACTATTAAAAAAAGTGACCGCGAGGCGGCGCCTTCCGCGGTACTTACCTAGCGTATATACCAATACCTATGTGTAATAAGGGATTACGTCCCTTACTGCATCTTCACGAATTTTTTACAAGAAATGTATGGGTTCAGTTGAAATGCCCTTTTCGCAACGCATAAAGCATTTTCTGGACGTTAAGAAAATATTTTTAAATGCCTACATTTATTTCTAACGAAAAAACTGGCGTCCTTTCCATCTATGTAGTGGTGCGCACGCTCCGTTGGCATTAGTGATTTGGACTTCCTTAGTAACTGTAATTCAAAAGGTAAGCAGCGTTCTTATTTTTAAAGGTACTCTCTACCGAATCACATAAGATTTTTTGAAATTCCAAATATATGTAGAAATTACAGCATTTTAAACAAAAATGGACATTTTACAGATCCTCTTTTTTTAATATTTTGAGAAGTCCTTCTCCTACCTATAGTCCTTCTACTATAATTTTCTTCCCTTGGAAATTCATTCTCTGTTTTCTATCTTCGCTCTTAAACCTGCTGCCTGTTTCGTCATTCGTGTCCACTTTCCTTAACATTCCTTGTGTGCTTGTCTTCTATCCCACATTTGTGTGTCGACCCCTAACTTTAAGTTTATTTGCTTGTGACAGGGTTTGGTTGCTAAACCGCAGGAATGCTGAAGCTTGCTTATTCGCCACATAATTAATAATTGCAATGTAGATTTTGTGATGTAACAAACATAAATTATTATTATTAAGTAATTATAATAAACAGAGACCAGAAATAACAGTTATTTTTTAAATATTTTCGATAAAAATCATTGAGAAAAAGTAAATTTTTAATCAAATGGAAGTCAGTCTTCATTAAATACTGCAAAAAATTTTCGAAATATGAAGAGATTAAAAAATATTAAGACTTATCTGTTTTGGTTACGGATAACTATTATTGTCGACGGAAATATTTTTTGGTCACTAATAACCGTTATTGTCGACGGAAATATTTTTTGGTCACTAATAACTCTTATTGACGACGAAAATTGTTTTCGGTCACTAATAACAGTTATTGACGACGGAAATAGTTTTCAGTTACGAATAACCATTATCGATGACCAGAATGTTTTTTCGGTTACGAATAATCAATATCGAAGACCAGAATTTTTTTTGGTTACGGTATAACCAATATCTATTGCGGCACTTTTTTTTGGTTACGGTATAACCAATATATCCTGCGGGAATTTTTTTTTGGTTACGGTATAACCAATCTATCTTGCGGGATTTTTTTTTTGGTTACGATATAACCAATATGAATTACGGGATTTTTTTTTGGTTATGGTATAACTATTGAACTATAGAATATCTAGAATAATGTGGGTATTAGGAGCCGCGGCGCGCTGTTGAAAAGGGATAGTTGCACTGCGTGGGATACTGTTTCACTCTTACACACAAGTCTGTACCTGCCTATACTCAAATTTACTACAGGATAGAAGTACATTTACTACAGGATGGTGTATAATACAGGATAGACACCCATTCAATGCCACTATTTCTCTCGGCCTGGCGAGTCCGGGGTTTTCCGTACCGTGTTCGCATTCCAGATATTTTATAGTTCAATAGTTATATCGTAACCGAAAAAAAATTCCCTTAATTCATATTGGTTATACCGTAACCAAAAAAAAAAAAAATTCCCGCAAGATATATTGGTTATACCGTAACCAAAAAAAAAATTCCCGCAAGATATATTGGTTATACCGTAACCAAAAAAAAATTCCCGCAAGATATATTGGTTATACCGTATCCAAAAAAAAAAAATCCCGCAATATATATTGGTTATACCGTAACCAAAAAAAAATTCTGGTCACCGATAATGGGTATACGTAATCGAAACAAAATTCTGGTAATGGTCATTCGTAAACGAAAACAATTTACGTCGTCAATAACAGTTATTACTGACCGAAAACAATTTCCCTCGTCAATAACAGTTATTAGTGACCAAAAAATATTTCCGTCGACAATAACGGTTATTAGTGACCAAAAAATATTTCCGTCGACAATAATTGTTATTCATAACCAAAATCATTTAAACAAAGATACTAATTCTTTTGCCATAACTTTTAAAATTTACGTTATAACAGTTATGGTCTCTGATAATAAATAAAAATCGAATATTATACGATAGAGAATATAATTAAGAATATTGTTGCCAAATTTCATCAAATTGGATTCAACGGTATTCGAGTTATTACCGGCGCCAGTAGAAAAGTGTAGTTTCTTCATGCCTCTGCAATTCGCCAAATTTTATCCACGTTGTTGAGCTTGCCGAGACAATGCTCGGTCACTTCTCGATCACTTGTAGTATGATCAAGCCGCGTTTAATAAATTCACAGGTGATGCCAATAAAGAAGATATCTGGTGTAATATTGAGATTTATTGTATAGGTATTAGTCTGTATTCGTCCGTCTCGCTCGAGTCTCAAGGACAATCTGTCTGGCCGGCGTGTCGAGCCGATCGCGCAGCGCTGCCGATTCGTGCAGCGTCGTGTTTCGTCGGTCTCTAGCGCGCACCGTTGCCACAAAAGAGGCGAATTCCTCTCGGCTACGCTTCCAAGAAGCGTACAATGTTGTTGGGACGCAACACGCATGTTTTTCCGACACAATAAAAACAGTAATGATTTGCTTAAATAGAATAATGTATTTTCTTTGTGCAATTTTTCCAAACACAACTATAAGACAATAGATAGCTAAATGGTCCTGACGTGAAACAACCAGATGAATTTTCAAAATCGAAATAAAAATTTTCGAAAAAATTTGATACCACATTTTCGACTAGTTTTTACATGCAGAAATACCTGCATTTTTCTCTGCACCTCACCCTGTATATCACGCAAAAGTCGTTATTGTTATTATGCTTGAAGCTTATATGCAAATTAGAAGGAGTATCCTCAATTTCCGTAGAGGTATCCAACCACCTTGCATCGCGGTGCCAAATGAGTGTCTGAATGAACATTTCAAGCTTTACGGTGAAAGCCGGTACACTCATATGCTTTTGTTTCTATTTCTACGCCAGTGGAATGTTTCTATTTACGCAACTCTTCCAGAGGGGTGAAAAGGCAACCATACGCTGTGACCTTTCCCATTTCGGCTGACATACGGCAGTGGTATCGAGTTTATTGCCTTCCATGCAGCGTGCACCACACTAGAAGCTGATGACACCAACGCCCGCATTTTGTTCCCGTTTTTATGACCTTCGTCGTTTAGTTTATCTGCGCCCTGACCTACCGCGCTCGTCATTCTAGAGATTTACGGCGTTCGTAGAGCCCCCACCGTTGCGCGTTCCGGGACTTCCGGGATATTGTTCCGCGGCGTTCTTCTAAATGACTTGCGTACCGCCCAAATGTTGGATGTTTTCATTAAAAATTTCAACCGCACAACAAATGTAAGATTTTAATTCCACAGTGGACACTACAAGATGTTTTACATCTTGGAGCACAGGAAAACATTGTCGGTATCATTTATTTTGGCATTTGAAATATCTAAATGTTTCTAATTATTTATGAGTGAAAGTATTGTTTGATATTTTCGATTGCCTAGAACGAATACAGATTTATTTTCAACCGATTCACCCCACGGGAAAATTCATCCCACCTAGGAACAAAGCGACACGTTCAACGTGGAACGTGCTCCTCTCAAAACTTTTATTATTCTAACTCACCCACCATTGAGTACGTGGACTAGGACACTGGCTGACTCGGCCGTAGACGGGGCACACGTGTAATTTCCAGAATCAGCAGGTAACGCTCTAGAGATTAAGAGACGTGACGTCCGCGTTTGCTTTTCAGTGACGACACTGATGCCCCCTCTTTGACTATAATTTATCACGTGGTCACCCTTGTACCTGGAAAACAAAGCATTTTAGGTTAATGAAAGTAGTATGAAAGTACGTTATGAATATTTTCCTGGTCAAGTTGACTATATTAATAATGAATACAGTTTTTTTTTCTGATTATAAATAAACCTGATTAAAAATTTATTTTGAAAATTTATTCTCTGCAAATTTCTCGTGGAGTGATAAATAAGAGTTTTTGATAAATATAATAATAACTATTGTTTATACAAATAATATAGTTTTTTGAGAATGTTATATAATTCGTTATAAATCTTATTTTTCTCTATATGAATTGAAAATGAGCGATGTCATTTCTTTTGTAAACATGCTTAATTTATATTTGCTTAACTTCACACGTCACTTTCATTTCGTACGTTAATTTGTATAATGACATTTATGACCAGAAATATGCAAAAAATCAGAATTACAATTTTAAATAGTCGCCATTTTGTTTTAAATTAATATTTCGGAAATTTGTTGTTTTTTTATTTTAGATAATCCGGTTCCGAATGGCAGTGCTCACCACAAAACCATTTTTTTAAAAAGGCGTCTTGGATGTCCGTTGTTACACTGCATTCCATATAAGAGCATACCGACGCCCCTACCGATTTGCGACCGATCTGCGCAGCTCCCACTACTACCCACAGTTTGAACCGCATGCGATTGGTCGTGGTAATTTCCAAGGAATAACGCGAGACCTGGCCGTTGTCAACGTAAACAGTGCACGAAAACTTAACAGAGAGAGTAGAGGGCCGTGCGACGGAGAAAAACATAGGCGGTTAAGTGGGGAGTCGAGCGTGCCAACGCCTCCTGAGGGTCGTGCCTGCACGAAATCGGTATGCTCTAATGTGGAATGCAGTGTACTTTATTATAAACGCAAATATTTTTCTACGAAAAAATTACCAAATTTTCTTTAACGTTCCTCTTTTAAGTGCAAAATCTCTGTAAAAACATATGCTTCCGCTTTTTCATAAAAAATTCACAAACATTCGCCTCTCTTTGGCCGCCTGACTAAGGTCGGGGCCATATATATTGGCCGGTGAGTTTCGTGAGGGTTATTCTCCCACCACACATTTTGCTTGCCTCGGTGCTCCTTTTCTCAATGTTTTCTGACTCGCTCTCGTTCCATCTCGCTCTCGCCTTCGCAGAACAAGAGTGAGCCAGAAATGGTGGGGATAGTGCCAAGCTTCTGGGGTGTAGACCAAACCGAGCTGTCAGCGTAGAAATACACACAAGACCATTGTTAGAACATTGATACTATCTCGATAGCTTCATTTCGTATTGGTCTACGCATAGCTTCGTAACGCACACAACTATTACGCTAAGGACAAATAACAGCCAAATGGCTAGGTTCAGGTGGAGCCGAGCAGCGTTCCCGTTACCCCACCATGCCCTGCGAGGACCACGCAACTCCAACTGACAAATCCACGATCGTCAGATGGTGGTGGCTGATTTCTCCTCGATCGCTGTTCGCGAAATCGAATTCACCGGCCAATATATCTGGCCCCGACCTTAGGTATTTTCGCCCAGCAGAATCATATTAAATTTTCTTCACCCTGATAAAAAACAAATGCGTGACACGCAACCTGATGAAATTAATTTTTCAGCTAAAATTTGATGATACTTGCTATTTACCATCTAATACAAGTACCGTTTAAAATTATTACAATTTCGCACCACATATCCTATGAAAACAATTTTTCCTTCAAAAAACGTATATGCCCGTTTTGCACTCGGCCCCTCAATTCCGAGTAACACCACCAATTTTCAGTTATTGCATGGAAAACTTTTGTTAACCACATTCTGAACAGTAGCTGTGAGACGAAAAAAGGTATACATAACTGAAAGACCGAGGACGATTCCCTGTACATGGATATACGAAAGTTAGCCCCAGAATACGACAAGTTCCTGAAATTATATGGCGTCTGTGTGAAGAAGCAATTTAGGTTAGGTACCCGTCCCCCTATCACCATCTTGTTACGCGTCCATTTTAGCATGTAATTGAAACCCATGGAGAACCGTCTCGATGATTCATGGAGAACTTCATTGGGGAAGTTCGTTCGTGTCGCGCGGTAAGCGCGCGAATTCGGCATTTATGTGATGGCGCAAATTGAATTCGGGAAAGTCCAATTAAACTCACCAGTAAATGAAGGACGGCGGCTCAGGTGTCTGCAGTACGATGCAGGTTAGATTGATGTCGCTTCCGCTTTTGATGTACAGCTCTGAATTACCGTTGATCTTCGCCTTCGACACTGCGAACATAATGAGCTTGACATTAGATCGGTGCCTTCGAAAGTGAGTGTGGGCATGTGTCACGTACCAAGCGTTGTCGCAAATATAGATATGACAGATATATAACAGATTGGAAGAAATGAAGCAGGACTTTAAATTTCTTTATTTTATGATGTACTAGTTTAAGGGGTAATTCTACTTTGAACCACCGAAAAATTAAGTTGTTTGTTAAGATTATTTTCTCACTACATACAACATATAATGAAATAAATATTTTTCGTATTTATTAAGCTACCCTTATAATATACAAAAAAAAATTTAATTTTACAATTTGTTTTAATTGTTTTTTTACAGTGTCAATATGGCACCTAAAAAAGAGGTATATTCACGGATTAGCTGATTTTTCGGCTCAGGCATATCCGAAACAAAAAATTCTTAAAGCTTCATAATCTGTGTGAGTGTCGCTATAGCCCCTAGCTCAGTTAACAATTTTTGTTGAAAAGTAAGGAAATGGCGTCCGTTTGAAGAAAAAAGTTTGACAACACTCCCAAAAGGATGTATTCTCGGGTGTTCCATGAGAAAAATCTCGGTTATTTATCGACAAAAATTGCTAATTGAGCTAGAAGCTATAGCAACACTCATACAGATTAAGAATCTTTTGGAATTTTTTATTTCGGATAAGCCTCAGCCGGGAAATCACCTACGCCGTGAACATATGTACCTCCTTTTTTAGGTGCCATATTGACACTAAAAAAACAATTAAAATAAATTGTAATATTTTTTTTTCAATTTTTTTTTTGTATAATATAAGGGTAGCTTAATAAATGCGAAAAAGATTTATTTCATTATATGTTGTATTTACTGAGAAAAAAATCTTTACAAATTAATTTTAGGCCAATCAAAGTAGAATGACCACTTAAACTTAAAAAAAAAAGTGAATATCGAACCATAACAATAGATATATTTTAAAATTAACTGGTGCCTCCGTGAATTATTAACGATGCTTACTCACGTATACTTCAATACGCAAGATTAATTATCTTATACAGGGTAGTTCACTCAAGTTGCACACTTCGAACTTTTAAAGAATGTATTGCGTTCACGCACATGCACTACATATTGTACCCATAAAAAAATTTTTTTTAGGGGTAAAATATGTAGTGCATGTACTGTTTTTATTTATAGGTACAGACGTTTCGCGGATTTCAAGGTCCACTTCGTTATTTTAAATAGAGTGCTATATTTTTTATGCCAAAATATCGAAAATATGTTGAATTCTGAGTAAAAGTGTATTGACTTTTTTGCCCCAAACCTAATAGTTAACGAATAATTTCGCTTCGTTTCGTGAAAATTTACTTTGCGTCATATCAAGTTGGAGATTCTATATCATCAAAGATTTCCGTATATACGTCAAATTAATATGTTGACGAAAAAAGGTAATAGAATGAGTCTGGCTAGAGTTAAAAGCGAATTTCGGTGTTGGTAATGCGAATGAGTTTTGCAGAGATTACATACTTAATTCAGTTTACGTAACTTCAACAATTGCTCAAATGTTAATCTACTAATTTTGGAACATGTAATTTGGAAAATGAAAAGAAAGGAGAACAATTTTTGATGTTGTAGACCGAAAGAATACTTCTCTGCTTAAATACTTTTCACTGCTTGCACTTTCTGGTTTTAATTTAAAATACCAAATACAGTAAAATTTGTTAAAGTTCTTCAATACATTTGCAACATTTATCACAGATGTCCTAATACTTATGAACCAGCAGTGTACATAAAGAATATGCAATTTTGTATACAAAAATAAAAGTTTATGCCTAAATGAAAGCAGCAGACTTCGAACACAGAACATACTTCAACATTAAAGTAAACCAGTGTGAAGATAATCCTTCGTTTTTACTCAGCATACGATTAATTAGATGCAGGCAAAATACTTCCATTTACCAACGTCGATAATCGCGTATAACTCTGGCAAAGCTGAATTCCCGACCCATATTCACTGAAGATTTTTCGCATGGCTTAGTGAGCACTATCTAACGTATGAATCCTGAACCATTTTTTTGGCGAACACTCTGTACGCCAACTCCGTTGAGAACTGAACTGGAATCGCACTGAATCGAATTCGAGCTCGAATGCAGCATTGCGGTGGGATTTAGAATCCTCTGGAGCGGGAGTGAGGCTGACAGCGTAAGGTAAAGTTTAGGAAATTGTTTTTCAGTGTATGAATTTGAATCGCCGACGTAGGAGTAGGATAACGCAGAGTTCGTGTGACGTAGGATTCAGGGGACTGAAAGATTTGGGCTGACAAGCTTGTCAAGGGCGTCACGGTCCCGCATGGGCGCTTTGTGTATGAAACTGGGCTTAAAATATACGGGTCGACGGGTATAAACAAATCTTGGAATATTACCTGTTAACGCTCAACCATTGTGACTGAAAGTATTCGCTTTGCAGGAAAATATTTCACCTACGATAACGGGGTTGGCAGACTGCAGATTAAACAAAACATGTCCGTAGAGGGAATATTTTCTACGAGTGTGTACGGACACTCCGAGTGTCATATATTAAACAAAAATTAAAACCGGCTTCAAGAAAATAGAAATGTACTAAAAAGTAAATAATAATTTTTTCCCTTATTTAATCTACGACTCTCAGCTTTTTTACGTCGGCGCCAGATGTACACAGTGCAAGTGATGAGGTGCCGACTTAAAACATATTAGAGTCGTAGATTAAATAAGGGAAAAAATTATTTTTTACTTTTTAGTACATTTTTATTTTTTTGAAGTCGGTTTTAATTTTTTTTAAATCTTTTTTATTTTTTGTCTTTCTAGTTTTATATATATTGACAGAACATGTTGATGAGATATCCGATGGACGTATATAAAATAATAATAATTAGGTGACAATAGTCTTTATTATTAACCAGGGCTGGCAAAATTTTGGGCCAATATTGATGGAGTGTAGGATGGGACCTCCTAGGAGAGCATCGCCCTCTTTCGAATAAAGAAAAGATTATGAAAATCGGTCCATATGAGGATCTGTGCGGGGACAAACAAAAAAATACATACGAATCGAATCTATAACCTCCTCCTTTTTGAAGTCGGTTAAAAATACGTGGAAGTTGAAGGGTAGGTAATTATGTGTGTTCAGTTGCAAAAATTTTTACAACGTATTCAATTTTTGGGGATTTGTTAAATTAACATTGCTTTTGTAATATCGTAAGAAAACGTTGGAATTCAATTCCTTTGAAAATTTAAAATTTAAAACTTTTCTGTGTTCAATACATATAGTTTAGGTTCTTGATTATAATTTGGTATTGAAATTCGTTAGGTTAAAACGTAAAAGGTATTGGGATAAAGGATATAAAGGTACACTAAGTGGCAATCTTTTTTTGGTTGGAGTATAAAAAAATGCTTAAAAGTTTTTAATAGATTTGCCAATAAAACATTATCGCTAAGAATTTTGATAGCAGTGGTCGTAGAACATAATTGATCCTAATAAATTATCCACAAATCTTTAGATTCAGACATTAGAAAGAAAACTCCCCTTTGCACCTATTACAAACAACAAACAATTCAAAGCATTAAAAAACAGTTCATATTTGTATAATATCAGGAATGTAGCAATTTATAATATGTCGGTTAGCAATCTTAGTCTCTATCGGTGGACCATTATTGAAGGCACAAGGAGGAAAAGGGTGGGGATGTTTGATAGAAAAGATAAGTCGTAAATTTCGAATGTGTTTTTATTTGAGGCTTCGTTTTCGAAAAAATGACTTGGAAAGTTTATAAAGTACTCGTACACTTAAGTATCATTTCCACCTTCAAAACAAAATTTCTCGATAGAGCAGCATCGTCTAACAGAAATTTCATTCCACAATTTCGATTCATTTTTGAAAAAGTTTTGATTCCATCTACGGCTGTAGGTATGTTATTTTAATCTCGCTCGAAAGATGCAGCATTATTTGACACCTATTACTAACTACATCACTGCATTAAGAAAATAACAATTTTAGAGCATAATAAGTTCAAAACCCGATATAAAATCTTATTCAAGGAATCCTATAAACAAACTTCTATTGCAGGTCAAAATGAGCCACGTATCCCCCGGCCAAAAGTTAATCCTGTATTTAATCAATAAGGGATATTTAAAGTCATTAAAAAATGGAGCCCTAAATTGAAACATATTTATCCACATTTTCGACTTATTTCTTCATACAGAATCATCCCCTTTGCAAAGTTGCCCTCCTTTGCAGTTGTGCTACCAATAACGGAGCCAAGGGCGCCGACAGACTTTTTTCCACAGGAGGGGTAACTTTGAAAAACAGTCAAGTTGACAGGCGATGATTCGTTGTTTGTTTGAACCCATTTTGTAGCGCCCATTTAATTTAAAACTTAAAAATATTCTCCTTTCTAGGATAAAATTAATAAAGAATATGTTTATTAAACTGGAAATTCTGTATGAAAATTAATAGAAGGATTACAGTACTTTGTACTAAAGTAATTCTATTAGTCATTTCATTTTCTTATTTGTCAAGAGAGCAATTTAATGCGAATGTAAAATGCATATTTCATGTCTACTGACCTACAACGCTCAAATTGAAAGCCTGGCTGATCTTCGGTTCGGTCGAGACCTGGCATTCGTATATCCCGCTATCCCGAACCTGCGGCGAGCTAATCTTCAAGGCCCATTCGTCACTTCCGTCGCTGTGCAACGACTGGAAACGCTGGTCGTTCGTGTACGTTAAGATTCCTACGGTAAGAATGTGCAAATCTCGTTGTCTGATCCACGAGACCTGCGAACAAAACAGGACAATTTTCATGCGGATGGTTTTACAAACGAGCAAAAAATTGCCATACACCCGTTATGTACGAAAATGTACACGTCCATGGGTCAGTGGGTACTTAGCAAATATAGAAAAGGATCAATTGTTAATATGAAATTACAGTCACTCACAGGTTTGTTCACATTAGGGCTGGGACTATTCGAATAATTTAATATTCGAATATTTTACAAGTATTCGAATGCTACGAATAAACTTCGAATATTTGAGTATTCGAATGTTATTATTCGAATGTTATTATTCGAATACTATTCGAATACTGCTGTATTCGAATACTGATATATTCGAATAGTATGGTGTGAAGTGGGTCAAAATTAGCTTACAAGATTTCACCCTGACAAACTAACGAACTCACAACTGCAACTAAATAAAAGCTTGTAAAAAAATGAACCTAAAGAACTTGATTTATAATTCACACCATACTATTCGAATACCTAAGTATTCGAATACTTAAATATTCGTATAGTATTTGGATACTTGGATATTCGAATTATATTCGCCAAATAATTGAGCAACTGAAGTATTCGAATATTCGAATACCGAAGAATTCGACAAATAGTTCCAGCCCTACTTTAAAGTATGCCAATATTGATCTCTATAATTCATGCTCAGTGCAAGTACTTTTACAGGTAGCAAAATTTTAATTTTGTACAGATTTTTCGTAGATACTCTACACAGCTGGTTTTAAATTAATTTGAAATGCTTATACGGTGTATCAGATTTTATCTAATGTATATGTAAAATATATACGTTAATAAATCATTTAGTTCCAAAGGGCAACGTCGTTATCATTCCACAGTTTGTAAGTATATATTCGACAAAAATTTCGAATTTTCTACAATTAATAACGATTGAATAAATAATTGTGCGGGATGTGCCAGAGTGCTCGGCGTAATACGAGGGAAATATTTCCTCATAATCTTTCACTGTTACGCTGGAATAATTCTACAAAAATGAGCTCAATATTTATTGGATAAAACGGTACGGAACAGAGATGGAATTTATGTTTCTACGCTTTAGTAAACCCTGTGCAGAATTATCGAGGAAATCTTCTCTCTATTCGACGCGCTTTGTCCCCTGAATTTGGCATTACATTCAATCGTACGGAATCGTAGTTCAGCTGAAAAACTTTTCGCAAAACTCTCGACGAGAGAACCTTTAACTGATCTGGAATTGACTGCGCCAATGGCCGTTCCAACTATCGAGTTCAGTTATCCAGAACCGAGTGTTGAGCCTGTAATTTCTCATCACAAAAGAGTTGCTCGGTTCAATTTAACTTTCAGGCGAATATATGATAATTACAGTAAGAGAACGTGGGAACGTTGAAAAATGGATAGCTCGTGTCGGGAACGGGGAATTGATACTTCAAACGTCTCCACAGAAGATGTATTGCACCAAGACGTGCTTGACCATTAGATACCAGTTACAGATAATATGGAGATGTTGACTATTGTTGTACTGGAATATTTTTAATCGCTTGGCCATCAAAATTAATGAAAAAAATCGGAAATCTGGCGCAATGAAAAATTACACGATAGAATAATAATCTACAGTAATATATTAGACAAAAGTTAGATCTTAATAAGTGCGTGACAGTTTGTTATTCTTGGCAGTATATTTTGTGCTTTTATTTTTTATTAGCGTATTTATTACACTAAAAGAAGAGTAGGTAATGGATATGATAAGGTGTGACAAAAACGTGCACTTAAATTTACTTAAGGGGTTACATCCACCTAGAGGTTCGGAAGAGGCATACAAGTTCTGGATATTTTTTGGGAAAAGTATAACTGAAAATCATACACAATGTTTTTCTACCAAAAGATACATCTTTTAACTATATTATTCTAAATTTTCATGAGGTGTTATTATTAACTAAAGGAGATATCGGCTTGGATGTGAGTCGTGTTTTTCCTTAAGCATTAGCTGGTGGACATTCCCTAGGCTAGACGATGCATCTGGAAGCAAAAATTCAAATAGATTTTAAAAATAAATAACTTTCAGAAGTACCTCACGTTCTCATATTTTTCAATTTTGCTTTCAATTTTGCAATAATGTAAATACTTGCAAAGACTTCTTGAAAAAAGATAATTTTTTCCACGAAATTCGATATTTCAACTTCAAACGGTCGCCCTTTTTTTTACCAAAATACAATATTAAAATTCGGAGAATGTCAGGTACTTCTGTAAGTTATTTATTTTTAAAATCTATTTGAATTTTTGCTTTCAGATGCAGCGTTTGACTCAGGGAATGTCCACTAGCTAATGCTTAAAAAAAAACACGACTCACATCCAAGCCCATATCTCCTTTAGTTAATAATAATATCTTGTGAAAATTTAGAATAATATAGTTTAAAGATGTATCTTTTAGTAGAAAAACATTTGTGTATGATTTTCACTTATACTTTTGTCCCCAAAAAATCTTGAATTTGTATGCTTTTTCCGGACCTTTAGGTGGATGTAACCCCTTAATCGTTAGAGTTAAGAGTTCTGCATATGTATATATCTAATAGCTGCTGGCATTTGTTTATTGAAAAAAAGACAGACAAGACAATTTCACTTAAATGGATCACTTTCTATATTTGATGTCAGAGATTTTTGAAAGTACAAAAGTTAAAATTGTAAAAAATGAAAAATAACGAAGAATAAATTTATATTTTTTGCGCAATTTCCGAGAGAACTTTGGCCATGAAACATTTAAATTTAAGTATGTAAGCACACTCTTTACAAAATAAAAATATTGTACTTTAACAACACACAGTTTGTAATATAATTACAACGTTTAAAAATTACATCAAACAAAAACTACAGAAAGTGTCGTTCATATTGTAAGGAAAGTTGCACTTTCCATATTAAATTCTTATGAAATAACACTAACATGTCTCTAACAAAATTCTAGGGTCTGTTTAATTGTTGAAAACTTGATTTCTTTTTAGTATAATCGATTATGTTAATACGGCCCCAAAACTGTAATAAAAATTGACACGTAGAATCGTAGACGAATAAGAATATAAGCAAACGCATTTTATATTCACAAACTTTTTTCGAAAACCAGAAAATAAAAAAATTTGTTCCATACCATTTACTTTCTTTTTACAAAAAATTGTTTCCTGACAGGTTTTACCACCATTTACAAAATACTGTGTATAGTGTGGAACAATAGCACCTAACCTAAACTCACGATCGTGGGCAGCACTCTCCCATAACATTTTGTAAAATTATTTGCCAGAGTCGCTGGATAAGGAGCTTCAAGATATGAAATGCAGTATGTGACTCCTGTATAATGGTGCTCCTCCACGCTTCACTCGAAAAACTAGAGCCTGTTTGGGTAAACAGCTTCTTGGTAAATGGCTACATCGTGCAGGACTTGCAAGGAAGCGGTCCAAAATGTATTTCTCCAATTTCAACGTACCTTCGCAGGACGATAACGTAAAAGTTTCTTTTGCCACGTATAAAATATTAATTCTGCACACTTAATAATTATAAATATACAATCAGTTAGTTGAATGTATCTTAAAGCGAGTACTATTAATAATTTATTTCAAAATGACAGTTTAATGTTATTTTTCAAATAATTCTTTGAAGTTTAAAATGATTTTAATCAATTTTGAAAATTATTAATGGATATATTTTTTAATACAATAGGTATAAATCTATGATTTGTTCCACAAATTTCTGAACATTGACTGTAAAATAATCCTGGATGAATAGAAAATAAAGTTATTTCGTTAATTCATCCAGGTGTTGCATCTAATTTTACCCCTAGTGCTGTTCAGGAATAAATAACATCAATGTGTGTTGTAATTTTAATCGAATAGGAATTTTAAATGGGGTAAATATTCGGTTGTCTATATTTATTGATTGACATTCATTAATTATATATAAATTCAATTCAATGTTTTTGAAATTCGATGTCCAATTGTTCTAATTGTAAAACGTAACTGTTTTTCAACGTGGTCGTGGTGTGCGTAGATAAAATAAAAGAGATGTTTCTGAATAGTAAATAAAAAATGAATATCGAGTAATGTAGTAAAGAAGTGAGTAGAAGCTTTCATAACGCGGGATTTTATATCTGTGTATTTGAATTCGCTGTCGCTCCATCTTGATTACATCACAATTATTGACGTCAGATTTGTAACTGCGTTTAGAAGAAAAGTGAGAATTATGAGGACTAAATAATTATCTACATAGAATATAATTGTAGCATCAACAGTGCGTATTTTGCATATACCACAGCCTGTATCATCATAAACATAAACTATGCAAAGTCTATTTGTAATATCCCAGGATATGTATGTATACCGAGCAGTAGTCAAGTCTCTAATGCGCATGGTCAAATTGACGCTATCTCCGCACCGCCACTGCGGCGCTAATGTCGACGACTACTTATATACAGCGTGTTTCACCTTATCTTATCACCTAAAATATTTCTTCTATAATTTAAAATTAGCTCATAACAAGTGGCAAACATAAACAAAGGCATGTTGATAAACAAACGAAGAATTCTAACAGGTTGAAGATTAAACAGAACGTTACTTCGCAGTGCTAGCAGAAATTAGACAGAAAATTTTGATTGCACGACTTTTAATAACCTTAAGGCACTTATTGTTGTAAGCCGTTGAATCCATTTTTCAAGTGGGCCAACGGCAGAGTTGGGCAAAATATAATCTAATTACAATTTACAAATTACGATTAAAATGAAATGATGTAATTGATTACACATTATTTTCTGTAATCGTTAATTTACGTAGTTGACCACCATTTTGTCAACTACGTAAATTAACGATTACAGAAAATAATGTGTAATCAATTACACAATTACATTTTAATCGTAAATTGTAATTTGTAATTAGATTACATTTTGCCCAACTCTGGCCAACGGGTACCGACAAATAAAATATAGCATTTCTTTTAAGAACACATAGTGGACCTTCTTATCTCAGTAACCTTACCCAACAAAATGAAACTATTGCCACTATACGCCAGTTCACACAAAACTATGTAGCTATTGCCGGAAATGTTTTTATGACATTTTAAATATAGCATAAATATTTCAGGTAATAAAGTTAAGTGAAACGCCCTGTATATATTTGAGGCACCCTGTATATACTTTTCATACAGAAATAATTGTTTATAATCAAAAACATCACCTAACATACATATTGAAGATGTTTTTTAAATAAACAAAATATTACGGAAGTTTTCGAATAATTGGAAACTCAGGCTGCAATGTTAAAAGTTCATGATTCTTATTTCAAAGCAAAAAATTAAGAATAAAATTTTGTTTTCGTTATCTACATTACAAAATTCAGGATCATTTTCATTTACACACATATCCATTATATAAATGTTAAAAATAAATACATTAAGCGATTCATGTCTGTAAACAAAAATTCTATTTTACGAAAATCCGAGGTTTTGTTTGATTACTGGCGATTCCAAAGAAGAAACGAGCAAATTTTGAATAAAAATTAGATTTTTAACGCCAAAGGCTCGGGTTGCGCTCGATTAGGGAAGGTCCTATAATGCCTGCACATTGTCGGGACACAGCCCGGCCAAGTTCTATTAAAAAAGAATAAAAAAAAGAAGAAAATTCTATAATAAACACGTTTGGAACGTAACTATGGTTGCCAACCGTACTATAATATATAGTATTGTACTGTATTTTTGTCTAGTGTACTATATACCGTTAGAAAAAGATATAGTGCGTAAAAATACTGTATTTCCGATACATCGATAAATTTCTACAATTTTTACACATTTTCATATTCTACGGCAACATCAAAATTTGAATTTGCGAATTTAAACTTTAACAGAGAGGATTTTTTCTACAATGAATATAAAGTGGCGGGAAGAGAGTAACAGAACCAGTGTATCTATCATAAAAAATGAGCTCCTCATATATGTTAAATTGGACTTTCAGTGCAATCAAACCTTTGACATATTTGTTATAGACAATAAATTAATTAATAATGCAAAATGGCACGAAAAGACGCATTTAAAAAATAAGATGTAGTTGTTTTAATGTAGTTTTATTATATTCTTTCACAGTGTACTAGGGGAGAGTCATACAGTACCGGCCGTTTTCAGTTTTTGTACTGTAACTTGGGCTACTGTTGGTAAAAATCAAGTTTCAAAGAAGTAATTTGTACTGCAAATAGTGTTTAATAAGAGGAGACAAATCGTTTTCACCAATTTTATCGTAAAGATTAATAATTCGCAGGAATAAAAAAATTGTAATTCGCAGCCAACGCAAAATTGTCATCCAGTACCGGCCACTCTAAGTTTTTTGTACTATAACTTGGGCTGCTGTTGGTAAAAATCAAATTTAAAAAAAGTAATTTGCAGTACAAATTGTGCTTAATAAAAGAGGATAAATTGTTTTTATTGAATTTTATCATAAAGATTAATAATTCGCTGGATTAAAAAAGTTGTAATTCGCAGCGAACAAAAATAACTTTTGTCGTCCGAAACACTAGCGTAAACGATAAATGCTTAGAACTCTGGTAATACTGAAAGAAAAAGAACGTCGCCGGAATATGTTGCTACGGACTCTAGTATTTATTTATTTCTCCATCAATAGTACAGTTAACTAACATTAAAAGCGAGATCTAGCTTTGGCCGGTACTGTATGCTGCCCGGCACTGTACGACTCTCCCCTATACTTTTTGTCACATTTGGCCGTAAAGTACTATATTTTCTCGGAAAAATGTTGGCAAGCCTAAACGTAACACTGTTTTCAGACGCCGTTATGGAAACAGCGAATGGCATGAAGCTGTCATACGCAACGACAATGCACCGAGTGTTGCCACATTGATTTTACACCTTGAATATAAACGCCTGGGCCGGCGCAGATTGAGAGCCGTGCACGCGGCACCGCGGCTGAAGTGAGGACGAGGTGGAGGGAAATCTGATTTATCGTCGATTACGATCGGTGATTGGATTCTGACGGATTCCTGTGTGTCATACGGTGATGCATGAGTAACGCCAATAACGAGTAACGTCACTATTTGACGGTGAACAGCGCGTTTATGCGCGGAAGTATAACACTTATTAACCCCTTTGCACTCCCACTTAGATATTCTCTCGTCAATCAACCAGAGAGTTTTTGCTCAATTAATTTCACTGCACTGAAAATAGAAAACATAATAGTACCAATAATGATTTCAAACTGAATAACTCATTCAATTCTACTAATCGCGAGTTCTTACGGTTTTACAAGTTTAATTTAATCTGTGATGTGCAGTACAAAGGGTTGAAGCGGATTGAATAGTGGAAGGCTCGCGAAACCTCGAATCTAGTCTTCGTATCCCCACAGGATTCATTATGTGGAACTCTGCTTTGTTCGAGCATGCGCACTAGAGGGCTCGCCGCTGCTCGCTATGCTCATAACACCCGTCTGTAACAAGGACCCCATACTTTGTGGTCGCCAAGATAGATGAAAGCCCATTCAACTGCGACGACTGGCATAGTAATGAACATCATCCTCGTTCGATCGACCCTTGCAGCGATGAACGGCACCAGAATCACGGCAAAGCAGGCGCCCAGTGTTCGGGACACTTTCGGCGAGTCCAATTTCGAGGACACTCCTGTTCAGGTGGCTCCTGAAGATCTCGCCAGCGCTACTCCACGCACATAGTAGTGGCGAACATTGGATTCTCTGTCTTGCTAATTTCCAAGCAATATAAACTAAATGGATTTTCATTTTCTCACAGTTTTGATAACTTCAACTGACAAGGGGAGGCCGCGACATCTGGGACACGGATTTTGATGAATCTCATATATGTTGTAGTGTAGGTGTAGTAGACCAATATTTGTCTCACATGTTGGGTCCACTACCCCATAGTTTCCGAAATATTAATAAAAAAATATGTTTATGCGTTGAAAAATAGAAGCGATAGCGAAGTTTATTGTAATGATGAAAAACGGCGCGTGTAAAGGGCAGGTCTCGCACCAGAACTTTCACCGGTTCGATTCTCACTGGGATCATTTTTTTATAAATTTATTTTGTATTGTTTTATTCCTCAAAAGATAAAGTACTATTTTTTACATTCTAAAATATGACATTTATCGTAAAAACAAATGAAACAATAAAATTCACGACACCATGCACATCTAATAAAAGATGTATGGCCACAGGTACATTTTTTAATTGTACAATTAGTTTCTAGTGGACATTACATTTGATTTAATTTATAAGAAAAGAATGTAAAAAATAGTACTTTATTTATTGAGGAATAAAACAATACAAAATACATTTATAGAAAAAAAATGATCCCAGTGAGAATCGAACCGGTTGAAGTTTCGGTGCGGGACCTGCCCTTTACACGCGCCGCTATTCATCATTACAATAAACTTCGCTATCGCTTCTGTTCTTCAATGCATAAACATTTTTTTTTATTAATATTTCGGAAACTATGGGGTAGTGGACCCAACATGTGAGACAAATATTGGTCTACTACACCTACACTACAACATATATGAGATTCATCAAAATACGTGTCCCAGATGTCGCGGCCTCCCCTTGTGAGTTCGTGAAGGGGAACATTCAACAAGTAATAATCCTACTCGTAAACAATGTCCTCCAATTACTCGCTAATTGTTTTCGCCAGTCGTCTTTCCAAGAATTCGTAAACAAAACAATTTATTAATAGTAATGACAAGTAGCAATCGAGATACGGTTACTGACAAAGCTGAGACTGTAACGATTTCGAAGCGTAAAGCAGTTAATTTCAATTTCAAACAATTTTCGTCGAGAACTAAGTTTTATTTCTCGTAATCTTTATTGTTGTTCAAGCGGAAAATATGAAACAACAATAATTACAGAATTGAAATGATCCTCAATTACAGAAGTAAACTCTAATACTAAGAAACATACATCTTCATGCTGCACGAAGAAACTAATGAAATGTATTATGAATTAAAAGTATGAAATATTTTAATTATTTCATGGCCCCGTTATTCATCGACCAAAATTCTCGATACAAGACTGTAAGCTGCGTTTTAAAAAATTTATACAATGTTAAAATGGCGGACCATTGAGCTTGCATAGAACTTAAAAAAGGTATATAAACCTGTCCTATTTTTTTCAACTATACCAACATCAATATTTGCAACGATAAATTAGAACAGTGACTTATAAAGAACCACCCTGCTCAATCGGTGATTCCGTGAGCGCATACCACACATATTTTCAAATCAATTTCCTCTAAAACAAAGCGTCGATGGAAATGCTTTTCTCCCGCGTTTCTGATTTATTTTATACAAAGAGTTACTTGTTCTACTGTTCCGCCAGAATTGGCACCATATTCTCTGCACGGAGTGCTAACAAGTAAAATGTGAACATCGTGCATGTATAGTATTGATTGAAGTAAACAAAAAAATATTCGTAAACCTAGGTTTGACTAAAAAAGAGGTGTTATACACAGATTGTGGTAAAACATTGCATGTGCACTGTGCATAGATGGCCAAAGTATACATATTTGGCTTATAATCGACTGTTTACGTAACACTCAATGGTTTACCAGCTATTTAACGATAAATATTATGTTTAGCTTACTGGTGTACTTAAGTGCTTATAACTTCAAACTTCTGTTAAGAGGATAGCCCAGTGGCTAGGGACGAAACTTCATAACTGGCAAACTTGAAGTCAATTAAGTGCCATTTTGTAACAAAACTCTTTTGGAATACTCGGTTTAGATTTGCACAAAAACAGTACTTTACAATTATGGATCTTACATGTAAATTAAATTTGTTAATTATTTGAAACAAACATATAAATATATTTAAAAAAAAATCCTAGGAACTAGGACCTTGCCTATAAAAAATCTATCATATATTATTATTATTATTAACCATCTTTATTACTCATCATATAGAAGTTATATATTCCAGTTATATAAAATTAAGGAAGCAGTATTTCACTTCAATTATAAAATCATCATAACGAGATTTAAGTGGTATTTTCTTATCTTTTTGAACGTTATGAAATACAGATTTAAGACCATTGAGCAGTACTGTTTTATTCCACTATTTTATGTTATCACTGCATTTCCAGGGAAAAATATTGTGTTTAAAACTCTTTAAATTCACCAGGAAGAAATGTTTGTTTTCAATTAAATAAATACAAAAGAGAAATTACAGTTCTCTTTCTTGCGTACTTTCGTTGCTCTCGTATAAATAGCCAAGTTTTTATAACAGCCTGCATTACAGTCTGTATTTTACCTTCTGTATTATTTATTAAAGTTTTTTCAAAGTTTATTATCGTATATTAACTTTTCCCAGAAATCGAAAACGCGTACCTTCATTTTAAAATTTTTCAATTACCTCGCAATGTTTCGTTACCCATTCTTTCATCTTATTTTATAACCTGATCCAATTAAACTATAATTACAACTGTTTCAAAACGTAACAGTGAAAGATGTTTCAAATATATAGTCATCATTTCATCCATTTTCAAAAAAATGTATCAATTTCACTAACGTGTGTGAAATACATTCACCAAACTTATCTACTTATGGAGTTAAGTACCGCACATAAAAATGTAAAATGCTACTACTCTGAACATGCAATATTATTTATTACTTAAGAGCCTGGCACGATTACTGGACAAGGTGGCTAGATTTCCACACGGTGGTATAATAACAAATTCAATAAAGGGAACCCCAAAATTGTCTACACGTAAAATTTTCAATTGAATTCCTCCTCATATATTATTAACATTAATTTCTCATAAAGAATTTATTGTAGGGTGGTCGCATCAACACTAGAGTCATTAGATATAGAGTATTCTGGATAATAAATACATCATTAAACAGAGCAAGATTCTTATTTTTGACGATAGATGTTTGAACGAATATGAGTGAACGGAAAACGTGGGACGTCAACACGTTTGAACAATGAATATGTTCTCAAATATATTTAGTTTTCTAACAAAACATTAGGAACGTCTCCGAAATTTTAACAGCAACTTTTGAAATTGTAATAAAATCAAAATTTTACTAACATTTTTGAGAGTTCAAAATGACCCATCCCAGCACATGTAGGTATACTACTACATAGAAATCTTAGGAAAAAAAAAACAGAAAGAAGGAAGCATATTTATAAAATTAATCATCTATATATGTCAATAAAAATCAGGCAGAATTTCAGAAAATAAGATGTTTTAAAAATGAGTAATCATTATAACAAAATGATGAACAAATTATTTTTACCCCCTTGGTAGATCTAGGGTTTAAACAAAAAAAGACTGAAACAAATTCTCCTTCATTACATTCCATTCTCGTTCAATTAGTCAACTTGAAAAATGTACTATACCTTTTCCAATTCAATCTGTCAAGAATCCCCTTATCCGCGTCCCCCAAATAAATTAAAACCGAAAGGAGACCTCGGTGGTTAAGATTCACTTTGCCAGGACGTGTCAAAAATTAAGCGTCTCTTTATCCGCTTTCATTTTCCCAGCAAAGGGAAACGTATCCCCTCGCCCCTACCGCAGAGGTGGGTGGCTTGAAATCAGGTCCAGGAATCGCGGTAGAAATTGCCAGAAAATCCCCGATCGATGGGGCGAAGGGAAAAGTCGTAGTGGAAAGTGTGGTAGGTGGACCGGGCGGGACAACCGGACCGTTTCATCAGCCAGCTACTCATCCGTGAAACACGACTTCCCTGAGCTCTCGCGTTCTTATTACACGGGGGGTCAGGGCAATAAGGAAACTCGAAACTTACAGCACGATCGCCAAGATTGCGCACCCTGCAGTGCAGGTAAGCGGATTGGCCGACGGTCGTCGTGGTCTCCCTCTTCGTCGTGTTGTCGAAGTAAGGCTGGCTAAAGGGTTGCTCCCAGTAAGAAGACGGATGGTGCTCCACTACCGCTCCTCCGCCCTTTACCGCGCACTCTGCCGAAAGCAATAAATACTGTTAAAGAGATTTTATTCCCACGAAAGTAGATTGATGTCGTGGATATTTTCATAGTATATTTTCGCCGAGAGGAGGTCTGGAATAAACACGGAGGGGAAGGTGGGAATGGGGTGGTCGTAGGACGGCTTGGGAAGTGACTATACAGGGGAGGGGGTTTAACTAGAGTTGAGCATTTTTTATAGGACGATTCTACAGGCCAAAATACGGCGGAAATGAAGAATGACGAAATTGCAGTTGAGACTTCGTTTTCGAGTTATTAATTGTTGGATATACGCATAAAAAGATTCTGACGCGAGGGACTTGGACTACTATGCCGGCGCGCGGCAACCAGGTCAGGCACGACGAGGGCAGCGCCGCGCCGTGACAACCTAGAATGACTCACTTGACGAGTGGCGTCGTACAGTGTTGCCAGATTGGGCGATTTATCGTAATTTAGGCAACTTTTGTAACAAAATTGCGACGGCTATTTTGAAGAAATCGCAAGTCGCAAATTGGGCGATTTTGAAAAATTTGGAAGTTGGAATTGGGCGATTTCAAATTCTGGTACTATTTAGAACAAATTCAGTGCAATTTAATATTTCAGTACACGCTTATGTGGGCTTGGTGAAGAATGTTTATTATGTTGGTAAATTGTATGTTTTAACATTTTATGTTGGTAGCTGAATTTGCGAATGGTATATTTATGTTCGTCCCGCCTAATATTTATTCAGTATAATACGTTTAAAAACTACTTTAGTATTTCAGTGAATTAAATATGCAATTTATTAAGTACCTATACCTACATATTTTAAATAGGTATATCATTCTAAATGTAATTCTTACAAAAGCATACAATTTTTTTTTCTTTTAATGATTTACTACCTCTTTCGTTTTAAAGAATATTAAATACTTTATCTTCATTAGATATGTGTCCGTATTAAATGTATTATACTGATAAAAGTACTTAGTTTTAAAGTTCCCGCGTTAAAAACACCTTCAATATTTTTTCCCTGGGATTGTCAGCACTGTTGCAACATTGGGCGACTTTAGACAACTCGGTTTGCGAGACTCTTGTCAGAAACCTGGCAACACTGGCGTCGTATGTCATCACTTCGACTACGAGGTAGTGATAAAAATCCGCCAAAAATAATTTCTCTCGCTGGAGGTTTTCGAAGAAAATGATTGGCAAAACCCGTTGGGAGAAAGAAAGAATATATACGTTGACGATATTCCCAGTACGCATTCCTATGAATGATAATAAACCTTTATTCCTTATTATAGTACTTAAGACGCACACTTGAGATAAACTTAGACAAATAAAATACATAGAGCGCGAATATATCGTACAAAAGATCATCGATTGCATCGATCGATTGATCATCTGGCCTCATAGATGGCGCCATTGTTTCCATCTTTCCAACAAAAATAATGTGTTAAAGTATATTGATTGACTACGTTGAAAGCTCGTACATTTTTGTTCCAATTAATTATTATCGTAATGTTTAAAATTGGACTGTTTTTATCTTTGAACATTACACTCTTGATAGTAGTAATAAAGATCTTCCATTTACTTCGTAAAAATCGTTGTCCACTTGTTAAGTATCGCATTTCAAAACGTGCTGAAGGCAAAAAGAATGCTCTGCAAAATCATGTAAGTACAATAATAATTTAATAGGAAAATATACTCAGAATCACTAGAGCATTCACGAATTTGCATAACATTTTATGTCGAATGTGACAAGAATTTGTTAAAAGTAAAATGATTGAATTATTTTTGTACGAGATTTTATGAAATATTCTGAAATAATTGCAGCTTCATAGAACAGGATGAAATATAAGTTGAATGTTTTGTTAAATGTTTTAATAAGTTTTGGATTAAACTATTTCGTAAAAACGTCATTAGTTTTTATTATGAGAATCGATTTTGAATGGTGTCGGGAGTTCTTAAAATTTCTATTTTCCATATTGGCATGGAAAGGTGCACACCTTACACGAAAAATACTTTCATTTATTTAGAATGGGTAACCGATTATTTCGATACGAAATAGTTAAACATGTATGGAAGCACTTCCGCCGTAATAGCTGCAATGCATTTTCTTTAAATTGTTGCATAACACTTAAAATACTAAATGCAATGCGGCCAGAGCGAGACAATACAACTAAATGTGTTCGTCACCGTGTGCAGACCTAAATCCTCTAGACATGCTTTTATACAATTATAAAATACTTCCTATATTCGTAAGAAATTAATGACATAAGGTGTTACGACACTTTAACGATATCAGAAGAACAGAAAAAATCATAATACGACAGTTGGGATCTTTAAAAATAATGTTCAGAAGGTTGCATTGGAAAATTCGTTGTAATAACAATGGTTCAGCCATTCAAGTCAATCAAGATTCAGAACAATATAAAGCTGATGTAAAACGGAAAGAATGACTGAGGCATGTGCAGAAACGAATGTGCAGTGGACTTTGAAAGCTGAGGAAAAAGTGGTCTAGACGGTAAAGGAAAACTCACTGGCAAATTAATAGACCACCTGACTGTATATTATGGATTGGTAAATAGAAATAAATGCTAGTGTTTTCCAGAGACGAAAAAAACAATTTGGGCAACAGTTTTCCACAAATGTGCCACTGACGAGTAGCCACTGCACGAGAATTGTTCGACTTCCACGAGTTACGCGACCAATTTATGAAGACTGAAATCGGAGGAAGTTCGGAGGATTCACAGAAAATAATAACGAGAGTTACAATGCTCCCACATGGATGATAGGTTCAAAATCATGATAGGTTTAACATATAGTGCAGTTTGTATTTTGAACGAACGTTATAAAACAGTACTGCAAATAATGGATGTCCTAGAACTAGATTATCCGTTCTGAAACTCATTTTGGGACCGTAAAATTAGACGTCTCTCGGGTTACTCCGGCAGAGTTCGGAGCGTATAAAGCAACAAAAGAGGCTAAAATTTCCAAAAGGCAATGGAAAATGTTAGGATAATAAGCCCCGGTTGGCTGATTGATGGTAAAGGAAAAATTACGAAAGTTATCGTAGAAAAATGAATATGTAAAACTTTAAACACTTTTTGACACGGTGACATCGTTCAAATCAACAAATCATCGTTCAACAATATTCTTAACACTTTGATGGCTCCACTTTTTCGCGCAAACTTCCGCTTACTATCGACCTTTTCCAAATTCCCCAAGCATTCATTGGTTTTTGAAAACCATTAAAACAACATATTATAAAAGGAGTAGAAATCTTTGAATGGGGTAGATTCGTCGGTGATAAATACGAAATAAAGTTGAACCCACACTACATAGTAACTTTTTGGCAAATGTTATATTTTATATAAAAATAATATTCTGTTAAAAGTGGCGTAGCTACAATTTTTGGTTTATAACTGTATATTTACATTATTGACAAATTGTAGTAGTACATAGAAAATTCCATTACATGGTAGCATTACATAGCCTGTCCACGACAGGTGTTAATTTCCAACCTACTCAATCAATACCCGACATCGCCAAGAACTGTCAATCAACTATTTTTTCGATTCATATAATGTGCATGCGTGGTGTACCAACGTATTCTAGTGCAATACACGTAAAATATTGATTTATTATTCCATTATTAATTAAAATAATATAGAGTAATACTGAACTACTGTCAGGGTGTCCATTTTGAAAGATCTCGCGGCTTCTTAGGTAACAGTGAATAGTAAACAGTTTGTTGGCTTTAGACCGATTGACCCAATATTCCGATCGTCAGTGTTGAAACTATGACGTTTCCAGAAACTTGGTTATTTGTCGATAAACAAAATATGACTCCTGGAACCGGAAATTCCCATTATTAGTGCATACTGTTTACCCTTTTACAATAAGCGAGTAGAGGCACAGCGAGCAGCAGTGCGGTCTGTACATAGGAATAGTTAAGAGAAGGGGGTTGAACAACAAAGGAGTGCGTGGTAATACGGCTTCATAGATACTATACAGATCTACTGCTAAACCTCGATTCGAGTCGTCGCAATCCCCACATTATAGAGCAGCGCTGTCCAAGTTAGGGCTCGCGAGCACTTTGGGGTTCCTCCAGTCCCGTCCGCATCGTCAGGGATACCGCGCTAAGTCTAAAGAGGCGACTATGACACTACACATAACGTGTGCATTGGTGCCCACGTGGCCACAACGAGTTAATGCTACTACTACTATATTCCTCGCAAATATTGTGTGGGGACGGAGCGGTTGGGTGGGGGAAGCAGGCGCGTGAGGGGCCCACTCCTGAACAGCGGTGATATAGAGCAGTGTTTCTCAACCGGAGGCCATGTGGCGCCAAAGGTCCCCATGGGGCCACAGAACAGTTCAAGGCAGTCAGAAGCCAAAAATCAACTTTTGGGGAGCCGGGGCAAACTCTAGGAGGGCCACAGTCAGAATAAAATATTAAAATTATATGGAAACGATTAAATAAGTAAATTATTTAAGTAGACAGATTAAATAAGTAAATTATTACACAAATATAAATTCATAAAAATATTCTATTTAAATAAAATACAAAAATAAATTTGATATTGTTGAGAATCTACTCCTTTGAGAGAACCTCCTCGGAGAGGAGGCCATCAGCCCCACCCAATTTGTTATCGTCACAATAACTGCCCTGTATAGGTACCTATAATACTTCTTAAAAGATTGAAAACCATCTGCTATTGATATTCAGTAAAATGTACGTACATTTCTAATTAGGTTCATAAGAAAGGTAATAACCAGATCACATTGGTGTTTTGTATCTCCCATAAGCTATCTGATGTCAATATTTCTAAAAAGTAAATCTCATTTGTTTTATCTACGGCAAATGCGAAATCATGGATGTCACATATATCTACATACAGGCAGTCACAAAACTCTACATACACCACATATGTGACTTTGCAATGTTTTAGAAAATACAGCACTGTCTTCTGCGAAATGACTTTATGTTTATCAATATTTTATTATTAACGACTTACCTGTAATATTGTTATTTTTAAAAAATATTTATAACCATAATTATTAAACAATTTAACATCTTCACTACTTTCCAAACTTATCAATTTCTTTTAATTTTTATTTGAACAAATTCTGTAAACTTTAATGCATCTGTATAACCTACATATGTATAAATTTGGTGACATTGTATTTTATTCCAAATACTGATTTTTTATGTGAGTTTATTAAGTAATGCAAATTTCTTCAAATATTCCTAACATTAACTAATAAACAATTTACTACACATACTATTATCGAAAATTTAATATTCTTTTCAATATCACGATTTGTAAAATGTATGTAGACTTTTGTGACTGACTGTATGCGACGTGGGTTTGTTACGAAAAATCAGAGTACTATAAATATGCAACGCGTGGTAACTCACTTCGTCATATCGTCGGCTGAAACTGATCAACTCGACTTTTTTTAAAAAACGAGATTTTGGTCTTTACTAAAAGATAATGCATTTGCCATTTATAGGTTAATTTAAAATCCCTACAACTTGAATTGATTTTTTACCAGCAACTTATATCAGTGGACATACTTTGCTGTCACTTAATTTGCAACCACAAAATATAATCTCACTTATGATAGGATTATATAGTATCTAGTAATATTCTCTTCTGTGTAATATTTTTGTTAAGCATATACAGCTTCATTTGAAAATGAAATGAATTAAGTCACTTTGTATACTCGAACAGCATGAACTTTCCAGGAACTGGATATGGTTGAAGAATGTCAAGAAACTTCCTCTGGATCGTATTTCAGGCATAGCGCGCTCAATGCCAATTGATATATCCTAAACTTTCGTGAAGTGCCAGACACGAGTAGATGAGCCCGGGATTTACGAGCTGATTTTCTAGAATTAGAGATCTCTGGTACGTCTCCGCAGAACATACTGATGTGCCATATGCAGCAGGGTCCCCGGACATGCTATGCAAAATCTACATCGCGCAGAGATCCTGTATTGCTTATCTCGTGCTGCCACCTGCACGCGCAAAGCTTTAAGAATGCCGTAAAAGGAAAATGAAAACTGACATGTAACATTGCGTTAGTTGTTAAAATCAGAACCTTATTGATCTTTGGTCTTGCTCTTTCGTGCTTGTATTTAGATTTAACATTTGCATATTGCACTTCTCGTATACACTGCACTTTATGCTTCAGAACTTGGTAACGAATGTGTATAAATCATGTTGATTATTCTAGTCCATCTCCATAACTTCCTCCTTACTTAACAGGAACTTTCTTTCTATCTATTGCTTAGTGATACCAAAACACCTTTTCTATTTTAGGATTGGTGTCGTTTAACGACTACCCTTTTTCTTACTTTTTCCTAATAATTCTGTATAATTCTGTATAATTGCTAGCGCCTGTTAACTGTTTTAACAATTTTTTAAGAAATTCTTTTTAAAAAATGTCCCTTTACTTTTCTCTTATGTTTGTCATACTACATCTCGTATTCATTGCTGGTTATATATTTACAAAGAAAATATAAATTGGAGTCTAGTTGGACCAAATCGTCCTGTTCAAATTTTCAATTAAAGTTATAAAAACTAAACTAATGATTTCTGTACAGTGTAGCCATAGATATAACAAAGATAACGGTTCAACTTTTCATACTTTTTCGCTTTTGTCTTTCCTGGCAATAATATTCAAGATCGATAATAACCTCGAGGGTAGATGCCCTCGTTTTGGAAATCGTCGTTAAAATCGCGAAATTTGAGAAGTATCCAGCACTTTCGCCCGTTTTCTGCCAGAATTTGAATATTTTGGCAGCTGTAGTAATTCTCTTTCTTTATTTTCAGACCTAAGAGTTTAAAAGAATTTTTCAATGCTTCCTCTTTCCTTCTTTCTGGTGGAGAATCTTACTGACCGTGTTATTAATCTATTCCATCTTTGGACAGAAGAATTTAAAAATTTTCAATCATCTGCTAGGAATGTTCATGTCTTGTTTTTTTATAAAATCCTACTAAAATGGTGGTAGCTGTAGTGTGTAATTTATTATTTCTGTACTGTAAGTAGTAATAAATGAAGATGTAATTCATTCAAAACGGAACAAGCATAAAAAAGGTGCCCGTTTTGCGTCACATTTTTAGAAATTAAATGTCTAATTAGTATGTTATAGGAATCAAATATATTAAAAAATTACAAAAGAAAGTGTAATATAAATATTCTTGTGTAATATCAGTTCTCCATAAATTCTCCAATTCATATTATAAGTTCAACAAGACAGAATGTTTTGTCATTTATTAAATATTCATGTCAATAAAATATTTATATCAAATTAATTCTTAATGAAAACAGTTTACAACTTCGAAACAGGTTCCCCAACCGCTTGGACTTCATGAAACTTATCGAACGAAGTCACAGAAACGTGTTCAAGGGCACGTGCAGCTGCAGAATGATTAGCCAAACACGACTAAAATGTGCATCAATAATTAATCGCACGTACACATATCCACTGTTGCGACAGAATCGCGTGCTCGCGTTCATGAGTCGTCTAATGGCTAGCTTTTTCACCTGTCACTCACTTTATTCGTCGCACTGCTCTCGCCGCTGCTTCGAAAGCACCGCATTACACGAAACGTCGAGTCATAAGACATTCAAGAGGTGGCCGATCGATAGGCCCGTGTAAAAAGAATCGTAATTGACGCTACGTTGTAACCCAGGGGGCGTGTGACACGGAACACGTAACGTACATGAAAGTACAGCAGTTTTCATACATTTTTTCATGAAATTGAAACACGTCGAATAAATAGCGCCTGCTTTGGTCGGCATGAGAATACCGTTCTCGAAGGTATCATACTAAGTCTTATGTGGCGATTTTGAAGAAGCTCTTTAAGTAAATAAAGAACGGCAGAATGTTAGGGGTTTGCAAAAGTCTCCGTCGTTTTTTAAATATTTATTTACGTGGCACACAGAATTGGTAAAATATACTTTCTGGGAAATATATCCTTTCGGGCAAGAGGTGGATATTTTGTTGAAAGAATTCCTTCACTTTTGTAGGTGATTCATCTAAAATCGACGACGGAAAATTTTTGTAAACCTCTATTAGTTTTGAGCTGTATGCCCTTTGTGTATATACTGAGTAATCGCTATCAGATATATTTAACAATAAAGATCCCTGATCTCTCCTCATACACCTGTGACAAATAAAAGTGTAATATCCAGACCGCCGATCCTGGACGAGAAAGGGATCCCCCTTATCTTTTTTTATACCCCCGTCGCCTCCGGCGTAATCATAATCCCTAAAAGGTCCAGTTACGTACAATGGAGAGTGTAGGGATATACGTACTATTTTGCGGGGGAGGTGGATTGGAGTTTTTATAGATAGAGAAGGAAAAGAAGTAAGGTATAAGGTAGGTGTGTTTCATCTTGGGACCTACCCTAGACACATGGGGACCCAGAGGAATAAACTTGGAACTTGTATATATACGAACGAGACTGGGACCTAACACTTGCGAGAAAGAGGTTAGAAGATTAGACCTCTGGTGGCATTGTCGAGCACTAACAGTCGCGATCCCAGAGTGGGGCTGGGACATAACATAAGTCCTTATGTCTTCAAGCATCTTTCGAACAATCCAATGGATAGGATTGAGGTATTATGATCCAGAAATCCGAAAATCAAATATAGAAAACTGTACTTTATAATTATTTGTCTCGCACTTGAATTGTGTTTTTCATCGTTTGGTGGGAAAATATAAATATAAATATAAACTATTATTACACGACCTGTATCGTTAAATATCTGTTAAACTATAGAGTATCGACGCAGAATGATCGAACATGAGTGAAATATTTTTTGGTTCTGTATCTACCTACAAAGTTTCATTAAAATTGGTGCGTAACACTTTATGTGGCTCTGTCGTAAGTCTCTTTATCTACAAAGGCGAAAGTATTCACTATACTTAGGTATAAGATTTCTCACTTCGCTATCTGGAAAATTTTAAAATCATTCTTGTCAGATTTCTTAGGTTTTTGAGAAATCAATTTAACACGTTGAGTGACACAGTATAATATAAGGTGCTCGGTAGGAGTATAACAACTGCTCAAAAACATGGATAACAATATCCAATTGCAGAAACGTTGAAGTTTTATTAAATTATTCGCAGTTTCAGCTTCTTTTCTCTGTTGTTTTTCTTCAACATTAAATCCACGGAAATTTTTCTTCCTTTGAAATAGAACGATTAATACCTTTTCACACTCAAGCATATTCTGCCATTTTCTATATTTTTGAAAACAAAACCGACTTCTCTGCTGCAGAGGTATTTTTAACCGACTTCATAAAGAAAGAGTATGTATGTATGTTAGTATGTAGGTATTATGTTTGCCCGCAAATTCATCCGTAACTTAGCTTCAATCAACTTAGGTCGTGGAGAAAGAGTGATCAAAATCGGGTAAATAGTTTTGAATTTACACCAAAAATAAGAAATCTGTTTCATTAACCGACTTCATTATTTAAATAATTGTAGTTATATAACTTAAATAAATAAATGTAGTTATATAACTTAAATAACTAAAAAGTGCAAAATAAAAAATTAAAAAAATAAGACTAAAAAAAAAATGCGCTAAAAATAAAAAATAATTTTGTTCCTTATTTAATCCACGACTTTCAATTTTTTTATGTCGGCGCCTCATCATTTGCACTGTGCAAATCTGGCGCCGACATAAAAAAATTGAGAGTCGTAGATTAATTAAGAAACAAAATTATTTTTACTTTCTAGCACATTTTTATTTTTTTCAAGTCAGTTTCAATTTTTTTATTTTTTTTGCGGTACCAGTCGTGAAACATAAAAGTATCTGGTATGGAGAGGCTTTAACGATACAATGGAAATGGCGTCTATATAAATAATGCATATGGATTGTCTGTACAAATTGAAAGCAGAAGAATGACGACATAGTTTCGTATAAACAAAATTTTATTATAACAATAGTTTACAGCCATTTTGCGCACCAGATGCCACTATTTTTTTCATATGTAAAATGGCCTGCCCATTCCGAAAATAAGGTCCAAAAAATTTTCTATGGAAACGTTTTCGAGATATCGACAGGTGAACTTTTTACCTGTCTGTCAAAAAGGTGGTCCCACTTAATTGCGAATATCTCGTGTTGTGAATGTCCAATTTGGTAAAAAATTATATCAAATTAAAGATAATTGAATTACCAATAAATGTACCTCACAAAATTTTCAAATCGATTGAATAGTTCGGGTGAAATCGATGGAAATTTGTGAAAAAAGTAATTTTTTCGACCGAAATTGAGATCGACAATTCATTTAATCATCTGGGAAAAATCGAAATCGCTAAAATGGGCCCAGTTTCTCATTTCTTATATTGAGTCTGCACTTTTACGAAGAAAACAAGCTGCTACTGAAATACCAAAGCTAGAGACAATTGTGTGAAAACACTAAAATTTCATTTTTTCTCGGTTTTTGTGTTTTTTTTCCATTTAAATTGTGTTATTTCAATTTTAATTTATTCTGTACATTTTTTCAAGTATTTTGTTAATATACATATGTGTGTTTTAGAAATAGTAATTCTGTCTCTTTTTTATCTTCTGTTCGTTTTGGCATTCGTTTCTCTTATGAGGACATTTAAATTTAAAATTTAAAATAGACGTGCATATAGAATTGCACGTGCGTATAGAATACAGCAAATAGATAAATAATTCGTCTGTCATTAAAAGAGATTTATTGTGAAGCTAAATAGTTGAAAATATTTTGCAAATAGATCATCACAAAGAGTAGACTACAAAGGATGGAACATGATGTAGGATAGTCCATCCAGGCTAACAAGTAATCTAAATCCTTGTATATCCGATAGAAGGTTACGGCTTGGAATCGATCATGGGAGGGATCAGCTCAACTTTTTATGTGTACCAAACTATAGAATTTGCTGGTGACTTTAGTGCGAAGTGGTTACGTGTATGTTGCACGTAAAAAGTTGTCATTTTCATTCGTGGTTATGGACTTACGAGAATGTATCATTTATTCTCACTTTGTAATAAAGTTTGCTGCAGGTAGTGAAAAGTATGGATTGTAAAATGTTAATATCAGTGGAATAGAATTTTGTTTTACATTCCTGTAACAAATTATCACCAGGAAGATGTACGAATTCGTTTATAAAAGCCACAATAATTGTTTCCCCTGCACCCCGAAAGAAGCTTCCAGATTAAAAATTGGCGATCGTGAAGAACAAAATGTACTTCTTACATAATAATCTGCGACATATCAAGTCCTCTTAACAAATTTGAGCAGGGAAAACAGTCGAGAAATCGGAAAGCTTTAAGAAGGAGATGGAATTGTGACGAATAAAATAATTCCGAGTTAGGATCTCAACAAACTGTTAAAAATCAAGATTCAATCAAGCAAAATTTCTATTCCAAGGCTTCCTGCCTCGTATTTTCCAACACTCTTTCACTTGTTAAATGTATTACACGAGATTCGTAATGTAAAGGGGTAGCGTATCGCAGTTCAATGGTGGAGAAGATCATTGTTCATGAAAACAAGGTACAATTAACAAATCTACAAATTATATCACAATTTACCGAGCACCCTGTTTGCACTTAGACGCATAAAAGGGACACTAAGGCTGCACGTGCAAAGCAATTAGCAAAGCTATTAGACATTGCTTTTATGCCTGATATAAAAGGAACTTCCACTCAGCTTAGAACACAGTGGAAAGTATTTAACGTTTTCAGCGTAAACAGCAATATTTTCTGCCTTTGCGCTATGGTCCTCGAGTCACCATGCTTCTAACGACTGTATTTCAGAGTAATGATGTTTTCACCGAATGGCGGCGTGCTTTGTAATACCTCCAAGGGGTTCTATACACACTCCAGTAAAGTCGGAAATTTCACGAAGGTTTTCTACGGCATGGGCTCATAATTTTCAAGCCGATTCCTCGTAAACACACCGGTTCCTAAAGACGCTGAGACTCCTGCACCAAAGCTGCGCACCAGTTGGTGAAGTTTTTCGTCTAAACGATGCAAACTGCTGGCTCACAATCAGCTCAGGAAATGCAGACGTATTTACCAGTTAATTAACGCTCAAGAATGATTATACTGTCATAATTTTATTACCTTTCGATTAAAATATTCTTTATTGCTGCAAGGTTTAACTGGCAATAATTTACACCAATTTATAGGTATATTTTACGAGGTAAGGCCATAATTTTATTGTTCAGTCTCAGAAGTAATTTCGCCGATTTACGCTCGGCGGATACTGTTGTTTGTACAATTGTACATTAATAATCGCTTAGTAGTAGTGTACAGTAACACTTTGATGTATAAACTATATTTTGTAAAAGGAAACATGAATTAAAATTTGTACAATAGTTTCTGCAAAAAATTGATGAAAATAGGCCTCTTATTCGACCGGCAAAGTAAATAGAATGGACCCTTAAGATGGCTACACAGTAGTTTGGTGGTGTAATGACTGCATTCGTTAACCCACGCTCATTCCACGTGAACTTCGGTTCCAGAATTCTCTGTAAAACGACCTTAAGCGTTTGCTAATGACTGCAAATTTATCACAGAGCTTTTTGAAACGTGCTCCTATTTGTCATTAAATATTGCCAAGATTTTACTTTTTCTCACAACGACGAATAATTCTGAAGGGTAGCGCCTGTCTAGAAATCAATTCTGTATTTATCTCGTATCATAAAATAATTCTCCATATATTACCAAATTTGTATCACAAATTCAGGTCCACATTAAAAATTCTTCTTTGTTACTATAAAACCTTTGCAATACAGAGTTCTACAAAATTAGCAATTCGAAAGGAAATTACTAGTCATCTATTTCATAAATGCGCTTATATTTTAATTTAGTGTCCAGGCTGTCATCCAAACAGAGTATCATAGAAAAATATGATGAAAGAGTGTAACTGTTTTCCCACTGAACGGTACTCAATTTCTGGGACGTTTCCCGCCGTTGAAATATTGCAGAATCGTTGATAGAGCAGCTGCAGCGAAGGAGCTCCAAAAACATTGGCGTAGCACATATCTCTTTAGACTCTTGGTAACTGAGAGCGAAATGCGAAACGTCTTGCTGCAGTCCAAGTGGTTCACATTTTCGACATCGGTTTGTTCATTCGAAAAGTTAGTACGTGAAAGTAGTGCACTCCTCGTTTTTCTAGGACTCTCATTGTACACATAAAGTCGCACGATGACTTTCATAATAATATAATTTTTGGATAAATACTTTATAAATCTCATAAGTAGGTATTGTATTTTTTTTTATTTGCACTTAAAGGAACTTTCAATAGAAAATTATATAGCTTTACATTTTTTTAACAAACAATTGTTGCCCTAATTGCGACTTAGTGGTTATCGTATCATATCATATTGTATTTGTTATCAATCATTCATGTTAAACATTTATTTACTTCTGTTAGAACTTTTCAAATGAAATTCTGATAGTATTAATTTTATCGTTTTTGAATTGATTCAGTTCGTTACTAGATCTACGAGTAGCTTTATTCTTAAGCTTTAATTAATAACGTTTTCATTAAGATACAGATATCAGCAACACAACGATGAATTCTCATAAATGGCAAGGTGCAACTTAAATTATACATTTCCATTTATTATACCTACGCTGGATTTGAATCTAATCATAAACAGGAGTTCTAAGTTTATTGTAAATGCCAAGTGAAAGTTAAATAAACGTGAGAATTTGAAATTCTTGTTTTCGGTAGATCCAGTAAACATACATATTTAAAATATATGTAATACTAAATGTCTACATATATTTATTCGTACTAATTTAATGTATTTTAATACTTTCGCTGCGTATTTAATTTTTTGGACAATTCTTGAAAGGTGTCAATTTTAGATGAATAAAAAAGTTTTTAATTTACAAGTTATGGTTACCGATAGAACTGTCTCAGAGAGGCTCAAGAATGGAATCCAAGCAATGCCAACCAACAGCCGACCAGATATATTGGAGAACATTGCTGATTGTGAGTATCACACTACAAGAGAATGCGTTTTTTAATGCGTCAACTAAAGCCGAATTCCCCAGCAAAACAGTTGACATAGTAAATGTACTGTGTTGGTATCTGTATACACGTATATTCAAAGTATAAAACTGCCAAGACATTGAAGTTCCAATGAATTTTATTTGCAAAAATGCAAATTTTATCGAATTAAAATTCCCCAAGTTACATGCAACTCAAAAAGTGTCGTCATTGCTACATACAAAGTTTATATTCCAAACATCACAGATTACACGAACAGCAGGGCAACGTGAAACGATGGAAGATGGCTAGCCAGTCAAAAGGTCTATCATAACCATAACACAGGAACAGAATTCGCTGTGATTGCTAACAATCACCAACGTTTTTAACAATTTCCATTACAGTGAACAATATTATACAAACATGTGTGTATACCTACATACACATACAGATAAGATAATATATAAATGTGTCTTCCGAAATTAAATTTACGATAGTAGCAGTAGGTGGAGAAGAGGCTGAACCGGGAAACCTCTGTTAAACGACTCTGTGATAAATCGAAGTAGGTTACTTTCCCGATACTTAGATATGTCTGGCACATGTTGCCCTCAAAGAAAGAGTAAATTGAACTTTCAGCTTCAAAAAGGGGCCACAGTTGAAACTAGGGGTCCTCGAACCTTTTCTCTTTTCAATTATCTTTTCACGATGCTCGCGTCATAAAACCGAGACGCTTACAGTTGCTCATGAAAGTATTCGAACACTTTAGACTCAGGTTTTCAAAATAATACTGTAATTAAAGTAAGGTGCGAGTCTTTGGAATGAATGGATAAAGTTATAAAAAAAGTCTAATTTAAAAGTCTTAATTTCTTGTTTATTGTTTTACTGTGCTTTTTAATGGGTTATTTAATAGCGAGTAGTATAATTAATATTATTTTAAATTTTCTGTTTGCTTTTGTTTCTAAGCGTAAAATGGAATTATGGTTTGGTAGTTTTAATAATTGTATAATGTAAGAGTTGCTAATTTCTTGCAAAGTAAAGATCACAAAATTATGGAATCCGTACTGTGTTTAACTATCTTTTTGTTATTTTGAGGGTTGGTAGGTTCCCGCATAATTTAGCCCAATTATGCGACCGAGCCATTCGCCCTGTGGATACACATTTCTTCTGTTACACTTCACCCCTCACCACCCCACAAACAAAATCAGCAATGCCTTGCACGTAAATAAAATAGTCGATTTACGAACCAAGGGACATATTGCTCGTCAAATTGAAAATAATATGAAGATGCTTCAAATCGTGGAAAATGTAAACTTTTTTTAGAGTAACTGATGTATGACCTCTTACCAGAGTTGGGCAAAGATAGTATCTAGATAATATTTAGATAAAAGGTCCTTTAAGTTTATCCGTTATTCGAAGATCGAATAAGTTGATTTATTCGAAAGCCTTTCAACTTGGATTTCGAATAACGGTTCAACTTTCATTTCATGTTTATACTAGAAGGTTGAATAACCGGCGTGAGCTTTTGCAGCCCGACCCGCGCGCGGTCGCCTACCGGTCAGATTCTACAGAATCTGAATTTGTTTATTTTTCATCGTATCAATATGAAAATGCCACCAATTGATTCCTGGCGTTCTCCTGATTAATTGGACAGAAAATAATTGAAATCAGACTATTTTTAACGAAACGGGCTTTCAATTCTGCAAATAAATTTCTCACGTAATATCCTTAATTATGGTCCGAATTATATCATTTTTGGGGCCATTTTCATCGGGAAGACATGAAGAATCGATTGGTAATACTTTGATCAACACTTGTCAAAAACATGAACATTTTATGTGGCCCGCCGGTTTTATTGCTCTCGACTGTCAACGGGCGGTCTACTGGGGCCCGAAGATCCTCGCTCGCAGCGAGAAAGCAAAACAGTGGGGTGGGTAGGTCTTTCCCGATAATCCGAGCCCAAAGTTTGTGTTATTTTGTTGTTTTTTACTGTATACTGTGCCTCTCTAAATTTCCCATCACTTTTAACTATATATAATAATATTTTGTAGTTCTAAAACTTGATTATTTTTAGTAAATTTCCTATTAGTGCGTCTGATCGGAAACTTTTTGCCAGAGGTTATAGTTACATATCTAGTAATAATTATTTATAAAAACTGCGCAATGACGCCAAATTTTCTACAAAATATCATCATTCGACCTTTAGACTTATTCCTTAAAATTTCACATTCGTCTTAAGACAGACGTCCTCATTACGTATTTATAAATGAGGAAAGAAAAATCACAACTTGGAATATAATCACAGGTTTCCGGATGTAGTAAATTTTCTGACGTTTGTAAGACGACATTTAATCATCGTTGTTAATTTTTTGTTAACTAACCAACCATAATAATTGTAGGCCCAACAATGAATATTCGTTGGCAAACTGTCGTTTTTTGTTAATTAACCCACCATAATAATTGAAGGCGAAAACATCAGAAAGAATATGTATGTACAATCTTTCGATTGTCACGAAGCCTTTGGGCTCGGATTATCGGGAAAGACCTACCCACCCCACTGTTTTGTTTTCTCGCTGCGAGCGAGGACCTTCGGGCCCCAGTAAACCGCCTGTTGACAGTCGAGAGCAATAAAACCGACGGGCCACGTAAAATGTTCATATTTTTGACAAGTGTTGATGAAAGTATTACCAATCGATTCCTCATGTCTTCCCGATGAAATTGGCCCCAAGAATGATATAATTCGGATCATAATTAAGGATATTACGTGAGAAATTTATTTGCAAAATTCAAAGCCCGTTTCGTTAAAAATAGTCCGATTTCAATTATTTTCTGTCCAATTAATCGGGAGAACGCCAGGAATCCATTGGTGTCACTTTCATATTGATACGATGAAAAATAAACAAATTCAGATTCTGTAGAATCTGACCGGTAGGCGACCGCGTGCGGGTCAGGCCACAAAGGCTCACGCCGGTTATTCGACCTTCTAGTTTAAAGATGAAATGAAAGTTGAACAGTTATTCGAAATCCAAGATGAAAGGCCTTCGAATAAACCAGCTTCACCCTTGGCGCTCCGAATTAAGATAACTTTATTTGAAAAGTTATTTCATTCGATTTTTATCTAGATTATGCCCATCTCTGCCTCTACACTATATGTACAGTGACCCTTCTTCCTGGGACACTTCGTTACACCTAGCATATTAGAAACTACCCCGTATTGTCCATAGAACACTTATGCGCTGAAATTAGGAGAAAATTAAAAAATTACGAAAAAACATCGAAAAATGCGGTAAAAAGTAAAATAATGGAAATATGGAATTCCCTAAACTCTCGTACACAGCAAGCAACGTCAATCCAGAATTGTAATTAATACCGAAAGTGACAGTATTTGGCATAGCCCCTGCTCAATACTCAAAGAATAGAATTAATTAAAAAAATAAATAAATTTAAACTGCTTCTACCACTAGATATAAGATTACTTCTCAGTCAATCGAATATTAAAAAATGTAATCTAAAAATATACGCACACGTAACCAACGTTGCTGAAAACATCATGTAAGGTAGACCGGGGGCGATTGTAACACGTTAAATATCACAAAACGTATGATAGATACTAACCCAAATTTTGGATATATGATGAAGAATGACATTTGGAATACACACATCCATGTCCTAGCAGTATAAATACACAATAGACATGTATAGCGAAGAAAATAACTTTTCGATACCATAAAGTAACTTTTTCTTACCGATTTAAAATTGTAATATAAATACTTCCTTTGCAAGTACGTGTTTTTTTTAATACTTAATCTAGCCATTTTTAAAGTAATACTCACCGTTACTTATCACTTTTGCGCGTCTCGATAATTAAAATTTATAATTTAAGTTCAAAAGTCTGGTCGGAGGCGATTGTAACATCGGCAGTAGGGATCGGTTATACCACGACACAACCGAATGGCGAATAGTCACAAAGAAGATGAATAACATTGTCATATTTGCATGGGGTCCTATAGTACAGCACAAGCAAACCAAATAAAAATGGGTGCAATGTACTGAATGTAAGAATTGATCATATGAAAAATGCACCAGCCAAAACGTTTTCTATTTCTGCCATAATTGCGATACCGCATAATTGCTTATAAATTTTACTTTTTTCATTCATTATTAAAATTAAAATCAATAAATATTTCAATTTTGTAAAGTTAAATTTGTGCTACTGTCGACTCTATGCAGTGTTACAACCAACCCGGGATCAGGGACGGCTGTAACACTTTCTTCGCTTCACATTTTTTATTAATAACCTTGATATTACTTGACATTCTGCGAAACTGTTGAGTCTCAATAATGTTAGATAAGTATCATTTTCCTATAAGAACTTTTATTCTTACTGTGATAGTTCTTGAGTAATCGTATTCCAAAGACAAAGTGTTACTACCGCCCCCGGTCTACCCTACCTTGCATTATTGAACAAAGCTAAGGCAACAATTGTTTATTAAAAGATGTAAAAATCCATGTAATGCTTTATAACTTCCAATGGCATGTTCCTTTGAGCTCAATTAAAAAAATAAATAAAAGAAGGATGACCAACTGAATATTAACATGAATTAATAGAAAATAATTTACGAAAAATAATAATTTTTTTATTTGAAACAAAATTAATGTAATAAATTTATATTTATTTCCTCAAAAATAATTTAAAATAATTTATTAAGTATGCACTGAATATTCTATCAATTTGGTATACGTTGTTGAGTTTTTCTTCTAATTTTACAGGATTATATATATCGTATTTATTTACAATTATAGTATATCGTATTTATTAACAATTTGCAATGCAAACGTTCGAATACTTTCGCGAGCAACTGTAAAGGTGCACTACGAGTCTGGTGCCTACATAAGTTTCCGTTAATCATGAATTAAAACTTAAAGTGTTGACTAGCTAAACATAGCCCGCAGTGGCAAAGAGTTTGTTGGCTTTTGCTCCATGAAAAAGCTGCAACTCCTGAAACAGTAGCTATGTATGTGTGCTGTTGGTTCACTCTTTTTGGAGGCGACGACTGCAACTTGCTGCGATTAACGAGCGTGTTTATTCAAACGAACTTGACTTTTCACGAACGTAAATACGTAGTATGTTACGTAAATTGGGCAAAACAGTGTTAGTGCTATAAGAAGAGACATGCACAACCTTGGAATATGCTGCTCCTCTATTTTGTCCAAAAATAAGATGTTTTCACATCATTTTCCTTCCTTTTGAAAGGGTTTTTCACTGTTTTCAGTACACATGTCGGTATTTTTTATATTGTAAAAAGTAAAATGTACGGGAGAACATTTTCTTATGGTTCACGTTTATCCATCGATAGAAATACAGTGTGGGGGAGGTGGTATCAATAAAATTCAAATTACATGGTTTCTTAATTTTTAATTGAAGGGTCGGATGCAATAAGGGGACCTTGAAAAACACAAGTTCTGTTCAGTATTACTTTTTAATTAAATATTATTACATTTTTGAACATAAGGGTTTTGTGCACACATTCCCATACAGCACACTCCGTTGCAGAAACATTGCAGAAAGGTTGCAGTTACGTTGCGGTGCAATGTTGCACAGGGGCGGACATAGGATGATTCCTGCAACATTTCAGCAATGTTGCGGTGCAATATTACTCCTGAAACGTTTCGGCAATGGTCACGCAACGTTTCGGAGATTTTACAGCAATTTTCTTGCAATGTTTCTGAAATTTTATAGCAATTGTCCCGCAACGTTTCGGAGATTTTACAGAAACTTTCTCGCAACGTTTCTGAAATTTTATAGCAATTGTCCCGCAACGTTTCGGAGATTTTACAGCAACTTTCTTGCAACATTTCGGAGATTTTACAGCAATCGTCTCGTAACGTTTCGGAGATTTTACAGCAATGTTCACGCAACTTTTCGGAGATTTTACAACAAAGGTCCCGCAGTAACCAGGGCTCAAAAACTGTTATAATATTGGTTTAGTATATAGATTTAGTATAATATCGTAGTATACCCAATATACAGTGTATATTAGGTTACGCTTTGTGTAACATAATATAATTTATGATAATTTAGTGCAATAAGTAGCAGACGATGTAAGCTCAATTGATTGTATGCTTTATGTAAACTATGGGACTTGTCCCGTTTATAACTGAAAGTATAAGATCTCAAAAATACGCGTTGACGTATTCCGTGCGATATAAGGTGGGCCTCATGTAAAATCTCCGAAACGTTGCGAGAAACTTGCTGTAAAATCTCCGAAACGTTGCGAGAAAGTTGCTGTAAAATCTCCGAAACGTTGCGGGAGAATTGCCTATAACATCTCGGAAACACTGCAGGAATATTTCATGCAATGTTGCACAGGGGCGGACATAGGAAGATTTCTGCAACAACTCAGAAATATTGCCTGCAATGTTCCAATCTTGCACGTAACGTAACTGCAACCTTTCTGCAGCCTTTCTGCAACGTAGTGTGCTGTATGGATTGTTATGTTTTAAGTCTCATAACGATCAGTTAATATTTACTCAAGTTATCGCAATTTATGTTTAAAGAAATATTGACTTTGGACGATGAAAAATTTTTTGTTTATAATTTTTAGCTCGAATAGTAATGATTAGATAAACAAACTGTAAATAGAAAAAAGGTGTGTCGTGACGCGCTCTACAACACTATATTTTTTAAACTACAGTTTAACAACATTTAATTTTCCAATCTTTTTTATCGTTCGGACAATAATTTTTCCCATTTTCGAGCGCTAATCCCCTTATTGCATTCGACCTTTCAATTGTTGTGATCATGGGCGTAGCAAAGGTAAACCCCCTTGGCGCAGGCAAACAAAAAATTAATTAGTCATTTGTCCAAAACTAAATTAATTTATTACAAAATAAAAATAAATTAAATTGTGAAGTCTTTCCGCATTACACGACCCCGGTTATATTTACTCCTAAGCACGTACAGAAATTCAAAATTCAGTTTCACTATTTATTACCCCTTCCCGAATGAAATATTGCCCCCTCCCTGAATGAAATCACAGCAACGCCCCTGGTTGTGATGTTACACAAGTAAAATGCTGAATGACCTCTATTTCTTGACGTCGAAAAAATGGGCTTTGCAAAATGGCACAGTTCCTCTACTTTTTATATTCCTTAATTAGCGAGGATAAAATACGAAACGAGAAATTTCTTGTCATTCCCCTTTTTCTCTCGTTCGAAAAGCGGAATGTGAAGTAGAACATTTATCTGTCTTATTCTTCTCATTTGACAAATATGAAGTATGTATGAAGAAATTTTCCGCTACTCCATCCTCTTTATTTTAAAAAATGAAATGTGAAGGAATTTTTAGTATTCCATGCGAATAAAACAGGAAAGATAAGACTTTTTATTATTCTCCTTTTACTATTACATAGGAATAAAATGTGGAGCAGGAGATTTTGTTCCATTTCACCTTCTTAACGTTGCTGAAGTGAAATGGTGGTAGAGAATTTTTTAAACGCGAAAAACATATTGCTCTCCTCTTGGGAGAAGATAAAAATTTTCTTTGAATCTACGAGTTTACCCCTTAAATATTTGTTTATACATTTCTTCACATTTGCTAAAATATTTGTATAGGTATACCGAATTGGAACTTAAATGTATTACTCTTAGAAGAGGACGTTAATATTGATCTAATCTGTTTATACTGGAGTTATATTTACTATTCAAAATCGTTGTAGGTTGTCAATGTTATTTGTATCAATACCAGGAACTATTAGCACATTATGCAACTTTGCACGACAATGCCGCGAAAATTTTCGAATGAAGAGTAATTCAAAGAATCAATTCCGTAATTATTGACACTTAAAATGTTAAGTTTAAAACGATAAATACTTAGCATTTCAAAATCGAACATAAAGAGTAACTAGTTTCTCTTTTTTTATTGTTACAACTTTTTACAAAAGCATTTTTAGACATACATATGTGTATAAAGCATTTATTTCTTATTTCTAGTCACAGAACATATTGTTATAGCTTAATATTGGTGTAGTTTGATCATTTAATTTGAATATTGTAAGACTATACCTACACATAGTATTCAGCATTCTTTCTATTTTAAAGAAAAAAAAATCGATTTTGAAAAACAAATTCCATGTACGTTGTACACCTTAGGAAGCTATAGCCCTGATTACTAGCTGTTTAAAAATATAAAACTCTAATAAAAATTTAAAATTCAATGTGCAAATTTTTACAACAGTGAATATAGTTGACTTGTATTTTATGTACTTTTAAACTGCGAGAATTTAATATTGAAAAATAATTGCAGCGCAACAGGAATATCGTACCCCCAATGGATATAGAATTTCATGTTTTGAAAAATAAAATTCCCGTTTATAATTATTGCGCTATATTGTAAAGGTATTTCATTGGGTAGCAACTTTTTCATTTTGCTTGTGTGTTTTTGAGATTCACGGACTTTATAATACCTATATATCGCAGCATGGAAAATGTAAACCGATTTAATCAAACTTCAATTTTATTCTTCAGTGATGCAAAAATATTATTCAAGAAAAAATCATTTTTACAGATAATAATTGTGTTCTCGACAAAAGGATCTTCAGAGGTATCAGAATCGTTTCGATCTAGGTACATAAGTATCTTCTTTAGGAAAAACATTTTGCAGCATATAATTCAAAATACCAGAAGAAACATAATAATAAAAATATTTACGAAATAAAATACAAAATATATTTTTAACTTAAACAATCGAGAAGTAACCTATCAATTAATATTGAATCGTAATCGATCATGTCACAAACTTTCATGCTCTTTTGTGAAAGTAAGTAGTAAAAGTATATTCGAATGAAATTCGATTGTTCCAGTAGATTTAAAAATCGAGCTTCATTTCTCACGACGGAAAAGTATAATCTGCTTCTATGTCTTCTATGTCTTCTATTGCTTCTATTCGGGAATGTTGTTGAACAAACGTTACGTTTGAGACGACCCCATTTAGCCAGAAAGTAGAGGTACGCAGTATTCAGGCAGAGCGCATTAACTCTCTGTGGCGCAATCTCTAACAAAAATACAGAGGGTTCAGGTTTCTGGAACGTTGTTAAATCGAAATCGGCCTCGGCACTCGAAGCAAGTGCTTCACGTAATACGAAAACTTTTTCTGAAATCCAAGTAGCTTATGTGCTCGACCTCTCAACTTGTCTCCCGTTTCCTTGCGAAACACCCGTACAAAAGCTAAAGAAATACTGCCAAAGTATGAGAAGGCACCAGTACTTACGTTCTACGAGCACCCTCTCCTATGCTTTTTTTCTGCCCTCCTCTTTTCTTCCCCTCGTTCTCCGTGACTTCTTTGTGTCACAGCTGAATCAAGTTCAAAAGCATTTTTGAGAAATCGTTGAGCGTATCGAATGCTTTCAAAACTGCACCCCCTCTTCGAAGGGATTTCAGCTAGCAGAAAAGATCTGCAGAAAGGATTGCGCTCGAGAAGAAATAATTGACAAAATGGGGACGAAAAACGGGCAGCATACACCTTTGGCAGTTTCTGACCCTTGCATTTCACGATTAGCGGAAGAGTTTGGGAATCGAGAGCGGATAATAAACTCCTACAGCAGGTTTGAGCATTATTTGAATAAAATATTTTAGTACTAATTATTTAGATAATATATTATCTTATTTGGCTAAAAGTCATTTTAAAATACTCGTAGGATAGTTTATTTAAACAAGCAAATGATTTTTCTCTGAATTTTTTCGTTATTTTGTTACTAATCAAATGACTTTTTACTTCGTTTTCTGTTTGATTAAGTACCTCCTCAAATAATCTTGCAAATAATTTCTGATGTGGCTGTCTTCCAGGCGAAATGTTTTGCGAAACTAGTATTTTATTTGACACAGTTATCTAAATTAAAAAATGACGGAAATTATGCAGAACAGGTGTTTCCTCACCGATTTCAGTGATGTCCGCGGCAACATATCCAAAAATCATTGAAATCGGTGAGGAAACACCTGTTCTACATAATTACCAAAATCACTTTGAAATGTTTCATTTGGTTTTGGCACAAAATAAGGTTACTTTTCCTAAATTATTTTTTAAATGGAAGTAATAAAGTAATTCAAATAATTCACTATTTCAAATATTATTTTCTTTTCGTATTACAAATCATTTTTGCGCAAGTCTGTTATAAAGGTTTGAAACCTTGAGAACATTCCTGTGACTGCCAGGAATTTTCGTGAATGGTAAGCGAAAGTCTGAGTTCATAATGGACAGGCATAGAAAGTGCTGCGACGTCTGTTGACTTTTTAAGTTTGTCGTCCGGCTTTGAGGAAATATCTTAGGTCCCGAATAAGGGAAAGAAACGAACACTTCGTTATTCATGTGCTTGCACACAATAGTGAAAAATGATCAAAACTCAGTTACGCTTTCATTATTCAAATAGTGTTAAATATTTCGCCTAAGAACTGTTAAATAAAAATAAAAGCGTGGTTGATTCTATTATTGGCCACACGCGTGAGTGCAAGATTGACGAAAAGTTTATAGGATGCTGCTTCCATGTGGTAACAATTCTGTGGTTCTTCCAATTTACTCGATATCAGTATTCCATTGATTTAGCTGCAAATTTCGTAAATAATTATTTCATAGATGGATCATTATCGGAAGGAGAGCGCGAAACATAGCAACTAGATAAATTACCATCGCAAACGACGTATTGATATCCAATTTGCTAATCCAATATTGCTATCCTCGTATCAGATAACACTATCTCGTTTATGCTACCATGACCAATATATAATACATTTTCGTGCTTATCTATATCTAACTTTCTCATTACATCTGTCGAAGAATTTTTATTTCCTGATGATTTCAAATATTTGCCATTTTTTACCATTATTGCCCTCAGCGAATAATTCACTAGACAGCAGTTTCATCATTCCAATCGTGTATTACAGATCCGTACACTTTGAGTTTACAACTTGTATGGCTCTTTGTAAAGAACACATGGGGGTATTTTATTTGAGAGTGATCTTTCAATTGGCCGTTCAATTAAACCTTTACACATTCCAGTATAGAGCCATATTCTCGGTCAACAAACGCCCGTGACTACCCCTCTGCAAGTCCAATTTTTGTAAGTCAATCAATATGTTCCACGAGAAAAGGTCCACCTTCAAACGTATTTTATTATCGAACTATATTTCGTGGATCGTAATAAAAGAAAGTAATAAAAGAAGTGTAAATAACCGAGGTACATATTTTCAGACAAAAATTTAATTTATGATAACTGTGCTTCGTAGTTAATATGATTAAAAGACTAGTATTCAAGGAAGGTATAAGAGCCTTGTTGGGGGAGGTCATGAATTTTAAAGTGGAACAAATTATGAATATTCATATTCTGCATCCTTCTCATTAGCTTAATTAAATGATCTCCAAGGAATTAAAAAAACCAACGACGTTTAATACTTTACAGCCCAGTTGTGCTTTCAATAGTAATGGACAAAGTCTCGATTGATAGAGAAATAAGCGCTACATACACTGCCGTTCACAAGTATTATATTAGAACACATACTCTGTGTGGAATAATAATGAAAAAATTGCAAATTTATTGAAGAACTGTAACAAATTTTACTCCATTTGGTGTTCCAAATTAGAACCAGAAAATGAAAGCAGTGAAAAGTATTCAATCTGTACCAAATATCACATTTTGTCGGAATACAGCAGGTGTCCTGGTACTTGTAAACTGCAGTGTAAGTCGAAATGAATACAATTTAAATAACTGACGATGGAATTTAATCTCGTTAATTAAATACTCGTTTTATAACGATATTTCAACGATCATTTACGCGGTACACGAAGTAAAACTTTTTAACACATGTGGTAATTAAATCTTTAACTCGTATATTTGATGGAAAATTAAAAGAATTCGTTTCATTTGTTTAATCTCGTTACTTTCCTACATGTAGTTTGCCTGCATCGTTCATGCATAGTTCCAAAATTTCAAAGTATCCTTGCTATGTTTCCAGCAGAACTATGCGCCCATTTTCCACGGGAATAACTTTATCTCGAAGCTATTAATAATTTGTATAATTTATGATTATTATGCTCTTTCCCATAAATTGTTTTGGTAGCTACTTTTGGTAATTCCAAGCTCTATGTATTTAATTTTTAAAACGTTTAAATATTAATACTAACTGAATAAAGTTGCTCTGAAACACATTATTCTCTGATACTACCTTTCTCCAGTGCTTTATCATTTCGGATCATTTTTCTAACAAGACTAATTGCAAGACTCTAACGAGACTAATTTACAAGGAGCTTAATAAGCAGTATGTGAGATAAATGAAGTGTAACAGATTATGAATAGCAACAAATGCAAAATATGGTGGCATGAATAGTTAAAGAATATTGAGACACATACAGGGTGACCAATTTTAATCGACCAACTCGAATATTTTCGCAACTGTTGAACATAATAAATTCAGTCTGCCTTCAGGCTGAAGGTCGTAGATACTTTTGAACACCAACTTCAGAATGGTAAGTGCTAATACGTATACATAGTACTAATGCCACTATTCAATATTAAAATTAAAATATCTTCTAAACCAATGATTTTTCGCCATAAATGGCTTATTATTCATATTATTGTGTAGAGAATTCTATTTAAATTCACCAATGTCCTCTGCGCTTCCACATAGGAAACACTCGCATCAGATAATGTAGCCTGAAACCATTTCACTTTTGCCTGACACTTTTTTATTATGTTCAACAATTTCGAAGATATTCGAATGGGTGAGTTTAAATGGGTCACGCTGTACATGTACTTAGGACATATTATTCAATTTCAATTAAGTTTCATTTGTACATAAACACTACACATGGTCATTATAATTATGTTATTCAAAAACCAAATAAATAGTACGCGAATAATAAATAAATATTCTACATACCACATAAATGAATGAATTAGAATTTAATATTGAAGACATTGAAGAATATAAATCTGTACTAAATAAAATAATTGAAACCTTGTAGCAAGAGGGGTGCGACTCTATTTTTAATAGTTTTTGAGTTATTACGTATAATATTTGTAAAAAAATCTAAATCGTTTGGCGCAAGTTTGATGCAAATCCGATAACAAATGAGCGATTTATTGCACATTTTGAACCTGCACCCATTACTCTGCTGCAAATCAGGGGCAGCTCCAGATTTGAAAAATTCGCCAATAATAGAAATAAAAATTCATCAACTGAGTAACTACTACTTATTATGTGAAAATATATATTTTTCAATTAATGTTTTCTTTTCAATGTTAAGACAAAGCAATAATTTTATAAACAGATTTTTTTAATTTACTCGAAGTTGGTAAAGATGGAGCTGCACCCTTCTGCTGCAAGTGGTGCAGTATATACAAAACAATGTTATTTTTTTATGTCTGCAGCAAATGTTGACGTATTTCTTCCATATTTGATGAATAAAGCACCAATAAATCAATCAAATGTGTTCCTTATTGTGCATAGTTATCAAAAAGTGACCGATTTTGTACTCTTTGGTGCAGCTCGAGAATTGAAAAATTCGCCAAAAATAGAAATAAAAACTTATCAACTTAATACCTATTACTTATTGTGTGAAAATGTATATTTTTCAATTAGTGTTCTCCTTTTAATGTTATGTCATAGCAACAAGACGAAGCAAATTCAATAATATTATTGAGGACCTTGCAGCAAGAGGGATGCAGCTTCATCTTTACAAACTTCGTGTAAATTAAAAAAACTGTTTATGAAATTATTGCTTTGACTGACGATTAAAAAGAGAACACAAATTATTGAAAAATATATATTTTTGCAGAGAAAGTAGTAGTTATCGAGTTTATAAGTTTCCATTTTTATTTTTTCAGGAAATCTTCAAGTAGCGTTGTGCGACGAACAAACATAAAAAATTTACAAACTCAAGTAAGTAGAATCCAATTTATACAATTTACCTCATGTAACCGAAATGTGGTCGCTAATAACCTATAATGTCGATCCGACATTAAACAAATAAATACTAATAAAAAAATAATAAGAATGCCATCTAATAGAAAAAATACATTTGTATGTCAATATAAAACACATCATTTCCAATCATTTTAAATAATATTTTTCAAGAATGAACTGACTGTTTGTAATGATCGATTCTGTTCGCCTTCGCTTCGGTAAAATTAAGATAAACGGAAGATAATATTTGACCATTTTAAATTGTGTCCACCAGGAACACAGTTTATAGGCTATGCTTTTAAAGTTGATATTCGGAAATCACGTGGGAACGCTCGGAGATCCGGCGGAAAACAAAGGGTCCGCCCAGCCGGAAGTGTTCAGAAGAGTGCTCGATCGCCTTTTACTGTTATCTGTCACGAAATGCCCGTAAGGAACCTTTTACTTCTCGCGTTCCACGACCCTTCCCTGCTGTTCTTTTGCCTCGTTAATAGTAGCAACCCAGCAGTATTGTATATACAAGGTGGGCCACACGAAAAGTTGCAACCTATTTTCTTGAAAACTGCTGGCAATAACGGTAAAAGTCTCTTCGCGTAATTCAGAGGACAATGGATTCTTTCATATACATACCTATGTATAATACCGTATTCATACTGAACGACATACATATGAATTTTTATATCATTGAATACTTTTAGTGAAGTTAACATTTATTTCAAATTTTTATCTTTCACTTGCATACTTATGAAGACATGGTGAAACATGTTCCTTAGTGAACGATGTTTTAAAATGGGGCAAAATATTGTATATCAAGAGGACATACTGTGAGCTAAAATATACATGTAGATGTGAGTAATTGTTAATTCCCTTAACTGCACAATTTAGAGCATGAAGACCAAAAAATTGTTTCGTTCGGTCATAAAGAGTGATGAGATGAAGTAAATCATTTATATATAGATAAGCTTCTTATTGAATATTAGTCTCTTGATATATAAATTATTTATATATCAATATAGATATTAAATTATATAATTAATGGAATATATATTATTTCATACACATATTCAAAAATATGAACATATTTATATAAATTATTTATAATATAATAAGTTTATTATAGAATCCCTATCTATTTTATAATAAATTATTTGATATATAATAGATGATCAGATAATCTATTATATTATAAATAATTGATATATATATATAAATTATTTATATATACATACTTATTTAATTTATCCAAGAATATATATATATATATATGTATATATATATAAAAATAATTTATATACCTATATATACATTTATTGATCTAATTTAAACTATTATTGATATATTTATGGGATATATTGAACTAAATTATTCGTTATAATCCCATAAACTGCAAGACATTTAAATTTAAGATATTTTTATTTTTAAAAATTGTAATGAAAAATATAGTACTTTACTGGGTCCCCAAGCCACATCAGTCAGTTGTGAGATCAGTAATTTTTCACTACTAATTTTAAAAACCGTTAAAGCGAGTTGTGAAAAAACTGTGCGTGATAGAGCAACTCTGAAGTTACTTTTGCATTTAGAAGTCCAAATTAGTATAAAATCAGCACACATTTTAAACAAGTTTTTATGACCCATCAATTTTGCAACTCTGTGTAATCTATAGATTGCTACTCGTAATACTTCTACCACTATTACATTTATTCTTTTCACCCGATTCCTTTATTTCCACGAACATTACATGCTGGTAAATTTTTCGAAACCTTTTTAGATTGTACTGCGTGAAACGGTACATTAAGGTGAAAAGTTCATTTTTAAGAGGGAGAAATATAAACATTCCACGTTGGTAATTTGAGTTTCAGATGACTTATAAGCAACCACGAAATGCACTTATGCATAAAGTGCAGAATGTACGAGGTGTAAAGGTATATCTGTATACTCGCGGTGGATGTCATCATAAATCCCGCGACGTTACTTGCTTCCACCTGCTCCTCCAAATCCGTCGCCAGTCAGCGCCTTTATTACTGATTTAAGGCGCATTTCTAGCTCCTCGGCGGGTCATATCTTATTTCGTCCAAGGGACTAGGAATTATCAATAAAAAACTTTGACTGTGTGACTACAAATTCAACGACATTTTCATGTCACAAAGTGTTATCTAAGAGGCACGTCTACTGAGTACTGAGTGAACTTATTCTACAATATTTTTCTTCATAGTTTTCTCGTATGTTCGACTACATTTTAATCGAAGATTTTCCCTGCTCAAGCATTGCGTGAGTTTTAATTTTTAATACTGATTTTAGTCAACTTTGTACTTTATGCGTCTTTATTTTTTTTAAATCGAACGATCAAATTATAGCCGATTTATTCTTTAAAGGATTAAAAAAGATTATCAAAATCACTGCAGTAGGTTTCAAGATCAGTTTTGTTCATTGAAATTGAATTACATTAGTTAGAGAAGCTTCGTCGAAATCCACTTTGAAAACTTCGTGCTGGAATTCTTTAGTGACTGCAACAGACCGCAAATAAAGCATAGCGTAGCAGCCATACTTACAAACCGGAAAATTCGAATAATATGTACGTGTATCAACGTTGCTTGGTCAGTTTTCAGTTAACAAAATTATGTCTCATCAGATTATTTATCAAAAAGTAATCTGACAAGATTCTGTGACGCCATCTGTGAATAAGTAAAAATTTTATTTGGGTCATGTGAAATGCCAAGCATTTTTCGTATTCAACATTTTTTCTATTTTTATTAGTTTGCGCGAAACTGAATTAAATATATTTTCCAACTCCAAGCTTGAGAGCTGTTTTCACCCCTTGAACATGAATTTTAACCGACAAAACAGCATTTTGTCGAATATATTTTAACGCGTTTTTATTGGGAATTCTGTTCAGAACAAATTTTAAAAAAATCATGTTGTCATTAATTTCATAGAAGATGCCTAAACTATTTTGAAACTCACTTTATTAGATTTCTTCATTTGGCGATGTTCCTAGCCATTAGTTGAAACCTTCCAGAAAACCAAGATTACAGCGCTGTTTAAATTTTCCAGCTGCGTCCTAATGTGCAATTCGCGTCCAGCGCATGAACTTAAGATTATCTCGATGTGACATACTTATTCCAAGATTAAATATGACTGCATAAATAAAATATTCTGGCCCCCCTTGATAAAACACATTCTTTTAGTGTGGTCTCTCGTTGCATGATATGTAGGACACTTAATTTAAAATGTCTTATTACGCGAAAAGCGACTCGTCCGAGAGCGGATATCAGTAATTTAGGTTTTATGCATCATTCAACGTATCTGGAATTATTCCGAACGAGCGAAAAGCCGGGGAGAAATAATAAAATCACCTACGCTACTTCATCCCTGCTAGAATAATGCCACAAAATTCCTAACAAATTTTTTAAAGAATTGGGTTATGGAATATTGAAAAGGGAAAGACGGTTTTCCCTTTGCTGTCTTGCATTCCACTCCAACAAATTATTAAACTTAGACTGCGGGAGCTTTTAATACATACTGTATAAGTATTAGGTGTGTCCAATTTGATCCTGTGTCTGACAAGCAATGGGTAAGAATCGTAGAATCCGTCACAATATGTTTAGACATATGAGTAATATGTTTAGACATATGAGTAATATGTTTAGACATATGAGTAATATATGTCATTTAGGTCATGTCAAAATAAATCTATATAAACAAAGGTATGCTTAATATCTTAGATGATATATACTTATAGACACGGCTCCGGATAACTGCCTTGATAACCTTTCAGTTTGAAATGCTCCACAAACTCGTTTAGATACATAAGATTTAAAATTAGCCTAAAAGACTTATCCGGTTTGGGGACTAGAAAAATATTTGAGAGGAATTAATCCTTTCCCGGTTAGCATGCAACAACCGCACCTTTAGTAATGAGTTGCGTAATTAAATTAGCTACATCTGCCCTATCCGTCCCGGATAATTCTCTGTTTAAGACAGGCTTAGGTTGACGCGGGGCTGACTTGAACGGTATCTTATAACTTTTGATTCACGACAAAATCTTTAGGTCTGAGGTTAGAACCCTCCAATTATTATAAAATGATTTTAAACGACCAGCAGTACAGCTTACAGGACCGTTTATCGCCTCTTTGAGTAGTGTTTCCTTTGCGAACTCCTGTACGCGCTTTGATGCGTTCGCTGTGGCTACTCCGCATGACGAGATTCCTGGGTTTGGTACAAGGATGTCGCTATTCGCTTCTGCCTGCCTAACCCCGTCGAATAAGTCCTGTTCTGTGGCCTTTCGAGTATTTTGAACTCTTCAAGCTGGAGGCTTTGAAAGTTATGCTGTTTTTAGATTTTCTGGCAAATGTTTGACAAAAAGTGAATCATCAACCGCCGTCGTACTTAGCATCCCTCTTATTGTATTAATATAGGCCAATAAACGACTTTTGCGAATAACCGTCTCGTCGTGTGCTGAATCGGCGAATAACCGACAGGCATCGCTTAAACACTCGATCACCGCTATATCGCCCGCGGATTCTCGTAATAAAAGCGTAGATGTTGCCTTTCCAACTTCCGAGATGCAAACCCGTCAACTTGCTTGCTTGCTTATAATTCGTTTGTCCCGTGTACGGGCGTTCCATTTATTGACTGTTCGACCTCCGCCTCAAGATTCGGGAAGTCGAGAAACAGGCAATTGTTGGGAGGTGGATATTTTTTTATCAGATTCGATCTCTCCTCCGCGAAGAGACCCATTTTTTAAATTTCTGCCCAGCGAATGGCGAAGCTTGAGTAGACAGAGGATGCCAAGATCCGCTCCTCTGCCAGACGCTGTCCAGTATGTAGTAAATTCGACATTCTAATTATATCGTTTTAGTCAGAAATCGAAAAATAATAAATTTTCACAAAAATTAACATGAAAACAACGTTTATACCACTGATATTAGATCCGCCATTTTGTTTTTTGCAATCTTGACTTCAGATTCGTAATCAGCGACCTCGAAAACTGTAGGATACTAAGTTTAGACCAAATTTGATACGTTTCTGATATACGCGTCCGCCATATTGGATTCGCTATTTTTTTTTAAAAATCTTGAATTTCGGATTCGGAATCAGCGACCCCAAAATCCTACAAGCACCGATTTCTGACTAAATTGAAGTACGTTTTGAGGGGTGTGCCGCTTCTTAGCGATTTAGAACCACTGTGCGACGCGACTTCCTCTTTTTCTTCATATTCTTCAGCTCCTTCTCCAATTCCTTAAGGCGATTCACCAGCTTTTTTTCTTCGCCCGAGGACAACTCACGGCGTGCTGTCCTCCTATCCATTGCGTGTAATCACGTGTGACTCTTTCGGCACAAAGAAAAAAAATGAGGATCGCGACCGACGCCGCATGCGTGTTTTATTTTATGTTAAAAATGTGACGATACTGGCACAGAGTAGGGGTACAACGATGTGATCTTGAGGAGGAGGCGCTAAATACAATTTACAATATTAAAATGAATACATGCTTTTCGGCGTCTGAAATATTACTTTTTAAGCAGCATATGCCGGAATATGAAAATACCTTTTAAAAGACAATTTTTCTATTAGAATAAATGAATTAGAATGAATTCATAATGAAATAAAAAGTTGCTAAAGTTTTCTGCAAGACGAAATAACTGAAATAATTTAAATAAATTAAGATGCGGATCAATTAAAAAAAAATCACAAATTGATTATTCATGATTCAAACAATTATACGAAATACGTTTAAATATAATATTATATGTAATATATTGTATTTAAATAGTAATAGTAATATATATTTAAATACAATATATTACATATAATATTATAGTAATAATATTAATAGTAATAGTAATATATATTTAAATACAATATATTACATATAATATTATATGTAATATATTGTATTTAAATAGTAATAGTAATATATATTTAAATACAATATATTACATATAATATTTAAATATATTTAAATATATCCTATACGAGAAAAATTGCATTGGAAATGGACGATCAAGTCAAAAGACAAAAGAACACATAACTGAAAATTTTACACGATTTATATTAACTAAAAATGCACTTCACAGAGAAATAGCTTACCTAATGAAAATTAATGAAGGGTCGCGGGATAAAAGGATGCGGAAGGCGAATGTGACGCACAAAGAGTGCGTTTGTTTTGCGTTTTTTAAAAACACTCGTGAGAGTGGACACGCGCATTAGTCCTGGTCAAGCCACGCTGCGAGAAGCATTACTTCTTTCCTCTGTTCTTTTGAATTCAAATATACATTTTATAAGGTTTACATCTGCAGCTGCTTAAATTCCGTCTACCACCGCCGATCCCAATCCTACATTAATACTTTTAAACTTAACAGACCCTATATAACCAGATTAATAATTATCCTACACGTGGCATTGTTTTCATTACTCCGACACCGCGAAATCCACCCAACGAATTATTTTATATCGTGCAAGCGTTTACATTTACGTGTGGTGAATTTGTTTCGAAATAACGGCCAAACTGAGATTAAACCTCAGGGGCTGTGTTGCACTTCACTATTGCGATACCGTTGTGCATTATTTTGTGATTCGGAAACTCTGCAATGGTGGCCGCTTTTGAACTTGCGATTACGACGCGAGCGGCAATTCCATTTAAAAATTAAAAATCACGGCGCAATCACGCCCCTGCGGGTTAACAAGATACTGTTTTACCACTTTCAATGAAACTCTAAATACTGTTGCCGCGCACTTTGCATTTCATACAAATATTATTTTTATGAGGAAGGGAAATGTAGTATTCAACTACACGTTTCAGTATCCGAATCCTGTTTTTGTGAACGAAAGGGAGCGCGATATGATACTTTGACTAAAGAATCGGGAAAAAATTACCCTTCGAATGAATGAATGCAGCTGAATGATGTAAAAATTTTGGAAAATGATTAAATTTTTCAAAGCGAGCATTCATAGCTGTAAAACCAATCTGAAGGCTGTACACCACAATAGGACCTCGGTTATCCGAACATTTGATTATTTATATAATGTCACGCGGTGACTGTAAACAAATATTCTAGATGTGTGTTACATTCTTTGTTTGCCAGCAAGTTATCAGTGTCACTTTGCTGTTGTGCTGGATACTACTATAACATTAAAACGAACACAACAAAAAACCAAAATAAACAAAAAAGACATAAGTAATTTTCCCACACATTCGAAAGCATTCGTGGTACCAGAAATAGAAATCAGGTGGTATGAAGTACAAACAGACTGTAATCTCGAAAAAAAATGCAATTTAGCAGTTCAGAGAGATAGGGAAAGTATATTGCACATCATTTTTCATTTGAAGCTTGATGTTAGAATTAATGTGAGTCGTTTCATTATCCGCGCATCTTGTAACTACATTAATTCGGATAATCGAGGTTTTACTGTATTTGGTCGTGTAACTATACATATATAAATGATAAAACAAATTGATTTGTTAAGATTTCAGTAATTTATGTACGTACAGTATAGAACGATGATAGTTACAGAATTTTTTTGTAACATTTGGTTTATGAATGTGATGTTAGATGATTGATCTTAACGTTAAAATGTGTTTATTTGGTTATTCATACCATGTTGGCGTAGGAAGTCAAACAATCAAGCTTTTACTACATAGAAAAAACGACAATTTTGAAATACCCTGTCCAAAATTTTGCGTCTGATTATGCATATACATATATGTATAGCTTCTAAGGAAGGTTCAAAAGTTATTTTAGTTTCTTCAATTTAGCCAGCGTAAATTGCTAATAACAAGTCAAAACATTAAATTTAACGTCTTGCGATAATTTGTATTTTTAATATTACAAAAACAAATTTAGAAAAATTAAACTGACTTCAAAATGGCTAAGAAAAGCACAAAATAATTATTCTTATTACTTTCTTAATAATATAACTAAATATCAATTTATACTTTTTGAATATTTGTTTGTTTTTTTTTTTAAATAACTAATTGGTGTCGACTTCGAAAAGTATAAATTGATGTTTAGATATACTATTAAGTAGGTAATAAGAAAAATTATTTTATGCTTTTCTTAGCCATTTTGAAGTGGGTTTAATTTTTTCTAGATTTTACTTTATTTGCACATTTTTATTAGTTGATAAACAAGCGTGCGTTGCCTTAAGTAGGGTAATATTCCTAGATGGCCTTGTTGTCGGTTAACTTGATCCAACCAAACATGTAAGTCATACAAAGTCATACAATGAAACAGATTTCTTATTTTTGGTGTATCTTCATAACTACTTAACCGATTTTGAGCATTCTTTCTTCATGACCTAAATTGTTTGAAACTAAACTAAATGCAATTCGTTTCATAAAATCGGTCCAGTAGTTACGAAGAAATTCACGAACAAACATAATACATACAACTATACATTACTTACATACATGGTCAAAATTAGGTCAGTAGGTTCAGATAAGTAAATAAAGATTAACTAACAAAATGCTAACCCATTTTAACAATGTTACATACATAGGTACACATCGAACTGAGAACATCTTTCTTTTTAAATTCGTTTAACAGAAAAATATTTTTTAAAAAATTTTATGTTGAACGATTTTGTTTAATATACACTAGAAACTAAATAATAATTATTTCCTTGTACTACAATTTCGATCGTGTTTTTTTTTCACTTTCAATAAAATCGTGGAGCAGAATATCTCACAACAAATTCATTTCGACGCTTGATTCTGTATTAAATTGATTCATATTCTATTATGAAATATCCAGCTTTACGATTTTATTTAAAGTGAAAAAACACCATTGAAGCTGTAGTAGAAGAAAATAATTATTTTTTACTTTTTAGCACATTTTTATTTTTTTGAAATCGGATTTAATTTTTTAAATTTTTTTTCGTGTGTAAGTTTTGATTTTTTGTTATAGGCTGATTTCAAGTCGTTTGGATTTGTGGTTATGGGTTATAATTGATGACTGCATAACGTTTTAAACCCCTCGGCTTTTTTTCATAATTTTGTGTTGCCATCCAAACTCCGTACGGCTGCAAAGTTTCAAGTCTATTGTATAGTTGGAAGTGGGTTAAAATTGTGTTTCTATATTTGAACCAATCAAACAGGGAATTGAAGCTGAATATGAATAAAAATCGTTTAAAAAAGCGATAATCCAATTTTTACGTACGAATTCAAAATACGTATGCCTATTTATCAAAATTGTTTGTTAAACTCCAAAATTTGCGCTGTCCTTTCATCTTTAAACAGTTAACATAGAATCGTAAATAAAGCAATTTTTAATTGAAATTTCAGTTCCCCGTTTCGATTATATTCTAATTCCCTCTTTTCTTCTTTATTATTGTTTATATTAAATAAAGCAGCGTCTGTCCAGGAGACTTTTCCGTTCTGACTTTACTCGCTCCTCCCATGCTTCTTTGACGGGTAATGCAGTTTCCGCTGCTTTTTCATTTTTCCATTTGCCTATGTACGTGTGTATATCCAAACACTGCGCGTGAACGTAGATTTCGCGAGCGGCGTTCACTCCTCTGTGGACTTCTCAAAGATGGATCCAGCAGCGCCGGTATAAAGCGATAAACTAGGGAAAAAGAAAAAAAGGCCGCGGAACGCTTTTCCTTCGTGCAAAATAAACCAGGTGTCCCAGATTCAATCTCTGAAGGATTAAACCGAATTCCCACATACTTGTGAATGCAGGACAGTAAAATGTCACGCCAGCGGAACAATTGTTTTTTAAGCACTTCGGATCTTCTTTTAGAGGCGACAAATTTAGAATTGTGCAGCTTCAGATTCACGTAATGGGGCCGTGTAAAGGAGTGAATCCCTTCAGCGGCTAATCTTTATGATGCTGTTTATATTTAAAGTAAAATGGTACGTGAATTGTTTCTTCTATGGAATCATTCATTTTTAATTTTATTCACAAGTTGACTACACAATAAGGTCATAGATTTGACTGACATTTTGCATGTGGTTAGTCCATGGCATGTATAGTAAAGTAAGTACAGCATTCAAAATTTTGTGAGAAATTAAGGTCAATATTTTGTGTTTTCTTCCACCAATTTAACCAATTTAAATACTTAATCGTAGGAAAAATGAAAAAGAATATAGAAAGTTATACGTACGTTTAGAATTATTATATAATAGTGCATTATATGCAAAATCTCAACCAAATTGATGGCTCTAACTTCATATAATCATCATGACCGTGAATATTATTTTACTTGCTTCTAAAACTACAAAGAAGGAATTCCATTATCATAATGGCGTTAAAAGAAAAGGGAGCAGCTTTAATTACAGAAATAAGAGAAATAAGAAATAAGAAATTACACGACATTGGCGAAATCAGCCTTTAAAGTTAGGTATCGGGTTTTGTCAACTTTAAGTATGGGACACCAGGGCAGATTGTAACAAAAAAGTTTTAACAGTTTTTTCTCGAAATTTTTTTCCTCAATCAGGAAATAATTTGCGTGATTTACTACTTACATATGTGGTGAACTGTGTTACGTATGTGGAATTTTCCCATACCTCGCACTCAACCGTTCTTCGAGTTCGCGTCTGCGAAAGGAAAACGCCCTAAAATCCTTTCGCTTATCACACACCACTAATGGGGGTCACGATATCGACCAGCTGGATCACGACCATGGGAACGGGAGTGACACGACGACGACCCCTAAGGATTTCCTTATATGGAGATTCCGAACGAATCCCCACTCATTTTTGGGACTATATAAACCCTTTGGTTTCAACCCTCTTTGGTTCAAAGCTATAGAGTCACGCGTAGAGTCACGTCGTGTCACGCTCGTACAGAGTTGGTTAAATCTAGTAAAATCGGGCTACAGTCCCCGTCAGAATCATAATTAACCTCATAGAATCCGCGAGTTCAGTTTGTATTTTATAAAAAAAAAGGTACAAAAAGTGCGCCAAGTATATAATCCCGTTAAAAAGAATCCCACTTAAAAACATTGTCGTAAATTAATATCCTATCAAAAAGAATCCCACTTAAAAAACATGTCGTAAATTAATATAATCCCGTCAAAAAGAATCCCACTTAAAAACATTGTCATAAATTAATATATCCTATTAACAAGAATCCCATTTAAAAACATTGCCGTAAATTAATAGCTTCACAAAACTAATGATATACAAAATTTGCGCCAATTACAACAATGGCTATTTATACAAACACAAAAATGTATTTAATAATATTAAGCAGATATATTTTCATAGAAATAAATATTTTAATGCGACTCAAATTTTTAATTATTTTACGAAAAAATGTTAATTAATTGTCTTGGTTAATTAATAAAACAATATAAAACAAGACAAGACACTATTGAGACAAGTATGTATATAATAATATTAAGCAGATATGTTTTCATTGAAATCAATATTTTAATACGAATAAAAATTTTATTTTCAAAATACGTGGCGTAATAGAGACACTGTGCGTCTCGCGCTGCGCATATAGCTATATACTTGGCGTGAGACACTACCGTGTCTCTTGATTTGGCACATTGAAATGGCCACTCTTACGCCCCGCATCGCCAGTGCGTCAACACCGTGCAAATTAGGGGTGACTTACACATTTTATTTAATTAATTAACCGCGACACTTACATTTGTACAATCATTGATTATTGAATATACGAGTGGTGTTCCCGCGTAAATGGAGTAGATTCGTTAAACCCATCCTTTCCTCAGGGATCTTTATATATTAGTAGCACATTCCTACTGATACAACTTTACCGCTCGAGTTGTATCGAACATTAATTAAGAGTTACGAGGCATTACTAATATTTCCCACGACTCCCTGATTTCGCATCAGGTTCGTTCGCAACCTTTCATCCAAAACAAGGAATCTTCTCCAAACCAGTGGCTCCCCGATTTCGCATCGGGTTCGTCCGTATCCAACAGCTCCCTGGTTTCGCATCAGGTTCGTCTGTAAATCTACCAACCTCCAACAGCTCCCTGGTTTCGCACCAGGTTCGTCTGTGAATAATCCAACCTCCTACCAGCTCCTCGACTACGCGTCGAGTTCGTCTGTAAACTTCATCCTAGTGACTTCCCGATTTTGCATCGGGTTCGTTCACGACGTTTCATCCTCCTGCGGCTCCCTGATTATTAAAGTCAGGTTTGTCCGCGTTTGACTCCATTCCTCGAGGCTCCCTGATTTCGCATCATGTTCATCCTCACCGTCAATAATCCTAGCGGCTCCCTGATTACGCATCAGGTTCGTCCGCGCCCCTAAATAACAAACTCATAAACTGTATTCCTTGGGAAATATCCTTCTCACCGGCTCGTAACAACTGATTGCGTGAAAGTATGTGACAAAATCTTGGACACTTAGACATCTAGCTTCATTTTAAACAAATCCTGAACCTTTGTTACAATGTGCCCCAGTCCGGGGTAAATTGTAACACATCTGTTTTACTTATTTAAATACAAATATGAACAGAAATCAACATTTCTAAAAAATATAAATGAAAACACAGATCATTATTAAACATTTGATATACATGAGTTAAACAATCATTGCTTATTCATCTGATTCTATCAAAATGTTCATCTTCGCTTTGTATACTTTTGCCTTTATACTTTTTTTCTACTTTTTGGATTCTCGATTGTTCTGTTGTTCGTCTAAAGCATATTTTTCCGATGTGTCAGCAAATAGCTTGCTTTATCACCCATTTAGAGCGGAGTAAGTAGTAACATGTTACAATTTACTCCGAGCTTGAATTTTTGCGTTTTATCTCAGAAAACGAGAAACTAGACATCAAATTACTAAAATGCGTACACATTCCCCCAATGTGTACTGATTGGTTTGCAACAAAGAAGCAAAAATTCAAACGGTTTCTAATGACGGTTAATTGAAATAAAAGTGCTAAGACAACATTTACTTACGTGGTCTAAATACTATAAGTCTGGGCTATAACCACGAAATGGTTACATAATGCTCGTTTGTGTCATTATAACCGGCGGTGTTAATATCGTGAAGCAGCTCTCGCATGCTGTGGCTTACTAGATTGGCGTTCGAAAGATTTTATTTACGTTACAATTTACCCCGTGTTACAACCTACCCCGGTCTCCCCTATATGAATTTTCAGTTTTTGCTGCTCCATCGCCCTGCCAAACGAAAAATAAAGTTAGATTAAAAAATGAAAAAGTGCGATAAATTTAAGGGTTGATTTCACTACTTCAGAGTGAATTTCCGGAGGAAAAAAATTGCTCCTTGCATACACTAATATGCTCTACACGAAGTTTCATTAAAACCAGAATTTTCGGGTTGGGATTGTTCCCGTGTTAACTAAAAAGTCAGAAAATAGTAATACTGTTTAATCAATTCAAATATATTATATTGAAAGAGTTATTATCAGTATTATAAAATATTTGTAGCCTCAAAGAAATGACTTGCGTGAAATGATCCGATATATTTTTCTTATCTCTTGCAGCTGCCTTCTATAATCAACCTATTCAGCAAAATTCCTGGCGTTCTATAAAATTTCTGCAGCGTTTAAATTTCTCCGTCGTTCCGCCGTATTCAACATTCGCTTACAATTTTCTCTATTTTTCTAATTTGAACGGACGAGTCAAGCTTGACTAGCACCGTTCAAAAGTATCGGAATCTTGAAAGGATCAATAAAACGGTTACACAGCCTATCAAGGAAAGAACCAGCGCAAGTCGATTACAAGCTTTAAATACGGCTATCGACGGTTCGAGGGTGAAACGGAGCAATTGAAAGTGAAGGAACTCGATTACATCCGACGAACTATTTTAACGAACAGAGAATCAGCCATGAAAGCGAAGGAAAAAGCGGTTTCAACGTAGCTTACAATTCCAGGGGCCCTCCGTTCCCGACCCTAATTGCATTTCTGTTTCTATGAAAATAGCGTGATCAGCCCTACGAGACTCAACTTACGCGAAACTTTGCGTAGGGCGCGGGATATAACCGAGTATTGGCTCCAAATAAGAAAGGCAGCTTTTTAAGTAATCGACATCGTCCCGCGGAACACGTAAACTCTCGGTCGTAGGCAAACGGCGAGCTCCGTCAAACTTTTTCAATTTCTCACGGCAAAGGGAATACTCGATAAACACGAGCATTTTACTCTAATTAAAAGTCGAGGGGGTAAGGTGAGGAGTTTAAAAGAAACGCGCTAAGCTATGAAGTATCTCAGAGGATTTAATTACACCGGTAAAAGGAACGTAGGCGCTTATGTGTTGGCAAAGGTGCGTGTAAAATGCTTGCTGCAAAATACGCAAGATCTTGAGTATACTTTTAAACTAACTGTCGATTATTTAAGTAAATGATTACACTGGGTGTTTCTGGGAACACGGTTTTCTTAAGGGAGGTGATAGTGGAGATAAAATGGGGTGATAAATGTTCTATCAGCATTGTGTTGAAATTGTTGAAAAAGCATGTAATCGTCTCCATCATTTTCGTGTAGAAAATTCTGAAACATCATTCTTTTACTTCCTCGTTTTTGAAACTTTCGTGTAATCCTACTAATATAATAAATGCGAAAGTGTGTTTGGATGTTTGGACGTTTGTTACTCAATCACGTCGCAACTACGCAACGGATCTTTCTGAAATTTGGTATATACAGAGTCTAGGACCAGGAATAATATATAGGATACTTTTTATCCCGATTTTTTTAACCGATCTGGACCAAATTTTGCATAATTTACTCTCTAGAACCCTGCGGAAAATATAGGCTACCATCAAATCTGGACATCCCACCCTAATCGAAATTTTATCCGGGCAACGCCGGATACTTTAAGCTAGTGCGAACATATACACTGAAAATTATTATCACAGTTTAGATAACACGTTACTAATATAATATGCTACATGATTGCTTTCGACAATTTCTCTAACAACAATACCCGACACAATTGGTTACTCATGTAACATTCGGAACCGACGTTCCCGGACAGCGATGCCATACGTACTGATTAAATGACGGCGTACTGAGTCATATGACGTCGTACGGAGTAGGAGAAGGGGAACATCTATAGCAACAGAGTTGCAAGGCTGGTCCAGTACGCCGTACTGCTATATATGACGTCACTTGGCTTGGATTGGCTTAGCGCGTTGATATGACGTCACGGCGACACCAACCAAATATAAGCGTTCCCCTTCTCCTACGCCGTACGATCAAAGAGAAGATAAGTCCATATATGTACGACGTCATATCGGCCAGCAGTGTTGGTGACGTGGCATGGCGTGATTGGCGTGCACAAGTCGTATTAAGTGTATATATGGCTTAATGTGACGTCACGGTAGAAGGGTTTTCTCCGGGGCACGCTCATCAATACCGCCTGGCATCCATGTTCCTGAACAAGAAGGGACTTGCCCCGTCGCCTCTGGCCTAACCGTAGTCCGTAATCCCTAAGGTCGGTTAACGCGCAATGGAGTAACTGTGCGAGGCAGATGGATTGGCGTTTTAAGGATCGAGGAGGAAAGGAAGAGGGGTGCGGATGTTTCGTCTTGGGACCGTCAGCCACAGACTTATGCAGTAGGGCTGCAACCAACGGACCCTGCCCTAAACGCATGGAGTCCCAGAAGCATAAACTTGGAACTTGTATATATACGAACAAGACTGGAACTTAGGACTTGCGGGAAAGAGTTAGCAAGGGTAGACCTCTGGTGGCGGCTGGCGAGTACTAATAGTCGCGATCCCATAGCGAGGCTGTGACTAATCACTTACAAGATAATCCGCCCACCTTACCCACGTGCTAATTTCAGATTTCCCCATTATAATTTACACTAATACAAACCTTGATTAATATATTTTTAGTTAGTACCATCTACGAACGAAATGCTCAAAGAAATCTTGGTAGAAAAATGGGACAAAATAAGTCCGAATTTCACAGAAAATTAGTTCAATGTCTGCATTATTGATTAAAGTTTGTAATAAAATGGCAGGGATATTAAAAGAGTATTAAATCATTGTAATTACGTTGGAGTAAATTATATATTGAATGGGGGCGAATACTTTTTTCACAGATAATAGTACTTTTCTAAATAAGCTGTGTACACTGCGCACTCGTTATAAGCTCGACGAACGGGGCTGGCGGCGGGCGTACGGCGCGATGTGGACGCTATTCCGCGTGGCCAATGGCGCGACTGAGAAAACCCAAGAGCGAGCGAGAGGAAACGGAAGAGCCTCTCGCTCGTTCTCGGGTTCTCTCACTCTCGTCCGAAGGATTCCAAGATATGGTGGGGATAATCGCCGGGCGTGCAACGCATGGTAGAAACGGGCTTATAACGAGTGTGTACTGTATAATTTTTTGATTGCATGCATCCAAAACAAAAGTATGTTAATCAAGATTTATATTAGTGTGAATTAGAATTGCGAATTCTTACTTTAAAGTTGGTTTAATATGTAAGCATCAAAAGGTACTTGAGTGGGCATGTACTTAGGAAATATCTAAATTCAATTTTTTCAAAACTGAAGCCTCTTATGGAAAATTTTTATTGTACATTTCCGAATTCTTTTTCCATGTAGAATCACTACCTCTTGTATCACCAATTATACAGACCCTCTGCATGCCATTTTCGAGGAAGCTTTCCACGAAAAAATGTTAGGGTTTTTTAAAAACAGTACCTGTTTTAAGACAAAGCAGCTTATCTTTTTTGTAGACATCGTCGACAAGCTACACTCTTGAGTGCATTTTAGAGTTTTGTCCGAAGGTCTCCTTTTTCTTCGAAGTTATTGGTTTCACGTGAAGTTACTATTCCATTTCAAAGGCTAGAGTATGAGGACGCTCGTATAATTTTGTTGAAGCTGCCCCTGAGATGCAATACTATCCACCACTTTATGTTATATAGTTCTTCTCTGTATATGAACCTGATAACGATGGTCTTAAAATTATCTATAATTTTCTTAAGAAATGTAATGTGTGAATCTAACTACTGTCAAGTAAGATATAAATATAAAATATTGTAAATTGGCAGCTTGTAATTGGTCAATTGTGGGCTATATAAATTAAATGTATATTTGCTATATAAGCCACGTCTGGTTTAAAGCAATAAATAAATAAATATTGCTTTCCAAATAATTTGTCCTCTTTTTGGTAGAGAACGTGAAACAAACGTAACCTAGATATACATTTGCCACAAGTCTGTACGTCATATGTGCTTGAATGTAAATAAACTACATCACAGATTCGATACACATGTTCAATTTCACGTGAAATGCAATACTTTGCGTAATATTTGTGCATCAACCAAACATTCTTTAACGGCATGAGTTTCATTTTTGCCATTAATTTACATAGCACAGTTTAAACAAAAGTTGGTGGATGTTTTGCTAATTTTAGTTCAAGCTATCCGGTTTATTAAATATTGTTTAAACCTCATCATATTGGACAATTTCTTGACAATTTATGACAATTTATGACAAAAAATATTACACCTCGTTTAAGTAAACTTTAACAGAATTATTAGAATGTTGGTATACCACGTTGAAGTTTTTATTGATCTAACCACTTTTTGTTCGAGTATTATTCCAAATCATCTACATATTAAAAAACATAGATATAAAGATGTAGACGTAGGCAAACAAAATGGATTGTGTAATTGTAGTGTAAAGATATAGTGACGTGACACTGAATAAATAATCAATAATTAAGCAGAATTTGGATTTCCAGAAAAATTATTCAAGATAATAGAAGTTCTATTTAAAACTGTTTAAGACAAGCTCCAATTACCTACTTGGATGAGATCGTCAATTCTCTTTTCAACATGGTCCAAATCCAGGCCAACATTATCGACCTTAGAAGGAAATGTTTCAAACAAAAGCACTGCTCCATTTTACTTGTCTCACCATACGCTGACCTATTCTACTTGTTACGCCAAGCGTTGTCCTATTCTTCTTGCATAATTAGTCACTATCAGCGACTTCAAATCTTTGAACGAAATTGTACACCTTGTTCAACGAAACCCATCGTTTTGAAATCAAATACACTTAGTATATTGTTATCTATGTTTGATGAGAGCAAAACTTTGGGTAGAGGATATAAACAAATACAATGTACGATCAGAGATGCTTTAATGATGAACTACCAAATAATAATGAAAGGAAAGGAATATACGATTAAAATAAAGTTGAATTCCTCAAGAATGAAACATTTAAACCAAAACATATTTTGAACATTAGGAATAACGATGCATTGGTACATTTCACAAAGTAATAAATGTGTAACAAGATATTAGATACAAAAGAAATTTGAAGTAATTTTTATATACATACGTGGAGGTATACTTGACACTATATGTTTATATGATAATTACTTACACTGTGAAATCAGCATTGCAAGTGCAACTCAACTTTTCCAGTGTTTCACGAGAATTATTAGAATTTAAAATAGTACAGATGAAATAAAATAAAAATAAAATTCGGTTTCAAGTAATATGTATATCCAACTGGGATCTAGAAAGTCACATTATGATTGCGGAACACGTTAAAAAGTTAGTTTTTTTTTAACACGTTCTGTACCACGTTGGAAATTCATATTTTGGATGGATTATAAAAAGTGATACAAAAACTAGATTGCAATATTCAATTATAGAAAAATGTTAGTTGTGTTATATTTTTCGTAAATTCCACTTCTTTTTATTCTAGTTTGGTTTCGTTACTGAATTAAGAATTATGTTGTTCATTTGAACGCAAGTTTCACTCCCGATAAATTCCGTGGGTTACCGGTGACCCGCGTGGCATGGCGCGTGTTAATAATCAGTCACAGTTGATTACAAATAGGACATTAAAGCTAAAGGTTGGGAAATGAAGAACAAAGGGCGAGGAGTGAAGAGGGGTAGAATAGGAGCTGCAGTATTCATGCTACAAAATAGTGTTTGCGAGGATTATACCTACATATATATGTATATTATGCATTTACCATAATGGTATATGCATACAGTACCTTCACTGAAGGAAGATACATAGTATATGCATTAACTTTAAATGCATCCATTCTGACATTAAAATGGTACCAATAAAACACCTTCAGATAATACATGTATAGTGACTCCTAAAGTAATTTACGGAGAACATTATGCATATAGACATGTCCAGATTATGCCGATAGTTTTATTTGTTGTAGGATTGGAATTGGAGAAACTGGACACCAGTTGGTTATCGAAATTTGAAACGACAAGCAATGCAGTCGTTTCCATAACTCATTTGATAAAATTATATATTTGAATGTAATATTCTTTTGCATTTATCTGAACGAACCTGTGTGTGTACATATGTAAATATAGCAGGCATATTTAGCATTATGCACAGTCGATGGCCAAAAGTTGATTTGAAAATTGTTGTTGAAGTACATTGCGTCATTTCTAAGTACATTTGGCTGTATTAAAACGAAAAAAAATCAGTTTATCCAGCTTTTAGGGCCAAATACTCCACTGTGCGATGTAAATAATCGTATGGGGACGAAATATGAAGAAAAACTTATCATAAATCTATCAGTGAAATTTCAAAAGGACAATCTTTACAATTAGCGTCTAATTACTGTTGTTACATCTGCCGGCAATTTTTCACATGAGATACGCGTTCAGGAATTGAGATATTTTCTCGTTTGATTGTTTCCCCGCTTTCACGAAGTGTCATTGAACAATGACTCCAATTACCGAGCGCAATGAAATTCCGAGCCAGTCATTAGCAAGCAATTCCAATATCCCGATAAATTGATCCTGTGACCGTATGTGAATTAAATTTCGCATAACAAATACAATTGAGAAACTGTTAAATATACATTCTGTCCTGAAAATCTCGAGAACAGTCTACTTTCTTTATACGCTGCGATACTGTATGAAATGAAGCCGTGTAAGCCATACAGCACTTTTAATTATGTTGTATTACCACAGTTAGTGGTGATACAGATATTATTTTATCTTTCACGCGGCCACAACGAAATTTTAAACATATGTTAAGCTTAAATTACCAGTGGTTTATGAAATTGCAACAAATTATACAGCTGAATAAATTATTATTATTATTATCCACATATTGTAACCATAGGTGATTTTTTTTTATTAATATTGATAATCGACCAAGCTTATATACAAATTTATTTTATTATTCAAACTTGGACGACAAGTGCGAAACAGGATAAACAGAATATCTGAAACGCAAAAAAAATTAAAGAAATTAAGACGTTTAAACTGTTTAAAGAAATAAGGCTTACAATAGTTGTGTAACATGGATAACGCAAAAATTTTTAATGAATTGAAGACTTTGTACCTATCATTATACTCTTTTGTGGTCACACCTTCTTATAATCACAAATTGGTCACATGGTCGTTCACTGCACTGCTGTCTTAATTCGAAAAGGCGTATATGGTCAAAAGGTGGTTCTCGGATACATGATTTTTAGTGTTCTGTGTTATGCCATCGATATTTTATATAAATCGAATTAGCTTAAATATTAAATCTAAATATTTGTGACAAACCCGTAAAATATTTTATGAACTCAAAAGAAAACTTAGATATGCCCAAAATCAGGCATCGATTTCAAATACGGCGGAAATATAAACTATTATATCTTCAGTTTTAATGCAGATATGGCGTTTTCATTTAATAAACATGTAGATAAACTATTTGTGTGCTACCTGGCAGTAATAACTCAATTTAAGCAAACGTTGCAGATACGCCCTTTCGAACTAACACAGCAGTGCACCTCAGCGTCACTTTTGAGTTACCATTTTTGTATTTTTTAATCTTTTAATTTTTGAGTGATAATTGTACATTCGTAATACTCATACAATAATGTTCTAATATGGTCTGTTCTAGAAATGTAAATTTTGATATGATGAAATTTGTAGTTGAAAGAATAGTTGTGGAAAGGAGTGATTTTTTTGGTCAAAATTCACAACATTTTTAAATTGTAATATCCGGGTTTAATATCCGTGGCTACGTTTTAGCGAAAGTTCCCCATGATCGGTACAACACACCATTAATAATAGTAATATCCAGGGAATTTATTGGATTTCTCGAGCACCCAACAATGCCATCGATGGGTATAACGCCCCCTACCACTACCAGCAGCTTTTCATCCTTGCTGTATTACTATACAAGAGCATATGAATCAGCCGCGTTCGTACAAGCGTCGGGCATGAAAATATGGAACTAATATCAGAATTATTGCCTTCAATAGTGATAAGATAGGTAGAATTAGATTCGCCAACGGAATCGAAAGGAATTTGAATAAACACGGGGATCATTGTGTGACTGTTTGCATATGGCGTATTTTCTAAATAAGTTTTATTCAGTTTGCTCCGGAATCGGCTTTGATTCCCTTGGAATCTTTTGGCCTCTTAAGATGCATCATCCAGTGAACAACCTTTCATTATCCTAGTCGTACAAGAAGTAACCTTTATGTTTATATAAACAGTGTAACCTTTTTGAAAAATTAAACCTGATTTTGTTACAACGTCTGGAACCGCTGTTCCGGAACGGGAAGAGATATTATAATTTTATCTTCCCCGTCGCCTCCGGCATAACCGTAATATTCTTCAAAGGGCCGGGTTACGCGCAATGGAGAGTTCTTTCTGTACGGGACAAGTGGATTGGCGATTTTGAAAATCTAGGAGGGACAGAAGAGGTGCGTTTCCTTCCGTCTTGAGACCGTAAAGGTCTGCGCACACATATCAGTTCCGTGTCAGTACCGTTCCGGCGTGCCAGTGGTAAGAAGAAGAGGGACGTAGAGCGTCTCTTCTTCTTACCACTGGTACGCCGGAACGGTACTGACACGGAACTGACAAGTGTTTAGACAAGTGTTCAGACTCATCAGTAGGGCTACAACGACGGACATTGCTCTAGACGCATGGGGACCGAAAGGAATAAACTTGCAACTTGTATATGTACGACCGAGGCTGAGACCTTTTTTCTTTTTATTAAGTACTTTGAACCTGGACAGGTCCTTAAGGAGGTACATGACTATTCGACACGTAAAGTCGATGGTTTCTTTTGTGTCGGATTGCTTAGGTACCAAGCAATCATTATACCTGCTGTTTTCACAGTTTATTGTTAACGCGTTTGCGAGTAATTGCCAAAAAAAAAAAATTGTCGGAATGTTCAAATTTGTTGATATTATTAAGCGGTGAAGATGGTCCTGCGTAGTGTGTAGCTGTAGTCGGTGTACGTAATATCAGGTGAATCAATCATCTGAAAGCAGAATGCTTTGGGGTGAGTAATTTCTATACCAAAATCTGCAACATGGAACTTGTCTGGCGAATTTAAACAAAAATTATGAAAGTTACACACGAATCAATTTTTCCTCACATTTTTACGGATGAAAATCGTCTTTAATCATTTATAAAAAAATTCACAAACATCCAATGTTGATGCGGAAATTCCTTGCTATTGAGGAAGCAATACTACACCTGCAGTTAAAATTTGCAGGTGATAATATTCATTCGTTCAAAATTTATGATGTACACGGTAATGTGCGGTGTTTAAAAATGTGGTTTCGAGATAAACGGCTTCAAAGTTAAGTCCCCTACGCCAGTACCGCTCTGCGAGACCGTTACTCGGCGTTGCACTTAGTTAGGTTCAGCGCTATAATTTCCGTAATTATTCGAATATCCTCATGAAACTTTGTTGTAAATGTTCACAAAGGATGACACTTTCAGAATTAATAGTAATAAAAAAATCGATTTTTTTGAGATTTTGATAGTCCTGTACCCCCTTAAGGGGGGTTTGCACCGTGTTGGGCCGAAAAATTGGTAATTCTTTGTGAATTTTTTGTACAAAAACGGTACGGCAAATTCATTTCAGGTTTGGCAGGCTGTTTCACTGTATCTTGAACTATCGTTCTGAATTTTGGGGTGACAGTGAACAAAAAAAATATGGCACATACAAAGAGGGCGTTGAAAAATAATCGGGTGGTGCTGGTGTTGACGAAAAATACTGTATGGGTTATCCGACACATAAAAAAGAAAAGAGATTCTTAATTTATTTTGAATGTGGCTATCGGTGGTAGTACTTTGGTTTAGGGTAGAGATTCTATGCTCCAGTGAGAGTTCGACAGCGTTCTGTTGTATTTTTCCATTTGGTTTTGTAATTTTTTGTTTCCTGAGGGGTAGTACCACCAGCAGGCGTATTCAATACGTCATCTTATCAGAGCTTTATATAGAATTAATAGTGATTGTGGGTCGCACCCCCCATCAGGTGCCTCTCAAAAACCTAATAATGTTCATAACTTTGGAGGATTGTGCATCCAGGCATTGAATATGCTTGTCAAAGTTTAGCTTATGGTCAAATTGCATTCCTAGAAAGCGAACTTGGCTGCAGTTTGTTAATTGATGCTTTCCTACCTGAAAAATTACTGTTTGAGGCTTGATTATAGGTTTACTGAAAATGAGAAACTGTGTTTTTGATGGAGATAAGTCTAGCCCCATGTTGCGGAGATTTCCTCCGACTACTTTAATGCTGAATTCTATGACTGTTTTTGCTTCATGTAATGTGTTCCTTGAGGCAAGGAGGACAATATCATCAGCATATTGTGGGACGTGAACATTCTGCGGGAGGTTCTGTAAGATATCTTTGGTATAAATGTATATTGAACAAAAGGGGACTAAGTACACCACCTTGAGGAACCCCTTTGAAGATGTTGCGAGATGTGCTTTCCCCTATCAAGGAAGAGTCGCCAACTACCTCAACTTATCTACATTGCATCCAGTTGGTTATGAAATGAGTCATTTTTGAAGATATCCCCATGGCTTCTAGGCTTGAGATCAAGATGTTGCAATTAACGTTGCCAAAAGCAGCGCTAACGTCCAAAAAGGCTGTAATGCAAGTCCTCCTTTTACGAAGGCTTTCCTCAGCTTGTAGAACTATGTTGCCGATGTTGTCTGCACAGGATCTACCCTTACGGAATCCTGCCTGTGTGGGGCTTAGAACCTTGTAGTGTTCGCACCATCATTGGAGTCTGTTTTTTATGAGTGTTTCATAGAGTTTGCAAAGGCAGGAGGTGAGTGTAATGGGCCTGTAACGATGTTTATCTTGCTTTTGTATGAATAAGAATTGAGCCTTACTCCAGTCAGGTGGGGTGCTGAGATTTATGTACAATTCGTTGAAAATGTCTAAAAGAAGTAGTCTGCTTTTTAGTAAGAGGTGTTTGATCATGTAGTTGTCTGTTAATTCCGCCCGGACCAAGTGAAGAGTGAATATTGCTGTTTTCGATTGCGTAGTTCAGTTCTAGGAAACTGAAGACATCATCCAAGAAAGACTGGGTTGTATTACTGCTAGTGTTGGGAGTTTTAGTTGGAACCCACGGCGGGGCTATCTTGTTTAGAGCTGTTTCGATTTCCTTGGTTTGGTTGTTTTGGTGCAGAGAACCCGAACTCGGATTTAACCACTTGGATTTGAAAATTTTCATCTTGCACCAGACAAAACCGTCTGAGAGCCCAACCGAAAGTTCGGTGATTTTTACGAAACCCGCCTTCAGAAATGAATTTTAATGACCTACACTATTGAAGGCATGAATTTGCATTTTTTTTTTTTAATCATAAAGGATGGATCTATGTGAACGAATTTAATCCATTACTAATATTGTCATATTCTCATAGACAATCTCTATCTACAGAGCTCTATTTTAATGAATAATTTGTCTTTCTTTTCTTCATTACACCCTGTATTGTTCTCAATTCATACAACCTGACCGACTCGCTGTTGTATTAAAAAATCACACGAGATTACTCGCGGGGAACGGCAATACGCTTCGTGGAGGGACGCAGGAAGAAAATGGGTAGTCCGCTGACGGTGTGTAGTTCCGCCTGCGTCGTCCTTTCTTCAAATTAAACACGGATCCCTTATCTGTCGAGTATGAACACGCGCTTGAATTTCAATACCTTCGATGCCATCTTTACGACTGCGGAGTGGGCTAAGCTAAGCACAGAAGTTGGTGACGAAATACACATTGCACTTTCAACCCCTCCGCATGCGTCATTCGTGCGCGTTCAGCCTTGCTCAGCGTATACGCATTCAAGTCTTTGGGCTTTTAACTCAGGCTGAGACCTGACACTTGCGAGAAAGACTTAACCTCTGGTGGCGCTGGCGAGCACTAAGACGCGATCCCATGGTGGGGGCTGGGACGTGATACTTATTTAAGATAGCATTGCTAATAAGAAGAATAATTCGTGTTTAGAACTTTAAACAAAAAAATCTCGAAAGTGAAAACATGTGACATGCGGTGTTTTTCCTTACAACCACAGATATATGTATTCTGAAAGATTTATTTTCACTCGCATAAGTGTTTTTACCTACATACGTGCTCAACATTAATATCTAGGCACTTTTATGTTTATAGAATAAATTAATATAATAATGTAGCATAATGGTAAATAACAGCAAAATTATAAATAATATAGCACAGTTGGGGTTAGTTGCACTCCTGTTCAAAAGTCTTAGGACAGTTGTTAAGGATTTCCACAGGTGACTGGGTTCATGATGCTGACGTGACTTCTTCGTTATGTTTCAGCTAAAGATATTCGTCTGTACAAATGCTACAACGGCTACAATTGGAATATCGTCCTGGCGCTCAATAGCGATGGATACATCATAAACTCCCTGCACCAGGCACGCACGTTGGTCCCGAATTGAATCAGTTATTTCAGGAACGACATATGTCACATTTTCCAACTTTTGAAAAAAAAAACTAACCAAAAAATTTGGAAAATGTTCACATGTGTTGTTTCCGCAGTAAATCTCTTTTTCCAAAACTTTCAGCTGAACGGTCAAATTACATATTTTATTTGTTTCAATACACATGTTATTAAAACAATAAAGTAAGAAAGGGTTTTCGTTAGTTCTAACTAGATATGAGTAAGCTTTTGAATACCGACAAAAAATCTGTTTATTACATTTTTTTCCACAAAGAACTGCGAGTAACGATAAGTTTACAATTCCACTCAATTGTTTACAAGTTAAAATCAACTAACTTGTGAGTTAGACGCACAAATTTCTATATGTTTTTTCACATTGTTACACAATTGTATCGTATAATAATTGAAGAAACGTCCATACAATATCCAGAAAAATCCATAAACGTACTGTAATTACGGAGATTACTGTGGGGTAGAATGTATTTTAAAGACAACATAACCCTATATTGCAGAAATACAACTGATAAAGGTATAGTGTTTGTGTTGCAATGGAGCAGTCTCTTTTCACCTTTTCTATCGGCAAAGTGCAATCTTATATTTTGTATTCGCCTGCTTTACACGTTTCCATAGCCAGTCGATCGCCATACCTGTGCCAGCGAAGATTGAATTCGAAACTTTGATACTCAGACGTTTACGCGATCCATATTGAGGCGGCGAGAGAATGGAATTGAAACGCAAACCCTCGCTTTGACAAGCGTATTCTTCAGAATGATGGATTATTCTTTCAAACATAGTTTCCTCGCGAGGGAATCGGTTGGATTGAAGATGCTTCGCCAACAGTGATGTATTTTACTAAAATATTGATAGGCAATACTATTTGTGCTGTTCTCTCCTAACTTTTTCTTATGGAAATATTATGTACATTGCTGATTAACCCTCGTACGACGAATACAGGAATATTTAAACTCAATTTCGACAAATTCAGATTGCGGCTCAGGCTCAGAATATATTTGTAAATATCATACAGCAGATACACCTATTTTATGTATCAAATGTACTATTAGCCGGCGAAAAGAAGACTCCTGGCAGGCGGTCTCGGGCGATGCAGTCCGCCGCTGTGACGATTGGTCGAGTCACCTATTTGGGCACACTTCTAAAGATTAGGCACACGTATTTTGGTTATTGGCTGAAGTAGCCACATACATTATCGCACCGCGCGATGAAGAGAGCGAACGGACCACATCGAGATTGAGTGGGATAGAGCGATCTGACCGACGAACGCCAAAGCAATATCGTAGGCATCTCAGACGGTTATCATGATGTCAATTAAAAACAATCTGTGCGAGATTGCATTTAGACTCATTTTAATCAGAAGAATCTCACAAAAATAAGGAAATTTTCATGTTACTTTATATTAATGGTTAACCGTCTTCCTATGCTGTTGCTCCAAGTTCGGAGCTCTACGCGGTAGAGTCGGCCGCGCCGGTTCGTGTTCGTACCGTGAAAATAGGCTGGCTCGGTCGGCTCTACTGTGTGTGTAGGTCTGTACCTACGCGTGCTTCCTGCGTGTGCGTATGAGCAGTTAGTGCCCTGCGCTCAGCTGTCTCAGCTTTAAACTGCGCGGCCCGGAAGTTCGACCGCTAATATTCAACTGTTAATATCTCGATAACGAAGCCTCCGATACGAAAACGGTAAAAGACTTTTCAATGCCTTTTTGCATCAGGATATTTGGGAGCACCCTGCATGTGAGGTCGATTAGTATCCGACTAATATGAGAGTCATTAATTAACTGGAAATTCTTTTATATCCTCCTGATTTTTGTCTTGTGTGTGTATTTTTGTTATTAATGCTGACTTAATTCCTTTATTAATTCATTTTATACAGCGTCATTTTTTATGTTTTGTATGTACATACACAACTAAATAGGAGGCGTGTGCATAGATGGGGTGATTTTATACCACGTTTTGCATAGAAAAGCTAGGTCCCCTTTTCCTAAAGTATTGTCCCACAATTCTAGAAGAAGATTAGCTTCAATCTTCAGAGTTACTTCTTAATTGGTACACGTAGTTTACAATTATCCAAGAAGCTCGTAGATAATAAAATGTGTTAGCGCATAAAAGTTGCACGTAACATACAGGCTTATTTTGCACAGGAATAATGACTTCAAACTTAGAAATCCAGTTTACCTGAATTCTGACTCCGATTTATTGCAAATGTGTAATATTTGCAGATGTTAATAAAATCAATTTCTACAGAAAACCCGTGTTTTATTAACACGAAGTTTACAAAATCAATCTGTAGTGTCTGAAGAAGGTTCATCCTTTTTATCCAACAATTGTGCAAAGATGTACGTGCCATTCCGATATATACGAATGACTTGAAAGTACAAAGAAACTGAGCGTCTTAAAATTTCATTTAAGTAGAAATTGCTCCAACACATTTTAAACCATGTAAACCGATTGGAAAGAAAATACACTGGCACAGAGAGCTGGGAAATACAATGAGAGAGGAAGATAAAAAATAGGATATAAGTAGGAGAGAGTTAGAAAAGGAGGCTGTCTTTCAATCGCAGGCACAGACATTAGAACTGTCACGGGCAAACCTTCGTTCAATTATAAGTTGCTTTAAGTTCACGTAACGTCGAATCGAGGTGCAGATAATGGAATTGTGCCGACAAACGAATTCGCTAGCTTCAGATAATGTGTACGAGAGCTACGAATAAAAATAATAAACTCTAAGAGATGAACAGAATTTCTCCTAACAGGAGTATCGCGGCCACCTTAGGAACTTGTATCATTAATAATTACGGAGTCAGATAACTTTTTGTTGCAATTACTGTAAGAAAACATTCAGAGAAGCACAATAATATAAAGCATGAAGTGTTTTTTTTTAAATTTATGTCGTACCTAACGTAACAGAGATCAGAATCTTACACGTGATAGAATTTCTTTCGCAATTCTTTTTCCCTTCGTAATCTCTCTCGATCATGCAATCGCTCCATAAATTTCAGACGAGTTATTATATGGTGTAGGCTGAGCCATATATTTTTAATAAAATGAAAAAGGTCAGCATATACTCATTCCTGTAGAGAATATTGATTTTCCGTCTTGAATAAAAAAATAAATGGTAGGTGCCTCTTCGAGCTTTGTCAAGGCTTCACAACACGTTTAATTGCAGTACAATTTACTTATTAATTATAAGTTACGATAAACGAGAATATGATTTATTATAACTGCAGTCAGCTTAGATCTTCCTATACTGGATGATATTACCCTGTAAAATATTTAAAAGCCACTTCTACATACATGAAAGGATTCTAAATACTTTCCATATTTTAAGCTTCCAAATTCTTGCACATTTTTTGTTTCAGTTGAAAATATTTTCATTTTTTATAGACCCCTTTCATATGAACCTTACAACTCAGGAACTAATAGATCCATTTCGATGTGGGTTTTTTAACGTACAGGACTTAAGGCCAAAAAGAAGGCTCGATGATGATCCTCGGCTGTGTATAGTCGTCAATTGTTTTACTTCTACATCGATGGCTGTAGTTGTGTTACAGCCTTGTCTGTCTATAATTGTCAATTATTTTACCAACCCAAAAGCCTGGTCATTTATTTACGATATATTATAACCTATCCTCATGTCTGAACTAACATTTGATTCACAACACGAAATTGCCCGCGCGAGGACGAGTACATCAGCTAGTTACGCCTGAACTCTATCTGCAAAGGCCGAAGAAGGTGATATTTTAAACGACTTCGCAGTAACTTCCAAGGGATTGTTTCAATCAATGACAGCCATTTGCTTCTACCCCTGAAGATCTAAGTGAAAACGCTGCCATCTGGGGACCAGCAGTACGTTCACTGGCAATCGTTTCCTGAAAACCTCCGTTCTCAGGAGAGGTGGTTGAACGTAAACGCGATTTTATCTACGGTACGTTGAAACGATACTGAAAGAAAGGGAACCTATCTTAGAAGCAGGACCTATTCAGAAGGTCGGGCCATTGCTGTCTTCGATGCACAATCCGATCCCCCTACTGCGTTCTCCCTCTTCCAATCTTAATCCGACTATTTCTTTACCTGCTCGCTGCTGAACGACTGACCTGGACAGTTCGAAAAATACAGAGAAGGAGGTATAGATTCGTATCAATGTTCCGACGAGTCCAGTACTCTCTTTGACCGTCTCAAGTGTCATCGGTCGATAGTTCAGGAGCGCCCGGCCCCCATCATTTCGACCTGATGGATTGCTTCTCTTCAATCCGCGTTCGTTTAGGGAAATTGGCTGGTCATTTGCCTACGATTAATTCTTTTATGGTCGCGAGCAGTTTACTGCGCGAACGGCGTGGATGGCGCTCTGCTTACCGACAACCGAATCAATAAGTTGAAAATTAGGTGACGCTTCCCAAACACGTCTGGAGTGAATTACCTGGGATTATTGCGACGTCTCCAGTGATTCACTGTGAAAGAAGACTATTATAGTGGGTAAACACTGTGCTCTGTAAAATTAATTGTATGAAGAGATAATGACGTAAACTGAGATTCCTGGATGTTTATACAGCATGTTTCCCATGGGACTAAATACAATTATCTTAAGTTCCTGAATGGCTGTTTGCTGACTTGGGGGGATCTTGAGGCAATTCTCAGAAAAGCGATCTATGAAGTATATGTCTATTCAGGACTGTGGCAATGCGTTTCAGTCAGCTCTGAAGTACAGAATCGAGTAGAACACTTTCCCATTTAGGGAACAAACATAATTTAATGTAGGTATATAATGAGGGTTCAGATATGGATGGTACAGATCGAGCAAGCATAAACCAGATAAATCATTACCTATACGCAGAACACATTATTGAGCTTCTATCAATAGATGCACATGGCTTGTTAATTATGCTAAATTCAACCTAGGATATTAAGTACGTTCACAACAATGGTTGCATAGCGAAGTAAAATGAGCGCGGCAATCTACTCTCAAATTTCAATTCAATCAACAGCACTATAAACACGTTTCACTCTTATCTGTAGCATTAGAAATAATTTATGGATTGATGAGTGTTAGCCATCCTGGACGAGGCGCTAGAGATGTCGAGGTTAAAAATTTACAACATTACCTTGCACACATTCGGTCTGTCACCCCTCGTTGACATAAACCTAGAACTCTTGGAGGAATTTACTCGAAGCAACAGCGACCCTTTTCAGTTTGACAGCCTGCAGCAGCCCCAGGATGTGGTGACAGTAATCAGGCATTTTTGGTTTAAAGATAGCTGGTAGGTGTAAGACGAAAGGTCAGGCTCATAAATTAAGATTTGTTTAGATTTTAACCGGCGTTCCGGTTACTTGAAGATTTTCCCTTTCACAGCTCAGAATTTCCGATTCCTCCGAGCGGAGACGTCGCACAGTGGGACGACGCACAGTGGTCCCAAATCGTTAAAAAGCGGCAAACCCATCAAAACGTACTTCAATTTTTGGGGTCGCTGATTAGGAATCTGAAATTCAAATTTTTTAAAACAAAATGGCGAATCCAATATGACGGACGTGCATATTAAAAAATTGATAGATCTGCACGAAAATTGATATCCTGACGTTTTTCAGGTCGCTGACTACGACTCTGAACTTCAAATTTTTTAAAACAAAATGGCGAATCCAATATGGCAGTCGCGTATATCAGAAACACATCATATTGGACGAAACTTGGTATACTAAGGTGTTTGAGGTTACTGACTGGGTTCAAAATTCCAAAAAACAAAATGGCGAATCTAATATTACTGGTGTAAACGTTGGTTTTAATTTTTGTAAAAATGGATTCTTCGATTTTTTACTAAAATTATATAATTAGAATATCGAATTTAATATAACGATGTTAATTTTTAAACGTTTTTGAAAATTTTTTCGGACTTCAGTGACAAACTCAATTTCTACCTTTAGTAGATCATGTAGGTCAAATATATCGTCCAAAATAATAAAAGGGAATTATGGATTATAAGTGTTGTTTAAAATAAAGAATGCTGTTTTATTCATATACTAATCTGTCTTTATTTATATTCTCATTCAGAATCATCAGAATCGGATGTGCTTTCCTTTGAACTAAAATATATTATTTCTTCGGTATCCGAAACCATTTCGAACACGTCTGGGGGAATATCCTCAATTTCAATGGGGGAAATCACTGAAAAAGCAGATTTTTTGGAAGTGGTCTTCCTGTATTGAACTGGACGCTTCAAACCGAAACATTGTCATGTTATAATCTTGGACCTATTATGAAGTAAGATCAAACTAGTGTTTTCGATAAATTTTTTATCTCATATTTCATTTTTTACAAATATATTAAATTTTGCAGAGATATCATCAATACGCTCTGGTGGGGCAGAGTGTAGATAGCGTTGATACCCCTACTTGGCACTTTAAATTTAAATATCTTAAAAAACCGCAAATTTCCGCAAATTTTCGCAATTGGATATCATACTTGACATGTTACTTTATATCAAGAAACTTGTTACAGCGTGACACTCGGTGACACTCATCTCTGTTTTCCTTCCATTTGTTTAAAACATGACTTAGATTTATGACACATTGAGAAGGGAATTACAAGGGCAAATTCAAAGATATTTTACTTTGTTTCTGTGGAAAGTTTATGTTTATAACGTTTACTTTAATGGTAAACTGTTGCACATATGGATCTTTTCAGATAAATTTTCTCTGACACATTAAACATGCTCCCATTTTCAAGACATTAAGGAGCATGAAATTTTGTCAACTTTGACAGCCTATATCTCAATAACCAATCAATATATTTAAGAAATTCAAGCGGCATTTGATGCACTGATATATATACAACAAATCTGCTATAATAGCAAAAAGCTGCTATATACTTCGAAAATTGAATTTTGGCCAGCTTTTGGCGATTTGGGACCACTGTGCGTCGCGTCGTGTGATTTGATTCTCTAATTTTTTCGCGCATAAATTAATGAGTGAACCGCTTTGAATAGTTGGTTGGTGAACAGTGTTAAAATATTTACGTGTTAATTAATTTAAATTTTGTTTGTTACGAAGTTGATACTTTTTCTCTACTGAAATTACCCTCCATATCTTACACTCGGGGTGCCTTACAACCTCCTATAAGGTAAAAGTACCAATAACTGGACACTTAAGGATATCAAAGTTGTATATCTTAAAAATGGACTAGAAATAAATGTTCTTTTTAACAAAAGTGTCAATATTCAGATAAATGTTACTTCTTTCTATCAAATGAGCTACTAAAAACTTGTTTTCAGTGCGTTATTTTAATTAAATTGAGTAAAAACGCAAGTAGTTATGTGTACCAGTACATGGACAATAGAATTCTGATTTGTCCCAGTGTCCCATTTTTGATGTCCCAATACCTGGCCAATGGGGAAGATAACGCAATGCTTGGCGCAGAGGGCGCCACTAGTGTTTGTGTGAATGGTTTGCCTGCGAATTTTTCATTTTTCAATTTTAGGTTATGTTGAAAATGTAGCATGCAATTGACTAAAAATATGAATTGAAAATAAAAAACTGTTAATTTATGTACAGTATACTTGTACTTACACTTTTGATATACAAAAATTTGAGAAAACACAGACACTTTACCGGTTCGACAATGCGGTCAGGTACTGAGACTTCACCTAAGCGTTCAAAATGCTGACAGGCCGACAAACTGGACGGCTGGTCAGTTATTGGGACAGCGTGCAGAGGACAAGATTATTATGTACCGGTACATGAACACGTATATTTTTAATTAAAATCAACATTAACTGATCTGTGTTTTGTTTTGTATGTAACAAGAAACTTCTTAAGATTCTGTACATACGTTTTTTTTCTCAGAAAAACGTTATATAACGATTATTATCACCTTAACAACTAACTGTATTTTTCTTAAGAATTACTTAAGAAATCTACGCAGAATTCAAGTGCAATATACTCCGATATTTAAAGACTGTTTTATATATTAAACTTTACATCTAGGGCTTTCTTAATTTTTTATATAAGAGATCAAGTTACAAAATAACATGTGTTCCCAACAATATTGTTTTAAAGTTTCTATGAAGCTTAGTAAAAATATAAATGTCATTGGTGTCCAGGTATTGGGACGTGTCCAGTTATTGGTACTTTTACCTTACGTGACACTATGTCGCAACAAATGGATTCAATTAAAACAAATGGCAAACTTTTTGATTTTCTAAAGAATCCGTACACGGAAAACAATCACTTGCTACTTCTGGAAGAAATTTTACAACATGCCACCACACCATGTTCCAACGAAGCCAGGGAACATCTTAAAGAACAACTTAGGGTATTTTGTTTAAAGATTAAAAAAAAAATGGACTGAAGCTTCCCGAAAGAAGACTCGATTTCTTAAAAATAATCAGAGCTGGCTTGAAAAAGAGTTCCAGTATCCCGAAGACTTTTTAAGTGATGGAAAATATCAAGAGCGGCATATAAAAGAAAAGCCATTTATTGAATGTACCGAACGTCACAAAAACGTCGCGTAAATGAAATAAGAGATAATTATTCGGGGGAGGAGCTATTGTTTGCCGCCAAAATGAATCTGAGGAGGGAAGGTAAAGCAGACGTAGCAAAAGTTTTAGATTTTTTATTAAAAAATCCCGATGAGGCAGACAGAATCGGAAAACTGTGCAATCAAGAACCATGTCAATCCGAAATTTTCTCTAAGGAAAAAGCCCTTTCCGTAATGATATGTTTAAATCTCTCAAAAAGCGAATATAACGTTTTAAGGGATTTTTTAATTTCAAATGGAACAAACCACTTTCCATCATATTATCAAATTAAAAAAGCAAAATTAGATTGTTATCCTAAAAAGGAATATGTTACAATTGATGAACGGGAAGCAAAAATACATCTTCAGGCAATTTTAGATCACACTGTCTCACGGATACTTGAAACCTTACCTGGAAAAACTATTGATCTTCAAAATTTAACATTAATTTCCAAGTGGGGATGTGATGGCTGCTCAAGTCAAAGCATTTATAAGCAATCTTTTTCATCGGAAACTGGCCAAGGATTTGACGATGCATCTATATTTATGACTACAATAGTTCCAATCAAATTGTTCGATACAATGAAGCAAACAGTTATTTGGGAAAACTTAAGACCTTCTTCTGCGCATTTCTGTAGACCTATAAGATTTTCATTTTGCAAAGAAACTCCGGAAGTAATACAAAAAGAAATTGAACGAATAGAATCTGAAATTTCATCTTTAATGCCTACACAAGCAAATTCATCAAAAGTAGTTCATCAACTGCATATGAGTATGATCGACGGCAAAATTTGCAATGTTATTACGCAAACAAGTTCTGCCATGAAGTGTTATATCTGTGGAGCTACGCCAAAACAGATGAACAATTTGAAACTAATTGAACAAAAAATCCCGTGCGAAGAATATTATAAATTCGGTATTTCTCCTTTACCAACCTCTCCGAAATTTAAACAACTACGCTCAGATAAAAAGAAGCTTATCCAAGATCAGTTCCGTTCCCAACTTGGCCTATATGTCGATCGCGTTAAACAGGGGGTTGGGACTTTTAATGACGGTAACACTGCACGGCAGTTTTTCAAAGATCCGAAACTGACGTCTGAAATAACTGGCATAGAAGAAAGTCTAATTCGAAGATTTGCTATTATTTTACAAGCTATAGCTTCAGGACTGCAAATTGATTCCCAAAAATTTGGTACATTTGCCAAAGAAACTGCACTACTTTTTGTGAAACATTACGCATGGTATTATATACCTGCTACAGTCCATAAAGTTTTAATTCATGGAGAAAAAATAATAGAACACGCTCTAATACCTGTAGGCCAATTATCGGAGGAAGCACAGGAAGCTAAAAATAAGGATTTTAAAAATGCAAGAAAATCAAGATGCCGCAAATCACACCGGATTTATACAAATGAAGACGTTCTTAATCATCTTTTAATATCATCAGACCCTTTAATATCCTACCTTAGACCAAATAAACTTAATAAAATTAAACATGAGCCCATGTTCCCTGAAACGAGAAGACAAATGAAAGGAGTACAGAAGAATCGGTGGATGTGGTATGCTCTCTACCAAGTGATTTGGATAGCACATCGGAAACATTATGAAAGCATTTTTGTAAGCAACTTTTCTTATTAATATCACTATACGTATTTATCTTCGAAAACATGACAACAATAAAATAGTTTATGTGTGTATTTATGCCAATTTTGATAAAGATATGATAGGTCACATACAAGAAGTTTGAATGTCCAGCAATTTATACATTTCGTCCCACTGTCTGTTTTACCTTACCTTCTCATATTCATTTTTGCAGAAAATAATAGTTCATCTCCTGAAGCCCTTTATACTTGCACCGAAAACCAGACAAAACTATTTTAAAATTTGCTAAATTTTCAAAGTCTCATAACTTTGCTAAAATTCGTCCAAAGTTGATGAAACAAAAGCCATTTTAAAGTTTGAACTTTCTACTTTTTTACTCGTTGAATCACATTTATCGAAATGGGTGTCCAGGGGGTAAAATCCGCCCTCAAAGAAGAGTATGCCAAACTGCAAAAATTTGTTGATGTTTGTCAAATGCTTAGAGAGTGCAAACAATATTTTTTGCAATTTTTATGTTCACTGTCGGAAAGTATGATCATTTGCCTTTAAAATAAGCCAAGTTCCATCAAAATCGGATGATTTTTAACAAAGATACAGCCATGTCCAGAGATATCTACGTTTCGTCCCACTGTGCGTCGTCGCGAAGTCAGAACTCAATTATTTAGGCTCCAGCACAGTCGCTGATTAGAACTTGTTTGTCTTGAAGAATTGGAACGATCTCCGGCTGTGATATCTTTGCCAGTTTCTAATACTAAAATTCACTTTAAGTATTGTTGGTTTAATCTGTGATATCTTTAGCTTCAACTTTCCTCAACTCTTCCTGAATTGAACTCTGGTGGCGGTAAAATACCACAAGAGAGTAGCATTGTGTCGTGAAGACATATGACCTTCAACAAGCGTTGTCTTGGCCACAACAGACACCATATTTGTATACGATAAATAAAACTTGTTATAAACAGAACAAAAGCAGTTGTTACTTATCTCACAAAAGAACATTTACTGTTACTGAAGTGATAATGGTACGCGATTTTAAACTATGTTTTAAAACCAATTTCAGTGACCGGAGCCATTTTAGATTTATACAATTAAATATAGTTAATTAGCTTTGTGAATTAGGTTAGAAGTTAATAATATGTAGGTCATGATTATTTTCCAATTTTCAGGGCAACTTAAGGTTAGGTTTAATGACATTCAATCGAGAGACACATAAATCTGTCGGCGTAATAAAAACGATATAATAATACCGTCCTTAAATACTCTCAAATGTAGTTCTTGAATACTCGCATGTGATTACAACGATTCTGTGGCGTGTTTTTGCAAAGTAATTAATGGCCTGATGAAACGACGTCATTCATATCCACTATTTTACATAGTACTCCATACCATTGATTAATAATCAAAAGAGGTACTGCATACCATTGATTAATAATCAAAAGGGGAACTGCATGCCAATGATTAATATTCAAAAGGGGTACTGCACACCCACGATTAATAACCAAACTGGAAACATACTTTCATAACGTGCTACGTCGACATTAAATTCACGAATCTAACAGACAAATATTAGGTGGTTAAGAAAGTTCGAGCAATGTTTAAGGATAGCAGTGAAGCCCATAATTATTTCGAGTTAATACTTTTTATTATAACTAAGCGTAATCGCCATTACTTTCGCACATTTATCTGACAACTTCATTATCCTATTTTCATAATTAGTTTGCTCTTTTAACATGTATCTGGAGGGTTGGTGTACTTTCAAACCATTTTCCCATTATAAAATGCTGCAACGTTCGAAACAAACAAGAATCCGTCGGTGGAGTGCCACATGATTGCTGCGAATGTTGAAAGCAAGAGCGACGGCAAGAACGGCAGCCGTAAAAGAGTGGGGGTAGTGGCGTTCACAGATTCCCCTACCAAGAAGACATTTCGCTCTTGGGCCTGGCTCGGTGCCTCCGAGAGCGAAGAGCAACTCGCGGCTGCTCATACGAGCAAATCCCTGGACAGGCCTGCCCTAGATATTTGCTAACAAATCTTTTCAAGAACATCCTCCCCTTCACCGAAAAAAAGATATATAAACCGGGCAACGCCGGGAACTTTAAGCTAGTTCTTAATAATATGTATATATATTATATATAGTACATATAGCTGCGTGCACACGTGTTTACACTAGAGAGTTCGGTATTGCGATGAAAGTGAGAACACAAACCAGAAAGAAGGTTCTTATATATACAGGAGATGGCACTACGGTATCCGTCTATGTACATTCGCTAATTGGCACACAGGTGTCGCGATTATTACCTCTATTCCACTACAACCCAAAACCCAGCACCAATTAAGAGTAAAACCTATTAATTAACATAGACGAGAAGTCAGTTCATCCCACTATCAGACAATTTAGTAGGTCCCCCAAGCCCAAGAATACGATCCTAAACGAAAAGAACGCGAATGTGCATGAACAGCCATGTTGAAAGAGAAACGACTCGCGTGAAAACCGCAAGCGCCATTTGTCTGTATAGTCGAGATGTGGTGCCAAAGGAAAGTGTATTTCCTCCCGAGGTTTATGCCGGTTCATAGATAGAAAAAGAGAGTGCACACAGCGTGTGTACCCCACATTCTAATGCGACATGAGAATCAATGTTCCATCAGCTGAAAGTGGAGAGGCAGGTACGCAGACCCACTTCGAGAGCCTTCGTGATGCATTCTTTTCTTTCGAACAGCTTCTTTTCTTCCCTGTGGAAGCAGCTACAGTCATATCGTCTCGAACGCGAAATAAATTTCCCTTTTTGCAATGAACCCGCTTGTTCCCTGGCACGTGGGTAACTGGTGACCCACGATGATTATTGCAAATGAAACTATCGTCGAATTGGTAGGTAATTTTTTAGTGGACGTTGAAATAAAGCAGGGGAGAATAAGCTTAAACTAGGAAATTTTTCCTACAATTGCTACTAATATTACTAATATTGCTACTAATATTACTAATATTACATAACTGAATATTACAGTTTAATATTTTTAGCACTTTCTGAGGAAGTATTGGAAACCTATTTCGCTATGTCACGGAATATTTAAATACGTTAACTGCTACTTGATTGCCATGGTTTATGTTCCTCCGCAAATGTTAGATATATGTTTTTTGTTATGTTTCCATTTATTTCTAATATTATTTTCTGTTTTGGAAGTTTCACTTACGCACGGTAGAGTGAATTGGCCTCATGCCGTTGAACGACGAATGAAATGTCCCCACCGTAGTGGAGGGGGAACCGACGCGTAGTGGAGGGGGAACACCTGCCTGCACAGCATGGCGGTATATGTATGCGTGTGTGATGACGCCGAGCCGCAACCATCGACGCCAATGTAGGTGTTCCCCCTCCACTACGGTGGGGATTTCCCTGGCAGTCCTGCGCAGCACCCACTCCTTTGTTCTAACTCCAAAACAGTTTTCTTCTGTTGACCGAGTGAATTCGCTGCGTTCCTCATTACATTTCTGAGTGATTAATAGTATATGCAACGTATTTGCATTTATGTTTAAATAAAATACTTCGTGCGTGTTATTGTGTTTGTGTGTGATATTTAATACAATTAGTTTTTATCATGCCGAAAACATCAACTGAGCGATCGAGAGCCTGGCGTGAGCGAAAACGTGCACAACCTCCTCTAGGTGTTAAACAGCCGCCAAAAAGCCGTTCAACGTGGTCGAGAGTACAGAGTAAAACAAAACGCATTAAGAGCCAGTGTTACAGGTAATAGTGCAACCACACAAGTACTACTAGAAATTACTCAAACAGTACCTAGTGAACTTTGCTGTACTATCGACATGCATTGACACATCCGTAAATTCTCACTGTAATTTAATTAACTAAAAAATATCAAATATAACATACACTCGTTTCAACGCAAATAAAAGTGCTCATAACCAGTTCAAAAAACAATTTATAGCCAACTCGTTTAGCTCAGTGTGTTCGATTTGTGACAGATTATGGTTTAAAACTGACTTAAGTACTTTTACCCCGGAACATGAAGAAATTTTACGGAAGGCCTTTCCGGAAATTATTGTCAATGCGATGAGCGCATGTAAAAGTCGCAAACAATCATTGAACCGAAATAATGTGCCAATATTATCAAAGTGCAATGGGTTTAAATACCCAGAAATACCAGCGTATCTCTCTCCACGCGGCTAATCTCTCCACGCATACCATTTATGCAAATACGACGTTTGCGACACGTGCATGGTCAATTTGGCATTTTTGGACAAATCATCAATGTCCCTGTGTTAGTAAATACAATGCTTAATTCTTTGCCAAGAAATATCGACAGTGATTATTGTATTAATCATATTCATATCAAAGGAAAAAAGTACATAAATTCTATTCAAGCTATTTGATGGATCTGGTTAACAAGAGAAATATTAAAATATGGTTACAATACTTAATAAAAACTCCACTCAATCGATTGTACGATATAAAAATAGATGATTCTTTCTTCAATCCTGATTATATTAATCTAATTCCTCAAAGTGACATTAGTCAAGAAATATTGATCGAAGATAGCTTGACTGCTCAACAAAATACTTTGCTATGGAATGACAATAAGTATTTACGAATTGTACCTGGTGAAAAAAATGTTCCACACAGTTTGCTATTTGACGAACATGCTGAAGAATTATCCTTTCCCACCATTTATTTTGGTCAATTCAGAGAATTCAAGGAAGGATTGCACGTGACACCATTTATGATGGCATCTAGTGAACTTCGACGATCACACCGGCGCGGTGTTACTCCTTATCATTTGCTTTATATGTCAATGAAAATTATGAGACTAAGAGTTCGAGAATTGTAGGAGGATCAAAATTCTTACTACTCTCGGAAACATGGCTGGGAAATGATGAAAATGTTGACATTCCTAATTTCGATTGCGTAGTAAAATTCAAGCGTACTTCGGTGAGAGCTGGAGGAGTTGCTATTTACCAAAATTCCAATAACAGCTTTGTCTGCATTTCAAATATGAACATTAATTTATGTCAAACTACTACGGTTTCTGTAAATAACGGATTATCAGTTGGAGAAATTTGTGCTGCTCAGTGCATTCTAGATAATGGCAACATGATTGTTATGATATATATATATATGATTGTTATGATATATATATATATATGTATATAATGTCAAAAATAATGCAATTCATTTACGAATCTTTACTTTTATACTGTAATGATGTATCTGATACTGAATTTGTTGACAAAGGTCTCTCTCAATTGCCTATCATTTTGAGCGGCGATTTTAATGTTTTTTTGTACTTCAAAGGAGGCACAACTTTTGATTGATTTTTTAGATCGTAAATTTAATATGAAAATGAATAATGATCGTAATGTATCCATCACTAAATCAGGAAGTACAATTGACGCTGTATTTGTTAAATATATAGATAAATTACAATCAAATACATTAATTTCGTACTTCAGTTATCATAAGCCAATTTTCTCTTTTCTGGAATATGATTCGATGGAAACTTCGTAATAATAAAGAAAAATATTGAATAAAATATGAATAATCATTGAGAATTATCTAAAAAAAAATATGTATAATCATTGAGAATTATCTCACAAAACTAACCTATTTCTTATCCAGTGTGTGTGTAGATTTGGCGCAAGTTTCACTTCTGTAGCGTGTACATAGTGTAAAATACACGGTGTTTTTTTCTGTGGTACCTCTTATGATGTGAAATGAAGTTGTATTATTATTGTTATTAATTCAAGTATCTATTTCTAAAATTAAAGAATTTCATTGTATATCGTAGTTCTGTGATGCACTTAATGTTTTATATCCTTTTTGGAAATAATAATACTGTTAAATGTTTACAAATTTGAGGTTCATTGATAGTACGAATTTTAAAGAAAAATTGTAATATCTATGCTTCCCATATTTCATTATGACCTTTATGACAGTAAACGTATTAAGGCACACACAGTGCTCATGGAACTGTCTCTTTACCAAGTACAGTGGTCCCCGGATTATCGAGAAAGATTCAGGACCGGGGAATTCTCCATAAACCGGGGTAGGGGAAGTAGTTTGCGCCTAATAAACTGACCCTAGTCAGGACCCTCGCCCGAACCGTCTGACAAGGAGACTGGACGACGTAAACCGAGAGTGAGTGAAATAGCGCACCAGCGGGAGACCCTCAGTCGACGGCGAATTGAGATTCAGTATTGAATATGAAAATTTTCATGTTACTGATGACACTTTGATGGGAGTACTACCAATGGATTGGTGAGTTTATGTCGACGAAAATGAGATTAGATTCCAATTCCCCGGTTTAAGGGAAAAACACGCTTCTCGTGATTAACTCACAATATTTCTCCTGCAATTATCTGAGTAATTTGCCAATCCTCGTAGTATCTGGAGCTTCTATTGGAAGATTGTCCGTCATATGTGTCTTTCCTTGGATATTGAATATGTAAATATGAACACGCGGAATTTCCACCCGCGTCGTGCGAATGGTCTGTTCCGTACCTGTGACCGTCTATTATGTACAAATGATCAACTTAAGGTCGGTATCATATATATTGGCCGGTGAGTTTCGTGAGGGGTATTCTCCCACCACACAGTTTGCCTGCCTCGGTACTCCTTTTCTCAACGTTTTCTGACTCGCTCTCGTTCGATCTCGCTCTCGCCTTCGCAGAACAAGAGTGAGCCAGAAATGGTGGGGATAGTGCCAAGCTTCTGGGGTGTAGACCAAACCGAGCTGTCAGCGTAGAAATACACACATCAGAATAGGTGTGCGTTAGCTATGAAAAAATTCAGGAGCTTTATTGGTAAGAACATTGATACTTTCTCGATAGCTTCATCTCGTATTGGTCTACGCCAGGCGTGCACAGCTGAATGCTCGCCGGGCAAAAATTTTCGGCCGCGTGCGGAAAGAGCATCGTAAAGCACTAGGCCACGCCTTTATGAGCGACAGTGCCGTGAGGACCGTGGTGGGGAGTGTTCGTGAGTGAAGTGTGCCGCGGAACATCAGCAACACACATTACAGTTTACACGCATACTACGACAGCTATTGGCCACAGGGTGGGGGAACTGCTCACGGCGTCGCTCTTCGCTTTGCTCACGAGCAATCGAGAGCGCTCTTGCCCGCCACAGCCTTGCTGTGCAGGCCTGGTCTACGCATAGCTTCATAACGCACACAACTATTACGCCAAGAATAAATAACAGCCAAACGGCTAGGTTCAGGCGGAGCCGAGCAGCGTTCCCGCTACCCCACCATACCCTGCGAGGACCGCGCAACTCCAACTGACAAATCCACGATCGTCAGATGGTGGTGGCTGATTTCTCCTTGATCGCTGTTCCCGAAAACGAATTCACCGGCCAATATATTTTATACCGTAGTTCAAATAACAGAATATACACGATACTATTACAATAAACAACAAAACAATTTCAACTCAAAGGAACGGGTTACTGCCAAATCAAATAGGTACTAAACATCCAGACAATTTCTCCTGAAGGCTGCTGTCTCGGCAGAATCATCTCTCTCTCTATCCATCTCAATTTCTCTATCTTTCTGTCTCTCTCTTTCTCCTTTTAACATCAGCTGCAAGACAACCAGAACACTCTTTAACAGCTCATGGACTTCTTATTTACTTATCGAGACATTATACATACATACTCTTCCATAGAACACCTCACATACACTCACTCACACACTCATGCTCTCGTAACCGACCCGAGTGCTCGGTTATACAGAGCAGTAGTCTCTCGACAACATTCGCCGAAATCATAACGTATCTATTGTATCGCCTCAATTCTCAATTTCTCAATAAACCGCACTATTCTCAACAAATTTTGAGTTCTCTCTATACAGCTGCATTTCAAGCCATCTTCAGCAAACACTTTACAATTTGGTGAAATCGTTGATATTCTCCATTTAAATTCTCTTCTGCATTATTACATAGTGTGTAATGGAAAGGAGACACTTTCCAGTGTGTGAATTACAACATTTAGTGAACGTGGTGACGTTCACTAAAAATGGACCGAATTTCTCCATATTTGAACCCATTTTCATTGGGAAATCTTTAAAAAATCCATTGGTAATACTTTCATAAACATTTATTAAAAACACGAACATTTTATTTTTCTGTACTGGGTAATTTATCTGGCCCAACAGTTTTATTGCTCTCGGCAGTCAACGGGCGGTCTACCCGGGACCGAAGGCCCTCGCTCGCACCGAGGAAGCAAAACTGTGGGGTGGGTAGGTCTTTCCGGATGATCCGGGGATAAAAGCATGTCAATAATCCGGGGACCACAGTCATGAAAACAGCATTTTTCATTAATAATAATTCTATTACATAACATTTAGAAAACGATAGTTCGATATTTATTCAATTTCAATGACTCCTATTATCCTATGAATTCTAATAAACTCAATGTTCAGTAAATTTTAATTATATGAGTTTTAAACAAGGTACAAATGTTAATGGAGTTGTAACAAGTTAAACTCTCGTTCTCCAGAGAAACCCAACTCAAAAGCTTAAACTCAAATTATTCTACAAGGCAAAATTAATTATATCGGTTTATGATTCTGAACTAAATTTCCTTTCATTGTTAAATTCCATTCCCTGAAACCAGACAATCCTTATTACCACAATTCTCGATTGTAATGCCTCCAAACACACATAATATAACTAATGATACATTTCTAAACTTGCATTATTAAATTACACCAAAGTCACTAATTTTCAACAAAATGATAACTGTACACACAATCACTGACAAGTTCGTTCAAACAAAAATCACTGACAGTTCCTACCATTCCACTCAAAAAAATATAAGTATTTTCATAGATCTTCATGAACATATTTGTGAGCCACTGGATTCCCTCAATCAGCTTTGCCAGGAGAAATTCCCCCTGAGAGAAATAGTATGACGTCATATTGCCCCCACTACCACTCTACACATGTCACCTACCTGACTTGCATCGCGTGACTTGAGTTACGTCCCCCACTACCATCCACTTTTTCCATCGAACTTGCTAATGTTGCCCTCAAATATACCCAAGCCCCTGAACACTAGTGACCCTCCAGGGCGTGATCGGTATAACCGCAGCCATTTGTAGCAAAACCGGAAAAAACATAACCTAAATATTCATTATATCGTCTGCTTTCCAAGCTGATTGTTTATCTATCTCTTTCTATCCATATTTCTGTCTCTTTCTTTTTTACAATTTCTTTCTTTGTTTACTTCCGTTTTGCCACAAATGGCAGCAACCAATCAGCGACGATACATGTTGTTCCGATCACTCCCTAGAGGATCACTACTGAAAATAATTGTTGAGCATCGCAAGTTGACACTCTGTGAACTTCTCAATAAAAAATTAATGTAACTGAACCGCGTTGAAAAAGTTCTTAGGTTACAGATACACAAGAAAGTACCTACGAATACTGGCAAAATTGTTTACATTAGAGCCTCAATTATCCGAACCTTGATTAACCGAACCGTCGATTATTCGAACCAGTTGTGTATCATCGCTAACCCCACCCCACTTCTTCGAACTAGTGTACACGGAAAGATGTCTGCACCGTTGGGAACGATGCTGAGTGAGCACCGTCGGGAACGGAGCTGGGCCAGCACCGTAAAAACCAGTGCTGGGCCCATTCACGGCGCTGTTCAGCACCGAAAACACCGTTGTGAATGGGCGAAAATATCGGTGCTGAGACCATTCACAACGGATTTTTCGGTGCTGAACAGCGCCGTGAATGGGCCCAGCACTATTTTTTATGGTGCTGGCCCAGCACTGTTCCCGACGATGCTCACTCAGCACCGTTCTCTTTGGCCCTTCTGTATTATAATATGAAATGTGCGTCTCGCGAGAGTTCGAGAGTGCGAATGAACAATGCCCACAACTGCCGAGCCGAATCGTGTCGACTGCCGAGAGGCCGAGACGAACCATGCAGCGTCGTACCCCCACTCTGTCCGCAGCGCGCACCGTTGCCACGAAAGTGCCGAATTCCTTTTGGGCATTGTTTCGAGAAAGCACAGAAATATCTTCGACGCAGCAACGGCGAGGCATCATGGTGTTCAACCCCGCGAGCGCATGAGGGTTCTCACTGTTGAGACGCAACAACAACTATTAACTAAAGTGTCTAGAGTGACATGACCCAATAGTGAAAGTTCTCCTGCGTCCACAGCCTAACCTCATCAAACGTCCACAACGGGACTAGTGTGCTATTTATTTCTTGGATCAGCAGATAATATACGTACACGCAATACCAGGCCTACGATTAAATCGCCAACCAGCACCGGTCTAGGTGGCAGTCGTCGGTAATTCAACGATTCGAGCTCGACGTTCCGTTGCTGTGCAATATTCGCTGTTGGCAAGTGGCCAGTAACCGTCGTACCCAAAGCAAACGGCCCCCACGAAGGTAAGTTCACGTGCCATTCTGGATAGATATCTGGATGTACGTAGCCATGGACGGAATATACGGTGTCTTCTAAAGAATTCGATTGTATCGATACAGTTGGTGTCGTTCGTTTCCCTATTACACGTAATTGTCGTTTACAAGGATCATGGTGAATAAGTATGAGTTCAGACGATGTCTTATCTGATAAAATTTGGCGTACAGTAAGACCTCGATTATTTAACTTAATTGAAGACTTTTCTGGAAAAAGGAGACAGTTCCATAATTTGGTGAAACTGAGTCAAAGGTAGCATTGAATGTAAAAAAAAAACTAAGTTAACTGGAGGTGAAAATCGTTTTGTAGTTTCTGGTACAGATGACGATGATCAAGCAGATGAACTGTGGGATTATTTCATAATTTATTAAGCATATTTCACTATAATTTTTCTAAATTTCGACGTTTTTCTAAAAACAGAAGCCTCATATCGAAAGCTTTATTCTGCACACTCGACTTATTTTTTCATGCGGAATGACCCCCAGCCCAGTTGTACCACGATTGCAGAGGCACCCTGTATACATTACTTAATCATAATTATTTACGAATACACGTGACTGAATGTCAGTTATAGGTGCTACTTTACTGTCTTCTGAAATACAACAGCGAAGATGACCGCAAACTTAAGCATTGCTTGCTTTATTCACCCCTTTTGTAATGGCGGCAACGTGGGCAAGTGCAGATTAGTTCGCTTGGAAGCACAAGCAGGTTAGGAATTGCAAAAGGCGATGCGACATAGTCCCTCTTTACACTCAACGGGTATAAATAGCTTTTAAAGCAAAGCTTGGGTGCAACGTTGTTTAACCTGATTGTAGAGTTTGTCAAATAGAATGAGCACAACATTCGGATAACCAATTTCTTCTATAGTTTATTGCATGATAATATGCGTAATGAACCACGTTGCCGAAATATTACACAGAAGCAACAGAAATATTTTCCTACATATTAATATGTCTTACACTTACTTTCCTTAAACTAGAATGGTATAACTTGAAAAATACTACTTTTTAGCAAATGCAAAGAAAGCATAACAGGTGGTATATAGCAACCAATGTATAGGATGAGACACATAATTTTTCCACCCCCGAATAACTTCTAATGTGCAAAATTTAAAAGAACAGTGAATTTTCTATAATAAAGTATTAAGCTTTATTTATCCGAAACCTAATAGTAACAACAAGTGTAAAGAAGTCTTTGGGAATTACTTTGAGCACCCAGCACTCAGTTGACACGGGTTTAAATTGCGCGCCCGGAACTTGGACCGTTAATATTCAACTGTTAATATCTCGAGAACGAAGCCTCGGATCCTAGAACGGTAAAGGAATTTTCGATGTCTATTCTGCACCAGAATATTGTATATCCCGCATTGTCCCGCAATTTTGGAACACCCTGTATATAAACCACAATTTCTTTATAGGAGATTCTTCATAATCCACCGTAAAAAACGTAAGCCACTGCTGCCAGTGATCTGCAGTAGCCAAATAGGTACTGATTTTTGTAACGTGGTAGTAGCAGGCTCACGGCACAGGTAACTCTATTTAGTAGCAGCACGAGATTAAAGCATGTCCAATGAAAATTAGCGGTACTTTAACGAAATATAATAGAATCGGCTGGATTGGTGAATTGGCCCGATTGGATTCGATGAACACCAGTTCGTTAAAACCTTGACAAATTACGCCGATCCTGTATTTTAAATTCGGCTGCATGCGTTCAACCCCATTTGCAAAAATTTCCATGCTACAGGACAAGAGAAAACAAGGGTCGATGATTTTAAAACCACGCTGTTCGGAAAATGAATTTACGTGGCGGGCACAAATTTCGCTGAAGACGGGGGCAGAGGAAACGCGATAAAAAATGAGCATGTAACAATGCAACTCCAGTGAATATTATAATTCTATTCTTCCTTTATGGAACTGTGCATTTTTATGCAGTAAATTGGATCTTCTCATTATTCTGCATAGAGATGTAATAAAATAAGGACACTGGAAATTGTGTAATTGATTTAGTATACTTTATTCTTTGCGGTGCATCTAATATATCACTAGTTGATAAATTCTTCACTGGTTATTAATGTAATCAACATTTAAACAAATCTTTTTTAGAAACCACTGAGGATATAAGACAAAGTTAAATAAATTATGTAATCAAGATGTAAAAGAGTGCAGTAAGCAATGAATGACATATTAATTTTTTTTAGAAATCTTCCTACAGGTACCAGAATGTGCAACGGGAGTAGTGGAAGAGAAATACGTACCTAAGGAAGACTATCGAGGAGCAAAGCTTATATAATAAATTATTTACTCTTTGCTTTTTCAGAACTATATAATGAGGAGAATCGTTGCACTTTCAAACAGGCTTCTAGTATGTGGAGATATCGGAATATGCTTCATTTTTGTTTGTCCATGTGGGGGATATCCAATTAAGAACGATCGTTATTTTTAAGGGCGTAAGAGAAACACGTCTAAACTGTTTCAGGACAAATTATATTCTAAACCAAGTAACTGCTTCATAAATATTAAACAAAACCTTAGACCCCAATAAAGATTTACAATAAAAGAATAGCTAAATATAAAACATTAGTAACCTACTTCATTCATTCCATAAATTATAAATTCGCGCGCAAACCTATCATACAAACAGACAACATACCAACATAAAACCCTGCGGGGTTTATCTGTTATTGACTGTTGCGACATCTAAGTGATTCCTTTTGTACTAGTCAGTATAAGCTTGACCGCAGCCGTGAGTAGTCCTAAAGAGGTTATGTTCAATAGTAAAGACATGAGAAGCATCACCGGTAGAAAGTATTATGATTTATTCCTTTCAAAGGTGCAAAATTAGGAAAGATTTACAACTTGCTCCATTATGTAGAATCGCACTCCGGAACAGGATTACGTTCATACATAATAAGTACCTTATTATTGCTAATAAATAATAAATAACTTTATGATTAATTATTGTACAAATTGAACTTATAACGTGGGTAAATGAATATTCCATTTGTTGAATGTTCAATTTATTCCATGTATACCCATCCAACAATCTAACTACAATGATATCGGCGCACTGGATCGGTTAGATTAAAATCAGTCAGATTAAAATCAGTCAGATTTTAATCTGACCGATCCAGTGCGCCGATATCATTGTAGTTAAGTTTTACGGTCGAAATTTAGTTTATTTAAAATTCTTCAAAATGAACATCCAACAATCGTCATGTAAAATCGATGGAAGCCAATATCGTTCGCAATGAATCAATAAAACATTCGTGAAATCCAATACGATTTATAATTGCATTTTATATACCTACGGGCGAATACAGTTCCACCCATTTATACACTTCGAATTTAACATTTTATTCGTTTTGCAATGGCGAAGTGGCAAAGGAGAAGGAGGAAACAGGCGGCTCTCTACACTAACGGCAATTCAATTACAAGCAGCACCTTGTCTTAAGGAGCACTATTTTACGAATGCGTTGTAATTCCCCCGAAAGCAATTTGACGATGTCTGAGTACGCTATTACCCTCGCAGAGGCTTCAGCCGCCAAGGAGATATCTCACAGCACAGTATCACATTATACATTTCACGTCGTAACATTTTTTTTTTACGTATACATCTACCATTCACAGGTAATTGGCCGCATTCACAGGGGAATTTCTGCTGTTACAATGAGTCAATAATAAAAAGTATTTCTTCACACGTGTACATTTATACAGCGTAGTACAATCAGAAGAGTAGCGACTCCACATGAATACATAAGTAGGAAATGTGGAATAAAATTTGTTCCATAAAATATGTCGAGTATGCCCGCACTGTACCAGGAATTAATTTTCAGGAAAACTAAATTCAATTTAAGAAAACGTTATTCTGCAATTTCGACGTATTCGTACGGGAGGTTCCAATCATTCACAGTTTTGCAATATTTAACCTGAGCCCATTTGTACCCATCCACTACTACTTATATTACTGATTATTTATTAATATTATTGTATTAAGAAAATAAAAATTGTAGACCGTATGTAATTCAAAATTCCCCGTGCAAGTGTTTTCTCAGAAATATACGAAAGAAATTCAATATCGTGCTACAATGCGAGGGAAGATCCCGAACCCGAAAATTAAGAAAACTCTGATACTTTGTGAATATGTAGGCGATTTTCTCCTGATTACAACGCAATTTTTGTTTGCTGCCCAAATCCACTCGAAGGGGTGAAATTAACCCCTGAAAAATCGGCTATTTTCCGATTTTGTGTTATAACTCACGAACTGTAAGAGATAGTAAAAAAGTTTCAAGACAAAAGTTACTTATTTTAATTAGATCTACCATTCGGTGGAAAAAAATTATTTTACAGTTCACGAGATATAACACAAAATCGGAAAATAACCGGATTTTCAGGGGTGAATTACACCCCCTTAGAGTGAGTTTAGGGAGCAAACAAAAATTGTGTTGTAATCAGGAGGAAAGTCCCTACATATTCACAAAGTTTCAGATTTTTTTAAATTTCCGGGTTCGGGATCTTTCCTTGTTAGTCAGATGCACGCATATGAGACGAATTTTCAAAATGGATATTTTCGAAAAGGAAGCTGTTTATGGACAAATCTCATTCCACTGTTCTTACTTATTTTTTTCATAGGTTGTATCACCTATTACGAAACACCTTGTGTATATGTCATAGGAGAGAACAATTATAAAATCAACTTTTTATCGTAACTTTAAAACGCCGCCTTTTTGTCGAAGCTAAGGAATCATAGCCTTTTTTAACCTAACCTGAACAAGTTTAGTGGCATTATCTTGGTAATTCATTGAGGTAAAAATGTTTGACAAACGTTGGACAAGAAGACGACGTTTAAGCTTTTACAAATGGCGTGCGACATATTCTATATCAAATATATAGGTACTCTATTTCAGTTCGTATGAGCTTACAGGATCGTCTCCATTTGACAAATGAAGCACATCGAATTTAAACTCTAAATTCATTATAAAAATAATTAGTCACAGAAAGTCAGAATAAAATTTATTAAAACCCATTTCCCTGAATTTATCAAATTTATTCACATTGTTCTCGCTGAAGACATTTTCTTGTAGACTTATACAATGAATTGCATACGTAGCACCTACATTGAATTTATCATCTGTTCCTTATAGTCGTAGCTTTTTTAAATGTACCATTTTTTCACAACTCGACACTGCAAGGAAAAGTGTCGTTTCACTAACGCAATATCGCCTCGCCTAGGCGAGAACAGCTGAATAACATTATTTCAGGGAGTTTAGAGAGGAGGGGCTGGTAGGCGTGCGCTGCACTTCAGTCATGCAGCAATTTAGCAGATAAGTCACGCGTTGAAATCAAATTAAAAGCAAAGTATCATATTTCCTCACTAATTGACCAAGTTTATGCTCGTGCATACGTTTCCTTAAAAGTTCGGTAACGCAATGCGAGCAACGACTACCGTGTTTCGAAGTACTAGGTTCTTTAACGACTTGAGGTAGCTACCCCAACCCTTCTCCCGTTGCAACCACGTATAACGTTTAACTCGTCGAAGAGTTTTCATAATTAATTTCTATAAAAATTCCATAAGTGTGTCTTTTCGTATACTACGTCCACTTTCGAGAGAATTCCTCGGTTTCCGAAGAACCAAGCTCGGTTAGTCGAACATTCCGATTTGTTTTATACTGTGCAGGTTTGTAGGGGGTCTCAATAGAAGTATCGGAAAATTCTTCAGGGTGAAAGCACCCTTTGAAGGTTAATGTGTGATTTCTTACTTTTCTGTATATCTTGAAAACTATAGTAGACATAAAAGAATTATTACAATGAAAACGATTTTGGATCTGTAGTTTTGATAATCTAAATCCTCAAATAAATGTCTGAATAGGAGCTCATTGAAGTGCAACATGCAAATAATCCATTGAAGAGGTATTTTATGAATCATTTCGATATTGTGAATTATAGATTAAAGAAAAACATTCTCATTAAGAATCCATTGAAGAGATATTTTAAGAATCATTTCGATATTGTGAATTATACCATTCTTCCATTCAGTATTCTTCCATAAGTTGCTGTCTCATCACAACCAACGACAAATAAATCCTCAAGAGATATTTTCAATTCATTTAGATGTGGGATGACACTGTCAGTAATATTTCTCCCAGAACTTGATATTGAAGAAACATGACTGATATAGTTAGACCCAAGTTCTTGAAACAATGAAATATGTTGCTCTTTCACAACAACCGCATTACGTCCCAAACTAGAAACACATGGGTACCTACTTTATCTCGCGACAATATACAAAACAATTTCACGTGTTTATGTGCTCAAATGATGTTTTCTGATGTTCAACAATGAAATACACAAAATTTTATGAAAATATACGGAAGTCGCCAAAGTTGGTAAAAAATTAAAAACTTTGACCCTGTTGCGCGAGGGGCAAATATGGACAGATTTCAAATTTTTTTTGTCTCGCATTTGTCTTCCCCAACGACAACTTTTCCGCACTACCGCGTTTCGATTTTCAAAAATTTTGGTTTTTCGGTCCACCCCAGTATATATATATGTCAATTGTAACGACATTATTCTTCTAAAATATATGCAAAATTTGCCTCTATATTTATAGTAAGGCGTGTTCGAGGTGAGCTTTAGCACTTTAAGAGAGCAAGAACCCTGCGAATCGCTTCAACCGCTCAGGGGGATTCGCATAGTCCTGTCCGGGCGTAACACAGTTTTCCTCTCCACTGAATGGAAGCGAATCGTTCTGGCGCTGATTGTTTTCCTTGTTCCGGTTAAACGATTTTTCAATGAAACCGTCATCGTATGAAATTCTGTTGATCAGGACGGTGAGGTTTCAGTTTAGCAGTAACAGGTATTAAATTGTATTAAAATTGTGAATAGAGTACGTTATGCATTATAGGTATTTTGTGCTTCAAAGGATCACGTCGCTTGTTGCTCTATTATTTGAATTTAATTTCAATTCGACTTCATTGTCGGATGGTTTAAGCCAAGTTGAGCGCTGTATTATGTTTTCTTTTTTATTTAACAAGAATGCGACCACATTATTAAAACAGTGAATCGTCCGACGAAATTTAATAAAGAATATGTACCTAATACAATTTCAATCAGTTATTGTTAATATAATATATTTTTTATTACTATTTCAAGGCATAGGCTATCAGAAAATTATTACATAAAAATGTAATTTGTTTCTTTAAAGTAAAGAAGCAAATTTCAATGAACAAAAATCGATAATTTTTAATCAATAATCTTTTCATTTATTTTAATCTCTCTTCATTACTTTTATTCCGTGCTCGTCAAATTGAAAATACTGTGGACTAAAATATTGGAAATCGTTCGGAATACGACACATAAACAATCGGTAAATTTTTTTCACAGTATGACTGATGCTATGACGTTCTACACTACTGACCATTCCTCCAGCGACACCCAATATGTCTTCCTTGCTTTTGATGATACAAAAAGGTGCCATAGTGTCCATCCTCCATTTCTTAAATTCAATGACACATATTTACTGTCATATTATAGTCACTGACAAAAACAAATTCAACCATGTTGACCTGCTCTGATACTTCTATAGTACAGAACAATTTGTGTTGTACAGAAATAACTGTTCTTGTCCACTAAAAATTTATTAATTTATTAGGTGCTAGGATTTTAACCAAATAAATAGTCTATCCAAAGCGTTGACCAAGTCACTTCCGTAACCATTTCCCCATAGAGAATAAAAGGATCTCACGTTATTGCATCACGCACGTCTTCCTTAGAACGTGATTCCAAGTGTCCTTAACGACCTAGCATAATGTCACCCGTAGACTCCGATTACGGCGAAACTTTTTCGCGAAACGTGTTTCAATCTGATTGCGCGTGCGAGAAATGGCCGTAAAGAAAAGTAATGCATCTTCGACAGCTGCGGCCTTAAGCCAACAGTAAAATGTCACGGAGATTTTTGTACCATCTCTTCAGAGAAATAGGGAATTACTTTCAGCTTAACCATTTAGCGCCAAGTGTGACGTATAGGTCTCATCATTTTCGAGTGTATAAGAAGATTCGATAGTAAATAATTTTGGGAAACTTTCCCGGAAACTTTTTTAGGGAGGAAGGTGTCTGGGCGTAAAGGATGCTAGGCAGTCGTTCCTGTCTAAAATGAAGCTTTTCTGTTTCAATTAATTGCAAAGAAACAAATTTAAACTGAGACCTGTTCTTTGGCATGAAGTTTATTAACATCATAAGCTTTAAAAAACATGTTTGTTTAGTCAAAAATATGCATTATATATGACGCAACAGATGGATCATTAAAGAGGCTTTTTAAAAATGTTTCTTTTATTTTGCAGTGATAACTCGAAAACGGAGGTTCCAATCGATTCAAATCAAATTCGAGTATGTTAAAAAAATGCGTAGTTTCGGACCGGACCTAAATTGAAGTTAATGAAAATTCTTATTCTTTATGAAAAGAAACTAAAACCACATTGATGAGGTTTTACCCTCCCCCAATCCCCAAAAGATGAGGTTTTAGTTTCTTAGAACAACTGCCTCGTACCCTTAAATGGTTAAGGGTATAAATGCAAGGATATAAAACATAATAACGTTTTAAGGCTTTCATGTCCCCTACAATAATAAGTACAAGTATCATTCAACCTGCGTAGTGTTTCAATGAGTTGGTACTGTATGTAGAGGGAGTTGACAAAACACGTAATAATAATTTGTTGGTGTAAATTTTAGAGGATTAAAAACCTCACCGTAGGAGGTCTTAATGAATATATGTATATCGAAAAAGTTACTGTTCCGCAGACATTTCATTTTATATGAGGACGTATAAATGTAAATTCTTTAGAATATTGCCAATTAGATTCCTCTTTAGCGGGTTGAAACGTTGAAGATCACATAAATTACATCCACTTAAGTCATTATTGTTTACAAAATATTTTGAGGCGTTTTCTTCTATTAACTCGTATTTATACCAGTTACCTATATACAGGGTGTTTCCGAAATCGTGGAGCAACAAAAATAGAGGTGATTTCTGATGCAAAAGTAAGTTAAGAATATAAAAAAAAAATTCTCTTTTCGAGCTTTGTTTTCGAGAAAATTGATTTTCGAAATCCGTTAACTGTAATATATAAATATACTAGCTTAAAGTACCCGCGTTGCCCGGATAAAACTTCGATTATCCCGGAGTGTCAAGAGCCTATATTTTCCGCGGAGTTCTAGAGAATAATTGTGCAAATTTGGTGGAGATCGGTTAAAAAAATTAGAACAAAAACTATCTTATATGTTATTCCTGGTCCTAGACTACGTATATACAAAATTTCAGAAAGATCCGTTACGCAGTTGCGACGTGATTGAGTAACAAACATCCAAACACACTTTTGCATTTATTATATTAGTAGGATAGTAGATGCGTAATAAATTAAATCTTACAAGATCACAGGGATAATTGAAAAAGTATAAATTTTTGACAATTAAGTGCATGCATAATGAATATTAAATTTAATCAGATATTTTTGTACAAGTTTATTCTTATTTCCACAGACAAAATTACTTTTTCAAATTAACTGTGTATAATTTTTAATCTAATAGTACACCTGAATCCATGGTACACTGATCGAGGTTTATAGAATGGAGTAGGCGGATACTTTTGTTAGCAGATACATAATTATATATCGCTACCAGAATCTTGTTATTCCATTAATTCGAAGTACAGAAAAGACAGACAGCCTGATACGATCACAATCGATCGAGTAATTCTACACTGCCTTTGCAACAGCATAATATACTGTTATCTGTAGGCTCTTGAAGAAGGAGAGCAGAAACGAGCACACTGTTTCCAAATGGGTATCTAATGATAGGTAATAGAATTTGGTGCAGGAACGGTTAATCTACTTGTCTGGAATATTATCATCTACTTACTATTGGCAGTGAAATGAGTAATACGACTGAACTTAAATGGACGTCATAAAAATTCAACCATTAGTCAAAATAATTTTTAACTTTATATCAATCGCAAGTACATTATACTTTGCAGGAAATAAACTTCCAGGTACTTGTTGTTGATAACATAAAAAGATTGACATACATCAGATTATATGTAGAACAACTTTCCAACAAGTTAAAATGGTCTTGCGATGTAAGAAACAGAAACCTCTGCTTTAAGAAAGGAAGTCGTTCATGTATTTCAATGTAGTTGGTAATTCAAAACGCTCTAGATACCTACTGAATATGTATACTGAATACATTTTAATGGATCCAGCGAACAAAACGTTTAAAAGTACAAGTAACAATGTGTGGAATGTGTACGTGCACTTGTAACTGATGTGATTATTAAAAAAAGAACCAACAACAGAACCAACAATTCATGGCACAGTAATTCTACGTTTCTTCCATATCGCTTCGTTGTGCTCTGTTGTAGCATGAATAATTTGATACTTGCATGGCGAGTAGTAAAAAACAACTTTTAATACGATTCCCTGAAACGTGAAACTTCTATGTTACGATTTAACAGTGGAAAGTGACCATAATTTTCTTTTTTCGTGCTTAAAATTGTGTTCTATCGTTAGTTTATAGTCTGATCTTCGAATAAAAATGAATGGTTAAAATAATCTGGTAAATAAAACCTCATTAACTCGTTTCTGTGATTTTTGTAAACGATTTGAGTAGAAAATTTATCATAACAAACTGTTTGTTAGATGATACTTTATAAAGTTTGATATGACAGACACAATACAATATTTTTCCAATATTTCAGCTGCTTTCAAAATATTTCTGAGTGCTGAATTCGAAATGCACGTGAAAAATTTCATACCCCATTTCTTTTTTTCACTGGATATTAATTTCATTCGATCCCATATTACAAAATAAAAACGTCGAAGCAGGTTGTGATAAAAGTTTTATATTAAAAAGTTCAAATTCCTATAAAACCAGCATTCACTTTTAAAAAAGTTTTTATGACCCTCAATTTTGCAGCCCTGCGTTATTAACGGCCGAGGATTTAAAATACCATTGGATCCTTTACTCAATTAATTAAATAACCTAAAATTAACTGAAGAATAATATTAAACTGTTTATAATAACTGGTTTTAGTTTGAGGACGTCATGAAAGTTTTATAAAATACTAGCAAAATACCCGTGCTTCGGTACGGTAGAATAATTAAAAGGAATTATCTATTTTTATATCTGTTGTTGAAGTAATTTTTGTAAAGTAAACCCGTGCTTAACGAATATTTACATATGTATATGTTGGTTTTTAGGCATTTGTGTGGGTAACCATTGCAAGTAAAAACGAAGTTGATATTTAATCGAGCCTAAGAGCTATTAAGGAGTCCAAGAAAATACATTTTACCACCTTTCAATCCCTTAGGGGTTTATTTGGGAAACACCTTGAAGACGGTTGTCAGGGGTTTACTTATGTGGGTAACCTTTGTAAGTAAAAACCAAGTTGGTATCTAATCGGGACTAAAGGTGGAATCAGACGGAACGTGGCTCGGCGATCATTGCGCGTGAATCGCCGATCCACGCGCCGTCTGATCGGTCATGACTCGCCGAGTTGTGCTCGCCAAGCCGAATCGCCGAACCTAGGCGAGCCGAGCAAGCTCACCTATCCACGCGCCGTCTGACCGGTCATGGCTCGCCGAATCGTGCTCGCCAAGCCGACGAGCCGAGCCACGTTCCGTCTGATTCCACCTTTCGCATGTCGTAAAAGATATTAAGGTGGGATCCCACCTTGAAGCCACTAACAAAACACAAAGTTCGGGAATTTTATTGTTCGTATAAGTAAGAATATAGGACTTAGATTTTTTATATAGTTTTAAAGTAATCTTTATATTGCTTCAAAATTTTTTTTATATGAAAAATTGTACAAAATGGCTTCCCAGAGCACTGCAAAAATTGAGCCACACTCCTGGGAATGACTGAATCATTTGAGAAGGAAATACAAAAAAGATATATAAACTGGATTCTAAACTGCTATGATTTCCAAAATAATTCGAATTTTAAACACTCATTTAACAGGCACTCTAGACTAGAATACCTCCTTTAGTTGATCCCACGATAGTCAAAACATCTCCCGAAGGCACTACCTACACAAGTAGTTACAAATTCAGAAAAACTGACTCGAGATTCCTAAATTGCGGCAAACGATAAAAGTCAGAAAGACACTCAATGTTTTTGCAGTTCCCCCTCTGTCTAAGTAGGTAAATAAGTATGACTGTCGTAGCAAGCAGATTCATTCGCCTTTCGAAGTTTCAGCATCAATATTTATTTCCAGGAAGCATAAATAAGCTAAAAAGAACAGGAAACATTCGTTTCCTCAACTTTCGAAGCGAATCAGGAATTTCACTTACAATTAGTCCCCGGATATTCCGAGGATTTCACTTCCATAGTCACGTCGTTAAAAAATTTTCCGCCCGCTGCATTAGGTTCCGCAGGATCCAAAGTTTCCACGAACCTCCAACAACTTTCATACCGTGTAATCACTCCTGACGTTCAATTACTTGGAGAACTCAAACATTATTTCCGTTTACCTGCGCGATAGAGCACAATTCTGATTTACGCGGGCTAAGTGCGCCAGATTATTCGATTCCAATGCGTCGGACTCGCTTGACCCGTGTAATCCGGGTAATTCTGACATTCTGAAGAAAGTCGCGCCGCGGTCAACACGTACGAACCGAGTCCATTAGGTGATCAACGAGAGATTTCGTTAGTCTAACAAGATACAACCTCAACCATCTGTTGACTGCTACTGTTAGGCTTTATCTACGTATATATATCAATAGCAGGCATGGCCAACCTATGGCGCGAAAATTTTTCTGGCACGTCAATGATTTACAGGTATTATACTAAATCTAAAATAATTATTATATGGTTAGATATACCTACTAAAACATTTTTGGCCAGCTTTTACTATACGACAATGTGTATGTCAAGTTATGAGTGAAATAATTTTTATTGTATTGGATTAAGGTGGGGCGTGAAATAATAAAATCAGTAACCTAACACTACGTGTATTAGTACTAATACAGCGAACGCTCGTGAGCCGTGACCTCTAAACACCAGGTAAAGACTGCCGGTCGCGACGACTACCGCCGAGAGACGTTGCCATCGAAATCCTTGCAACAAAGGCGAGCGCAACGTTCAGCAGCGACAACGTCGCACCTTGCCTGTTCCCGGTATACACATACATGTATAAGGCGACCACATTATGAAATTCCAGGTTCATTTTTATACTTGTCTCAATACAAAATTTTCCTTAGTTAAAAATTGCCCGGCACGTCAGCAATTCGATAAATATTATTTATAAATTGGTGGCACGCGGAGATAAAAGGCTTCAGTAATAGAGGTATACAGGGTGGATTGATAATTTTGACCACCTGGAATATCTCTGTTATTTTTTGAGATATAAAAAAACTGTATTTGCGAAATTTGTACAGCTCTGAGGGGTCCATAACATGTTATTTCAAGGTCACTTCTATCTTTTTAAATGGCGTGTTATACCTTTTTTATATAGCGGATATTTAGACGATTTTACGACGACTTTTAATTTCAAGTAAAATATAAGACAGTTGTTGCTAATATGTTTATTTCTCGGTTTCTGAAATTATGTTAAATGTGTAGGTAAACTGAAGGCTGTAGCAGAATTAATCAACTAAACAGTTCGAGTCGAAGTAGGTGAGAAAAGGTTGGGCCGCTTTCGTTAAATGTTATAGTCTAGCTGGCGCTGGCGCTGATACTACAGGCGAAATTACAGCAGTAACATCGATCGTAGAAGACTCTACTTCTTCACCCCTCCGTCTTCTTGTTTAAATGTCCGGAACAGACGATGAATATATGTGCAACCCACTCACTCTCATTTTCCCTGACGCGCTCTAATTTCTGTCTCATTCACTTTCATTCTTTTTTATGAGCATCCCTATATACTAGTATGTATATAGTGTCTCGCTGATTATAAAATGTAGTGATGTTATATAAGCAACAGGGGGAAGTTCAGTAAGATGAGTGCTGGCAAATCAGGCAACCATCAAATAAAGGCAGCTCTACATAATAGGTTTCAACAAATTTGCACACTGTTTGAATAACTTCTAGGTTAGTCAGCATATATCTGCAGGGCACAGCATATTATGTGTAACAAGTTTAACAATTATGGGTACCTACTCATGAATTGTTTTACGTATATAATTATTCGTAACTAATTAGTAACTACTTATGAGTATTAGTAACTGTACTGTAGTAACGTTACTAATGAGTGGTTTATTAATTTTGAAATCGTAATATTCCAAAGATAAATTCATACGTTTAACACAGAAATAGGCTTTGCAGCATATTATGTGTAACAGGTGCAAAAACCGAACGTACTTATGGTGCCTATCTTGTGTATAGAGTAAAGAAGCAAATGGGACATGCAAATACTTACTGCCAATATCTGTGTCCCATAGAAATTAGTTTATTACTATTTGCACAATATAAACCAGAATCCTTGAGTTGGCTTAGAAGCCATATTCTACTACGGTAGATGGAAGAGGCTCTATTTTGTACAGTTTTTGAGTTATGACGTGTAATAAACGTAAAAGAAAATCTACAGCGATTGGGACGCGTTTGATGCAAATCCGATAACAAATGAGCGATTTATTGCAAATTTTGAACGTGCACCCATTACCCTGCTGCTAGTCAGGGTCAGCTCTGGATTTGAAAAATAGGCCAAAAATAGAAATAACAACTTATCAATTCAATTACTACCATTTATTGTGTGAAAATACATATTTTTCAATTAGTGTACTCTTTTGAATATTAAGTCAAAACCATAATTTTATAAACAGTTTTTTTCTAATTTACTTGAAGTTGATAAAGATGGAGCTGCAGCCCTCTTGCTGCAAGGCCCTCAGTTATAGAACGATTATTTCAAATTTTAAGGTAATTCTAGAAAGAAGAGGAAAAACTTTTGTTTCCATGCAACGCATGTGAATATATACAACAATTTGCACTGCATGAAATTTTAGCAACAGAAAGAAATCTATTTTAATAGTCAGGGTATGCATATTCGCATACTTAATACTTCTAATAGAAAAAAATATCTAATTGTTAGACAGATGTGACACAACATTGTTGCTTTGTTAACATTGTTACCATTATATTGTATTTATTATGTAAAAAGATGAGTGTGCATAATAATTACAGAATAGGTAGAACGAACTCCGTAAAAGGCGAGGTGAAGCTGAAACGCTGTTACTATACCTAACTTTCCAATTATTATGAATAATATGATGTTTTTGGTTACTCATATAAATTTTTGAAAATTATGGACTGCGTTTATATGTTTACGTACAGTCTGAATTATGTCTGCTCGAGTCAACTTTCTATTTAAGTCTGTTGTCGCTTCGACTCCATACTTTTAGAACGTAAACTTCGGTTGACACGATTGGCAAACGTTCTACTAAGTTCTAACATGTAAAGTTCCTACCTGTACCTCATTAGTACTTTGTACAGTTTCGAACGTTCAATATTTGCTAAATTTAACATTCGCGTTGCTCAAATACGAATGACAATCGCACGTCCAAGTTACACATTGCTATTTTTCATGCTCCAATTAGGAAAACTACATGGCAGTTGAACAATGGATCATTAGAACTTAATTTAAGATTTAATAGAATAAAGAGTATCGCGAATTTGTGAGCTTTTATATGAACCACACAGTTATAAAATTTGTGTATAATATCAGAAAAAAAATTTATTCGGAAACTTTTTTATTTTCTATCAGAAAATCTTTTCTGCCTGGGATCCTTTTCTACACCTGGGTTTTAAATGGAATTATATGCCTTTCTTTACAGAAATCAGTTTTCTTTGGACATTCCCTCTACATGAGTATTCGGATCAGTGGCTGACATGAAGACATTGTGAGATTCCGAATTCTACCGTTATCCTATACTTTACTTAAGGTGTTGTTTAAGGGGCCGTCCTTGAAGTACGTAAAAGTAATTTTGGCGAATTCTTACCCCCTCCCTTCCCCAGTACAAGAATTCGTAAGATTTGATATTCCAACCCCCTCCTTACGTAATATTTTTTGCATTTAATTTTTTCAGTTATTAAAATTCTTTTAAAGGTTTATATAATTCATTTAACTCGGTTTCGGGAAATATAAACTAAAAATACTTTTCTGGAACATTAATAATATAATTTGTATTAATTGAAAATTAGTTTAAAAAATATTACGTAAGACGCTACGAAAGCGTAAGAAATTCGCGACCCCCTCCTCCCCAGAAAGCCTTACGTAATTTAAGGACGACCCCTAACTCTCGGACACCAGATACAGTGTCCATTTTGACCCATCCTAAATATTGAAGGTAATGAAGGCAAGAGTTTTAAATCAGGGGAAGATCAGAGTCAGCAGTGAAAGCTTATTCTGAAGTGGGCATGAATGAAATTTTTTACTAAAATGGACCCTGCATTCAACCAGCTGAAAACTATCCAACGTCCGAGGGTTAAACGTACCACCATTACATAGTAAACATGTTCTGCCTTGTTTTTTTTTTATCGTTTTTGTGAATAAATACAGTTGGCCACTACCTACTTTTAAAAATTTGGAACAATTAAATATTCACATTACTATAGGAAGTGTTTAGGTTCCTCAAATTGAATGATTCCACGTAACGGTAAGAACATAAGAACCAAGATGTGTACAGTTCCCAAGCACGTCACTTTAGTAACCTCATACATGGAAAATATTAATAAACCCTAAATTATGTAAAGAAAAGTAAGACTCCATTTAAAAAAAGGTATAATTATACGGGCAAGTTTGAAGTCTTGTCACGAAATTTACCTACAGCTTACAACTAATAAATCAACTCTACCTACAATTAGTAAACATGAGTCCCAAAAGCACTTCTTACTGAGCTACAACCACGTTAAGTTAAAATTTTTCCATACATCGCTTCTGAAACATTTAAAAAATATATTCTTATATGTAGATATAGGCCGAAATTCAAGTTCGTATTGACAATATAGCCTGGTGAGTCAGCGCGCCTCCGAGCGCCGAGCACACCTAAATAGCACTTTAAACGCGTTTTTCTCGAAATCGCGTTTTCAAAATTGGCGCAGATAACTCAAAAACTATTTGACCAATCAACTTCAAATTTTACACACTTTTAGTTTATAATATTCCACAGAATATAAATCACAAGGTTTAACTAAATTATTAATTTTAACCACTGTTTTTAAACAAATAAAACGCGAATTTTTGGCGAAAATCACACCTAATTGTTTGAAGTTCCGCCATTCTCTAAAATACGCATTTTTTCACACCATTTATGGTTTATATTCTTACAATTGGCACATAAATTGGAAAAACAATTATTGGTCTGTTTCACACAACTACATATTACGATTTTCGACAAAAAAATCGGGAAAGAAGTGACACATTGACTTGTACTACTATAACCATATCAAAGGACAGCAATGTAAAAAATATTAGCGTACTTATCCCATTTTAACAAAAATTTGACTTATACCTACTTATTTGCCCGCCCACCAGAGTGCAGTTCTTCGATTCCCGCGTTTTCCAGCTTCGTCTTTTCTTCACTAAAGTTACTTTTCCTTGCTAAAGTCTGGCAGATATTTAACATTATAACCACACGCCATTGAAAGCAGCACGCGCTTTCGTTTGTTCACTTACAATTAGTAACTTTTGTCCCGCGCAATTGTTTCCATAAACTAAATTCGCTAACTTCTTCGAACTACTCTCGTATGCAGGAATTCGTGGCAAGTGACGTGAACGGCGTTGTTATAAACTGTTGCCTTCGCTTAATTATTTTTATGCTCATTCCGCGGTGAACTTCGGCAAATGACGTTTGCATCAGATGAAAATCCATTGCGGAAACTCAATGAACTATCTAACGCAATTTACCTGAAATTTCACCCGAACAAGTTTCGGTGGAACTGCTTATCGGGGCACAAATTCGTGATAACGGAATATTAACGATTAAAATGCAAATTCCCATGGATGTACGCAATTCCCAGCGAAATTAGAACGAAGCGCGTTTATTATGAACGTGACAAAAATCCGTTTTCGTGTTCGCGCTTGGATTTCCTTCGCTATAAAATGGATCTGTCGTTGCCGTGGGAAAAAAATTTCGAGCAGAGGTAAATATCATTTCCGACGAAATGGACGGACGTCAAATATACAAAGAGCTTTAATTACAAATTTGGTATCATAAGTCAAAATAAATGTCAAAAGCTGCTTGTACATTTTTGACTTTATGAGCTCTTGACTTAATAGCCCCTTACGTTCTAAACTATTCGCTCGACAGTCGACTAGAGCTATTGTTTTGGCCCGGGTATCCGGGTACTCGGGTACCCAGTGAGACCCCAGGTAGACAAAAATTACTCGGGTACCCGGGTACCCGGGTAGACAAAAATTACCCGAGTATCCATGAGATACCCGAGTAAATGAGACGTGATGAGATAGTTGAGAATTTCGATTTAACAGTCGATCGACTTTCGACTTTCGATCATTTTCGGCTAACATCAGTAATGAACGGAATAAACTTCAAGCAATTGAATGTGGTATTGTGTGCGCGTTACGATTATGAATATTATGATATAGTATGTGTTCTGCGGACAATACCACATTTAATTGCTTGATGTTTATTCCGTTCATTACTGATGTTAGCCGAAAATGAACGAAAGTCGAAAGACGATCGGCTGTCAAATCGAAATTCTCCACTATCTCATAACATCTCATTCACTCGGGTATCTCATGGATACTCGGGTAATTTTTGTCTACCCGGGGTCTCCTCGGGTACTCAAGTACCCGGGCGGGTCGGGTAGTAAAAGCTCTATAGTCGACTAGAGATTTTTGGCTCAATGCTGCACTTATTAAATTCAGAACACTGAAATAGGAAAAGATATAGTATTGTGTCGTAAAAATATAGTATAGTCACTAAAATATGGTGATTTAAAAATCTATCATATATTTAATTCTACGAATCCTTGACAGACTTGGATTAAACTGAAGTGAAATATTCAGATCCCCAGAAATTTACTGATAGAAATCGCTGAGGTGTTAAATACAGGTGATTTACAGATAATATAACTTAACCAATTTTGCGAATTTCAGCGTAACACTGACCGACAAGTACGCCAGTAATTAGGAAGCAAGTCAGCGACCGAAATTCCGGGTCTGCGCCTACATGTTTCAACTAGGCGAGTAGCATCTCCATGTAATCAACGAGCCAAATTGGCCAATAGATTCAGGTCTAAACACTCGTCCTCCTAGATTTGATTGTGGAACAGTTTCATTTGATTCTAATTTGGTTTGACGAGATCCTTTATAACTCTTTCATATCTTGAAGCATGAACTTGTCCTTTATCTGTTTCGTGTAACTGTATTTAATATTTTGAGTAAAAGGAAATATTTCTTTCGTTCGTGACGTACATCCAAAATGGCTATTACGTTTCAATATAGGTAATAGAAAGTTTTGTTGATAACTCTTGATTTTATGAGTTATTGTTTGGTCTCTTCTAAACTATAAGAAAGAATTTTATTCTAGAGTATGGTAAGGGAATTCCTGTAACGTTTGTGTAGGAAATGCTCTTGCTTTTTAAATTAATATATTACGCAAAACCTTTTATTGAGGTTTGTGTCATGTTTGGAAAGAAACATTTACCACCATTTGTCATAATTTAGGCCAGAATATTAACTCGTGATTTTGGTAGTAAAAACGAAATTCACGTGGTAATTCTTTTTTGTAAAAAATCAATTTATTTTGTTAAGTACAATTTATAAGATAAGTACGCTATCGTGTGTTATTGCAAGTAAATTGGATTTCTTTCTTAATTTTTTTTACGCGTGATAGTGTGGGAAATCTGATATATTCTTGATTTTCGTCGTACTTTAACGTCTAGACTCTAGAATCAACCCCTAAATTTTCCCCCATGTGTAGCCTAATACCCGTATACCAATATATAAATAAATACTTATATTGTTAAAACATTATTCTGCTTACTACCTGCTGATTTCATTATTACTAGAATTCATATCTTTCAAAAGTTCACATTCTATTTTTCTACCGAAGTAACAGTATTTAACCCTTTCGCTGCGTATTTAAATTTTTGGACGATTCTTGAAAAGTGTCAATTTTACATTAATAAAAAAAGTTTTGAATTTTCACCTTTTTTGCATTTTACATGCTTATCACAGTACAAGAGAATACATTTTTTTAATGCGTGGACTATAGTCGAAATCCGCATCGAACGGGAATGTAACGGCGTTCGACTATAGTCTGAAAACGCAGCGAAAGGGCTAAAAGAAGTTAGACGAACAGAGCCAATAACTGAAATTCTTGTACTTCTAATTTAGATTCACGAGTTCAGATTCACTCGACAGGTGTCAAATAATTTATTAAATAACGTATGATAGAACTCAAACCATTTCTGTTATTATACATAAATACATTAACAAGCGTTTCAGTTTCTAAATATAACAAAATCTACAAATAGAGTTAGTTTAAACTTCCATGTGCATAAGAGGCACAGTTTGATCGTAGAAGGTTAAAGACCTCAACTAGAGGACTTATAGACCTAACTTAAGCCCCTATCACAACTTAAAGACTTTAACAGCTATTTCCATTGTTTGTGGATCCTTAAAAGCAGGAAGTTAAACTCTTAATAAAATGTTTATACGTCGAATTAATATTGCGTACACGTACCTGCTTGTAACTGCATCGATGTAATTTGAAAAAAGTTTTTGGCAACCGTTGAGGGTTTTATTATGGCGTGGAGAGACACTCACATTAACACCAAATAGAAGTAATTAATTATCTGATGTTGAATATGGCATATACCTATATATACCAGTAAATACACAACCGCCAGCAGCTTAATGAACGCGTATGCTACTCATTTTAGCCAATAGAATCGTAGAATACTAATATTTAACTAAACGTACTGTTTGATGCAAGCGGGAGGCTGCGGAGGATTGCAACAATGGGATATGTATGTGTAATCACCACTGTCCTAGAAAGGTTCTCTATGAAGTGAATGTAAAATTAATTTTACCCAGGTTGGTAACTGTAAAATAGTACAGTCATAGTAATAATTACTCTAAATGAGGATTTTAATATTTGTATCTTTGGAATATTTATTTATGCATTGATGGCCACTGTCACGTATCATTGCACTAAAGTTATCTGATGTTTTATCTATATTTAACCCTCGGATGGTTGTGCCTGGGTTTATTCTGACCCATGTTGTCAATATTTTCAATTCAGATTGAAGAAACCAAACTCTGAATGTGCGAATCCACAATGAGATTTTACATGAGACTTTTCTATCACGAGACAAAAATCTCAGCAACAACTAAATGTAAATAATGGAAATAGTCGCGAGAGCTCAGATTTCTGAATATATATCATGAAACTCCTCTCACGAGAAAAAATAATAAAATAATGAAATAATTGTCTCATGACATTAAAGTCTCATGCGAGGCCCGATATTTTTGTCTCATCGTGGATTTGTACCTTTAGGTTTGAAACAATTGCTCTAAGAAAAGAGTCACGTTCCTAGGGGATGCAAAAAAAAGAATGTAAAAGATGTTTGTCGGATGATCATTATAGTATTTACGTTTATATTTACTTGTAGTAATATTTCTTACATGTGTGTACGCCTCATTTTAATTCTTCAGATCACTTATGATTAGTGCTATACTGCCAAAACAGTTCGGTTTTATGTGGTCGAGTGTTTAAAAAATAATACTACCTGTATCAAAGCTAAACCCACGTCAGCTCAGGAGGGTGACCTTGACAACATATGTCAAGGTCAAGGTCATTGGAAGTGGACCTCTAATAGCATTTTTCACCCTTATAAAATATTATATTGGAAAGTTTGAGATTAAGAAAGAATTTAGAAGCTTTTTCTCCAAAACGTGCAGTTGACAAATGTTAGTATCTTAAACATGATTGTGAGACTAATGTGAGAGGCGCAAATAAACGCTAACTATATTTTGAAACGCCTTATTAATTCGTTGAATTTCATTCGTGCAACTTGAAATCTTATACTGGGGCACACCATCAGTTTCAGAAATTATGTGGGATTTGACGAAGTCTGGATTCATCTCCACTTTGTAAACAGACTTTAGAAGCTTATAGCAAGCACTGCATTTAACCTCCAAACTATGGCATTTCTACATTTAGATTTCATACTATTTGCTGAGCTTACTAATCTGAACAGCAAAGTGCAGGGCTTACGTATCATTATGGAGTACACGAAAGACATGGGAACTGTAGAGATAGCTATTATGTATATAGTAGCAGAGAGGAGTAATGGATTAAGGAAACAGGTGCAATCTTGAAATGTTTGTTTTATCCCAAGGCGTAAATCAATTTTACTGTTTCTTCGTTACTTCTTCGTCACAAGAACACTCATATTTTTCATACGATTTAATAAGTGTAGGTATAGTGTTAGAAGAAACAAGCGATATATCGTTATTTTATTGGTAAGTTTATAATGGTTTCATTTCTGTCTAAACTCTACTTACCCATTATTTCTAAAAAATAAATAATAACTTAGTAAACGATTTAAGAAATATGTTGGATTAAATTATATATATATATATATGTACAGTTAGTAAAAAAAGTATTGTGACACTATTTAAAATCGCATAACTTTTTTAGAATTGGTCCAAACGACATGAGTTTTTTTAGAAGCTAGAAGGATTAGTTTGCTAAGTGACGTGTTTCGTCGTTTTGAAAAAATGCAAAATCGCGAAATTCCCGAAATCAGTGATTTTTCGACCATATTCTGCTATATTTAAGCGTTTATAGCTCAGAGCAACGTTAACCGATTTTGACGAAATTGTAGACATGTATATAACATATTTCAATTTATAAACAGGTTTTTTCAATTTTCATTACAAGCTCACAAAAAAAGATTAAAAAACGACCTTTACTATTTTTTTTGCTATTCCGGCAAATTGCATTTTTTTTCAAAACGCCGAAACACGTCACGTAGCAAACAAATCCTTCTAGCTTCTCAAAAAAACTCATGTCGTTTGGACCAATTCTAAACAAGCTATGCGATTCGAAAAAGTGTCCAAATACTTTTTTTACTAACTGTACATATACATATAGTATGTATTACAATTACACAATTCTCCAGAACACCTTTTCTTATTTCTGGTTTTGTCCGCCAAGTGAAGTTAGGCGACCCGAAAATTTAGAAAATTATGCAACTTTGTGTGCAAGTAGAGTAGTGCATCCGTAACACAATCCTATTTTTCCTTGGTGCCATAGCGCGGTTTTAGGGGGTGAATCACCGCTTGAAAAAATGCAGAATTTTCATTTTCCTGGAATATCTCGAGAACGGTGAGAGATATCGGAAAAAAGTTTAAACTCAAGTTGCACCCTTTTTTTACATTTACAAAACTGCGCAAAAATAATTCTTGAAAAATCCATACTTTTCACTTCCCTTGTAAATAGTCATAAACTGCAATTAATTTTCAACATTTATTCGATATAATCCTAATAATTACAATAAACATAGTTTTCAGCTATTCTCGCGCTCTTATTGTAAGCTTTAATCCATGAAGCATAGATTGAACTAGTTATCTGTGAAATTCGCGCTTACTTTGTTCCATTCTTCTACAACAATTCGTTTAATGCATTTCTTTGACAAATAGTACTGACCAAAAGTATATTAATTGAGGCTTATATTAACATGAATTACAATTGGTAATTCCAATGTTAACATTGATTAAATATTAAATTAAATAATACATATAATTTCATGTAACACTAGTGCAATAAAGACCTTTTATTATTATTATCATTGCAGTATCAAACTGTGGAATACAACAAGATCTATCGACTGTAACAGAGTTTCTGCAAAGGGATAGACTGAATCACGTAGTAGGCAAGGAATCTCTATAGACAATTTCACGATCATGAAAGTTCCCGATGAACACGTGTGGCTTGACCAAGCGCAACATTGGTAGCGTACGATTCGAAACCTACATGGTCCACTGACCCAGTAGCTTGCACAGCAATTGGTCAATACCTTTAGCTTTTCGTTGCCTCTGGGATTAGATCTCAAAGTAAATTTCCGTTCAGGGATTTCCCGTCCGAATCGCCCCATTACAAGACGATACTCTCCCCTTTTGCTCCATTTCCTTCACCCTTTAGTCTTCTCGATAAAAAAACAATGCTGTTATCGTGGAGGAAATTCGGAGGAAATGAAGGTAAAGTGACCACTTCGTTGAGTGGACTCTGCACAGAAGTTACAAATTATTTTGAATGCTTTAAAATGATAGATGTTTTTATTTCTGGCATTATACATATTTTGGTAAACAAACCAAAAATGAAAATTTTGACCTTGACATATCTTGTTAAGTTCACCCTCCTGAGTGACCTTCAGAAGGTTATAGTCGTCGCTCGTTAGTTAAAAAGTTACTTTTAAAAAATGAACTGAATACTCCCCCTTTGTCAGTCGTTAGTATATTTACGAACATCCAGTTATGTATGGGTTTTTTGATATTTATTTTTACGCAGTTTTGTACATATAAAAAAAAATGCACCTTGTGTTTAAACTTCTTTTCGATATCTTACGAAATTCTGCATTTCTTCTAGGGGTGATTTCGCCCCTTACTTGCTGACAAATTATGAATTTTTCACATTTGATTATTTTGCACGTAGCATCGCTTGCCCACACATCTATATTTCAGTAAAACATACTAATCACAACAAGTACTTAATTGACAGTAGATAAACTATAATATTCATGTCGGATAATTCCATACGTTTTATAGATTCGAAGGTTCGAAGGTTTCAGAGCCTGGAAAGCTGAAATAAGTTCGAACTACGATTGACTGTGACCGAATTTTCAACTAATTCGAACTCCGAAATTAACTTAGCCTTAGAAGAGAAGCTAAATTTTCCCCTTCAGATAGCTTCGAGAAGTTTGTGCATGTAGGTATGAAATACGGAATAGCAGATAGAGATTTCCACACGATCACTCGAAATCACGTAGGTACTAATTTCAGAAAAAAGTCAAAGTTTCATTATACATTGCAGATGTATGTAAATGTTATTCAGTCAAGTACGAATTGCGTTTCAATTATGAGAATAGAAGAAGCACCAAAGTACACAATTTTTAACTAAGTAAAACACAAAGCTTTCATTGTCACAAAACACAAATGACAATTAATCAAACAGAAAGACCTAAGTAGGGCTTCCCAATTTAGCATGCGACATGAGGTAATTCTATAACATGCAAACCCAGACACCACAATTCCCTGTGGCAATCATCTCGCGCGGAAACATAAGCTCTTTACCCTTTCTCAGTTTTATAAGGCTGAATGATTTACACCTTTAAGGCTGCTATCATCTCTATGGCGCTATAGCGTGAACCACTTTAGTAATTAAATGTGGACACGTCAAAGCAAAGTAATCTTCGGAAACCGCGGGAAGGTGGTACGCGCGAGTATAATCGTGAGAGTGTTACGGATGGCCACAGCAAGCACAGGCATGGACCTCGCCATAAGAGTATTACAGGGTACCGCAACACACGTTAGTATTCCTCCTGCAACTTTTGTTAAAGCTATACGCTTGGTGTGTTAGAATCGTGTTTCTTCTGGTCCTGGAAACTTGCGTCTTATTCAAAGGGAATAACCATAATGCTGGTGCGGAAAGTATGGTCAAGTTTACTATTTCATTTTAAGTTCAGAAATGCTTTGTTATTTTAATTTATTAGTACATTAAGAATACATTTTTCGGAGAACAAAACTTAACGAAAGTTATTGAGAGACATTAATTTTAGGTGATGTTGCTCATCCTCGAAGTTAGTCTGTATGAAAAAATGTTGTGCCGTGGTTGTACATTATACACATTATGTTATAAAGTTACGTACTTTTTCTTTACCTTTATATTTTAGAGATAACAGTATAACTTGCATTCGAAGTTTCACAAAATCAGGTAAGTGGTACACGATTGCTTGTAAGTAGTTACTGAGTTTTAATCGGGATTCACGATTGATATTCGGGGCATAGTCACACGTGTTCTATCTTTTTTCTGGCTCCTTTACATCAATGCTGTCCCTACCAGCTCATACACAGGGTGTCCTAAAATTGCGGGACTTCCCGGAATATGCAATATCCTGATGCAAAATGGCATCGAAAAGTCCTTTACCGTTTTGGGATCCGAAGTTTCGTTCTCGAGATATTAACAGATGAATATTAGCGATCCAAGTTCTGGAGCGCGCAGTTTAAAGCTGAGTCAGCTGTGCGCGCGGCAGCGTGAGAGTCGTAACTACTGCGCGCTCAGCGGTTTCGGCTTTAAACTGCGCGGCCCGGAAGTTCGACCGCTAACATTCAACTGTTAATATCTCGAGAACGAAACCTCGGATCCCAAAACGGTAAAGGATTTTTCGATGTCTAGTTGCATCAGGATATTGCATGTTCCGAAAAGTCCCGCAATTTTGGAACACCCTGCATATCGGATTGCATACCAATCACTAGCCACAAAAGTGTTTCGCGGAAAAAGAGCCCTGGAGTGTCCGTATATTATTACAAAACACTTTATTCACAAAATTTTTATGCATTTTGTACTATATTGTAAATATGTGATGAAAAACGATGTTCACTTTAACTAATTCGAGTCAATTCTTTCTACCTGTTTAAAGATTACAAGACTCCAGTAATATAAGTAAAATTTAACACCGTTCACCTATCATGATAGTACAAATCAGGTTTCAATGATTCAGTTGTTTGAAATAAGAAAATGGGGTTTTGGTTAAGGATCTGTTTTTGGCACAGGAACTTGACATTTGTAGAGGAGAATCGGGCAAGTTTATTCATTAGGCGAAAATTTGCTGGAAATTTAACTATCCCCGTAATTAAGATAGAAGAAATCAGTTCAACTGACAATTCTGTTCTATTACTACGACGTAGAGGTCTCCACGGGAGGGAAAGGATAAAATGATATCTGACAGATTAACACGACTTTCAAGGGAACTCTGTGCGGTAATAGAGGATCCGAAGAAAACTTGGCCCGATAGTAACGAAGTTTCACCCTCCACCGACATTAATTAGATTCTCACTGACGTACCGAAGGTAAGTCTGCTCCACTGTCGTTGATCTGCTTTATATGGTCACAGACTCCTTTTTCTGGAACCGAGCTTGTTGAATGCCGGTAGTAACGCCTGCAGATTTAAATTAAATCTCCTTTGAGTCGCGTATTAAAACCTATATACCTACTGACACGATTCTATTTCCCACTAAAGTTCCGCTTTAAATCATTCACTATGATTTATTGTACGACTATAAGTTACATATCTGAAATAATTTTGACGTTTACAGGTAATACAAAATTACTTTGGCTAATTCTCTAATTTTCAAAAGATCTTGTTGCAGGAGAATATTTGTTTACATATATAGGTAAAAATGCGTTAAAGTGCAGACCAATTACTTCTGTAGAAACCCATCAGTTGAATGAATAGCGTCATTTCGCTTCCTTCTGTGTTTTTCTGGATTTATAGGCTATAAAAGGTACATTGAGGTTACATTTCACCTCTTTTGTCAAACAGCGGTGTACAGAATCATATTTAAAATATACTTCTAAGATTATTTTCGTTTAATGTTTGGGATAATAAGATAGTAGAGATATTGAGGGACAATGCAGCCAAAGTATTTGGCCATATTAACTCTTCTTCTCAAAGCTAACGAGAAGACCCTTGCTGCAGAAAGGTGAGATGGTCGAGTTACAATTTTTTATTATTTTTGTTTATTTTTTATTTTTTATTATTATTATTTTATTATTTATTATTTTTGTTTATTTTGTTTATTTATTCACTTTTGTATTCATTTGCCTTGCTAATCGCCAGTGGTTAGTTCACTTTTTCTTTGATGTGTTCTTTACTTGTTTAGCGTAAACAAATTAAATATCAATGAATCTGTAGTTGTATTCACTCATAAATAATTTTGCTTTATCCTTTGTTAATATTCCATGAATAATTATGTGAGTAGTCTCTGCCAACTACGAAAACCATTTTTCCCGGCACCTCGGGAGAGGTGGTCAGATGTCATGACTTCAGTTTTCTACCGGATTTTCAGTAAATATTGTCTTAAAGGAAATGTCGACCAGCTTTTCGGAATCAGCATAAAATTTTGAACATATGGGTTTGTTCTGATAAAATAAGTAATATCTATGTTAGTTTTAATAGCCATTTTATATTAGGTGGACCGCGTCTCCCGGATTTACCCTATATAAATAATAAATTAGAAAATATATATGTATATAAAATACAGTATTACTTAAATATTATTAGTGACAGAGTTACTTAACCCTTCGTGGTCACACCTTATAATCACAAATTGGTCGCATGGAGTTCACTACACCCCAGCGTCATTTTTGAGTTACCATTTTCGTATTTTTCAATCTTTTAATTTCTGAGTGATAAATTTACATTCGTAATACTTATGCAATTATGCTCTAATAGTCTTTTTCCAGAAATGTAAATTTTGATATGATGAAATTTGTAGTTGAAAAAATATTTGTGGAACGAAGCGATTTAAAGCCTAATTTAAAGAATAATATAATCACAACTTAACGTTTTCTTGTTGCAGAAAATGTTGAATGATAAAGTGAATCTATATTAGGTTAATAATTTCCCCATTTAAAATCTACCACACGTCCCTTTCTTTAGTAAACAATTGAATTTTTATACAGAAAACGAAATCAGACTTTCCATTTTTTCACCAGGAACTACAAATAAAAGAAAAAACTACAAATAAAAGAAAGAATCTACTAAAGTATCCAAATATTTCAACCGTACCTCTCAATGGTCAAACAAAATCTACAAACCGTAGTAAAAAAGTTTTCCCTATTGCCTATGGCAATATCGCCCAGTTACACGACTTTTGTATTCGTAATTTTCAAACGGCAGGGATGTTCCTCTGAAAAAGATTATAGAACAAAGAGTCTCCTGCGTTATTTCGCTTTACTCCATCGCAGGTCCGTTCGAAATAAAGGACTGGAATACTGCCAGAAGAAAGTCTTCCATGAAGGCAGGAAAATTTAATGAGCAAGATTATGCGGGTATGTGCCGAGACTCGACATCCTTCTACTTCCGCTCATAGGATTAAGCATTAATTACCCCATATGCAGTATGGTGGTCCTTAGTTATAAGCGACATTTTTTTTGTCCAATTCTTTTGCCCAAAGTTCTAGGGTATCACTACCTAGAATTATTCACGTTCATAAAAAAAATAATATGTGTAAATGATGGGCTTCCTTCCGCTTGCGATCTTCTCAGCAACGCACACTTAGGCACAGACGTTTGTTTTTGAAACGTGAGGTTATAATCATAAAGCAATGACTAAGAGCAGGCGGAGTAATGAGCGTTTCCTCTCAATCACTTTTTTTAATATTTCTAATAACGCAATCGTAATTTCGTTCCTTGTTACACACACTTGACACAATCCAGCAAACACCACCTCCTTTGACGCCATGTTAGATATCTGCATGCTTTAAGTAATCTTAAAAATAACTTGAAAAACAACTGGCACTACTGAACAGAAACTTCAAGTCAAGTTATTTGCATTCAAACGACTTGCAAGTGTCTTGACTAAATCTGAACGAGGCCAAGTGACTTGAATGTAAATGCAAGTATCTTGACTAATCTGAACGTGGCTTATTGGTGGTGTAAAAGTCACTCAAAGGACAAAAGGTCCTCACTTATATGTGTACTAAAAGATATAAACACATTAAATCATTTACAATATTCAATTTAACTGATGCAAACGATGTCCCTTGACGCTCCGCGACAAAACGAAAATCTAAAAAGCTTCTGAACCAGTAAATCGTCAGAGTACTATCATGAACTGACCTACCCCTCAGTAGGTCGCGCCGCCATTAACCCTTCTGGATCTTACTCCTCGCCCTATATATTCCGGTTACAAGTAGCGTGTAATAAATCCGAACGAAACGCATAACGTTCATTATTCAATGTAAAAATCAAACCGCTAAAATGTCCGGCGCGATAAAAGGATACGTACCGGCGATAAAGCAACACTCGACTTCCGTTCTATCTCGAACGTCTTTGGGCTGGTTGCCTCGCGCACCAACGAAATTAAATCACCGCTTTATCTTAACACTCGATAAATTACGCAATTAATTAGCCGGGCAATTAACCTGGAATCAGATGGTGTACGAATTTAGGAAGGTGTAAATCTTAGTCGTGCGTGAGCTGGAACCATAAGGCGAGGTGGCTCGAAAAAAAGGCAATTACCTTTCCAAGAACGATGAAGGGGGCTTCGCGCTTCGTGTAAGAACGGGTTTATGATCAAGAAGTGCTTTATGGATTGGGGGAAGGAGTAGGGTGATGAGGGGGAGGCGGAGAGGTGAGCTTTTCAACCCCTTTCATGGACAGGGAAGGGGGTTAGATTCGAGTATATCGACGAAGATTAACGATCGGGACCACTATTAGGGCGATTAAGGTGAATGATCTGAACTTTCGAAGTCGACTTTCGATTCTTACCTCTTTATTAAGATTGAAAGGGTACCCCGCGAACGTGACGAAAGTGATGAATGTCTGATTATTGGCGGTGATGGGATGATGTGTGGGATTTATCTAAGATTTTGAGTTAACTCAACGTTTTACTTAATAGGAATATGGTGGGAGCTTAATTCATTAATATTCAACTGCGTGCACCTATCTCAGATCTCCTTTACTGTATGTATAGATCCAGATGATATATTGATCAGAATTATTAAAGGATGAAATGCGCAAAAGATTAAACTTTAATTAATGTTACATAAACTGGATATTTAATAAAAATATTGGTGTATTAAATACACGATATTTTGATATTACTATTACAGATTGGGTTGCTCCCTTACATTGTCTGGAAATATCATTTACTAAAAAATACTACTCTACTAATTTTTTTGCACATATATGAGCACGACGTATAACATGATACTCAAAATTCTCCTTCCTGTTAAAAGAATTTTTGTAAATATATTTGATAGATTTTTAATTCCTTTAATTTTACTTGCATTGTAGGTACACAATGTGTGTTTTAACTATATTTCATCAAATCATTATGTACACAAAATCTACTAATAATTAGAATAATTTAAACTTTATACTCAAAACCAATGCTTTTGTGAAATTTGGTAATTTCATAATGCAGTAAAATAAAATTCAAGAAAGAACCAAAAGAAATGTTGAGTGAACTTAATCCCATTAGATTGGATTGTTATCTTTAAACAATAAAGTCACTGATACAGAAAGATTTTGGAAAACAATTTAATAATAATTGATAACAAAGTAGCGTAAATACTTACTGAAATTTACTGTGAATGCAGAATTGATTGATTTATTGTTCCATGGTGCGTCAACGTCGTGTTACGTTATGTAATATATCATGTGCATTATGTTGATATATTCAGTGCTGCATTACAAGCTTGATTTACGTTCTTGATCTATACTGCATTCACAGCAACATCACAAACCATACATAAACTATCGTCACATTGAATCTTACAATATTTCTCCTATATATAATTATTTAAAATAATAAGTACTTAGTATTTAGTATGACGAGTATTTGAATTTTGTTTACAAAAAAGGGTGGTTGAACTAACAACGATGAACTACCGTATGTAAAAGTATCGAGTAAAAGTAAGATGTTAAAGAATGATTTAATCTCGGTACAATTGATGCTGCGAATAACTATTTTACGCATATGAAAATTTATCGAACTTAGAAATCTTAACACATTGAAGAAATTAAGAAAAACTACAATTATTTATTTTCTCTAACACCTCTTTTACGGATTATTTATCAATCAAATTGTACAAGTAACAAAGGCTACCGCCTTGACGCAGTTCTCCAAAAATAAATAGTAAATTTCCCCTGATGTAAAATTATTTCTTAATCGCCCTATGAAGACCAGTAATTTCAACCACGACTCGTTAAAATATCGTGCCCCCATTTATGGTCCCCTTCCTCATAGTTCAGTACGAAATGAAATGTTAATGTCCAATAACAAACGGCAAACCAGAAGCGCGAAATGATGGATTAATAGAAATACAAAGCAGAAATTATAACAAAATATTATTATTTCAAATATTTTTATCAATATCATTATCAATCGTTTCAATCAGCCCATTGTACACAAGGGAAGTAAATACTCTTTTCAAAGACCTACTTCAAAAGTCTGTTTGAATATCCTACGATTATTTCAACAGGATTCCACGCGGAGCAGTAGAAAGATTAATTCACGTTTGATATGAGATTCCGTGTTAGTTGAAAGAGGAATATTTGCGTGGTAAGATCTCTGTAGATATGCTTGGACTATGGTAGCCACACTGTTGTAATAGCTTCACTTTCATCATTCCTTACTTTCAAAGGTAGAATCTAAAACTGTTCTTTATGATTGTAATTACAATTCCAACTGTAATTTACTAGTATTATAATTTTTAAATAATTATAATTTTCAGACTCGTAATCTACATAGGCCTTCTGAAATATAGATGCACGTTTCTTAATTTTTTTTCTGTACTATGATCCAAAATTGTTAGTCTATTTAAGATTACCCTATATAACCCCATATATCTTAATTTAACGAAGCAGAAAGTATTTGTGTATTTGTCTGTCGCCTAAAAACTTTCGAACGGTAAACTGTGGGGTCACGAAATGTGCTCCAGATCATTATGCCTAGCTAATGTAGATGAATGTGACTATTTTCACAAAAAGAAATTAAATAAAAATAATTTTTTTTATAAAATCAGAATCCAAATTTCAGACGAAGCCGAGTAATAAAGCTAGTAGCATATAGGTAATGAGGGTGGAACACAGTTTGTATATTCGGTTACTGAAACGTGATTGGGCAATGTTCTGAATGGAGTGTATTAAAAATTATGAAAAGAATTTTATAGTTTACCCAGAAAAAGTTACCGCTACGTTCTGTGTGCTTGGTTAGTTTCAGTTTTCAAAATTTAATGACCTGTGAAGGAAAGCATGTCAGTTTGATGGAAAGGTACGTTCAGACGTACCTACACATTCCTCGTCGCTAATTAAGAATCATTTTGGTTTTTTTATTTCAGATGAGTAGAATGGCACGAATCACGGACACCATCGGCAAACTTTTTTTTACCGAATGCGTTTAAACCACTGCCGTAAACATTACTGAAACTTGGATAAATATATGAACCAAATTGTAACGGAAAAGGTTGAATAGATGCTTTATAAAAAAATACCAAAAATTGTGTAAGGAAAAGCGCGTTTTACACTGGAATACCCCTTTAATTAAGTCGCAATGGCAACTGAACTGTAATTCAGCCAGGTATGTCAGGCATATGTGTTCATTCTTACTACTACGTCCACCCTGTATGTAGCATATTTTACCTACATATTAACAAATCCACTTTAAAGGAACAATTCGCAATTCTTATTCACATTAATATATAAAACTTGATTAATATAACTTTGTTTTGGGTGCATCCAATTGAAAAAAAACGTGCACAGTTTATATAAAAAAGTATTATTATCCGGGGATGTGGAAAAAGATATTCACCCAATTTTAATATTTAATTTATACAAATGTAATTACAGTAAGCTAATATTCTTCTAATATTCTTGCAATTTTATTATAAGCTTTAATTTATTATGCATAGATTCAACTAATTTTCTCTGAAATTCGAGTTTATCTTGTTCCATTCTTCTAGCAAAATTTGGTACTAACTAAAAATATATTAATCGAGATATATAGCAATGTAAAATATAATGGGTAATTTTGAATTTATCATTACGTAACCCTTAGTTGCATTCTGTTGCAAATATGCAACATATTTTTCTTTTTAATTTTTTTTTATAACTGGTATGTAATGTAATGTAACTACCTTATCATTAAGGATACATATTCTAAGTACTTAGTTTCTAAATTTTGCGTATATCACGCTGAACGTTGTAATTTCGCCGTTTTTAAGTAATCATAATCGTAATGGCGGAGGAAGTGGAAAAATCATTTCAAAAACATAACATTTTCTTTTATTATTTTTCCCTTATTATTATCACTTCTAGGAATTAATTTTTTTTTTAAATCGAAGAAGTTATACAACGAAGGGTTAAATAAGTAAAATATGTTATATGTGTGGAGTTGTTTCTCCATTATTATTATTCCTTCCTATTTGTTCGATATTGTAGATGGCAGCAGCCAGGTCCAGATGGTTCCACCTTTGTGTAAACTGCCATCTAGTGTCTTTTAATATTCTTCGCCTTCTTCCTGTTCCGGCATGATGATTGGCATGCGAATGTTATTGCGCACGTGTATTCAATTTCTCTAATATATATTATTACTACTATCTTAGACCAATGTGTAAATGTGTTTTTCATTTTTCCCCACAATATGTATGGGGGTGGGCTGATACTTTTATGAGTATTTGTATCTTATTTCAGTTCAGTCATCTTTTGCACCCTCCTTGTTAGCAAGAATACGTATTCTTATTCGAGACATGTATAAAATGGAACATTTTAAAGATACCCTTAATCGTGTCTCTACAAACTGATCGGAGATCTCCCTTGATAGCCTAGAATCCAGAAGTTTGTTGAACCATGAAATCCAGTATCGGCTGCGCTAAATTCGCAACGGTATCCGCGATATTTCAGGATATCTCATAGAGAGAATTAAGCAAAATGTGGACGTTACAAGCAATCGGGTTCGGTTCCCTGCCATCCGCGCTGATCGGTGCTGGTAAAATTGCATTACACTTAGATTCCGTCGCAGTGCATGCCCTGATAATGCAACAACGCTGGGAATCCGTCCCATACGGCGTCTAGAGAATAATCTCGCTCGAATAGAGAACGAAACTGACCGATTTCGATACGAGTCGAGATGCCAGCAGTTTGGCACGCGTTCCACATTTACATTGTGCACGGAGGACGCCCCCGTCCGTGTCCCAAATCGGCACCGATCCTCGGATTAAGGAGTTTCCAGGAATTCCCAATCGTTCGGGTCAATTGATTCCGCGAAGTTTATGGCGCGCGACCGAACGTGACGACGTTTCTTTTTCGGCGTTGGACTGAAAACAAAACAGCAGTGATTTCATCAGTGAATTCACGACGGCGCAACTTCACGGACGGCGCGGCGTAGAAATTCAGATAGGGGTGATCGCTTTACTGCGCTCTGAAGTCGACAGGACGTAAGTTTGAAACTTTGTACAAGCTTGAAGTTAAGTTCGGTCAGTAGTCAGTGATTGAGGCGCTCGATGAAACTTCACTGCTTTGACATATAGACATCGTATAGGGATGCTTAAAAAATTTTCGAAATTTATTTAAGCTTCCTTCCGCTTTGCGCGACGATAAATTAAGCGACTTGCGGGAATTTATTGCGAAGAAAAGAAATATAGTAATGGTATGAAACTTTTTTCTACTTATTAAACTACATTTCTGTATGCAAAAAAATTTTTTGTCGGCCTTTTTGTTTGCTATTTTTGTCCACCATGTTGTTAATTTTGAAGATAAATCGTTAATTCCTGTTCGAACGATAGCGACAGTCATACTGATCGAGAATCCGTTTGGATTTTTTGTTTCGGATAAGTTCAACAGCTGGAATCACCTACACCAGCGAGGCATCACTTTTCAAACATGTCGTCAAGACCGCTTTTAAAAACGTTTTAAAAACATTAAATTCATTACTTTTATAATTTTTACTGACAGTGGAAATGTAGTTTAATAAATAGAAACAAGTTTTATACCATTACCATATTTCTTTTCTTCACAATAAATTCCCGACAATCGCTTAATTTGTCGGCGCGCAAACCGGAATGACCCCTTAAGGGGTCTTCCACTGTGACGCCCTGATTTAGTACCGTTGTTTGGAACTTTTTTTGTCACAAAAAGAACGTGTTTACTAAATTGAATTTTTTTTCTACTTATTAGTATGTGTTTTGAAAATACAATTTTTTTCTTCATATTTTCTTAATGCTTTCTTGCCCCAAAATAAGGGTGTGTAATATATGCTGTGAAAAAAATAACGCCTCGACTGCATGGTCGATTTTGGCGGAACCATGGTGCGGTGGTATCAGAGAGGTTTGTAATCAGTATGACTGTCGCAATGGCCCGAACTAGAATCACACATTTTCGTTGTTTTTTCCACATTTTTTGCGTCACAGAATGATAAAAAAATTTAACTAATTTTGATAGTTCAAATTTGGACGTCTGCCATTTTGTTAATTCTTCATCTATCTAATTAATTTCAATCCCTGCCATAACGACGATCATGCTGATTACAAATCTTTTTGGTTTTTTGGTTTCAGACGCACGGTTCTTGCAAAATCGACCACGCAGTCGAAGTGTCTTTTATTTTACAGCGCATATTACATCCACTTATTTTGGCGCAAGGAAGCATTAAAAAAATATGAAAAAAATAATTTTGTATTCTCAAAGCACGTATTAATAAATAGAAAAAACTTCAATTTTGTAAAAACATTCTTTTACTCACAAAAAACGTTCCAAACAGCGGTATCCACTTTATCAGGGCGTCAAAGTGGAAAGACCCCTTAATGATTGTACCTACATTATGCCTTAAATAAAGATTTTTTTATTTCATGGTAGTTTATTTGTAACTGGCCTCCACTAGGCTAACCACCACATTTGATGAGTATAAATTGAGGAGCTGAAAGGTGATGCTCAATTGCTCACTTGTGCCTCTCATTTAATTAATTGTCCTTGATATTTTTAGTGTCAGCCTGATTGCCAGCCCCAAAAATTTCTCTTTCAGTTTTTCCATTAAGATTTCAGTATGAAGAAGGTAACGAGCGAATCTCTTAGAGTAATTGACTAAGTAGATTATTTCTATACAATGCGTTACAGGTCAAGATGTCAATATATAAGTAAGTTTCATAAATGGACTATCTTCCAAGAATTTTTTTTTTTGGTGTGTTGCGACGAAACATGGAAAATACTGTTTACAAGACTAACAAAAATGATCGTTTATGTTGGAATACAGACAACAACGCCATCCAGCGTAACTAATTGAGACTAAGATTTGTTGGTTTTTAAAAACCGATTTTTATTTATAAATTTGTAAAATTCGAAAACCGGTTTTTAAATTTAAAACCTGATTTTATATAGTAGAATTAACATGCAGAAATGAATTAATTATTTAATTAAAAACGTTAACACTTTGACTTGAAATCGCCTCGGACACAAGCATATTGTAGTAGGTAACAGTTTATTGTAAAACTCATCTACAGGTGCTCATATATAAAAAAAAATCAATTGGAATAAAGATTTATAAGTTGGTATCACCTTTTAAAAGATTTATATTTTGTATCGATTTTAGTTATTTTAGTTTCTGTATTACACTTGGTTTTGTATGCAGTATATTTTATTGTGTTCCATTTTTCTGAATATTAAATGAACTAAAAAATTGTAAGTATGTGTATGGATTTTAGTTATTTTAATTTTTTATATTTATTTGATGTTGTATAGATAGAGTATATTTAATTTTGTTATATTTTTTTAATTCCATAATATTAAGGAAACTGAAAATTTTTAAAATAAGTACAAATACTTATTTACTATTTTAATTATATTTTTTTGTAAAAATTCGAAAACCAGTTCAACCGGTTTTTGGGGAATAGTGGAATTCGAAAACCGGTTTTTTTTCAAAAGTCGGTTTTTGTATAAATCCTAATTGAGACATAATGTGTTTTTTGCTAAATATCTCATAAACTATGAGGTGTCTGAGCGAACGCCCGTAAACATATCAAATATTTTTCAGCTATGTATGCACCTACGAAGTTGCATAGAAATTGGTGCGTAACACCTCATGTGGTTCCCATTGTTCAGAGTGAAGCCTAAATTCGTTCGCTATTTACGGCCGATAATACCTTGTTTCGACGTATCCGTCGAAAACACCTGCTAGCCACATTGTCAAAAAGGCAATCGAAACGGTGCTGTCTTTAAGGATTTAGACCTTCCTCGCTCCGAGTTAATCTGGATATTGCTCCGTTGGCGGATGGTACACATGGTGACTTCGAACCGCCTGTATAGTCGATGGAGGAAATATTGGGTGGTTATAAAACCCAACCAGCAGCAAAATAAACATGTCTCGAGCGTCGAAACAACACTTTGAGAGATGTAGGGGGAGATAAGGAGTTCGAGCCTTATTCAAGGTCAAAAATCAGAAGAGCGCGTCCGCTGTCCAAACGTCAGGAAAGTTGGACATTCATTCTCGTCGCCATTCATTAAACTGGCAGGTTCACGTTCGAATATTCATTCTGGCCGCGACATTAGACGAGTCAAAGATCTTCTTGATCATTGTGCGGATTGGCAGATAGATTCTGTGGAACTAAGAGCATTCTCGTTTATTTTTGGTCAGATATTCTGACCGCATTAAAGTAGCCTTTTCTGATTAGCGTTAGAGCCATAGTCTAGTCACTTCGTCTATTATGACGAAGTTCTATTTTACACAAATTCGGCGCCACTAGGTCTGCCGTTTTAGACTTGTCACTCAAGATTAATTTGGCGAGCGGCAAGTCACTGTTATATGCGCACCACGAAGGTTAATTGGACTTTACAGCCCCAAGAGAATTGAAAAGACAGTTCGCGTGTGATAGTGGCAACGTCGAGGGTATCCACGGCACATGCAGCCCAAATATTGGATATGTAGGGTACGGTGGGGCTAAAATTCCGGCGGGTAAAAAGTCCCGAATTCAAAATATCTATTCCTAAACAATGTACTGAGTTTTGCAGTATACTATGTAAAAGGCGAGAAGAAACGGAGCTGACCACAGAGTCGCCAGTCGCTCGTGAACGTTCGTGCGAATTACACGACGCCTTCGTTATTTTATGTACTGGAAAACTAAAAGAAATACGTCGTCTTTATTGTTTTATACGAAGTAAACCACAGTTTAAAAGCGTATCAGCCAAGTGTGTTAAGATTGTATGTTCCTTTAGTAATGTGTGCATGATGTTGTTTATTGCTGAATGATAATATTTTCTAACGTATATATCGTAGAAACTATAGAGGTACCATTGGTGCAAAAAGTCCCTCAGAATGAAAATATATATTTTATTATTTGTTTTCATAATAAGATGGCCATAGTATAAAGAAATGATGCCAAAGTCTTTAAATAGTGTTTTTGATTTAGTTGAGCGACTATTTCTTAAGTTTTTAGTTCAAAGCGAGCCTCTGACTTATGTTTTTATTTTTTGTTAAAGAAGTCATGCTTTCCTTTCAATATTGCATACCAAAAAGAATTGGTTTAATAAATATTTGTTGATTTGGAAAGAGTTTTTTACTTATTCAGTTTAATATTACACGAAAAGACATTAGGGACTTTCTACCCTATGCAGTGGACTTTTTGCCCCGTCCGTGGGGCAAGAAGCCCATTTTGCATTGACGAACATTTTGTGGTAAAACTCATCAGAAAATAACAGTATCAACAAACGAACTTCGTGAACGTAAAGTATAATAGTTATAGTTTATACAAAATAACACCAGATATCTCTAGATTGTTAGTACTAAATTCTACATAGGTTTATACAAAAAACCCTACCCTACGCCTTTCGAGTAGAGCCACACTAAAAGAGTGACCCAAGGAATAGTCTCTTTTTAGTTCCACGATTTTTGTACTGCATTTTGTGCCAAATAATACCTTATGATGAGGCATCAATCACAACAAATTTTCAAGTTGTGGTGACAATTAGTTTCTGAGATATGGAATGTGAAAGAAGTGAAAATTCATTAACGCGTCAGTCAATACACTTCGATGTACACTCCACATTTTTGGGTCACTCTTTCTTTTATGGTAACTTCAAAAAAGGACGACAACCTTGGCTCGGCCATTTGCGAACATTTGAAGTCTTAGACTCTGAACAAAGCAGACCAGCCGAAAACAGGGCCACTGTATTTTACAAAACATCAAAACAAACTACATTAGGTATAGCCGAACTTTTGTCACTTTTTGTACGCAAGTATAACAACACCAAAAATATTAAATAAAGGAACTATCAGCAAAATACATATTTTGCAATGTAATCTGTTTATTCGTTTATTTACTTATCAAAAGTTACAAAGAATATGTGAAATAAAAATTTTTATTCAAACTTTTTCGAATTTTTACAATTTCTGGTGGCCTAAATTATCTTGAAATTTTCATGTAATTACCACAGACATGAAAATATTTGTTTTAATGTTAAATTACAAAAGCTGTAAAAAATCAACTATTTCTTACGTGTTTTTTACCTCTTCAGCCCTGGTCCATATCACAACTCTAATTTCTGAAACCATGTTTCTGACAAAATTTTGTAGAAGTGACAGCTTCAAAATAGTTGAATTTTCACGCTCAAAAGCTACTGATACATTCTCTCAGATCTATGAGCTACCATTTCCATGTTTTGTTCATTCAATTTTTACATTTTTAACATGTGTTTTTCTCGAAAGAAAAACAGTGGTCCATATTTACACCTTCTCCCCCACACACTGCTACAAAAAATAATTGAGGGATAGAATAAAATCCATCAGGAATAAAAACATCCTGTAAGGCCTAAAGCGGTCTGTAGACGCGATATATTGCACAATATTTTTGCTGTGTGCCCCACACGGTCAATAATATTGTGCAATATTGAATATTGCACAATATATTGAGCGTCTAGGGGTTGCTTACAGTCAATATTATTGTGATGTAGGTGTGGAGGGGGCCGTGCTCCTACGGCTCTACGAAACAGGCGAAGAGGAGACGGAGCCACTGCGGCTTGCGAGCCGCTAGTTCGACACCCCTGCTTTATCTTATCGATATGGAAGTGATGCCGATGGATTCCTTATGTTTTTCCGATGAAAATCATACCAAATTTCATGTAAATTAGGCTATTACTAACGAAATTAGCTTGAGATTATGGAAATTAATTTTCCATGGAATTTCCTTCATTATTTTTCGAATTACGTCGTTCTTGGTGTCAGTATCATCGGCGAAACATAAGGAATCAATTGGCGTCGTTTTCGCAAAGATCTGATGAGTAATGCGGAAGTCGAAGATTTCTCACCACGGGGTACCAGGCGGCATTTCTTTGACAGGCGCACCGAGAGTCAACCTGTACCAGTAATAATCAGTAAATTTGCAAAACCAGTTGAAATAAGGTGTATACATTCGAGGTTATTGAATTTGTCTTGAAACGCACTATCAAGTGATCTCTAAAAAAAATAGTTTCATTTAAAAAACCGGACTTGACCATCGTATCTCTTAAAATAATAAATTTAATAAATTTGCTATAAATTTGCGCCCTCGAACCATGCAATTGCATATAAACAATTTTTTTATCTCCAATACGTTAGGAAATATCCAGCTGTTTACTGTTCCCGCGGACACCCTGTATAATGAAATAAAATATAAAATTTATGTCGGAGAAGGTAACCACTTAAGGGGGGAGCCCTATTTAGGACGCTAGGAATAAGGTGATTCTTGGGAATTTTTTTTCTAAGAAACTGTTAAGCGGATCTTTTCCGAACTTTCAGGGTATTTTAGTTCACATTCACACAATAAAAAATAATTTTTACGTTACAAAGTGTTCGGTAGAAATGGAGATATATGAACAAGTTTGTTAGGACTCGCGCGCCGGAGTTGCAAATTGGCGGGTGTAACGGTGGCTCTATTTCTTCCCTGAAATAAAAAAACCAAGGATTTTCTTATTTCTAGTATAATTACATTGTCGATGAACCTAAGATATTGATAAATAAATTGAAATGAACAACTCTTTTTCCACAAATAGTACGAAATATCTTGGGGCAGAATCGTAACTTTCTCTTTCAAGTCCCACCAATTTGCCAACTTTTAACTTTTTTTTCGTTTGTTAGGTTCATCGACAGACGGTCAATAATATTGTGCAATATTGAATATTGCGCAATAATATTGAACGTCTACAGACCGCTTAAGGGATACTTTAAGTCAAAGAATTCATACTTCATTGTTATTGTTTTGTGAATACATTACAATCGCATTGATTCATTTTCCAAAATCTCTATTGATCTCTATTAATCAGGGCTTGAAACGGTTCCGAAAATAACTTTTTAAAACTGTTATATAAAGGTTCTGATTAAAACGGTTATGGAGAACCTTTATTCCAAATAACTGTTTGGAAGAACCAAAATTTCCAATTAATATCTGTTTCAGTTACGGTTCCCATTTCCCTCCTCATATCGGTTCCATAACCGTTATTTTTTCGGTTCTATATCGGTTCCGAAACGGTTCCCAAATCAATTCCTGTATCAAATTTTCCCTAGTTGATATCATTCATTATTGTATCCTTATAGAAATCCTTATAGAAACAGGATAAACTTTTAACTTCCTATTCTGAATAATATAATGTGTGTGAATGTAAAAAATATGTGGCTGATTTTATTTCAACGCTTTATTAGAAATCAATGATATGTATAAATGTTTCTCCCTTTCCTATAATTAATGATATCAATTAGGGAAAAGTCGATACAAGAATTGATTCTAGAACCGTTTCGGAACCGACATAGATCCGAAAAAATAACGGTTATGGAACCGTAACCGAAACTGATAATAGTTGGAAATTTCGGTTTTTCATAACAGTTATTAAGAATAAAAGTTCTTCATAACCGTTTGGAGAACCGAAATCGATATTATAACAGTTTCCAAGCCCTGCTATTAATCTATATTAATAACTACGGAGAAGTAGATTAAAAGGTTCATCCAGTCAAAACCACTACTATTAAGACTACGTCTCAGGCAATTGATTTTGTGACGTAGCATGGTGCGTGCCAGCGGTTCGTGTTTATGGGCGCGTGGGCGGCCAATATGAAAACTGAAGGCACTTTTATCCAGGATATATTACAAATTGGATCCTAGATGTCTCTTCGTTGCTAGCGGCCGTAAGTCAATGACGCTATCTTTTAGGAATTTATGTCACATGACGTTCAATCCAAATAACTGCTAAATTGAACTGCTGGCTATTCCGTGAAATTTTACTTCTTACTCTGGCAGAAAAGAAATAAATCTGCATTACCGTCGAGGATGACTGTCGATCGTAGGTCAACACTTTTGCAAATCGACGTCTCGAAAATACTCCTTTATTATATTTTATTGCACTTCATGAATGAAATCCAATTTATAAACGTGGAGTGTGAGGTAAGGCAAAAAGTAGAAGAGAATATTATATTATATTATAAATTATATTTTAAGTTATGGGAAAAAATAAAAAAAATGGCTATTTTCTTCCTTTGTTAACATTGGAATTATATGAAGACTTTAATGGTGAAACAAATATTCCTAATAGAATAATAAAACAAATTAATATTCAATTTAATTATTATTACAATAATCTTATTTTGTTTGTAAGTAATATTTTTGTATTCTGTGTAAAAGCTGTCAGCAATCCCAGGTCTTCAAACTCTTTAAACTATTGAAAAAGTGCAAACTCAAATATGTTCTCGTGGATCACATTCTGTATATTTATAACGTCAGATATGTAAATTAAGAATTCGAAGACAACATATAGATCTCGATACATCAGCCCAAGAAAGCCCCACCAGAATGCTTTGCTTAAAAATAGATGATATCAAACTTCTGACCAGAGCTGTGCACGTACAAGTGGAAAGTTTAATCAAGCACGAAGTTGAAAGCTGTGCTTCCATCATGGAAGTTAAAAGATTTACAGACGCGAAGATAGATGAAGATCGGAAAGGCATGCTCGTCTGAAATGCATTCGCCAGGATTGATTTCTGCAAATATGGGGAACCGATGCCAGTCTATTTACTGGACGAACGGAGTTCGATATCGTGGAAAGCCACGCAGTTTCTTTCTACTACACTTTGAAAGCATATACATACTGCGAGCACAATTCATGGCTGGACGTTTCCATTGAAGCAATTGAGCTCTTAGAGTCAAATGGAAGCAAACTGAATGGTATCTGTTCATACACTGTCGATTCGTTCCTTGCAAACTGCACTGTGTCAGAGATGAGCTGTGCTGTAATTGCAGTATAATTAAAGTTACCCAGTTGCAGAGAATCCTTGACATGTAAATTATGTCGAGTGATAGAAATTAGATGATTTTAAAGTTTGTACTAAATTTTTTCAATCTTTGTATTTGGAAAATAATTTGACAATTGTTCCGTCTATTGATTGTGTGCAACGGATTAAACTTTGAGAGCTAATTATGCTTCAAGCTGTCAATGATAATCGAGCATTTTGATAATCTCATCCCGATTCGCGTATTTTTCAGCATTTGTTCGAAAATTCAAATCGTGTAAAACATCATTCCAAAGCCGAAGATTCAAATTTTAGAACGGTACTTTCTATCCTATTTAGGGGTCGTCCTTAAATTACGTAAGGATAATTTTGACGATTTCTTACCCCCTCCCTCCCCCAGTATAAGAATTCGTAAGATTTGATATTGCAACCCGCTCCTTACGTGATATTTTTTACATTTAATTTTTTCAGTTATTAAATTTCTCTTAAAGGTTTCTATAATTCATTTAACTCGGTTTGGGGAAATTTAATCTAAAACTACATTTCTGGAACATTAAAGATAGAATTTATATTTATTGAAAATTAGGTTAAAAAATATTACGTAAAACGCAACCTGACTCCCCCCCCCCCCCCCCCCGGTAAGAAACCGTAAGAAATTCGCGAACCCTTCCCCCCCCCCCAAAAAAACCTTACATAATTTAAGGATGACCCCTTATCAATTGAGTAAATACCGTCAAAGATAATTAATTTGCAAACAATACACCTACAGTATGTACATTTCGAAGTTGGAAGTTTGGAATAAATATAAAAACGTATTGGAAAATACTTATTTCCCTATTACGTTTCTTATCTGCTTATTTTACATATGTATATGTACTCCATTTCTACATATACAGAGTGTCCCACATATAATGAACACTCGCCCAAGGGGACGTTTTCGCCGATCCTGCTCTCTCGCAAGTTCTCACTCAACCATCGATTTCAATACGTAAACTGTTTTGTCCTATCTCCTAACATGCCCGCGTCTAAGGCAGGGTATGCTAGGTAATGCCTAGGGTTTGTACAAAAACCGACTTTTGACAAAACCGGTTTTCGAATTTATTAAACCGGTTTTCGAATTATTTATGGAATTACAAAAAAATAACAAAATAAAACATACTCTATCTATACAAAACCAAATTAATAAAAAAAATTAAAATTACTAAGATGCGAACACTTTTTGAATTCATTTAATATTTATGGATCCACAAAAATATAACACAATAAAATACAATGCATACAAAACCAAATAAAAAAACTAAAATAACTAAAATCCGACAAATTATAAATTATAAATCTTTATTTCATTTAGTATTTATCTTCCGAAAATATGAAATCATGAAGTTTAGTTTTACAGTAAACGTTTTTATTTAAATAATTAAATCATTTTTACATATTAATTCTAGTATATAAAACCGTTTTTTTTTTACATTTAGAAACTGGTTTTCGAATTTTACAAATTTATAATAAGAACGGTTTTTTACCCAGTTTTTAAAAACCGACAAACCATAGTAAAGCCTTACTGATGAGTCCACTAGGAAATGCAGAACGATACTTACACTTCCTTCATTTCCTCCTTTTCTGTCCTTCTATATTCAACTCTCGACGCTTATCCCTTTCTCCACAATATCTTTGATAAATTTTTACATTTTATGTAAAGTACATATGAAAGCATGTCATACGGATATTTTCGAACTTTGAATGTTTGCATCACAATGAAAATGATTCTATTTAAAATTTTGCTAAATTCTGCACAAAATGGAGACCAAAATATATACTTACAAGGGAAGATCCCCAACCCGAAAATTTAAAAAATTATGAAACTCTGAGGATATGGAGAGGATATATGTATAATACAGAGTATTTCACTCCAAAGTGGTGAGATCGATTCCTGAAAATGCGGCTATTTTCTGATGTTGTGTTATAACTCGCGAACTGTAAGAACTGTAAATTACCAAATGACAGCCCTAATTAAATTAAATTCCTGAAAACATTTTTCTATCTCATACAGTTTGCGAGTTATAACACAAAATCGGAAAATAGCCAAATTTTCAGGGGTCAACCCCCTTAGGGTGAATTTGAGCAGCAAAAACATAGCGGAATAAATACCTATGCAATCCTCTACATATCCCCAAAGTTTCATCATTTTGTGATTTTCCGGGTTGGCGATCTTCCCCTGTTAGTAACAGCAATTGCAATCTTTTATAACTTTTGCAATTATATGCTTTCAAATACTTACAATGATTTTCATTACAATGCAGTTGTTGAAAGTTGTAGTGGATCTCCTATTCTCAGGACCAATAGCTGCCCAGAAGGACAACACTACTTGGAAAATTCATCCTGGACTGGTGACGCTCTCAGCAGAACTGATGATGTGGCTCGACGAATATGTACGCGAGTGAGTGGGCGACCACGGGCGTGTCAGCCAAACCACATGAGCCTACTATGAATATGCTCGCCAAGCATACTTGACAGTGCATGGGGCCCTATACAGCTACATCGAACTCGTAAATTTACGCAGGTTTTAAAGTAAACATATCCCGAGTTTTGGAACAAACCAGTTGAAAGAAATATAAGGATATATACAATATGTTTGAAAAATAACGGAATTCACAATATATTAATTCGAACACTGATCACATTTGTAAAAATTGCTCATTTTATTCCAAGTATGTGTTCCTTCGGCATTAATAGAACGCTGGGCACGGCCAACCAATGTAGGAGTACATTTTTGCACATCTGCTTTCGGAATCACTTCGATGAGTTCGAGTATCTTTGTCAAGGCTATTTGCATGGTTGGCATGTCATCGTAGCGAGTCCCTTTCATTGGAATTTTGAATCTTGGAAATAGGAAGTAATCAGAGGAACGATTTTACCGAAACCTGAATTCACCAAACCGAACCCCAAAACCTGAATTCATCAGCCATGAAATCTCCATTTTAACGAACCGATATTTTACTTCAAACTGCGCCATTTTGTGAATTGTACAGTTTTTTCTACGAATCGAAGATCATTATCTGCGTCATTTTCTAGAGAACAAAAATCATGTTGGGCTTCTTTGTTTCAGATGAAGAGAACAGTCGCTATGCTGCACACTGCACAGAAACAAAACGATTGAATTTTTTTGCTTACTAATGAATTTTTCTTTTGTCCATAAATTTAACAAAATACCTTCGCAATTTGAATTGGATCCTATGTTGAGCTTCCGGAAAAAAACTAAAATTTTCATATGATTTTGTCGTCGATTGGAGGAAACGTCAACAATAATTCAATATTCTACGCTGCTTATTGCCCTGAATTCTAACAGTTTTTAAACAATTTTCAAATTTCTTCCACTTTCAGAAAATATAAGTAACTATATATCACAATAAGGAATCCATCTTCATTTTCAGAATACCATCAATAAGCCACATTCACTTGCATGCTCTTTAGGATGCCATGGAGGAAGCAAAAATTTTTTATGCGAATCATGTATTCACGTTGTTTTCGCAATGATACAACGCGATACAGATGCTGCATCTGGCCCATTTCTCAGGCGTCAAAATTGTTTACGGTTGACGCGTGCACCTCTCGTCGACAGTTTTCCAATGGATCCATGATGGATGCACATTTCCGGCTTTTTTCTCCATCCTCCCGCTGCGGGATCGTCAAGTAAATTGAACAATGATCGATTACACGATGTGAAAAATGAAGGATCGATCGACTAATTGTCAATACGTGGAAACAAACTCCGCGCCCGATATCGTGTGTTACATTCGAGCAGGGGCAGGAAAAAAGAGCGCCACGAACGGGGCGTGAAAAAATGGGAAAATGATTGTTTACCTTCGAGGAGATTGCTGTTGACTTCGAGGGACGCGTTAAATATTTGCCAGGCGGCATAAAAAATTGTTCGCTGCAAATCAGAAACTCATCCCCTATTGGATTCAACGAATGGAAATTTATTAATCTCTTTGAGAATACTGGCACGTATGTGTACGTTTATTATGGAACATAGAAATATAGTCACTAAGGTTATAATCAGTGTTCAAAATTGAGTTTATTCAAAACTTAAATAATTTGTTTCTGAAAAGGTTCAACAGAATTGAAGAGTTCTTGTAGAAAACACTGTAAATACCAAAAATCAAAGTTTTCAGAAGAGAGAAGAAACTTCCCTGGCTTTAAATTATTTACGAAATTTGATTTGTTTCGATTGCTAAATGTGCTAAAGTATACAATAACCCAAATGCATTACAAAATTTTCTATTTTCTTCCATTAATATAGTCCTAGTTCATGAAAAAAAGAATTGTATGTAGGAAATCATGAATGTGAGATTCATTTAAATTTGCAAGCACTGTGAGTGCCAATCTTGTTTGTTTCTAGCTAATTGGCTCTTACATTGGTTTCTACAGAAGTGGCATTATGTGCACCAGCAGTACCATCGTTTAGCACTATTGGTAACATATTTACAAAGGGAATTTGCATTAAAATTCTATACTACAGTATTGCCATTGGCACGTAGAACATTATTTGATAATTTTTTTTAATTTCGGCACTTTTTTTTAATACAGCACACTTCGTTGCGGCAACGGTGCAGGATGGTTGCAGTAACCTTGCACTTGCTTGCAGTGTTGCATAGTTGCAGCGCAATGTCGATGTAACGTTGCTGCGACGTTGCCGTGCAACATTGCACGGGGCGGACATAGAATTATTGCTGCATAGTTGCATCAATGTTACGTTGCAATATGGCACTGCAACGATCCTGCAACTTTGCTGCAACGTTACGGCAACGTTTGGCAACGTTTCCACAGTGTTGCTGCAACGTTGCGCCAGTATTGCGGTAACGTTCATGCAATGTTGCCGCAACTTCCCTGCAATGTTGCTGCAATGATCCTGCAATATTGCGCACCGTTGCTTAACCTAAAATATTTAAACCTAAAATATTTCCGTTGTTTTTAATGATACGAGAAAATGTCTAAGAAAAAAAATGTTTGCTTCAGGGAGCCAATTATTCTGACGGAGACGATTTTTGTTCTCAAGGTTATATTTCCCGAAATTTCAAAATCATCAATGGTTTTTTTTAATGGGATGACGTATCTTCATTACTGTAACGTTATAGCCAATAAAAATACAAATTTAACCATGTATAATATATTGTCCTTTTTGTCTAGCAATCACTTTTTTCCTGAGACATTGTCTCGTATCATTAAAAACAACGGAGATATTTTAAGCTTAAATGTTAGGTGACTCCCCTATATATTTTAATGTGTAGAATGACACTGGGTGGAAGTTGTAGCACATACCTATAGTGTTACAAAACTCTAACGGAGTTTGTCAAAATGAGCCTTCGTTTTTGAATAATTTGAGTTTAAAGTTTTGCACGATAGGAGTATAAGTTCGAATACGTTAGCAGTCTTATCAATCAGTGGTTGTAGCTGCGGCAGTAAAGTGTTCGCCTACGACGCTACAAGGATCGCCGGTTCGAATCCGCTTGGGGGCAAAAAAATTTTCTGTGAGAAAAAGTTAATAGGGCTTTGTACTTCTATGATTCTCTGCATACATTCAAAATCGTCGCGTCCGTCACGGACGTTATTTATATTTTTGGACCCACTGCCCGAATCGTTGCAGGAGGCGGACACAGCAATATTGCTGCAACGTTGCGACAACGTTGCAGTGCAACATTTCAATCTTGCACTGCAACAATCCTGCAACTATGCTGCAACGAGAGTGTGCTGTATGGGATAGGGACTCTTTAATTGTCGACCTGTGAAATACTTCTTACTCAACACAAATATAAGGAAGACGCAGGCTTTAAGTCAGCGAAGGCCACATCGAGCCATTTGGGAGCCCGGGCTCCATGATGTTGAAGGGGAGCTCGAAAGCCAATGATAACGTGGGCGCGCCACGGATAGGGAAAACTGTAGTAGTGTGCGGTGGAACCTCATACCCGTACGATAGGCATGACTGGGATTCTTGAGGGCGCCAGCGACCCTCGAGTGGACGGTGTACAAGGGTCCCGTTGCCTGGGATTATGATATGGCAATTGCTATTGAAAAGTAGAAAAAACTCGGACTCGCCTAGGATGTAGTTAGTATTCGGAGATTTTCCTGCTCATAAATAAGTAAAGTTGCCGTAAGGACTCCGGGAAAATACGGATGACAGTTCCCGAAAAAGTGCTAAAATTCACGTTCGTATCGTAAACCCCAGTTTACAGATATTAGTAAGCTGAATAGAAGACGCTTTCTTTAGCATTGGACTGACGAGACATAAACTAAGTATCGATGTGTGCAATTGTGTGGTTGCCTGCACGTGTATAAATATGTACGCATTTTTGTTAGTAGTCACTGGAATTAAAATGAATTCCTTAAGTGTAATATTTATTAAGGTCGGGTTCAGATATATTGGCCAGTGAGTTTCGTGAGGGGTATTCTCCCACCACACCGCTTGCCTGCCGCGGTGTTCCTTTTCTCTACGTTCTCACACTCTCTCGGGTTACGCTTGGTCGTCGCGCGATGGGGTAGAATAAACAACAGCCACACAGCTTCGTTCAGGCGGAGTCGAGCAGCGTTCCCGTTACCCCTCCATACCCTTCGGGGGCCCGGCAACTTCAACTGCCAATCCACGGTCGTCAGGTGGTGGTGGCTGATTTCTCCTCGCGCGCTGCTCGCGAAAGCGAACTCACTGGCCAATATATCTGAACCCGACCTTAGCTAAGTGTTGTTAGTTATAAGTATCGGTTTGTGGAAAATCACAACACTATAATTACGTACGTTTTTAATGAACCTCGTATAGATAATAACACATCTTTCCATTCAGTATTTTGTGAGAATGTAATTGACAATTATCCCTCTCAATGTATGTATCTGACCACGTTCTTGTAAGTCCCTTTACTTTCATCGATATATGAAAGAAATTAAACGAACTGATTTAAATAAAAATGTATACAAAATGAGAAATAGAGTACAGTTAAGAATAAAATATAACGCAGTTTTATTAACACTTTCAAGTAAAAAATAAATGTAACTAAAAAATTGCTAGCCAGAGTGACTCTAGCAGCGAACACTGGGGCCCCCCAAGGAACCCAGTCATTCAAGCCTATCCTACGGGTACGAACCTGCGGCGCACGCTACTACCTACGTCCTACACACTTACAGTTTTCCCTATCCGTGGCGCGCCAACGTTATCATTCGCTTTCGAGCTCCCCTTCCGCGCAGCTATAGTAAACATCATGGAGCCCGAGCTCCCAAATGGCTCGATGTGGCCTTCGCTGCTTTAAGAATTTTTGCTGGTAAAAAAGACAAGAATGTTTTCTTGTTGGCCACGAAGAGAAACAAATTTTGATGGTGCTATAGAATTTTATTTTTGTGTGTTAGTGAAGGAGAGAAGGCGAGCTAAGGAATGAGAATTTATAAACACTAGGAGGATAAAACGAGACACTAGATTTAAAATAGAAAATCTTCTGTATCCAAGGCGATATAAGAGAACGGCCATAATGTTGAATTTATCCTGAATATGATAAGTTCTCCTACTCAAAACAATGCTCTTTTTGGAAACCTACACAAAACTAAAAAGATTCCGTCGAAAGCAATTTATTTTCACAAAAGACCGTGTAACACGAAATATCGAAATGATAATGAAACACCTTTCATAAAACAGGTATTCATTTTTTAAAAATCCATAAATTACCTTGCAAAGGAGCCAAATACCACTGCAGGTCTAAACTCAACTGATTACTCAAGGCTATCCAGATGTAAACCCTAACACGTGTCTCTTTGCTCTGCGTTTGCTCCGTGTTTGCTTTATCCCGCTGTTTGTTTTAAAGACAGAACACGCAAACAGTAAGAAAAAAAAATAGACACGTGAGGCTAACGAGACGAACATTTGCGGGGGAAAGGGGGACAGCGAATTGACGAGTGAAAGAGGTAGGCAAATAGGTTTGATTGGAAGTACAAAAGGGAATAAAAGTTGCCCCGCAGTGACAAACATTTTTAGATGTCTAAACACGCCCGTCAATGCATATGAAAATGGTCAAGGCGCGCAACCAACCTGCAGAAGAGGAGATCGTTTCTGACGTCAATCGCAGTGGAGAAAATGGCCATTTGGACTTGGGCCTAGTGTAGTTACCCAAACAATGCTAACATTTGCATCTGTCCTATTTGTCCCCAACTACTTCACCCTCATTTCGAGAACTATTTGTAATCCCGGTTCAGAAGAACATGCTCAAATTATCTCATTGCTCCAACTTGCAGCTGCGAATGAAACTCACGAGCACTCAGGCCAATGTTGGGACTAATCTGCCAGACACTTTTAGATTTCAGATACCTGATGAGCTTTTGAGCCGCGCAAAATTCAGAATATTCTGATTTCTTAGCATCCAGGGGTATGAAATTTGCTCGATAATTAAAGCAGCCCATCCTTCTGGTGGCGTTTCAGTTTGGAGCTGTTATTATGTTTCCGCCCAAAGGTCCTCTTGTCCGGAGCATCAGCGCGCTTTCATACCGAGGAGTAATTAAGCAATGATCCATTTTCTTGTAACAGAGGCGTTGCTGATTAAACTCGACGGCTATTTATTAATGGCGCCTATTATTTGAGGCTCCCTTAAGACTTTAATAGCCGCTTTCTTACTCCCGCAGAGAAAATCTTGGCCCACTATTGTCAAAACTTAGAGATTGCAAGCAATTTGAAGGGAAATTTGTTAGGCAGAGTTTTCATCGCCCAGTCAATGGCCAACGATTTCTCACGGAAACGGAGCTTAGTATTGTTAACACTTTCCTTCATACACAATTTTATATTTTTAAATGCTTTTAAGCAGGCGCATCAACGATGAAAATCAAATTATTTTACTTGTATTGTGTAGTATGAAGAGAGCGCTCTGGAGGGAATTTAATATTCACGAAGATTATAATCATTTGTCCAATATAATTATTTTCGAAACAAGTGCCGTAATATTGCTGAGGCTGCTTCGCAAATCCAGCTTGATTTCGGGAAGCCTGCATAATTTGAATGGAAGCATGTACACAGTACATTAGCCTGGACTTCGACAAACAGCGCCATAAACTACTTACAGGCCTGCGAGTAACAGTCGCGCTCAATTCCAGACATTTACCGCCTATATAGCCAGAAATTCGAGACTCATTTTCCGTTGAAAAGAAAGCATTCAACAAAACAAAACACATTGTCAATTTAAAGGGATGTATAGGGTGTTTCCAAATTGCTGAATAATATTTTCAGTATGTAGCTCACCTGAGCAAAATAGGCAGATGTGGCTTACAAGGGGCCCAACTGTTACGTAGATTATAGTTCCCGAAAAAATATTTCGCATATATTTTATTAATCGGCAAACCTCCATGTCTAGGGGGTGAAATCGGGTCTCAAAGTTAGGGGTGAAAAACACGTTTGCTCGAATATCTCGGAAACTATGCACTACAGAGAAAAATCTAATAGACAAAAATGATGTACTTTTTTATAACAAATTCAATCCCATAATCAGATTCAGTGTAAAATTACTACTTTTTAGTATTTTGTTTAAACAAATTGACATATTACGAATCTGATGGAGGGGCTGAATTTGTTATAAAGGAACACATCATTTTTATCTAAAAGATTTTTTTTTCACAGTGCATAGTTTCCGAGATACTGAGGCAAACGTGTCTTTCACCCCCAACTTTGAGGGCTGATTTCACCCCCTAGATATGGGCATTTCCCGATGAAAAAAATACGTGACAAATATTTTTTCGAGAGCTATAATCCGCTGGTAGTAAACAATTTACAGAAAAATTTAGTTTTATCATAGCAGGTGTACGAAGTGTCTCTCTTCCATTTTGATGAGCACATTGTCACGTTTCTTCATTGAGATTTATACTCTTGTAAAAATAGTTTGTTCCTTATTAGTCGATATTAATTTTAGATTCAATGTTTCAAGTTATTTAATGTTTAAACCGAATTTATCAAATGTCCTCACAAATAATAATTTCAAGTTTAGCGATCAAGGAAGCCTGTCACTACACAAGAGACCAGAATAACTCGTATAGCAATCGTTACAAAGAGGACACGTAAAACAACTGCCATTCAACTCGAAAAGTGTGATCCATTGAGCCAACAGCTCGGTACAAATAACTTTTACTGATTGCTAAAAATTCTGGTTTTTGTAAAAGATACTACACACGTATTGTATGATGTAGGTATACGATTTATGGAAATTCCAATTCAGGCTTGTCAGCTGTTTCGGGGTGTTTATTGATTACATTAAAATGCACGCTTGTCGGGCTTTCGAAAAATTGGAAATAATCTTAATGAATTTCGATGGCATGCATGGTGGGCGCCAGCTTTTAAATTTATGTATAACAGAAATCAATATTCAAATAGTCGCTGGACGAAGCACGCGAATATATAAATGAACGTTTTACGCCTGAATATCAGTTGTACCCGAAAAATACCGCCACGGGGTTCGCTACAGATATTTACATTTGCATTTACACACGCATTTGACGTCCCTTTGAAAGTTTAAATGGTTTACACAAGCGTGGATAAATTTTAAAGGGTTCGATGCACACATGTCGCATCGTACATTCAGTAATAAATGGCGATAATCGCACAAACTATTTTCACGGTCAACAAATACTAGCTAATGACGTCTTACAAATGATACAGAAACTGCATTAATATATAATTTAATGAAAAAGGTTTGTAATAATCCTTGAAGTTGCACTTTTCAAATGTCATACTCACTGTTTAATTTCACAATATTACATTAAGGGGAGGCGTCACCTTGGACGCAACAAAATCATAGGTTTTGTTTAGCCATTTTCTTATTTTAAATAATGAACTTAACAGAAAATTTGATTAATTTTCCAATCTGAGTAAGTAGTCGTTTTCGTCGAAAATGAAGCATTTCGGTTTCAATTATTTACAATGAAATAAAATGAAGCTGAAGCTTGTTATTTAACACGATGTTTATTAACATCTTACTGTTTAAAAAAAAAAATTGTTTGTTTGGCCAAAAATGTGCATTATAAATGACGCTAGAGATGGATCATTAATATGGATTTTTAAAAATATTTCTATTGTTTTGTATCGATTTTGACGAAACGAAACGAAATTCAGTGACCTACTTGTAAATTCTACTTGAGAATACCTCTGGTTTTGCATTGAACCTATAAAAGGAGAAAATTAAGAAAATGACAGCTACGAAATGGCGATTTTTGACAATGATGAGGCTTTAGTTTCTTTTCATAAAGAATAAACGTGTTTATTAACTTCAATTTAGATTCAGGCCTCCGTTTTTGAGTTATCACTGCAAAACAAAACAAGCTTTTTTAAAAAGCCTTTCTGTAGCGTTATATATAATGCATATTTTTTACTGTTTTTTTTAAAGCTTATAATGTTAATAAAATTTATGTCAAAGGACAAGTCTCAGTTTGAATTCATTTCTTTGTAATTAATCAGAAAAGAAATGCTTCATTTTCGGCAAAACGACTGCCTAGTACCCTTAACGCCCAGACACCCTCCTCCCTAAAAAAGTTTCCGGGAAAGTTTCCCAAAATTATTTACTATCGAATCTTCTTATACACTCGAAAATGATGATTGCTTTGATTTTTGGATATGTTTTATAGGACCGAAAAATAAGAAACAGGTGTCTTTTTATTTTGGTCTGTTTGCATGTTTAGGGGGTGAATTCACCCCTCAAATTTCATAAGAATAGGTGGTGCTCGCCTCCGATTGCTTTGGCTTTTGGATATGTTTTTTCATATAAAGTTTTACTCAACACAATTTTATACCCATTATGAACATTGCGGGTGGTTTCACCCCCTAAACATGCAAATGGGTCGAAATAAAAAGACACGTATTTCTTATTTTTCGGTCCTCTAAAACATACCCAAAAAGCAAAGCAATCGGAGACGAACACCTGAAAATCTTATGTATTTGAGGGGTGGTTTCAACCCTAAATATGAAAACGAGCCGCTATTAAAAAAACACGTATATCTTATTTTTCGTCCTCTAAAACATATCCAAAAATCAAAGCAATCGGAGGCGGACATCTGAGAAACTATTCTTGTTAGTACCTACCCTTAACTCAATTTTTCGCAAATTCAGAGATGAGTCATCTGAATTTTATACACTTATTTACTAAAATATTCTTCCAGTATCGCACAAGTAACGCGACCTCTGCACTACCACTGCAGGAAACACAAGTCCCTCGGACTCTGTCCGCTAGCTTGCATCTATTATTCACCTGGACACTTAAGCATATAAATCAGTGTAAAGCGCGAAACGTACGAGTTCAACGAGTCACAGTCGCTACTTCAATTTCTTTGAATCGTTGTAAAATCTGTTTACCCTGACGGTCCCGTTGGTACCACATAGTGGATTTTCATCTGGAAAATCTGTTCAGCGTCCCTGCTCGGATACGTCGCGTTTAATACCCCCGAATTTAATTATAATTATCGGTCTACAGCCATAACTTTTGGAATATGACAAGTGGAAAACAGAAAGGGACGCTTTCTGGATTTATTGCCATTTTTCTGACAAAGCAGTCTTTTATTCTATTTTGTAGGTATACAGCTGGACTTTGATATCATTCTTTCCCTGAAAATATTGATATTTTTCAGACGAATAAATTCCCTTTTAGGAGAAACGTTTTACAGGAACAAATATCAATGAAACACGTGCCGTTATTATTATTTATTATCCTGAAATCTTGGAAAATAGAACTGTTGTTACGCTATGCATTTCACTTTTAACATGGGGAGTTATTTAATATCGTTTTGCAAAATGAACTTATTTTCTCCCTAAAAGGGCGCCAGTCAAACGAAAATTCGGATGCTTTTGGAATGTTTCTGGTTTGTAGGAAGTTTCTTTTTGGAATATTCTGCAATTATTATTTTTCATATATATTTCCTGTGAAACCGTTTTTCAAAGAGTGATATTTGTTTCCTGACATTCTTTGATGTTTAAATATTACACATACCCATAAGTAAAATTCAAACATACATGTGTCCTATTTTACAATACTGTGTAAAGTTTCTTACATTTTATGAATGAATCATTTGCTTATGTACAACAAGTTTGCCTTTTTGTAGTTGTCATAATTAATGAGTATTTTTTGTACTCGTAGAAAAAGTCTTAGTAATTGTTGTACAGGTTGTCGGTAATTATTTAGACTGTTATATAAAAAGAAATATTTCTGTTAATCCCAACGACTAACAGGGCATGTCAGTCTCGAACCTTCTGCTGTTTTAGAATTGAAAGATCCGAGTATAAAATACAAGTGTGCTCTTCACAAGTGAGGAATACCCTAAGGAGGGAAAGTTGAAGTTTATTGCTCGGAATTTAGAGTTCTGGCTCCTCCCATCCTTAATACCAAGTAAACGTGTCATAAACCTAGGAATTTCCGAAGGGTAAGATATAAATTAGTTTAACGGTTCTTGGACACCTGGACGCGCTTCGTTGGAGAATACAGGAGTTGGGAGGAAGTCCATGTCGTAACCAAAGTTCGATCCACTACCGAACATGGGGCGGCATTACACTCGCTCCCTAGAGAAAGCGCGCCAAAAACGTACTGAAAAGAGGTCGCCGTACTTTCAGGAACGTGAGTGTTTCGGAGTTAGGCAATTACTTGTGCATCAGTGGCTAAGATGAATCAATGAAAATAGTGAGATTCAGTGGCGCACCCAAGGGGGAGGGGGGGGGGGTGCAAAGGGCCCGGCACCCCCAAAGAAAAATAAAAAAAGAGATTAATGTATTCACGACTTAAATATGTAGTTTAAAAATTTGTAAAAAGAAAAGATACATGGATTTTATTCTTTAAATTGATTTTTATGATCATCTAATGAAATTTTATTGTATTTGCATTAAACATATTTTTATCCGATCAACTCGGCTACTCCAAGATTAAATTCTGAGTGCGTTACTGCCGAGGTTTCTAACAGTTATTGTGTTTGCTGACACGATTAGTAAAGTTAAATGATAAGTCGACGCATCTTGTTTAAGGGGAGAAGACCGTGTAAATCGAACGAAGAATAAAAACAAATATTTTTCCATAAATCCCTTCTAAAACATTTAAAAAATATATTCTCAAATTTATAGACCGAAATTCAACTACGTATTGATAATATAGCTTGGTGAGTCAGCGCGCCTCCGAGCGCCGAGCATACATACCTAAAACGCATTTTAAGGTAGTTCCTAACCAACTATGTTAATCAAATTAGTGTTGGGTAATGGACAATAAATATAAAGTAGTATAATACTATGGAAACAATAATAATGATTTTTAACATCATGTATATATATTGTAAAAAGTTCAATGTTAATATAAATAATTGTAATACGAAAATAAAATATTAAATTGGTTACAGTAGTGAATTGGAGCAGCAGATCTGACAACGTCGCATTCATTCGGAGCATCTTTTCTAACCAAAATGTCAGAAAAAATGTTCATATGAATCTGAATCTTCGTGCGCTTTTTAAATGTCTAAACATATCGATTGTGCGACGTTGCCACGTTGACTGATCTACGTAGTTTAAAAAAAAATTGCACGTAAACGTATTTTTTATGGGCATTTACGAAGAAACCATGTGGTCAGTTTCGCAGAAATTAATAAATTCATTTCGTGACATTTCGATGTACTTTGGTGCCAATTTTGGTACACTTGAATATAGTTTTCCTGTTTCAGCAGAAAAACTGAAACTATAACCCTCTCTTTTCGACTCTGCCATATGCCACTGTGTTAAAATGCATCAACTTTAATTAAAAATTCCTCGATAACTATGTGGTAAATCGATTGTAAACTTTGTACAAGGATTTCTCGTATTCCAAATTAGTTTTGAACGAAATTTGAAAGAATTCTTGAATTTAGTAGATTATTCACGAACTACCTTAAACGCGTTTTTCTCGAAACCACGTTTATCAAAATTGGCGCCGGGGATAACTCAAAAACTATTTGTCGAATCAACTTCAAATTTTGCACACTTTTAGTTTACAATATTCCTCACAATGTGAATCACTAGGTTTAACCAAGTTATTAATTTTAACCACTGTTTTTAAACAAATAAAACGCGAATTTTTTACGGAAATCACACCTGATTGTTTGAAGTTCCGCCATTTTTAAAATACGCAATTTTTTTACACCATTTATGGTTTAAAAATTATTTGTCTGTTTCACATTACTACCAGAGACGCTACAACCGGCGCCGTTTTGCATCTCGAAAAAAAACTGTTTCAGGTACTGCTCTATTTCTTTTGTATTTATTTTAATTTTACTGTTTTAATTTTTTTTTATACTTTTCATAACGTTAAGTAAAGTACCCTTAAAGTTCCGAAAGGATTAGTGCATTGGTACCTTTGCAAACAAATACCTAAAAATTGATACGAAAAGAAGCCGTTTATACGGGCTTCTCCCCTTACATAATATGAAAGCATTTATAAGTGATGAATTAACTCGTCAGTCACAGTTTACAAGTTAGACAGCTGCCAGTCGACCTACAATAGTGGATGGTGAATAGTGAATAGGGAAACTTAAATTTCCATTTCACAGTAAAATTAATGAATATACAAATTACTTACTGTGACTGAATATTGAGCATGTAGATTCAATTTACAAGTTTTTTTAAGAGTTGGAGAACACCTTATCAGCTACTATCACCACTTTGTTATTATAAGTATTTATGTACTTAAATATAAGTATTTAACAGTTGTTGACAAATGTCCATAATTATTTGTGTGGTCTATTGAGTAATGTAGCGCACATCCTTTCTTGAAATAATTAAGATTTAATAGTTAAATTTTACACTTCAACTTTATGAGTTATGAAATGATTATTATCTACATTTTTAATTATTTTTCTAACTTCCAAATTGTTATTATCGATTCTTCCAGGACTTCTTAACTAAATTCATTTAGTTGATCGTGTAGAAGGAGGGAAATAAATTATGCGTTGAATTATAAAATATAAAATACAATGAAAACATTGAAAACTTTCATTTATATGTATTTATAACACGTATTATCAAATATTCCAACAACATACATACCTACAAATATTCCAACAACAACATACCGTGATTATAAACGCAAGCTCCCCAAATCCCATTCATAAATATGTAATTGAAATTATTTTAAGTGACCTTCATTTAGGTCAATATTTATATTGCTACATTCTGCAATATCAAAGATAAAAGAATTCGTAAATTCTTTGATACCAGAATGTCCAGGTTGATTAATTTATTTTGATTTTATGTAACAGGAGACTGCAATCCTATGTTCAAGGAATCAGTAGCAGACGTGGGAAAGGAAGAGTCGTGCTTTTCTGGACTCTGTTTACCCAAACTCTATTTACCCAATAACTCTCGTCGACAGTGTCTAGAGACCCTTCGTTCGGGTCAACTGCCCCTTCCGGTTTGTTTCTTCGAGCAACAGCTTGACTTTCCTAATGCGATTAGCTTCAATGTTTGCATCCGACGCGAGGAAGTATTACTCGACCTTTCGATGTTCCTGATCTTCATCCAGACCTTCATTTTCTATCGAATTCCGTTATATGGATAGTAGTAAATAATTGAATATCAGCTCCAGGCTAAGGGAATCAACTTTAATCGAATATGGCTCTACAACTGTTCCCTGAAGCCCTTTACAATATTAGGTCACCCCAAAAGTGATGCGGGTCTTTCAATAGATATGTAAAATCATTCTTCAATCCTCTCACAGGTTTCTGCCAGGGTTCCTATTTCCATGTTACAAAATTCATTCGATTTTATTTGAAAAGGTTCTTCCATTATATCTCCGACTTCCACGCATGATCTCATTATGTATTTAAATCACTTTTGTCACTCTTTATACACTCTAATACACTCGGCCGTCACGTTTACTTTAAACGTTCGTTATAATTGAAATATTCGATCTACAATTGTCAACTATTGATACAATGTTATCGGAAGCTAGTACATATTTATATATATAAAGCTCATGTTGAAAAATATTGTTATAAACTAAGTCTTCGGAATCATCAGAATGAAAATTAGAATGAAGTCATTATTTGCAAAGTTCGAGATTTGTAACACAGAAAACTTAAAAATTGTTTTCCGAAAAATGAAAAATTCCATTTCAAATGCTACCATTGTTGTGTTTTTCAATATTTTTTTATTCGTTCTAGTTCACACGATAATCACACTCATTTAGATTTAAAAAATTGTGGCTTTTATTTCAAAGAACTACGCCAGCCAGAATCCTGTTCACCAGCAACAAACTTTTTCTTCACACCCCTCTTACTAGTACCATTGTAACTTTGAACAAAATTATTATTATTGCATAAAAAAAATTCAGCACACTCTTCGAATGTTAATTAATAAACGCTCAAAGTTTGCAACTACAATATTCAATACTTTCCTTTTAAAAAATTCCACAAAATTTGTCTTATTTTCATAGTGTCAAATTAGGCCTTAGGTTCTAGGAGAACCCCTTAAACTAGCATTGCTCCAACCATGTAAATATCCCCGAAGAACCAGCCATGAGTCACAGAAGGGTTACACTGAGATTTTATTGCGACTTTGTTAGTAAGCATCCATTTATATGTTTGAATTAAGCAACCACTTTCGATATGAACGTGGTAAAATGAACAAATTAATTTTTAGAAGTGAACAATTCCCACACCAGGAAAACTCGGAAAAGTATTGGAATATACAAGGTGGACCAATAAGAATTACCACCTTGCATAACTCTGGAACTATAGAAATAAAAGAAAAATATTTTGTAAGCCACATCACCTGCGAAAAAATCTTTATGACAATGGCCGCTTTCATACCAAACAACTTTTATTCCAAACACTTTGCTTTGACTTCCAAAAAATATTTAATTCTTACTACAAAGCGGCTCTCCTGTACATACACAGGTAATTTTATTAGTAAAACATATTTTCATACAAACAGAGTCAAGTATGAGCTTTTATACAGCAAATTAAGTATTCATTTAGTGAGATTCCTTGCAACTTGTAACGGAGAAGTATCTCTGGTGAAGCTTACGTGATGTGTAAGTGATGTGTGATCACGTATACAAGATTAAATGCCTAATAGATGCGTTGTTAATATGCGCATACTCTGCATACGACACGGTCTTTTTTGTCATTCTAATATAGCATCCCCTCTCTAGGGATTCTACTGTTTGGTTTGGCAGAATTAGGTCTAACCACCATAATTGTGCAGAATCATTGGCCAGACTGGGAATAATTCAAAGTCCGATGTGCTAGTGTTTTCACCCACCTCGGAATACTGATCACGTTTTTTGGCATTGTCCACTATTGTCCAATGCCAAGATGGAAATGCAAAATAAACTGGACAAAGCTAGTAGGAAACCCCCACACAGCATCCAGAAAATCATATCCAATATGGATATTAAGGCCCTCAATATAATCATTGATTTCTGTAATTCTAATAATATTTGGTTTTAAGTATTAGGCAATGATAAAGATCTCACCAGATAGTGAATATGGACGATAGGCCGCTAAAGATAAAACAATTAGTAAATTGTAGTATACTCTTGGAACGCCCTGACTGACAGATGTCTTTCCTAAGGAACTATGTACCTGATATACGTTGGCTGTAATACTTTAGTGTAGGTAAAGTTACTCTAGTGCAAGAAAAGTTTATGCAAAGCTAGTATAAGTAAAGCTTATGATACGTATACATTCAAGTGCTCCTTAGCCGAGGGTCAAGTATGGACCAGTGCACCCCTTTTTTGTACACAACTATTTCTGTATCCTTGTATGTCGTCATAAATATAAGCCATATCTATATGGTACCATCATCATTATGGACCAGGACTGGTCTAAAGCGGTATTTCAATAAACAAAAAACGCATCCACCTATCTTTCGGTTCCTACTAGTTTTTTTTTCAAGTAGGGGAAATCCGGGAGACTCGGACGACCTAATATAAAATGACTATTAAAACTAATATAGAAATTACTTATTTTATCAGAACAAACCTATATGTTCAGAATTTAATGCTGATTCAGAAAAATTGGTCGATATTTGCTTTAAGACAATATTTACTGTAAATCGGGTTGAAAACTGAAGTCATGAAATCTGACAACCTCTCCTGAGGTGCCGGGAGAAATGGTTTTCGTCGTTGGCAGAGACCACTCACATAATTATTCATGGAAAATTAACAAAGGATAAAGCAAAATTCTTTATGAGTGAATCAGCTACAGATTCATTGATATTTAATTTGTTTATGCTAAACAAGTAAAGAACACATCAAAGAAAAAGTGAACTACCTACTGGCGATTAGCAAGGCAAATGAATACAAAAGTGAATAAATAAACTAACTAAACAAAAATAATAATAAAAAAAATCATAACTCGCCCATCTTTCCTTTTTGCAGCGAGGGATGGTCTTCTCGTTAGCTTTGAGAGGAAGAGTTAATATGGCCAAATACTTTGGCTGCACTGTCCCTCAATATCTCTATTATCTTATTATCCCAAACATTAAACGAAAATGAACTTAGAAGTATATTTTAAATACGATTCTGTACACCGCTGTTTGACAAAAGAGGTTAAATGTAACCTCAATTTACCTTTTAAAGGCTATAAATTCAGAAAAACACGGAAGGAAACGAAAAGACGCTATTCATTCAACTGTTTGGCTTCTTGAGAAATAATTGGTCTGCACTTTAACGTATTTTTACGTAGAAAGTCTGAAATATAGCGACTCGACCAACTCTCCGGCCCGACCGCGTCTCCCGGATTTACCCTGTGTGTTATTAAATATATTCATCTTTATTTCGTATCGTATCAAATTTCAAAACAGTGTTTCTCAACCATTTATGAGTTGCGATATCCTATTATAATATTCAAATAACCTGCGACCCCCCCCCCCCTCCCTCATAAAAAGCAAGGTAAATTTAATAAGGTAAAGAAAACACATTAAAAATAGAAATTTCAGAATATAATTCTAACTTAATAATATTTTTTAAAAATTCCCAAAGAACCGTTGCATCCTCCAAAAAACATTTCGAGACCCGAAGGTTCAGAATCACTGTTCAAAAAAATAACTGCAAAGTCTCAACCGATAAAGCAAGTTCTTCAGTAATTTATTGCAACGACCATAGATAGCTTCGAAGACATCTTACATTCAGAAGAAAACATAGAAATCACTGTATGAAAGATACTGCTGTTGGATTTGCTCTTACATTACTTTATTTCCTTCAAGAGGCGTTTCTTGGCCTTCAACCAATTGCTGTTCATGGAAGCAGCTCAAAAGTGGTAACGGGTTAACGCTTCTATTGGTAATTCGAGTGTCCGGGCATCGATGCCAAATATATGAAGTCCTGCGAAGATATTATTACGGCCATAAAATATCGACAAAGTTTGCACAGAGGATTCCAGGCACTTGTACATCACAGGGAAACTTCACGGTAAGAGTCCAGCTATCGATGTCTCAGACATCAGAGAAATATTAAAGCATCAGTGCCCATTGACAAGAGACTTTTACGTGGATGCACCTTAAACCAGTTTTTCCTTTTAGTAGATCCGTTCTTGAAACGAGTAGCTGTACCGTCGCAGCAGCTTTAGCCAGCGACCAAATATATTCCGATCCCTTTGAATTTTCGTTCTGGAAAGCTGTCCCTCAATGTAATTACGGAAGCAGAAGGACAGAGGAGGGGAATGACAGGCTAAAGACGCAGGGAAAGGAGAAGTAACAGGGAGACGAGATGGAATTGAAAGAAAGGGAATGAAAATGAAAAGCTCCAGTATCGTGCACGTGCCCTCTGCAGCGCTTGCTAGACAGTGTACAGTCGCTTTGACTAACGAACCACGAATTTCGAAGGTGCTGGTAGATAAACGTGTTGCTGCGCATCTACTTGCGTCATGCATTACCATGCTACGTGCAAATCCATAACAAGCTGTTGAACTTGGTATCTGTTCTTCTTAACCTGGATAAAAAGCACTGAAATCTCGTTGGACATTTTGAGAGTTTATTTTGTTGATGTTAGGAACTTTGTTATCGGTACCAGAATCCTTTCAACGCGTTTTACGAACGGACTCTTTGTCGCCCTGTTTTATGTGAGTTTTATAACGACTGTACTTTGTATTATAACGAGCAAGTTCGTTCCCTTTAAATTTTCGTGCTACCACATGCTCAGTTTCCGTTACTCGTGGCGTTACCTTCTTAAAAATATGGATTTTTTAAGGTTTTTTGTTTAACATGTGGGAAGGGGAAACGGGGGCAAAGCGAAATGGTGAGGCAGAGTGAAATATTGTTTTGTACATGTTTACTATAGAGGCTATTCTAGTAGGTATGCCACAAAAGAAAGCCATTATCATTTGTGCCACTGCTTGTTGATGAAGTAAATTGATTAGAGTTTTTATTAAATTTTTTTTATATAAGATTATTATTTCTAAGGTCAGATGAGTAAATGTTTTAATTAAATAGATGTTATTTTTTTAGCTTATCATTCAGATTATATGAAAGTATGTTAAATTAGTTTTATTTCAACATATTAATAACCATTGTAACGTATAAATTGTACATGAAATTCATATATTTCTCTTCCACTGAACCCGAGGGAGTGAAAAGTCAAACAGGTTGAATAAAACACACCAACAAAATAATCTGTTCAATTACTAAAATGACTTTCTCCAAATTTGAAGGAACCCCAGAGTAAACTTGTTTTTATAAAAGGTGGCATAAAAGGGGGCAGCCCGCCCTTGGATTGAGAACAAATTGCTTATTTTTAAAAACTAATCTTCACAAAGTTTATACTAAAAAAGTTAATATTTTTCCATTTCTAATTAATTGGGGCTCAAAATGGGTTCAAAGAAACAACCAACTTGACCTGCCAACTTGACTGCTTCTTAAAGTGCTCTCTGTGGACGCCCTTGGTATATACAGTTATAAATTGTATGGAACTGTTCCATTAAAATTCTAAACAGTCGAGCAACGTACAGTTGCATCACTACATATGCGTATCAGCTTCATTGATAGTGAAATGCATTGTGAACCGCCCATTCAATGGCTACGGGCGAATTTTTCAGCATACAGAGTCCACAACCGTGAACATGGAAATTCAGCAGTCAGGCACACCGTGCACGAAGAACAACTACCAAGTTTCTCGCGTCGATCATAACTTGCTTCCACAAACGCTTAGAGAAAGCACGTATTGAATAAATATACGCATGTTGAATTTTTCATCGATTCTTTCTGGGTTGAAAATAAGGCCTGGTGTATACAATCTACTTGTCCAACGATTGAACTGTTTAATCAAATGGAGCACTATTGACGATTTATCCTCGATAAAACAAAGTTAAGCAATTGATAGATTGCCAACAGAAATAGATCGTTTTATGATCGATTGTTGATGTACTCGATAGCATGTGGATATTGCTCGGACGATTGACAGTTATTTGACAGTTTTGTCAAAAAGCAGATTGTTAAAAAGCAAACGTGTGCCAATTGGACTGTTTTGTCGAGTCGATGAGCAATCAACAAGTATGTGCCCTTTTATGTACGCCCATACCGTTTACATCAACTGCTGTCGTTCGAGAGAAAGTCGATAATATGCAGTAGGCCTAAGGAGATCTTGAATTTTGAACGATCCATCACCGCTATTTTCTATGTATGAAATGGAAAATTGAAACGCTTTGCAGACATCAAAAATAGATTTGTTTTTTACAGAAATCGTATACTAGCATTCGTTACAATATTTTTACGTCGAACGTTGTAAAATATATCTACTATTAGATTTGTTATGAATATTTTTAAATTATGATAGGCTACTTACGTAGAGTCTGATTTTATTGAACTTGAATTAAGAAAGATTGAAATCGAATGACATTCACAGTAATTCAAGTTGAATTTAATGCTTCCAGGTGATAACTTGTTCTTTTAAATGAAGAAAGTATAAAGTAGAAGTTTTTTGGAAAGGGAGTCCATATTGATGTCTTATATTATATCTAATTATAATTCCAACATGTGGTTAATTTTAGCTATTGGACATTTACGTATTGAGTATTGAATGAACTATGGTGCCTATTTAGCTGTCTATCATTTCTACTTAGGCAGGATTTATACATAAAATTGTTGATGATCACGAAATGTTTATAAAGAATTGACAGAATGTTGTGGGATTACATAAATGAGGGAGATTGCAAACAGATCAAGCATTTTTATATTTTTATATTTATATTATAAATCTCGATTGGGAATTTTCAGTATACTTTTAAAATCCGTAAGATTCGGAATGTGGAATATTCAGTTTTATTTACGGTGAAAAAATTCTACAACAATATTTAAGCCTGTAATACAGTAGACAAATTAAAAACCAACGATGTAAAACATATGTATGTATATGTATAACGAAAACATATGTATAAGTACAGCAAAAAATTGTACGCAAATAATGTTACAGGAAAATACGCGCTCTGAAAATTGTTAGAATCAATAAATTAATATCGTTGTTTAACCCTCCCAGGGCATTCAGTTCAACGTTCAACGTAATGCATAATGTAACGTTAAGCATAATTTAACATAATGTGTAGGAACGAAAACTGTGCATAGGTATTATTTTTCCCAAAGTTAGAAGAATTTTTATAGAAATGAGAACCTGATGGGGTCGTAGAAGACCCAAGAGCCGTGATATGGTTAAAGAAATGAGAGCACGATTGGGTCGAAAAAGACCCCCGAAGGTTCATGTTTCCCAAGAAAATATTTAAAACACATAACAAAATTCGAAGTATTTCTTACTACCAATTCGACTCAAAGTGTAATTCACTTAATTATTCCATTTTCAAAATGTTAGTATAACATAGTACTTTTTCCAAGTGTTTGAATAACACCGAATTTTGACAAAATGAAAGTGTTTTCCATTGTTTGCTTTTTTTAAAATTCAGATTACTTTAAAACTGTAGTTACATTAAAACTATCGTCCAACATATTTGTTTTTTTTTTCAGTGACCTGGGAGCGTGTAAGGACAGAGAAGATCTGCATACGAACTACTATAATTTCCACTAAAACATATAACTCGGTCGTTATACTTGCTCGCGCAATTGCAGCTAACGGGACACGATGAAATTTTCACCGGCTATTGGGCTCTTTTCTTGCAGAGTGAATCGAAAACGTGACTCGCAGGCTGTAAAATCTGTCACGAGGGTGCAGACATTCCCTGCAATTTTTCCTCTGAATATACATCGCTGCTCGTGATAACTATCCTCAATTGTCACGACAACGAATTAACTTTTACAGGTGTTCGTGACGCCCTGACAAATCTGTGTGTATGCCATGCATTCTCAAACTACTGTTAGTCGTTATTCAGGATTTTCAGGGGACAAAATTTTTTTATTGTAACCTAAATATTAGATGTACTATTATACTATGTATGCAGGATATGTCAAGGTACCGAAAAAAGCAATTCCCACTTGAGAAACAGATCATAAATTTATTTACTTCATATTTAAGGTTACTCCCGCCCAAGTGAATTTCTAATAACCACTTGCAATAAGTTTTTATCATTCAGGAACGTAATTCTTTGAAACCCCTCTCGATTTGAGGCAATCTCGTAACCTCGTTACTCGGTGATATTTTAAGCAAGATTTAATAATATCTTTCGCAGAAATAATTGTACCGCACACTGGTGGACCTTGGTTCATAAAGATAGGAAATATCACTTGTTAAACGAGTTATCGTGGTTATTGTAGTGCCGATATTTTTACTTTACAATATACACTATTCATAAGGAAAGTACTATCAGTATTTCACTTCTCAGGTAATGAGATTATGAAGGAAATGTATTGCATTCGAATTTCTGTTAGAATATAAACTTCAAAGTGTTGTGAAGTCTAAAGTTATAGCATTACAAAATTCCATCCAAACAATTTAATACCTTATCAATCATTTGTCGGATTATACTTTCTCCGTGATTGCCCATTCTTTTGGGCTATTATTGAGTATATAATGCGTTCTAAGTTAACACTGTACAGCTTAACAGTTAGCAAATCGCTTAATGGAATATCACTGATATTCTACTGAATAATACAGTCGAGGGAATATCGATTAACCATTCGAGTAAATTGATTGGTTCATTGAATGGGCACACTGTTACTCTTATTGTTAGTCCTACTTTGTGTCTAGCACTGCTACGCTACGAAATTTGTTGTCGACACTAAATCTTAACAAAGTAATGCAGAGTAACTGAAAAATAATTTTTACTGTATACGAAAGTTAAAGAAAACTATTTAACAGATTCAAGTAGAGTACGATTTTTGTAGTCCTTATTTCATACATTTCTCGTATCAGCATTTGTGAAACCTTGTCATGTAACACGCGGTTTGATAACTTGAATTTGAAATATTCTACGAACGCTATCTGAATTTTCTGCATACTGTTTGCATGTTTGTCAGTTTATCTGAATGTTAAAAATGTTTACTAGGGTGACCCCGATTTTCAACCTGCGATTTCTTTTGCCCTCACTCCCTAATATGATTCCATTTCATAAAAAAATACTCCCTGAAAAAGATTATTGCAAGCGGACAACAGGAAAGGTGCCGACCAGGCCTTAAAGTTTAGAATTCATCAATGGTTTGAATTTGAAGAATTTCTAAAAAATGGTGAGCCCTACGGAAATTTTATTCAAATAATATTAAAAGAGCGTTCAATTTTCTACAATTACTGTATATATAATTTTTTCGTGCTACCAACCATTTTTTAGATAATAGCGTTTGAATATACAAAGCTCCGCACTATGCACGCAGAGACAATACATCACGTTGTACAGGTGGTACGCGTAAGGCGTGGACTTCTCTATATTTAAACGCTGTTATCTAAACAATTATTGGAAGCACGAAAAACTTATATATACAGTAATTGAAGAAAATTGAATGCTCATTTAGTATTATTTGAAAAAATTTCGACATGACATTTTTGAAAAATTCTTTAAATCCAAACTATGGATAAATTCTAATCTTTAAGGCCTGGTCGGCACCCTTTCCTGGTGTCCGATTTCAATAAACTTTTTCAGATACTAAATAAATTTCGACACGTATAAATAAAGGCCACCCTAATGTATACAGAGCGAGTTGCGGACCGCTTGGGTCTAAAAGTGGGTATCCACTTGTTACGTATCCCCGTATCGTATCGCGCGCCGTTGCGTATCAGTGTAGACGGGTAGCGTTGCACCGTTGCGTATCAAAATTTGATACAAAGATACGCAAGAGCATCAGTGATGATACCGGGAAAAATCACACACCGTTGCATCGTATCGTATCACTGGATGACAAGCAACGGTGAGAGGATACGAGGCTACGTATTACGTAACAAGTGGATATCCACTTTTACTGAAGAGGTTTCTAGATATCCGCCTCCGATTGCGTTTGTTTTCGGATATGTTTTAGAGGGCTTGGAAATAACAAATACGCGTTCCTTTATTTTGCCCCGTTTGCAAATTTAGGGAGTGAAAATACCTCTTAAAGTTCATAAGCAAAGGTACAAAATTTCCTATTGTTAATTTAAACAATATTATAACATCGTGTATAACAAGTATTTAGGTATATCAAGTTTTATATCAAGTTTTATTCAACACATCTAAATCTAAATAACTAGATCGCTCGCGCGGCGCAAATATGCATATGGATTCAATTCTGAATGCATCTTTAGACACCGATGGCTTAATGCACACATATTATATGTCCACTTTTTGTGAAATTGAAGTTTTTATATGCAAGCAAAAATTCTAAACTGTTTCTTTATGCTGTATAAAAATCATATTTATATCTACTTCATCAATTTCTTAAAAATAATATTTTTGTTCATTGTATGTCCCTGAATCCTATGTGCCGTTGCATGTGTAAACTTGTTTTTTTTTTCTCGAAAATGCTAAAAATCAGGGTTTGAAGCGGTTCCGAAAATAACTGTTTCAAACAGTTATATATCGGTTCTGACTGAAACAGTTATGAAGAACCGATATTCTGAATAACTGTTATAAGGAACCGAAATTTCTGACTACATCGATTTTGGTTACGGTTCTACAGAACCGATATTGTGTCGGTTATAACGGTTCTAGAACCGTTATTTTTTTCGGTTCTTTATCAGTTCTAAAACGGTTCTGGAATTGATTCTCGCATCGATTTTACAGGAATTGAAATAAGCAGATATTACGCATACCGGTTACTGTATATTAAGAATTTATTTTGAAGAAGTATTTCTAAGAAATTCAATAATCTCCAATTTAATCAGAAATGATGTTTCTATTTTATCGCACTGTTCCAACTCTCGGATGGCCGTGCATGGGTGTCTTTTGTCCAAGAGCTTCTCCAAACATCTCAACTCGCGATGATTGGCTTAAGCTAAAAATTGTTTACGTTAGGCCCGTTTCAGAGTTCAGCGGAGAGTCCGCGCTACGCGTGCGGAACAAATTACCTATACATTGTATAGGAGCAATCGTCCGCATCCGCATCACATGATTACTTTGAAACAAACACAAGCTTTCACACTTTGACAGTCAAGCGGATTCTGCCACGGAGTAATAAACAGCTATACATCAAAACATTGTCGTAGATACGCTACTGAGATGATGGCTAAAGCAAGAATAGACGTCTGCGATCAAATTGCGTTGACAAAATAATTTCATACACAGGCATCGGAGAGATAAAACATCTAACAATTTCGTAGGAAAAATATAAGAATCAATTTACGAACCGAAATAAACCGACTCTAGAACCGTTTTAGAACCGATATTGGAAAACCTAGAATTTCGATACGCCAACTAGTGACAGAAAAGTGAACTACTGTGAGTAGGCCGAAATCCGTCGAAGTACATATGATTATCAGTGGACATCAGGGTGGCTCTTATTTAAAACTTTTGAATTTTCTTCGGGACACTCTCCAGAATAGTTCCAAATAATTAAAAAAAAATCGTGTAAAGATTGAGCTCGATCGGATAACGGGAAAGGGGGCCCTTGAACATTTCAGATAATTATTCAAACACCTCGCAAAGTCGCAATTGTATAATATCCTCCGAGTTATTGATTACATAAAAAAATATATCAAACAAAAGTTGTAGATTCGGACAAGGAGCATCTTTTATGTTGTATTACTTTTTCCCGTGCGACAAACGGTTTTCGAAAAAAGTCCGAAAAACTAAAAAAAAAAAAAAATTTTCCTCAAATTTTGAAAGTTTCTGGAACACTTTTCATTTACGAAGACAAACAAAAAAAATGAAATTTTCATTTTTGAGGACTATTTTTTAAACATTTAAAAATATCGCAAAAATATCGAAAATATAGTCTACATCTTTGATATTTTTGCGAATTTCGGTCCCAAACTTTCAGGAAACATTCAAGACATCAAACACTGAAAATAAGTAAAAAAAAATTATTTGATCTTTTTCGCATATTTCGGTATATGCTTCCCTCATGAGGATCATCTCTTAAATTTGCAGTTTGTAGACAAAATGCAATAATTTGGACAACATCATTGTTATCTTCTTCATTCACTTTTCCACAATTCAACAGATGACCACTATTAATTATATTTTCACCACCAATAAAATTTTTGCTCTGAGGTGTAGCACACGCGAATTTACAAATTTCCTGAATAGAAATTCACTTTTTTTTTAATTAAGAGAACTTTAAATTGTTAAAAGCTATTACTGCTGAGTACTTATTCGGAATGTTTGCTGGGATCCGGGCCTACTTTCAATAGTTTGCCAACTGACCACCATAGCGCTGAAATCTAAGCCACGCCTCCTCTAAGTTTCCCAATAGAACCAAAAAAATAACGGTTCTAGAACCGTTATAACCGATATAATATCGGTTCTAGAACCTTAATCGAAATCGATATAGTCAGAAATTTCGGTTCCTTATAACAGTTATCCAGAATATTGGTTCTTCATAACTGTTTCAAGAACCGAAACCGATATCATAACTTTTTTAAACCCCTGAATAAAAATGGACATACAATATTTGTGCACTAAGCTATCGATATGACACCTCAGATAGAAGTGGTGAAGAGCGCAGGAGGTCCTGGTGCCCCAATAGTTGCAGTCAATTCCAATACTCATCAGTCCTAACCACTCTACAATCCCAACAGAGACCCACTTCTCTCTTCGGGCATGCGCCGTGGTAGGTCGCGACTCGCTCTTGTTAACTGTACCTCATAGATTATATTTTTCTGACATATTTTTTACAGAATGACTACAACTAGCCGAAAATTAATTACTCGATCGAGCTTATTTCTTCAACTATAAACGACGTCACAATCGACTTCGTCTTTTGCAGTCTCGCTAGGTACTCGCTTAATCTTTTTTGCATATAGAGGCGTGTGTACGTCCTCAAACATTTCATAAGTAAACCACCTTTTGTTTCTTCGCACCACCAATCGAGCTTATTTGTCCTTCTGATGCCTTGTTTTCTTTGTTACTGCTTACATTTTCTCTTTCCAAAATAAAAATTTGACAGTACTAAACACAAAGCGAATACACCAGAGATACAGTGACGGTGTAGTTAAATGGTACATAGGTATACTGAGGTTTCTAATGTGCATGCCCAAACAGAAGATAGGAAAAACTGGAGCTGTATGTAGGAATAACGATGATTAATTTCGAAGCGTAGCAGTGATCTAGTATCGAGGCAATACTATGTTGGATTTCTATATTCCATTCCCTTCTCTAAGCTCTTCTTACAAACCTCACAATCGCTTGGTATATCTATACTAAAGATAATCCTCCAAAGGCCTGAATCGATCGAATAAATAAATTTCTGACAAACGTAGTTCGTTCACGTTTGGTTACATATTTTAGAAACATCCCGTATTATGTAGCACGAGTTACACCTGGAAGAGAAAATATTAGCTGCCAAGGTAACTTTTTCTAGAGCAAATGACGTCACAGAGTATATATCTGTAAATTTGCTCGTTATTATTTTCGAAACGCACCAGGCAGACTGAAAGAAGTACAGATGGAATGGAATAGTGAAAAATATTTATTTATTCATTCAAGAGGTAAAGTTGAAATGTCAAGAAAAATCCATAAATTGGTTCAAAACAGCAGTAGCCAAGCTTGCACGCAATGCAGATTTAGAATAAATCATAGAATATACTGCAGAGAGCCATTCACTGACCTCGATAGGTCAATATTTTTCGTCTGCGCAAAGCATTTGAATAATGTATCGGCGACAGAGTATAGAAAGCTGTGTCTCTCCCAGGGACAGTTTTATAAAACCCGGAAAGTCTCGCATAAAATGTTGTCGCGATCCGTTGCATCGCGACGTGGGTAACAAATTCCATTCAACGAAGGGCGGAGGAACGTTCGAGGAACAGTGCTTTCCGACTGGTTCTTCAGAATAATTGAATGTTGCCGGCGACGGCTCGATCATCACGCGCCAGACGAATCAAAGGGATCAGAATCTCGAATAGGATTCGCACGTAAATCAGTCGGCGAGAAACGAAGGGTTTGTTCCCTCATGGAATAAAGTTGGCTCCTCGATGGGAAACATGAGACGAGCTTGTTAACCTAACGATACCAGGGCTCGGTTTTGCGCGAAACAAAGTCGCCATGCAAATTCAGCCGACGCGTCTGTCGGGTGTCTCGAATATAAAGGGCGGGCGCGTCAGTGGCGGAAGTAATTTTCATGAAACATTCTCGAATGAATGAAGACAGTGTAGGACTTTGACTACACGGAGCCCACCCTACACCCGATACTTTTATTCCAACTTCCTATTTAACCACCGTTCGCTTTTCCTTCGCTCTGATCCCTCTCCACTAATGATTATTACGTGAAAAGATTCCCCGTCATCAGCTCGCTGTACTCGTTGAATACAGTAAACTGAGTTTCACTAGAAAATGTAATGGATGTGTCATATAAATTGAAGTAATTGTAATTGTTTATACATTTTTGTTCGAAATACTCTGCTAATTAACAGAAAGAGGGAGTTTCTTGTTAATCTAACCTATTTAAATAATTTTCCCGCAATCGTCGCTAAAAGTGGTAACTTTGAATTAGAGTAGGTATATTTTTATCATAGGATTGATTTGAATGAATTGTATTATGTAATTCAGTCAGCGGCAACAGAGTGTAGCAAGCAGAATGTTTTCTTTTGTATCTCTTGTATGATTTTGTAGGTTAGGTTCTGTTACGGATATTTGAGGCTATCAGCGCAATAGTGGCGTAATTTACAATTTTGGGGGGATTAACATTTCAGCCTAAACCACTTCTTATACAGCAAAATTTTAATTCTATAGTGTCCTGGGCAACCCTACAAAAACATACACAAAATGGGAGCACAAAAACGTGTTTTTGCACTGAGTATTTTGTTGATTTACGTCACAAAATACTGGCCTGTGCAGCATTGGTCATTATTTTATATACTAATAATATACACCTTAGCAATTATATTTTGTAGAAAATCATATCTATGTACCTAAAAGCAGAAATTTTAGGCAACAACTTTGAAACTTCAATAATTTCATTAATCGTTATCTCAAAACAAAAGTGTTGGGATTAGGTACGCCACTATTACGCTGATAGCCTCATTTATCCATGATACGTTTTATTTTCATACTTGGGTTGTAGGCCCTGTTTTCTCCTTGTTCTTTTGTTGTATAATTATGCAGCTTTATTTCCGTTTTGTGTGAATGCGCGAGCAACTTTTGTAATTAAAATTATTAACCAGCCTGCGGATTAACCCGAGTCTGACTCGGGGTAAACTGAACAGTACCAAAATGGACCATCTGTAGTCAGACTCGGGGTGACGTTTTTCTTCATAACTTAAGGGGGTAGGTCATCCTCGCTAGCCCTAAAGCAGGCCTTTTTCAAACGCAAATTGTAAAGTGATAAATAACATTAGACGTAACGTTTTTTTCTAGTTTTAATCGGTATCATATGGGCTTTAACACAAAAAAGAACAGTCTAAATATCTCCATGTACGTAAAAGTTGTGAGTAAAAACGTAAAAGCGTGTACGCGGTGCACCGTTTGATGGTGTACATAAAAGCTCGAAAACCGCTCTAATGATTTGGATGAAAATTTAATGAGGAATCAAAAAACCATTCCCCACGATGTATCAGGAGCAGATTTTTGAAAAAAAAAATAATACAATTTTTATGTTGAAAAATACGATTTTATCGATTTCTTGTATGAAAAATATTTTTTATCTTTTTTTACGAATTTATCTCGAAATTCTGTTCCCGACACATCGTTGGGAATGGTTTTCTGCATCTCTCATTTACTTTTCATTCCCATCATTGGATGAAACGTAATAATTTTCGCGATTTTATGTAAACCCTGAAACGGTGCACCGCGTACACGCCTTTATATTTTTACTCGCAACTTTTATGTACATAGAGATATTAAGACTTTTCTTTTTTTGTGTTAAAGCTCATAGAATAACGATTAAAACTAGAAAAAAACGTAGTCTCTATTTTTATATATCAATTTAGAATTTGCGTTTGAAAAAGGCCTGTTTGAATGTTAGCGAGGGTGACCTACCCCCTTAACAACCAGACGTTGTATTAACGCGAGCCAAAGTGGAACTTAAAGCTAAATAACTATACTTTTCAGTAAAATTAACCATACTAATGGAACATTTTTTTGCAAAGTTGCGTTCGTTCAAATATTATAAACTGAAAATGGTGTTTTGAAGCAATAAAAGAATGCAAATAAACAGTTACTAGTTACGTAGATTAACAGTAAAAATGATATTTTAGAAGTTTTTGAGGGTACTGATGTCAAAATTGTGGCCGTTGTAGCAAAAGTCTAAATGGCGTAAATCTCGAAATATTGGGTTTACTTACGTAAAACTCAGTTTCTGTTTTTGTAACAATCACCACCAATTTGAAATCACCATCCTCAAAGACTATGATACATATAACCTGGAAGTAAATGGTTTCCTCCGTAGGAAAAATTAGACCATTTCGATATGGATTTCTGCGGTAAATGTTTACATTCGGAGAGGATTCTCCGATTGCAATGATCTTGACATATGTTGTCTAGGTCATCATTCTGAACAACATTTCCCTCTAAACTTTTTGGCGCTCGGCTTTGGTTTACGAGATATTCACAAAAAACTTTACTTAACACTAGAACTGCCGACACGTCGCGACAGTTTCACAGCCGACGGAATTAGTATTGGTTGGGGCTACGTAAGCGCGGAGGGCGCGTAAAGCAAGGAGTCCGTTCACTTTCACGTCACCCACAGTTAACACTAGAATTGCTAAGTTTAACACATACTCACATCGGTTCGCTACCATGCTTTACGCCCCCCCCCCCCCCCCCCCCCCCGCTTCCACACCAATCTAGCCCCAACCAATACTAATACCGTCGGTTATGAAAGTGATTTCAATATATTATGTCGAAAGTTTTTTTTTATTAATATCTCTGAAGCTAAGGCGAACCGCCAAAAAGTTTACAGGGAAATGTTGACAACATATGTCAAGGTCATTGAAATCGGTGAGGAGGTAGCTTTTCGACAGGTTTACCATTTTTGGGGTTAGAATATTTATTCACATATTTTATAAATATTTATCATATAATCAACAATTAGAGACATTAATTTATTCGCTATTATTTTTACCAATGCGCCATAATGTCGAAAAATTTATCCAAACGATCTGAATTATTAATTTTTTTGCAAATATCTATTAAGCCAAAGCCGAGCGCTAAAAAGTTTAGAGGGAAATGTTATTCAGATGATGACCTTGACAACATATGTCAAGGTCATTGAAATCGGAGAATCCTCCCCTAATGTAAACATTTACCATTTCTGCTACTATATAGGTCCGCAAACCGGTTAAATACATTCTAAATATTTTATTGTATTCAACCACAAACCGAAAACACATCAGGTTCATAACAGCATATTGCTGTAGCCTGCCATTGCAGAGTATCTGTTTGTATTTACTTCTATGATTTGTTTTATGATTCATTGATATTCAATACGTATGCTACACTAGTGTAATAAAGGCCTATTATTAATTTCGACTATCCATATTTATATCGTTATTTTTTGCTATTTAGAGAGCATCATTTCTCTATACTTCCAATACTATGCTATATGCTTTGTCTAGTTTTTTATTATCTATCGTTATTCCCTTATTCTATACATTTCACCCTTACAAAAGTGGACAATCCACAGAAACTACACTAAAATTTTTCAGCCCATGTTCATTAGCATTTTGACAGGAGTGATTTTCAAGTAAAAGCTAATCTGTAACAGAATGAGACCAATGTAGTAGTCGAATTTCGTAATAGACAACTTCGTACTGTATGAAAGCTTTCGAGCTACTAAGCGCAGCGTAATGTATGGTTATTACACCAAAGTTACCATCGAAAAGCGATTTTAAAGAAGACTTTATCGACACTTTAATCGCAAGATACATTTAACTAAATAGAATGTGCAGACTTCAGTACTTTGAGTGGCGCAAGGTTTCGTGAAATGGCCCTTGAAGTCGGTCGGGCATATCCGAGCGACCGTTTTTGCCGAGAAAGTTTTGCTTAACTCGCCCCGAGCAAACATTCGGGGACACTCGGACAATATTTTCGATGATATCTAGATTATATCGACGAGTAAACACGTCAGAACTGCGACACAGGATTCGAATCCCTCGACGTGAAAACACGCCGACGCCACTCAAAGTGTTAATTTAGGGATCCATACACGTTGAGATCTGTATCGATACATCGTCATACATGTGTCTGAGATTTGTGTCAAGCATCAAACAACGCATACATGTTGAGACTGAATCATGAAACATCAGTTCAGTTCTCAGGCTTCTGTGCTCCGACAATGATACCAGCTGATACCGATATATCGATACCGAAACAATACCCATTCAGATTTGTATCGTGATATTGATACTTGCAACATGTATCAATACAGATCTCAATGTGTATGGGGTCAGTTACGATCGGCAACGTTTTCCGGATTCACTAGATGTAGCATGAACTCACCAGCAGATCTAGGATGGAATGCGAATTTCTGTTTAATTTGTGGTATAGTGGAAGTTGCTAGAGTAGCTGAAATACAGTTTAACTAGCTAATTAGGTTAAATAATCTGTAGTTTAATGAGGTCAATAGTGGGAGTAGAATCTAGTAAGTATTTAGATAATAGTAAATATTTGGGTTTCTCTTAAATGCAGATTCTTTAAAGTCCGAATTGCACGGGGTACAAAACCCTCGGCGGGAAAATACGTCGATGTCACTGAAGCTGCTAGTCGTGTATAGAAGTTGAGCTGGACCAAGGATTGTGTTTGGATTAGTAAAAATTGAAAGTAAATTGGAATCAAATTATAATTTAAAATGTTTGTAAATAACTTAAAATTGATGACTATACGAATGTCAGGAATTTCAAGAGTCCTTTGTAGTAGGAGTGAAAGTAACACATCAGGTCAATTGTGTTCGGTGTCTCGAGGGATCAGGGTACCACAGGACTGTGGCGGCTCGCCGCACAAAAATAAACCTATACTCCATCCCATTTAAGAGTAGACTCATTTCGCGCAGGGATATACTATTGATTGGTAGGAAACCGGCAGGGAAAGGGCTACGACCAATCGCGTGTGTCCGATCCGTGGGAGCTGCGCAGATCAGTCGCAAATCGGTAGGGGCGTAGATCTACTTTTTGATGGAATGGTATATAGACGCTAAAGGCGCGTGCAGCGCTAGGAGACAACTGACCCCCGCGTGACAACTGACGCGCGAACCGGCTACGTTCTTCGCGCCAAAAAGGAGAATCTTATGGAGGCATGACTTCCCGAGACCACTCGCGTACAGACACGTAAAAGAGTTACATTAGTGTAGTTAGATATAAATTAGAATAAATACCAGTGTTAGTTAGGCTAATATATGTATGTACAGTGTCTGATTTATGTGAACCGCGAAACGTTCCTAACCTCTAAAGGACTATAGGATGGATTTAATGTTTCGACGACGCAAACTGTTGGACAGTATACTAAACTACGTCCAAATCAGGCAATTTTTTAACAATCATGTTGTTATATGCAGAGACTCTTGACATTATGACCTGGATGTCTGGAATACACATGACCTGGCGAAGCCATCGTTTTCTGCAGTGGTATGGTGCAGCCGAGGTATTTCAAGAAAACTGATATTCAATTGAAGGCACGCATGTTCCCACCACTTTGTAAGCCCAATTTCGCAGTATAAAAAGAGCCACGAATGCATACTCGAGGGCACACTTTTAGCTTAAGACGCTTAGAACATAGAGGTTTAGCAAGATTGGGTTAGGCATTATACATTTATTATCCTCGTTGAGACCCTCGCATCTCTTAGTGCGTCAAAACCGAGAGGTGGACTTAGGTACCGCAGCAATTATACTCTACCAATGGTAAAGGCTGAACTTATAGAATATACTTTTGTTATTTTCTTCTCAGAGTTCTTTATTAGAATCTAATCGTTACTTGAATTTTTAGTGTGAGATAAACCCTCAGAAATACATATTTACCACTCGAGATGTAGCATACTATAAAGTTACGAGACTAAACTAACATTCCTAGTGACTTCCGGTGATACCGGACACCGGTTCGTCCACTGCTTCCAACTTCTTAGCGGCTTGTGGTGTTAACCAGGCACCGGCTCGTCCGCAACTAACAAACTCTCAACAACAATCACAAATCCTCGACTTCGCAGCTGCTAATCTCATTGCCCTCAGCCTTGGCCGTAACAATCTGTTTTAGAAAAAATTACAAAACAGCATATCACATGAAATATTCTCCAAGGAAATTTGGTAACTAGCGACAACCAATTGAAACAAAATAATTATTTCTGTTTCAATCACCTGAAGCAAAGAGACTATTGCATGCTGACAATAGTCCTGTCAACTGGCATCGTAGTTGACTCCATAAAACTGTAAGAAACATTGAGAAGCAAGACAAGAGGCAGGATATCTACCATCAGGAGAAAGTTCTGCAATCCAGGGTTATAAACTACGAAAGTGGCCATCAGTTAAACAATGGACACAGTGACAACAGACACCCTCCAGTAGTATCACACTCCCCAGAAGTGGCATGCAGATGTGGGCACTTGGGCAACGCTTGGGAATACAAAATTCGTGCGCAATTTTGGCGGTTAGGTGAGTCATTCTGGAAAAGTGGGGATGGGTAAGGGAGTCATCGATCCTTACAAAATGGAGTGCAAGAAGGCATTCTTGACCTGTCCTTGCCTGCGAGAGGACTACACATAAAGAAAAGTTCAATTCAAAGTTTTATGGATCTTCATATTCTACAATATGGTGATAAAGAATTGTCGAGAAAAATTATTTTTTCCAAATTTATCCCCGCCACCCCTTTTACTACATTTTGTAAGCTTCTCTGCTGGTCAACGTAGGAGAATTATAATAATATGAAGGCACTTCCGGAGCCGCCCGACTCCAGATACAGCATTTCTAGAAACACCTGTGCACGTGGAACCATTACTTTCAGAAATTCCTAGCGCACACGGAACCACCATTCTGGCATTGAATAAAGCCCCGATGAACCCCACAAGACCCTACAATTAGATTCCGATTTTCGACGTTGCTACATCATAACTCTTTTACTCGCGGACAAAAGCTTGCCCCATATTGAAAGTAAAGTGTGTTACTGACAATTAAATAGTTAAAACACTGGTGCTTTCCTACATCGTAGCAACCTACCACTTTTATTTTTAATTCTTCGTATCGATGGATGGAAAAGCATCAAGCATCGATAGCATCTCGAAGCAGAACTGCGTAACCTAGCTCAATAACCGGTAACAAAGCAGTAAGTTCATTAATATCGATCACAGTTCGGAGTGGGGATGTTCCGCTAGTAGAGGAGATGAATTTGGCGCAACAGTGCACATTCACCAGATGTTCGGCATGAAATGTTAATGAATTCGAAGTTCCTCAGGGTTTGAAGTCAGCTCGAATGAAATCGCGTCGTGGAATAATCTATCCACCGCAGCAATTCGAAACTTGGATGTCCCGAGATCTTAAGTTCTCCGTGAGCAAACTTCGGATTACACTTCGGCCGGAAGTGTAATCGACTTGAATTTCACGGCGCGGTGCTCGTACTGGGATTCGAAGCGACCGGATTGGCTTTCTTGCCACTTCAAAGGCCCGTTTGTTCTTTAAGAAGACTCCCTATACCATCGCCGCGGAGTTGCGACACTTTCTTTAAACTATTGGAACATCATCACACAAATAGTTTATTCAATGCATTTACATCAATGCGTTCCCAAACGAGTCTTTTTCAAAACTCTGTTTAAAATGGTTTAGCAAGATTTGTTTTTTGTAGAATGGTAAAAAATAAAGTAAAATAAAGGAGGTTTTCTCAAACTGTTAGCAGTGATACAATTCTATTTACGGGTAGTTGTCTGTGAATCTGTTTTGCTTTTTCATTTTTTTTCAAATACTTACGAAGCAGCGTTACATTCAATTCATTTTCATTTGACCAATTTTAAAGTGTCCATATATAGTCTTGAAAACGTGTCCATAAAGAGGACAAATAGGGCTATATCCCAATTTTTCCCAAATTTTTAAAAAAGGGCCTTCAATTATAAAATTGCATTTGGTAAGAACAATTGCAAAATAAATTGTAAAATATTTGTTTTTTTTTAAGTGAAATAATTTTTATTAGATACTCTTATGTCTGCACTGTAGGCTCCCAAAGCTCATTTTTACTAGTGTTTTACTTCAAAAGTTTCAATTTATTGAAAAATGTCAACACTATATTTCAAAGAGCTGTAAGATCCACACTTTTTAAAATTTTTAAAAATCCTTCGACATGCGTTTCTACTTCGCTAAAAACTGTAACATATCTAAGTTTCAAAAAAATCCGAAATGTTACTCTGAAAAGTGTCCGCTTTCGCATGGAAGTATTATTTATTAATAGACACATACTGAAAGATAACAGTTTATTACTAAGTTAACCTAAAATATACGCGTGGTGACAGACACTCACTCGACGTGGTGGTTTACAAAGCGTAATCTCCTAACCAAACCTACTTGCGCGCGAGATGGCGCACTCGGACGCTGATGAGCCAGGCGCGTATTTCAATACATACCACTTACAAAGCGGTGAAAGAAATTAGAGAGCAATATTCAATTTTAAAGTAGAAATTGTGTGTAAAGAAACTTTGACTTTATTGACGAATGTATTTTACAATGTGGTCCTGTGGCAATATTATTACTTTGGTACTCTCTATTGTAACGACCCAGGGCATCCGTTGACAAGGACAGTTCCAGAATGCCTCTTTGCATCCTTTTTGTAAGGTCGATGCCTCCCTCATCGATCCCCAGTTTTTCAGGAAAATTCTGCTCCTCGCCAAAATACAAAGGGAGAGTTCCTATCTTCCTGCGCGTTTCTTAAGTGCCCACATTTCTCTACGTTTCACTTGTAGAGAATGTGACGCTGCTGAGGAACGTCCATCGCCGCAGCGGCTATTGTTTAACAGCCAGGCCACCGTCTTTCGTCCGAAGGCAGATATTCTATGGCTCCCTATGTTCCTGATATGTGTGAAATTTTTCATAATTTGAGTTTCATCTTCCCCCATTTTATTTTAACATCAGATTGATGAATCTTGCCATTAACACCAGCCCGTTCGATGGAAGCTTTATTTCTGATAAAAAGAATTTGCAAAATAAATGTTACCTCCTAATCTTCGTGATCTTCATAAAGTTTCAAAGAATTTAGCTACACATACGCAACATTGGAATGCGAGTGTGAGCATAGATAATTAATCCAATGGATTTTGGAAGGAATAAGATTCATTAAATTCCTTGCAATTATAATTTCAACTTGGAATTATTTCCTGAATTATTTCAAAATAAAAATTTGTTATTTTAAGCATCTTTTGAGATGCTTAAAAGAGAGTTCCGTCGCCAGTGACCCACAAGGCACGAAATGTGTATAATCCTTTCCAGACATATGACATTCGTTAAGAATTCACAATTTCTTGCTAACGATTCTTCAGTTATAAAGAAGGAGTACCAAATGAATTGGCGTTTTCGGTTTTCCTTTGTATCGGCTGACGTCTTCGTGGATTCTTATCCACATTTCTGCCGCGTCAGGAATCTGTACACCCTTAAAAGCCGCTGCATCTGAGGTAAAACGAAGCTCCCTAGTACCCTCTTATTCTCTCGATCATTGAAGTATATGCTTCATACAGAAGATCACGCTGGGAGTGTCTAGCTTTTGACATAATGTCAAAATTCTATTACCATTAATTAGTCCTTCGTGAATAAGGATATCCGTATAAAATGGTATTTTAAATCGAAAGAACTTATCAGGTATATGTAACGTGCTCTATATACATACTTCTCGTGATGAATGTATTCTTGTATTTTCAGGGGTTACCCACCCTTGACAGATCAGAAAGTAGGGTCATTTTTATGATTTTTTTTTATATAAAGAAGCGTCATATTTAAAAATCAAGATGTACGCTTTGTTATATATAAATTAAGCTGTATCCTCTTCAAAAAGAAATTTGATATCTTAAGAAATGGTGCCATAGCAGCCCCTTGTCCCAATGTCTGTTTACAGTTACAGCATTTGCGGTACGGAAAATATCTCAGAGATTAGTGGACCGATTTGAATAAAATTTTTCACGAATATTCTTAAGACTATAATTTAGTACTTGTCGAGACGATCTTTCGTTTTGTATTTTATTAACAATAGAAACTTTGAGTAGATGCCATTCTTCAAAAAATAATTTTTTCAAAATTCGCACTGACAAGTACTAGATATAGTCTTATGAATATTCGTGAAAAATTGTATTCAAATTATTGTGGTTCATATGATAAACAGTACATTTTTCCATTTACAATTTACAAATTACTGATTGACAAAAGCCTCATTCCGCATTTACTAACTTAATTAACACTTTTAACTAACATTTCCAAACGTTTATTTCGAAAAGTTTCGTTTCAAATGTCTCTATTTCATAAAATAATAAAAAGTATGACATTATGAGAAACGCCGTACTTGTCAGATATTACGAAACCTTCATAATCCAGTAAATTACTTGGACTGAGCAGAAGAGATCTCGTGATACGTAGAGGTGGAATAGAACTCGAGAGGAAAGAGATAATGAAAATCTTGAAAGAACTGTAAAAAGAACAGTGTATAAATTGCAGAAATGTAAAGGGATTACAAAATATAATAGCTAATAGAAATTGAGCTCGATTTTCAAAGTGACATCAATTGTTACAAAATAACATAAAAAATATAACATTTTTTAAGTGTGTTTTGTAAACTGTTAAGCGATCAAAAATGAAAAAGAAAATGAAAAAGCAATTTGATTTCGTAGTATTTAGAGCGTGAACAATGGAAATCAGATTATAACATAATAAACAGATTTTACTATGATACTGTTGTACTGTTACAGTGTTGTATGAAATTAATAGTCTACAAGCCTGAGTGGTTCGAGGTACACTCTTATTAATTGGAGTATCTAACTAACTCTTAACTTGTTCTCCAAAGAGTAATTTAACCCGTGTCTGGGACTGCGCATTATTTAGTAACATCATAGCAAAAGTTTACTCGTTAAATGTCTAATAGCAGTTGGAGGGTGAATTTTACTTCGCGTTACTGTGATTTCATGCGGCAGAATTAACGTCTCCATACTATTTCCAAGTCTCCAAAAGTTTCAAAGAATTTGTTTTCACATAGGCATCATTAAAATGGGAGAGTAAACGTGATTACGCAAATGGATCGTTCAAGGAACACAGTCAATTAGATCTTTTAAAATTAGAATTTCATCTTGACATTATTTATATTTGAAAATTAGACATTTTAAGGTAGTTAATAGTCAAAATTGTTATTTTTGTCTTTAAGCAGCGATCAGGACTTTCAAGAGGCGTTTTCCATCCCGGGACATAAAAATAGTTATTTTGAGACATGCTACTATAGTACTAATTACTCTGCTGTTACTATTTTGAATACATGATTTTGCGAATGTGTGCTTTTTAATATATTTAGGTATTCTTCTATCTTGTATAGACCATTTCAAATGTAACATATGTGAAAATACGAAATACGTAAAAAATAAAAAGATTTGTATGTATTCGATCATCTCAAATATTGCTGCTTCAAATAATTTTTAATTGCTTTGAGCAAGATGCTATTACAATGGACATAATACTGTAAGTATATGTAAAAAATTGGACGTAATACTAATACTTTCGATATTTGTACATTATGGTTGTAACGAAGGGCAAAACCCTTGAGCTGAACATATTTTTCTGTAGGAGGCAACAAATAATCGTACGACCCTGTTTCGTGATTCGTTAAAAAAAGAAGCTCTGGATAACGGTTCAATAGTCTGTGCCAGAAAAGATATTAGCCGTGGAGCTTTAACCACGAGCAGGTTATTGGAAACCTTTGATACGATATATGAAAGCACTGATAGATCGGTCAGAAGATTACAAAAGACTGGTGTTTCTGTTTTGATAGCTCACAAAGCCCTCCCGAGGGAGCTTAAACAAAGTAAACTAGATTAGCTATCGTTTAATTAAATTCGTGATCTGCACAGTGAAAGAAATTCCGAAAGGATTACACAGTGGACGAGCATACACTCGTTCCTCGATATAACCCTTCTCCGTGTACACAGTTCGACTTTTACATTTAATCACGACTTTTAATCTGAATAATTACAGGGATAATTTTCTGGTATGTACTCTACTAGTCCAGTGAAATTAAACGGAAATATGGCCAATTTATGGAATAATTCCTAGCAAGCTAAAGCTTGGCATGGGCCTTTATTTCGTCGTTTTAAACTATATGTGAAAAGTCCTCATCGATCCGACATCCGTTAAAAATTTTACAGAGGGTTGAAGGTAAAAAAAGCTGTTTTTCGCGAATATCTCGTTATCTAACAGTTTGGCGACAAAAATAGTTATAAAATTTATAGCTTAAGAAGTTTTCTACAAAAAAGGTTGTGTTTGTTTTTTTTCGTTGGAGTAACCATTTTCATGTAAGATGGGATACCAAGTTTCAACCCTTATACTTGTGACAAGACTCCCGAACCCGGAAATTCAAAAAATTATGAAACATTGTGAATATGTAGGGGATGTCCTCCTGAGTACAACGCAATTTTTTTTGCTGTCCAAATTCACTCCAAGAGGGTGCAATTGACCCCTGAAATTTTTTCGATTTTTTAATTTACTCGCAAACTGTAGGAGTTAGAAAACAAGTTTTCAGGAGAAAGGTACTTTTTTTAATTAGGACTGTCATTTGGTAAGTTACGGTTCTCACAGTGCTTACAGGTCGCGAGTTATAACACAAAATCGAAAAATAGCCGATTTTTCAGGCAGAGTGAATAAATTGAAACTTTAATCTTTGGGGATATGTAGAGGATATATAGGTACTTATATATCATTCAATTTTTTTTTGGTGCCCCAATTCACTTTAAGGGGATGAAATTGACCCCTGAAAATTCGGCTATTTTCCGATTAGTCCGGCTAATTCCGAAACGAATTACTTTTAGTTTTTAGTGCATTTTAAATAAAATCATTTAACTTAAATTTTTAAAAAAAAAATTTTATTTTACTTTCAACCCTCTGTAAAATTTTTAGCGGCGTTCAGATCGATGGGGACTTTTGACATATTGTTTAAAACGATGAAATAACGGTCCATTCCAAAATGTAGCTGGCTGGGAATTATTCCGTAGACAGATCCTAATTGCATTGGACTAATGTCCTAACTAAAATCTATTGATTTCACTAAATAAAGGAATTCTTCAATCGTATAAAATGATACAATACTGTTGGAGGCCGTGGTGGAATGGACTCGAATCATTTTGTGTTGAACAAGAAAAGACGAACTAGTGACAGAGTGTGAATAAAGAAAGAAAGGAAGCTGCCGATGAAGGCGCCAGTGTCACCGCGCTATGATCAACCGATGCACAACATCGTGAACGTGCCATTTGCGAAAACTAACAAATACACTGTATTCTATTCTTAGAAGGGTAGTCCATATGGAGGTCATAGATTTTGTTCAAGTTTTGCATACAGTTTGCCCACAAATGCAAACACATGCATAGAACACACCACTAAAAAGTTAATGACAAAATTAAATTTTTATGCTTCTGCTAGATGCGACCGCGAAGCTGTGATTAACAATAAATTGCAGTGACAATACAACTGCGAACTGTGTAGTAACTCCAGGCACATGCCAATATTTTCAGTACATGTTCAGTTTCTAATTAAATTTATTATTAATTATTTACATTGGTCTCCTTCCAACACATGTATTTATATATAGCAGTATTCCCAATCGTTTTTTGAGTCGCGATCCCCTTTCATAATATTCAAATAACTTGCGACCTCCCCCCCTTCAATATAAGGTAGGGTGAATCTTTCTTTCCTTTCATTTATGAAAAATCAGCGTTACGGCATTAATAGAATATGGCAATGGAACTACATTAAAATAAATAAGTGCTACAAATCGTTAACTAAAAATAACCGTGGCGATCCTCCAAAAATCGCGACACATAGGTTGAGAATCACTGGTATATACGATCTAAAAAAGACATAACTATGAAGTGCATTTAATAAATTATACAGGCCTGCGATGAAAAACCTTTTTTCATTATTTTAGCTGGTTTTAATATATATATATATTGGTGCTGAATTCGAAAAACACAATAAAAATTTCATACTACATCCACTACCAATGGCTTTAGGGTTGCCATAACGGTTGGTTCAGGTAAATACTAGAGCTTACTAGAAATTTCTAGACTTAAATACCAGAGGTGTAATTATTCGACTATTCGAATATTCGAATAATTCAAATAATTTCGAAGACGAATAATTTCTTCGAATAATTTCTTAGAATATTCGAATACATAGATTATTCGAATATCCGTTACAGCCTTATTAAATATTGGGTCATCAAGCCACAGTAGTTAGTTATGAGTTCAGTTGTTACTCAGCTTTGATTAAGTGCAGCAGGATTGCGCAAAAAGAAAAGCAACAGACGGAGCTTTTTGACAAAATGAACAGGAACTACTAAACCTTTTCAGTAAATAACCAAGTTTTGTGCTTTTTGTAAACAAATATATTCAGAACTGATCCCAAAATAGACTTCGTGTGGTAATTTTTCAGTACCAATTTCATTCAATCGTATATTACAATTTAAAAACGTCGACGCATGTTGTGAAAGAACTATACATGATGGAAAAAAGTGTGAGGGTACTTTTGCATTAGCAGTCCAAATTCCTATTATACCAACATAGCATTTTTAAAAAGGCTTTTACGACCCTCAATTTCACGGGCCTGTGTTTGGATTAACGACATGCAATATCTTAGCCAAATTGGTGACATACAAACGTTGTATGTATATTCCCCTTGTTCAAATATTAGTAGAACATGTAACGAATGCAAGCTTCAGCTACTTTTTACTTTTTGCCCGTTTGACATTCGCATACGAGGAAGACATCAAAGGGAGAACTTTATCGCGCAGCACGTTCGTAGCAAAGTGGCTGCACTGAAACTATCACAAAACTGCGGACGACTAAATTTTTCAAAAATAATGCTGATATGAGAAAAAAGTTGCTAGGTACTTACGTTATAAAAAATATATTATTAGGCAAATTGAAATGTTTTAAAGACTTTATAATAAACAATATACAATATTGAAATATTTCCGAATCCTTCACAAATATTTTTAAATAAGTGTCCATCATTGGTACAGAAAATAACTGCAAACAACAAAAACAATCATTTTTTCTCACTAAGGATTGTCGAATTATTTGACTCTTGTAAGTCTTTCCGCATTTTGATTGTTATTATTAATCAATATTGATATCTTATTAACGCGTTATTACAGTGGTAGATTTTGAAGATGAGCTTCCAGTCTAGCAAGTTATATTACGAAGCTATTAACTCTTGGATATTAGAAATAGGGCTAAACTAGATTGAATACCGAAAGCCATTTATTATGAGCGGTGCATGTCATGTTGTCAGCGACAAAATCGACATTCTACCACGGGAGAGTAGTGTTGGTATAGCAATTGTGTGGATTCTGTTTACCATAATCCCGTGCAAATTAGAAAGGTGGGAAATTAGATAGCTATTATATAACGACTAGACGAAAATAGCACTATATTTATATAAATTTACTAACAATGTTCCAACGTTTATTTGAATAATATTTGTTTCTTGCTGAAAATATAAAAAATACCCTAATGTGGATATGAAACGTAAAAAGTTTGACTTATTCGAAGATCTATACTCAAATTTTTGTGTAGAACCTTTTTAATGTTATCTTATTGCTGGTAAAATAATTTTTTGTATATTTGCAGGAAATTTCAAGAGTGAAAAAAGTGAGAATTGCATTGGTATTATTATTGCATTTCCGTTCATCGAATAAATATTCTCGATATGTCAAGTCTATTATCATATAGAATATGACAGTTTGTGCTCAAATGTAAACTAGATTTTCTAATAGCTACCTTTCTACAGCTTCGAAAATAAAATAAATTTTTCACGTAGACAAAAATCATAAGACGCAAAATTGGTGCATTCGCGCACTAATTTACAATACTCAATATAATGCATAAATGAAAAACTCGGATGTCGTAAATAATGAGTGAATTCGAAAGAGCCTAATTTACACTAAACGATAATTTTATTTCGGTATCTAGTCTAGCAATCTCCAAAAATTTATTTAATAGTAGTATCACAAATAAGAACAAATGCAAACATTGAACCGAGATTCACAATGAACATAAATAAATTCCTTATCAGTTTAGTAAGATATGAAAGTATAACCTGACGAGAGATGTCCTTCCACGTATCAAATCCATAGATAGATGTATTCACAGATTTAGTGCCCATGGTAGTTTATCATAAGCAGAATAAAATTATTCCAACTTAAAGGGATGGTGACAGTGTTAACAAGAACATAATAAATTAATCTAGGTACAAATAGAAATACCAACATTAATAATAGTATTATGAACAATAGCAATATGAGTAATAAATAACAATATATAAGATACACAAGTATTATCAGACCACTTGAAGTATCCCTTACTTTCGAAGGTACGTATTTAGTTTAAGTGTCGACTTTAAATCGAGGGATTTCAAAAACTTTAAACTACACTTTCTTTTAAATCGAAATTTACTTTAACGACGAACTCCTGCATAACTCGAATACCGTAAAGAGCTTCCATGTCGTTTCAGAAAGCAGATTCCTTGAACGACTTTTTAAGGGTGAATAAGTTAAGAATGTAGAACAAATACTTTAATCGACGATGTGTCTTTTGAATGAAATAAATGTATTCGTAACATTGTCGCGAGTGTTTAAAAATTTCAAAAAGGCACCAAGTAATAAATTTTGTTAGCTTTGAATTAGTAACGACTTCAAAAGATTGAAACTTTCCGAACAGTAAAAATCGGATTATATCTAAGAAAGCTTAAAGTTGGAAATAGTATTCACTTCCTAAATTTTATCGTGGTTTGAAAATTAGTATTTTTTACTTTGCCGCATACATATTAAAAAAATCGGGATTCGAGTGAGATCTATGAATGTATATGGGTCAATAAAACGAAAACTTTGAAGGTTTTTTTAATTTGCCAGCCGAGCTTATCCTACTGAATGTAACAGCTGAATAAACAACCCTTGATGAAGTGCAAGCATGGAATAAATGGAGACGGTTGATCTCAGGTTTGCTTGTTTTCATCAGGATCTTCCATTGTCATTCATTCTACTTTAGGTTTGTGAAATTCTGCAAGAAAACGGATTTCTGATCGATTGGCGAGCAAATAAGGTGAAGTGTAAAGGATTAATTTGAGGCAGAGAAGTTAGAGTGATGGCAATTAATTTTTACAGCTTGAAGTAGCTGACAAGGGTAGATCCCGAAACCGAAAATTCAAAAAATTCTGAAACTTTGTGGATATGTAGAGAATTTTCTCCTGAATATGACGCATTTTTTTGCTGCCTAAATTCACTCTAAGGGGGTGAAATTAAACCCTGAAGCTTCGACTATTTTTCGATTTTGTTTTGTAACACACAATCTGTAAGAGATAGAAAAAAAGTTTTAAGACAAAAGTTACTTCTTTTAATTAGATCTATTAAATCGTAAAAGTTGTATCAATTGTTTAAACAATTAGAAAACAATTATAAACAAAATATTAATGTTTTCTAAAATTTACTTTTTTCTGTACAATTTCAACTTTTGTTGTATTGCAGAACTGCGCTCCTCGACAATCGAAGAACTTTTGGATCCCATTATAATGTATCTTAAGCTGCCCGACGAGGAATGTTCTTCTAACATTTATTAGGAAATAATATGTGACACGTAGTAAGAAAATAAGATAATTTATATCTATACCTATTTTTGTCTCCCATCAAAGTGTTATCTCATGTCTATTGTTGTGTGGAGCATTAACCCTTAGGCTGCCGCTATAGCCACTATATTGGCACGGTTCTACCCCCTCGACTCTATGGGACCTATTGACTACTCATACATAAAAATTTTTGGAAAAAAAGGACCCCCATTTTTACGAAAAAATAGCGACAGCCTAAAGGTTAATAATGAGAAACACTTTTATCAGTATAGAACTGAATGTATTGTTGAGAAACCAAATAATTTTGAAAATTCAGTAGATTTCGCTTTTTCACAACAAGAGTTCATGGATGTGATGTTAGCCTCCACTTTGTGAAAAATTAAAATATCATTGTTGTACTAGTTTGTACTAGTTTTGTACAGCGTTGTCCGTGGGGAGTTTTAAAAAATTCAGAAAAAAGTTGAGAAAACCAATTTGTAAGGTAGTTCTCCCCCTTTTTTGAAAAACATAGTATTTCTTGATTGTACTGCATTGCACTAGTTGTACTGAGCATTGTACTATCGCGAGTTTCCAAAAATTCGATACCGTTTTCGAAAAATTGAGAAAATCAATTTTAAGTATAGCCCCTCCTTTCTGAAAAACATTATTTTTCTCGATTGTACTACATTGTAGTAGTTGTACCGAGTATTTTACCGTTCGAAGAAATGGTGTAACAAGATTGGTTTGCAAGAAAAATAAAACAATTAAGACTGTCCCAAGTCACGTAGCATTTCCTAATAAATGATAGAAGAATATTGATCGTCGTGCAGCTTAAGGTACAGTATAATGCGATCCAAAAGTTCTTCAGTTCTCGAGGAGCACAGATTCGCAATTCAACAAAAATTGAAATTGTATGGGAAAAAATGTGGATTATGCTGTTTCATAATTATTTAAACGTCCTGTTCAGATTTCACGCGAAAAAAAACTAATTTTAGAAAACATTATTAATATTTTTGTTTATAACTTTTTTCTAATTATTTAAACAATTGATTAAACTTTTACGATTAGATAGATGAAATTAAAAGAAGCAAGTTGTCTCATGAAACTTTTTTTCTATCTCCTACAGATTGCGTGTTACAAAATAAAATCGAAAAATAACCGAATCTTCAGGAGTTAATTTCACCCCTTTAGATTGAATTTGGGCAGCAAAAAAAATTGCGTTGTTATCAGGAGGAAATCCGCTACGTATCCCCAAAATTTCAGATTTTATTGAATTTTCGGGTTCGGGATTTTTTCCCTTGTGAGATCTTTATACGATGCGGCAATAAACACTTTTTTTAGATAAAGGATGTCCCTTAGAACTAAATATCTGAAGAACAACAGGTTAATCACGCCTATATTGTGAGCCAAGTCTCATTTATTAGTCACGACCCACTAACTAGTGTTGCCAGCTATAACAAGATTGGTCCTGAGGGGCATCCCGGCATCATGAGGGAGGGCGCCACCTCCACTATACATTTCTGTCTGTTCGAAACGAATTATCGCCAGCTTCTATGATAGATATTATAACTCGTCCAGAGCGATACCAAACGCAGGACCACTATATCAAGCAGGTGAATAACATAAACAACACAAATACGTCAATCTTTCTGTACTAAAATAAAAAAAGGATGAACTTCGTGCGATGGATAGGTTCGGAGATAAAAATTCATTTATAGAACCTGTTTTCGCGGGAATGAACAAAAATTACAAATGTCGATGACCTGCATTTTGTGAAAAAATTCGGGATCAGCAAGATCATGATTTAAACCCTCTTCTAATTTCTCGTGAACTACATTAGATTTTGTGGCGTGTAGTTTTGGCGTGGAATGACCTATTTATTTAGTTACAAAATAACAGAACATTCAACTTCTTACATAGTAGGTTAATTTTCCTCCTTTGCTTCATTTACTTTATTCAGTTATTTATTAATTTATCGCATTTAATTCATTACCGCTCTTTCTGTCTTTTAAGTAGTCTTCCTAGCAACATTTGTTTTATGGATTTGTTGTTCCTAACAATGCAAGTTGTTTTATTCAAATCTGTTCTTCCTCCTGCTTCTCCCACTCTCTTCATCTTCTTCATTTTCTTTATGCAATTTGAGGTAGTAGCATAGGCGATATTTTCATACTCGCAATTCTTATTTGTGACAATTAAGAAATAAACACATGCCTGTCCTTACCTATACTGTATTCTTTGAAAAATATTGTACATTCCCTGCCTGCTAGTGAAGTGATAATTCCAAGGTTATCTTTCATTTTCTTTTTATCACAGCGAATGTATTTTCGTTTCCAGTGTTTTCACTCTGGATTACACGGTTCGCATATGGAACAGTTTTTATTGAAAAGCTATTACCTTCGCTTCGTACGGATACCATTTTTACAATAAATTGCTAAGCTGAACGTAACGCGATTAACGAGCATTGGTCGAACTGAAAATTGAAATGTTTCAGCGTGTGACTTTAATCCTGCTCAACAGGCCGATTAAGCAAGTGCATATTGTAAACATCGAAAATATGGAACGTTGCATATGGAAAATTCCGCATGGCTTCACAGGTCGTTCGCATATTTATGGTGCAAGTTGTGCAGGCGTGCTGTAGACGTCAAAGTAAACAGAAACATGTTGGCAAATATGGGTCTGTTTGTAATCCGTCAACTCTTTGCCTATATTAATTAATTTTAGCTCTTGATTCCGAGGTAAATAATCTTCGACTCCTGTAAAAATGGTAAATCTTTCTTTCTTTCTTCATTAATGTGCATGTCTTAGCAGAAGTTGTGGAGGAGTCTAACATTTTTGTTAATAATTTTATATTAAATTTTATTGAAAATTAAAGATTAAAATCAGAAAGGAAATCTCCTAACATTTTTAGTTAAACGTTACAAAATACTTTGGAATTTCATTGAAACATATTTAATGATGTAAAAGTGAGCAGTAGATTTTTAGGGAGATTTCGAAATTACTGTTTACTCGTTTTCACTTATTACTTTGAACATGAGGGAATAATAAATACAAAAGTCGAGTTCTTTAAGTAGTCGGTAGGTGTATAATAAAGCCATTTTTATTTGGAAAATGCTAACTTTTATTACAATGCTGTTGATTTCCAGACACATGGTTGTTTTAAAACAGTTTTTAAAGTATTCATAAACTCTGTATAAATATAAATTTTCCAAGAAGTGAAGAAGCGTTCGGAATTCAATGGTTTTTGATTTCAGATTCACATTGTTTATTAAGATTTAGGTTATAACGAATCATTTTCTTTACGTGATTAAAAAAACTGGCAGCTATGAAGGCTCAGCCATTAATTTTTTTTTCTTAAATAGAGGATAACGAGGAAATCGCGTTATATTAGCTCGCAATTAAGTTGCATACCAGCCACGTTTCCAGGGAATTTAAAACGTAATCCGCTTAATGAGAAGGAACATTGTGCTTTTATTATTTTAACGAATATGGCTCCGAGCTCTGCTTCTTATCGTTAGCTGACAATGGAGCGTAACTGACCGTAACTCTTAACTTATTTAATTACGTACAAATTTAAATTATAAAGGAGCCCATACAATACGATATTCGCGTTATCTACTTTAAAAATTAATATAGACTACGGAATAACGGTTCTGCAATAACTATGTCCTACATTAAAACGAATTAAGTACGTGAATAATGCAATTCCAGGATTATTTCTAAATTGCAATGTGTATTTATTCATGACGTATAAGAAATTAAATTATTTAATTCACTTATTTCGTTATACCTAATTTCTTTTGTTTCACAGAAAGATCAAAACAGCACAAGTGTTTCTATTAATTTATTTGTTTTAACACTAGAACTACCAAACCAGTCAAAATGATTAGATGTTAAATTTTCAATTTAAAATTACTCAGATTTGTGACAATGCTTTTCACATCTTTTTTTCATGATTTTTATTGCAATATCTAAAGAATTAAATTTAACAATTTGGTTTCGTCCTCTCCCCTACGCTTTTCAAAGTTACATATATACTACACCTAGATACACCGCAACCAGTCATTTTAACATTTTTTTTTCGTTGTATAAAATGTCAGTAAATACGACACAAAATTCGAATAAACGTAAAACGTTGTGTCAAATTGGATAAAACCAATAATATTTGCATGTTTGCAGGAAATGTACGTGCACAAAGGCCTCTACCTCCGTGTGCAAGAACTGTCTTCACTAATAATAAATTTACCATTTTTACGTATGAAAAAAGTGTATTTGCAACATAAGTAGTATAAATAAGTATAATATTATGTATATATTTTTCAACAATATAAAAATTAAAAAAATACGAATAGGGGTTTATTTTCTTTCAGAACGCATTTTATAAATAACCAGTCATTTCGACTGGTCCGATAAAAATAGGTACACATTTGGGTGGCTCTTATTTTCTCTTGGTAAAATTTTTTTTCAAGAATTTTTTCGTGGCACACCTCAGAATAGTTCCAAATAATAAAAAAAAAATCTATGTAAAGTTTGAGCCCGATCGGATAACGGGCAAAGGTGCCCCTGGGCCCTTGAACATTCAAATAATTATTTAACAGCTCACAAAGTCGATTTTATATAATATCCTCCAAGTTATTCGATACATAAAAAATATGTCAAACAAAAGTTGTAGATCCAGACAAGGAGCTCGTGCGACAAACGCTTTCCGAAAAAGTGCGATAAACTAAAAAAAAAATGTTATGTTTCAAATTTTGAAAGTTCAAATACTTCTCGAATACTTTTTATTTATGAAGGCGAAGAAAAAATTGTAATTTTTATTTTCGAGGACTATTTTTTAAACATTCAAAGCGGGGCATATACCGAGATATGCCAAAAAGTTAAAAAAAATTTCCTTGTTTTCAGTGTTTGACATATCATGAATGTTTCCTGAAAATTAGGGACCGAAATTCGCAAAAATATCGAAAATATAGACATCAAAAGTGAGGTATTCAAGTGCATTTTTCTCGAAATCATGATTTCGAAAACATGTTACCCACGATTACTATCAGTAAAACTACTTAATCCTAGCAATTCTTGGATGAGAAGCAAACATCTATTGTTCAAGGAACATAACTTTGAATAATGAATAGTGGTCGCAACCAGTCAATATTCTTCGGAAGGAATTAACCCTAGAACATACATAAGAGGTGGGTTTGTATGCTACGGTACCAGTCACCTTAAATACATATTTAGCGCTTTAGTAACTTCACTCTAATTTACTGAAAATGTAGTTATCTAATTAAGAAATTCGATAGAACTTCATATAACACTGAAAGATTGAAGAAACATTACTTCATTGCTACTATCAATACTTATACTACAAAGGATAATGTAAGAATACCTTCTTATGCGTTATTGTAATAGTATGTAATAATTATTTTTTACTTTTAATATACTTGTGATACAATTCGAGAAATAGTTTCTATATTATAATAGTTAATATTCAGATAGGGACTGCCCGCTGATAAAGATGCCGCTCCATCGTAGGGACCATTTGGTTGATTACAACAATAATTACAGGAAGAGGTGGTAATATGGAACGCGATGGTATTACGAAACAGGCTGTTATTTCCGAAACTACGTTTGGCGACTATCCGCAACAGTAGTAAGTAGTTTCTCTGTTGATCATTTGTCATACTGGTGTCTGCATCGTCAACAGTTTGCAGTCGCGAAAGTAGCTTTTCCATTTTATACATCTCAAAGCTTTCCATGAGAAAAGTTTAAAAAATGATTTCACTATCCTTATTGCTAAAACATTATCTACACTGTGTTGAATATTAATGAGATTGAGGTTCAAAATGGCAGGATTAGTTTTTTGAAAATGTTTTCTCTTTTTGAAGGTTCTTAGATCATTTCGAAAATGATGAGGTAATGGCGTTGGTGGTAATATGGAGCAAGTTGTTGCAAAGTGTGTGTCTTTTGCGGCGAGACATTCCAAGCGGTAAAATCTGGAGAACTTTGGATTCACTGCGAAATACATGTCAGAATTGAGCTTATATTTTATGCAGTGGTTGTGAAACTCATCATCGTATGAAACTTTAGTTTCTCAGTTTCCTCAGACTACCTATGCCTATTCATTGCAAGAAACTTCACCCAACGAAATCTGCCAACGACAGTAACAACCATAACAATGCAAGCTGTCCTTCAATATTTGAACATGAGTCAGCAGGGTCTAAAAAATTCACAGCTCGTCTATACAGTCCAATACTCGGTGTATCGACAACTCAATTTTATGACACGCCGAAGCTACCTCAATCCACAATCCGTTTCCACCATGCGCGTCTAGAATTCCTACCAATCTATACAGAACAATGACATATACAGGACAAATTGCTCCAGAATGAAAACTGCCACGTGAGTACGTAACCCACTTCACGTCGCGTTCGAAGTGGAAAGTTACCATTGCAAACGAACACCGTGGTTATCGTCGTCCCAGAAAAGGGGACCGTCTCTTAATGGACGAACGATCCCCCGGAACGATAACGGCGGCGAATTTTCAGGCATCCCCTGAGTCAGCGTCATGCAACGAATCCGAATTACCTTTTCTCGCCACCGTAAAATCTACCAACGGGCCGTTACCGCCCGTACACGAGCTTCGATCTCTCAATTTATGTGTACATAATGCGCGAGTTTATTCGATCGAGATGACAAACTAGACTAATTTCTTCTGGAAACGGCGCTTTGGAGCCAACGAAATAAACGTAGATCATCGTTCAGCGTTTGAACTCTATCGCGAAATGTATTTATTGGCGACAATGGTGTTTGCTTCGTGGGTGGCAGTGATGCGTAAGTTGCGCGTAGAATGGCGTTCATGTGACCACGGGGAAGCTGGCGCAAAGCTCAGCGCAGAGGGCGCCACTAGCGCACGTACCAAACTAAAATGTTGTTATAATATTAGAAAAAATTATTGCCGGCTGTTGATTTTAAAACTAAAAAGACAACAAAAGGTGACAACTATGGACATTTAACTGGTGTGCAACTTAAAGATTTATTACGGAAACGTGCATATGTATCAGTTTCAAATTTTTTTCATGGTAACTTTACATGGTTTGCTTCAGTTACAAATTAGTCCTTTACGATAGTAATAACAATTTTTAACCAAAGCACCTTCTTCCTTACTTTCTATTGATGACGGTATGCCCTAACGTAACTACTAGATCACTTCACACGTAAATGCGTATAAAGACATAAATTCTAACTCAAATATCCCGACATTACCAATGACAAATATCTTTAACTACAGTAAAGTCTCTCTATGGGCTCGGTTTTGTGCACACGATGAGGGCTTGTCACCTATCCCCACCACTTCTGTCTCACTCTTGTCCGGCGAAGGCGAGAGCGAGATGGAACGAGAGCGAGCGAAAGGCGCTGAAAGCGAGCGAGGACGGTACGAGACAGACGACGCGTTGATGTTTTGTCTCGCTCCGTCTTTCGGAGGCCTGATACTCCGTCCTTTGCATGCGCGGCGGGCGTGCGCGATGGTCGCTAAATCTTGACGCAGGCCCGGCTCAAGTCTTTTTTGCGCCCTGGGCGGAAAGTCGACAATAGGTGCAAAATGGTATTTTCATTGCTGGTATTGTTCAAAATAAACTTTAAAATTAAATATTACAAGTTGTACTATAAGTGGTTTAATACTACGAATAAAAATTCAGAGTAAGGTCATCAATAAACTCAAATAAATATATTATAATAAATGGCGGAATTTGGCAAGTTCGCCTAGGGCCCAAAAAAGACTCGTGCCGTGCCTGGCTATCTGACCGTCGCCCGCATGCGTCGAGCAGTCACGATTCCATCTGAGCGCTCGCACCCGTCGCGCACGCCTGCCGCGCACGCAAAGCATTCCATCTCGCTCCCCCTTCGACCAGAAAGAAGCGAGAAACGAACACTCGGAATTAGGACTCGGGTCTCCATGAGGGCTCATCGCCGGTCCCGACCAGCGAGCCCATAGGGAGACTTTACTGTATTTGGACAGGCAAATCTTTTTATCATATTCTTACATTCTATTTATTTATTTAAAACACCGGTGACAAGTGGCACGTGTGCTGGTGGCGCCACGGGTGGCAAAAAGTTGCAGTCAGCTTTCCCATGGAGAATAATTTTGTACAGCTTTAACCATCTATTCTATATAATACAATATTTATGTTGGGTCCCCTAACCCCAACTAACTATGGATTAGAGATTTTTGCGAATATCTCGAAAACTAAAGCTGAGCGGGTTTTATATGTATAGGAGATAATTGTTCAGAATCATGATCCTGATAACATATTTAAAAAATTAATTGAAATCGGTGAGGTGGACCCTCATCTGTATAATTACCAAAGTAAATTAGTAAACGCTGTTAGACTGTTTTTTGCTTTCTCTTGTTTTCGTCGCATCCACCACTTTCTCGTTGCAACATGGTCCTTATCTATTGTCTTTTACAAATCCTTTGATTCTCATCTCATCAATTTCTCTATCTCCGTCCTCACAATCTTCTATGTAGTAAATGCTTCAATATGTCCAATTTTTTATTGCACATCCTGCATTTATTTTCGTCCTCCGATTTCCAGTATCCGTTCCTTTCCCCTTCGTTTCCATAACTGAATCTTGTTACTATCATCTGTCCTGTTGTCCCGTAATCAGCTAATAACTTAGGTCGCCTCAAAATTTGTCTGATCCTGTTGTACAGTTCCTCATTATACATACTTTAATTTGTAATGCAATACCCCCTCCCCTCCCCACAAATGTATTCCGCGTAATCGAGTGTTATTATACAATCTCGGTGCATATCCTTCTAGAAAGTTAGTCCGCACCTGATTCCGTAATCACAATTCACAGGCTCCGCGGAGTACACTCATATTCGCGTGGCTATGAATCAAGCCCCGAAGTAAAATAGAACTGACTCCCAACGTCCAACTTTCACGCCTTCAAAATGGATGTATCAATCCCGTTATCGTTCACGCAGATCGTTTTCCCGATAAAAGACATTTCATTCCGGCTAAAGTAATCGGGCTGACCTCTCTTTTTGCTGGTACGGCGACCGCGCTCCCATCCTTTGGCCCAGCGTAGCCTTACGAACGCAGTAGGATTTCGCGACCTCAGCAACTTTTATTGGGAAACTATTAACCCTGCACGCTCAAAGAAAGTTTACGTTACGAGTATCGATTTCGCTGGAATATTGGGAACGTGAGTTGTTTAGTCTACACAGTGGATCTTATTAAACAAACGGCGCGCACTTCCATCATGTTTCACACCGTTTGTTCAATAAGATACACAACGGCTGCTTGTTTCAACCCAGAGTTTATCTGCGTCATTGTTTCGAACGGTTCGTGCTGCTGGTTTTATTTACGTTACACCATACAATCAAGGAAACTTTCAATTAATTTCAATCGACTGATGAGCATATCAATTTACCTGTGTTCTATTTGAAAGCGGAATTTCGTCTGTTTTATTTATGATGTTGCAATAATTAGCAGATTGAGATAATTAGGAAAATGCGAGGAACAATGAGGGATGAAATGCAATGTACCTATCAAAGACGCTGATAGAACGAGCTTTTGATGTTTTGACCACTTATCATTACATGTAGAACTGCAGGGTGTCCGTGGGAACAGCGAACAGATGGATATTTCCTAACGTATTGGAGATAAAAAAAATTGTTTACATGGAATTTCATGGTTCGGGGGGGACAAATTTATTAGCGCAGTCATTTTTTTCGATTATTATTTTAAGAGATACGATGGTCAAGTTCGGGTTTTTAAAGGGAACTATTTTTTTTAGAGATCACTTGATAGTGCATTTCAAGACAAATTCAATAACCTATAATGTATACACCTTATTTCAACTGGTTTTCGAGATATTACGTTAACGTGATAGTAAGCTTTTGTTTATACTTACAGAGTGTCTTTGAAGGAAGTGGTCTTCTGAAAGGAGGTAGCAGGGATTAGGAAAATGGTAAACCGCATTGAAAAATATTCTATGAACGTAGTACAATAGTATGAACATAGTGTTATAGAAACTGTCGAAGTCATAAACATCTATATAGCATTATACAGTAAAGTCTCGTTATGGGCTCATCTCGACTATGCGTTAAGCGCTCGTCACTAACCCACTTTTTGGAATCATTCGGTCGAGAGTAAGATAACCCAAGAGCGAACGAGAAGAGACGAATGAGTCGAAGCGACGTTACGGTCTGCTACGAAAGAGAGAAAATATGATACTTTGTCTCGCTTTGCCTTTCGCAGCTCGGAATTGTCAACGCTATTCGATAAGCGTTCGCCGCCAGCCCCGAGCATACGCCCATAGCGATATTGTACGTAATTTAGTGGCGTTATCTAAACTATAGACAATTTTCAATGTGGATGCCAACATGGCTGTCATCTCCTCTTATACAAAGTCCAACTCGTTACAAACGTTATCATTGCATCTACTGCAACCCCTTTACTATATAATCACTCACTTTATATAAAGTGAGTAAAAATGATATATAAAATGAAATTTCAGTTTTTTGGTCATTTTCTGTTACGTCACACAGAACCTGACAGTTTCCGAGAATAGACTAGTAACACCAAAATCTTAATATATAAAGCAGGAACTGTTTGTGTGTTTGTCTATTGCCTAACAACTTTCAAATGGTAAACTCTGGAGTCACGAAATGTATCCCAGCTCATTATGCCTAGCTAATCCAGATTCACAAAAAAATTTTTTTTTAATAAAATCAGAATCTAAATTTCGAACGAAAACGAGTAGTAAAGCTAGTAGTGGATAAAATCAAGTATGAAAGTTACCTATATTTATGTACAAAACTACCATTTCCAAACTATCCTCTGATGATCCTTACAAATCCCATTGTTTTAAAAAGTTGTTCCTCTTGGAGACAGAATCCCAATTCTAAGTAATTTATTCCACCATGCCAATTTATCTTTTTGTGAACATTCAACGTTGCTAAGACATGATTGCAAATACTTACTACATCAGTAGCCGAATATCCTCACGAGCTATGTCTTCTTTTGTGTTTGATCATGTCAAGCATTCTCTGCGGTAACTGGGTCGTCAAATAGCAAATTACATTAAAAAATCAAGCGAGAAAGTCAACGCGCTTAAGTGTCTGGTAAAGGTTTGCATGAAAATGTATCTTGTGCAAAGTAGGTCGAAACGGGTCAACGGATTATGCTCCATGAACCTATAACGGTCCCCACGGATACATGTTCATCGTCAAAGCGCCAATTCGACTTGCCGAAGCTGTACTCGACAGCTCGCGTCCTCAAGACTGAGTGCTTAAACTTATTGGGGAACTATTAATCCTTTGCACTCAAAGTATGCTTTCCACGCATACCTACTAAAGTTGAAATCAGCGATACATGTTAATTTCATTAAACTTTATAAAAATTGTGGAAATATCTAACTGTTTCTTTATATTTAAACGATTTTCATATTATTATATTAAATACGATTTGATAGACTAGAAGAGTGTTATTCGTTGAAAAAGACCAAGACAGTGATTGATTGGATAAAACAATTTCTAACATGGTGGGACTGGGACCAAACTGTTGTGGGAAATGGGTTTAAACAAAGTCTTGAATATTAGTGTCGAACGACTAGACATCTTCATAAAAAATGATTCCAAATGTTACGATATTTAGTATAACTCTACTACAACAGAATTTTAATTTCTCAGTGATTATTTCAATTTAAAAAGAAAATATTAGATTTACAAGTTAGCACTTATTATCAATAAGAAGTAGGTAAAAATTGTAATCATTGATACGAATAATTGAAAATCAAAAAATCTATTTAGCCACTACTCGCGTACTGTCAAGAAATGCAGAAAAGAAAAAATATAATGAAAATTATTGGGAGCTTGTAGCTAAGATGTTGTATAAAAAATGCTTTTAAATATTTATGTTTCCTTAACTTCATTTGAATTGAAATCGTTTTCAACCATCGTAATAGCCGAGGGATTAATACTTGTTTTATTTCGTGGTCAAATTATCATTTCATTTCTTCCGAATAAATCCATTTTTATGTACATCATTTTGTCTCTCTGTGGTTCTCGCAGTTCTATATGTTTCATGTGTATATTAGGAAATTATAATTTCCAATTGAATGTCGATGTTCAACATGACAAAAAATAGATTTCGGTGTATCAAAAGTATCAATAATTAATTCTCCTTGCATGTGTTCTCTCTTACTAGAAGCATGAAACATGATAACTGCTCAGAAGTGAAAAGATGCTGACGATTATTAGAACTGCTTCTATTTAATTCCTTCATATCTTTGTATTTCATTATTCATCCAATGAACACGACAGCCTCAAAGCTTGATCGACTATAACGTAATATAGTCAGATGCTAAAAAGTCTTAAGGAGCTTTTATTTTTCTTCAAAATCGTCGATTTTAGCAAAGCATACAGTATTAATTAATGTTAGTATGTTTCAGTATGTTTCAAATTAACGTGTTACATTAAGTGACTGAGAATATATTTATGCCAATCTAAAATGTGTGCAAGAAATACAAAATTTTATCGATCATTTTGTAAAACTTGACTAGTCACAAATTATTCACTGCTGCAGCTGTACATGATAATAAGCGGTAACGAATGTTCTCATAATTGAAATTTCCAGCAAACCTTAATATACTCCAGCGTCATTAATTTTTTGGTGAACGCTTAATAAGTGGCCACGAAGGTATAAGTTACCCCTCTATAGACCCAACTAACACTCGAAAGAAAACACACAAGTACAATAGAAGTTTGACTGCCAGTTTTTGAAAGATAAGGATAGCATGCTGGAATATCCGGTTACCAATTACTCCAAAGGAACACTCATGCAAGTAGACACGAAACTCGTGTGCACACTGTCTGAAAATATCGTTCACGACACTGATTGCCACACGAAATTCACCCAAGCGTACTCAAAGTCGCACCAAGTTTTCCACGCTTTCTGCTTTGTTTGACACAAAAATTCAGTTTTCAAGCGATCTCAGGTTTCCTCTGGTCGTGATATTTTATCTGCAGCACCTACCTCCGAATTACGGGAACTCCTAAGCAACGTAAAAAATGTTTCTTTTCACGAAAGGAGAGGAAAGAGAAATAGTAAGAGGAATTATATCTTAGTGATTGTGAGTATTCACAAATGGTAATCCAAGTTACATTTTTCAGTTCAATGATTATGTAAGGTGATAAGGTAACAGTGATGAAGAGCTAGGAAGCGTTCAATGTTGATTCGGGCAACACTTTGTCGATTTATGCAGTGTCTACAATTGAGGTAAATATAGGTCAACCTAGGAGTAGTGATTCTTTTAGGTGCGCATTCTCAAGCAGGAGAGAGCTTCAGAATGCGACTAGGCGGGGATAGCGATGATTAGATTCGAGGTTTGGCAGGTCATCTAGTTTCGAGGCATAACTGCTGCTTGACTGTCAGCCAAAGACATTCTAAAAGTTCTGTTGTTCCTAAACTCTGGCCGTAGCTTTTAAAGAATATCACAACTACTAGGCTCATCTATGCAGTTGATTCACCAGGCTACTTCACATACGCACCATGGTCACGTCAAATTGCACATAACTTGACACCATACTCATCGATTCTTTTTAAATTTATGCTATTTGTTGCCAGTTTGAAGGAACTAGTTTGTCCATTTTTTTGTCTCTTAGCTGGTATACTTTTCAAAACATTAAATAGTTACATTTTTTAAAAATCAAGCGAAATGAGATGACACATCGCCATTTTAGTACCGATATTTACGTTTTGTTTTGAGATAATGCTTCTTGTTTATAATAATTTTGGAGCAGAAAAACGTTTTATTCGTTTAAACGGTCAGTTAAGGTAGCGTAATCTCTTAATTGCCCATTAGCAAATGAGTACGAACAAATGATTAGAGACTTCCACTTCGACTTCCTCTTCGTCGATATTTGTAATAGTGCATACGTAAGCTTCTTAAATTTTACTGTATAAAATATGTATATTTAAAAACATGAAGAGAGATTGAAAATAGAATGTACAACTCAAATAGAAACATGTAATCATTTTTCTTATGTAATTAGCTGTTAAAATATATACGTCTTCTGACATTCTGCAAGCTATGTAACCAGTAGTTTGCACCATTTTACCCTAAACTTGCAGTAAGTAGTCTACTGATTTTGGATCAAATGTAGGCCAGGGGTGCCCGCGCTGGCGGCGGAGTGGACTATCAGGAGTTCGTTGGAGAGGGGGTGTAATGGGAGGGGTGTGCTCTAGATGGCGCTGCACGTCATTCGCGTGGTAGTGCTTGGAATTTTAGATGGTGATGCGGGCGCTGGAGTTCGCGGTTAGAGTATGGCGTCCCAACTGTTGCTACGCAAATTCCCTAGGATCGATGTACTAGTGCCATTTGTCGACGTAAATTCCCTACAATCGGAGTACAAATCCCTGGTATCAATATAGAATCCATCTGCATGTGGAAATAAAAGTTCCTAGAACCACGAAAATTCCCTAAGATCGGTGTATTAGCGCCATCTGTCGGATAGGTAAAGTACTTGAGTGCATTTCGCCGCCGTGCAACCTGCGTAAGAGCGCTGGGATCGGGACGCAGGCGCGACTGCGAACCTTTATATAGAAGGACAGGAGAGTACATAGCGGTGGAAAAGCAAAGAGGAATTCGAATTATGTCTTCGGTGGACGGAAGAGTTTGCTTCGTGTCCGCAATCTCTCTCTCTCCCTCTCCCTCTCCCTCTCCCCCTCTCCCCCTCTCTCTCTGTCCCTCCTTGTCTCTCATGATCACAGTACATGTCCTTGATCATGCTCCTACATTGCAAAAGATTGCGTAATACAACTTCGAAGCCACCCTGAACACCGCGATGACGGCAATCGCAGGTGAATCACTTTTCGGAAAAAGAAAATGAATCACCGCACGACATGCTGCACGCGATGGGGTGCGTACGTGCGCGCTCTTCCTATCGCGAATGCCATGTACTTCGACAACCCCGAAAATAGCGAGAAGCGATAATTATTCGTGGTCACGTTCCAAGTATTTGAGGTGAATCTAATTAGCATAGCTTCCCCATGATTATTGTGAAAGAATTCGGCAGTGTGTTCGTGCGAACCACCAACCAATTAATCGAGCTGTCGTTCCGAGTATTTTGAAGATTGATAACAGCGCGATGGTCTGAGCATCCTTATCGCGGGCGCTGTAATGCAATACACGCGGGTAACCCATCGCGTCGTACGTCGTCGGCATGTACTTGGCGCGTCCGTACCTGTGCGAATACTGACTCATGCCTCCGTGTATGCCACGCTCCACGAACAACAGCATGTCTACCTCCGTACGAAGCTCTAACTCAGCGCTGTCCAGCGTAGAGGCCACTCACGCGCCTGCTTCCCCTTCCAACCGTTTCTTACCCAAACAATATTCGCGAGAAATAAACGTGTGTTCCTAATACACGCGTCATGTGTAGCATCCAACCTTTGTTGACGGCGGAGGTGCTAGCCTGTATTGGTCCCCTCTTTAGCGTGGCACGGTATCCTTCCCAATGCGGCCGGAAGTGGGAGAACACCACAGGGTCCGCGGATCCTGCCTTAGACAGCGCTGCTCTAACTCGATGCCGACGTATTTGACCCTCGCGTCCCACGTGATACTCAGTAATGTGTAGTAATGCGCTGGGTCCCGTTTGTAGCTGGTGATATAGTCGCTGCGGAAATTTTCAAACACGTGGGCAAGCAACAACACATCAGTTTGCTAGTACAAATCGTTATACTCGGTCAATGTCTGCAAGCGAAAAATATCCCACACTTTCGCTGTGTGCGCGTAATCGGACTCCGACGCTACGCTATCGTTCAACTGATTGTAGAACGCTTCGCGAGGCGGCAACCGCGTGTCGTTCAACTTGTCCTAAGACGTCACGTAATCGCATGGGAAGCGAGTTTCGCTCCGAAGCGAGTTTCCCCACACACGCGGCCAAGAACATGAAAAAATCCACGATTCGAAATTTCAGCATTTTCTTCCAATCGTTGCGGTCGCCGTCGATTCCAGTGACGTGTTTCGTGGACGAAATACTCGCCCGTGGAGTGACAGTGATCGCACACTTTCGTATCGGTCTCGTCGAAGGTTTGTCCGCACACGTAACACGCGCCCGCTTCGCGAAAGCTTTGCCACTGTTGACTCGTCAACGGTTTCACAGGTTTCGCTTCGCGCAAACCACGAATGCGCTCTGTCCGCAAATTCACGCAATTCTGGCACGAATCACGGCACGCATTCGAAGTCGTGACGATACAGTCGGTAGCCGCACAGGGACTCGTCCTACAAGCAAGGCACGTAATAGCCCACCCTATACGCTCTGTTCCGTTTGTACGTGTAGGTGTGAATACGTTCCGTTGGCTCGATGTCCTCAAGCAAACACTCAAAGTCCGCGTATACCGTGAACGGTGCGCGTTCCTTGTTCTCCGCAGATGGATTTTACATTGATACCAGGGATTTTTGCTTCGATTGTACGAATTTTACGCCAAACCTAGGATATTTACGTCGGGAAATGGCGATACTACATCAGTCCTAGGGAATTTGTAAAGCAATAGCTGGCACGTCATACACCCCACCACCAACTCTCGCGCTCGCAGCGCCATCTGAAATTATCCACCACCACACGAATGACGACCAGCGCCATCTAAAACACGTCCCTCCCACTACATCCCCTCTCCTACGAACTCCCGATACCTCCGCCTTGGTCAGCAAGGGCACCCTCTCGCCCACATTTGATCCAGAATCGGCATAGATTACCAACATAGCATCCCACATAAGAGTAGACATACGCCCCCATTAATTTGCAACCGATCTGCGCAGCTCCCACTACTGTCTGCGCACGTGATTGGCCATAGCGCTTTCTCTGCCGATTTCCTACCAATCAACAGCCTCCTCAGAGTCATCGTCGCGCGGGACGAGTTTACTCTTAAGTGGAATTCAATATACTAACAGTTATTCCAAAAACGATACTTAAAATTTGTTTGTAAACAATAAATCTCTAAATTATACGTTTAACAAACAATACAGGAACTGACTCATGTCAGTCAGTTAGGAATTAGTTACTTCTTCACTTACAACCGGTGTTATCTACTTAGGGTAAATCCGGGAGACGCGGTCGACCTAATATAAAATGGCTATTCAAATTAATATAGAAATTACTTATTTTATCAGAACACACCTATATGTTCAGAATTTTATGCTGATTCAGAAAAATTGGTTGATATTTGCTTTAAGACAATATTTACTGTAAATCGGGTAGAATACCTCCTCCCGAGGTGTCGGGAGGTATGGTTTTCGGCGTTCGCAGAGGCCACTCACATAATTATTCATGGAAAAATAACAAAGAAGAAAGTAAAATTATTTATGAGTGAATACAACTTTCAAGATTCATTGATATTATATTTGTTTACGCTAAACAAGTAAAGAACACATCAAAGAAAAAGTGAACTACCTACTGGCGATTAGCAAGGCAAATGAATACAAAAGTGAATAAATAAACTAAATAAACAGAAATAATAATAAAATAATAATAAAAAATAAAAAATAAACAAAAATAATAAAAAAAATCATAACTCGACCATCTCTCCTTTCTGCAGCGAGAGATGGTCTTCTCGTTAGCTTTGGTTGCATTGTCCCTCAATATCTCTACTATCTTATTATCCCAAACATTAAACGATAATAAACTTAGAAGTATATTTTAAATACGATTCTGTACACCGCTGTTTGACAAAAGAGGTTAAATGTAACCTCAATTTACCTTTTAAAGTCTATAAATCCAGAAAAACACAGAAGGAAGCGAAATGATGCTATTCATTCAACTGTTCGGCTTCTAGGAAAGTAATTGGTCTGCACTTTAACGCATTTTTACGTAGAGAGTCTGAAATATAGCGACTCGACCAACTCTCCGGCCCGACCGTGTCTCCCGGATTTACCCTATCCAATCAAGAATAGCCACCTCATTGTCATGTATAAAAAAAATGGAGCCCATCAATTCTTTTAATGGGAGTCGAAAGCATATCGCCTCGAGCTAGACATAGAATCGCAATAATTTAAGGCAGACAGTGATATTAAGGATTCATTTTTATTGGTTTAAAAAGGAAGATACGAAAAAGAAGGAAAGAGATGTAAACTGGGTCTTAAGGAGTACTTTGCTCTCATTACTAACGTGTCGCGAACGTTAAACACAGTACTGGAGACCGTCTTCTGATTCTCGCCGCCGTCGATTCGATTCTACAACAATCGTTATCCCGTTAACGGTAATTCAGTCTAGAACGAGCCACGGCTCACAGCACAAACACAATTACCTCGACATACACCGATTCCGCTGAACGTAGAAAAGGTCTTGGGTATCTTCGGGGCTACACGCTAGTCACAATGAAATTCACGTTTCGAATGCTTAGAAGGGTTTCATTGCAAATTCATTGCCATCTGATGACTCGTGTCTATAAAATACAGCTCCAGTTACAGATAATTCTTACCACGCGACGCGTTATGAAATGTCGATATAACATACAGGGTGAGTTATAAGTCCCTCGCAAGTTCATTTACATAAATGCAGGAGAATAAGTAATTCTGAATAATTTTGCGTTGCATCTGTGTCCTTATCTGCGTCATCCTAATTTTCAATACTGAACTATGGTCTAGTTCTTCTAATTTCAAATACAAAGAACGAAACCATGAAAATAATTTGGGTACGTGAATGCCTTATTATTAAGTTTGTGAGCCACTTGTGTACTGAGGCGGATTATATCTTTATTTTGATCAAAGATAGCAGATTATTGAGAATTATCGAACCTTCTGGTGGTTAATTGAATTAATGTTTCATGAGATAATGCTCCTACGCTTTTGTGGCATTGGCTTTAGCGTAGTTCGTTAAATTAGTGGATAGGAAGCTTATACGTATATGAATGCTAATTGTAGTTTGGTAATTTGAAACTGTCAGATCCATACGGCATATTTTCGTGGCTTGCCATTGATATTTCAAATATATACATTTGCTAAAGGCAAAACTTTAAGAGATATAAAAAGAGACAGAAGAAGATGGAAAATGTAAAAAATATTGGGTTTATCCGTGAGAACACTTTTTGTAAAAATGACGAAGGTGTATTCAACAGCAATGTATCAACAGAGACTGAAGAATAATTTTTGTCTGACGTGAGTATGAGATATTTCTTTCCTTTTTTTTTTTAATCACTGCTACCTCTGTCAAGTGAATATATTCTGGGTACCAATCCTGAGCCACAGTAGTTTTTCTTGTGAAAAAGCCCCAAGTTTACAAAATAAGTCGGGGGCTAGGTTTAATAGTATATTTTTAGGAAGCTGAATCTCGTATTTTATCCACTATTATTTAATACAAAATTTCCCTTCAACATTTTGTGTTTTTTATGATGGTGCTGTATGATAAAAACGATATATTATTACCATTATTAGGAAGTCTTGTTTTTACGTAGACATTGTAACGTACCTGCAATAGTGGAACTGCATGTTTGTTTTAAAGGAATAAAGTTTCTTGAATATCCTATGTAGTATTAAGAATAAGATAAAGGTCATGAAAAGTGACATTATGAACACTGTTCATAAGAAAATAGAGGGTTTAAGTATTGAAAGAAGTGTGAGTTATGGTGTTAACTAATTAAATTGCTCATCTGAGGAGTTTTGAACTTCTCTGCCGCAAGATTATTTTTTTTGCGGCATTTAATTTCTTTTTCAGTTTTGTTAATATTGGGTACTTACTAAGAGTATCACCGGATAATGTTTTCATATTTTCACTGTAAAATACTCCATTAACTTATCATCGAATAATCAATTGCAGTATTCGTTCATATAGGTACATTTTTCCACTATTTTAAACGCGTTTGAAAATATCCTCAGAGCGAATGAATTTAATGACATGGGAAGGATTTTTCCACAAGCAGAGTTTTTTAAGACAAATTTTATTCACATACTCTGTTATTAGTATTGTATATGTTGCTACTCTCTTAGGTGTTTTCTTCTTTTCCGCCGAAACCTATCTATTACATATTTTCTTAAATACTAGTAGATTTATTTTCTATAGTTTCCTTTTTTTTTATCTCATTACTAGTGTAAAATAAAAACGTGTTATAATTATTGTACAGAGTAAAAGAACAAATTCAAAGGTGTATGTAATCAAATGTGCCGATCATTGTTTAAAAAATTACGCACATTACCCTACTTGTATTTTAAATTAACGATCGAGTAATAGGTATATACAGTAATGCCATATCTGCAATAATAACCGGTATTTCTGAGTGCTAGTAGAACATTTATATGTCATACTACAATTAACATACTCAACTCAGTAATATTATTCAGCGTAGGGGGTGGCGTATACATGTAAAGTGTGTGAAGGCGCAATTAAATTTTAACGCATCGAAGGGACTCATTAAAAAAATCCCGTTCAATGCAACGTAATTAAAGATGAGACGATTGTGTATTAAAACTCAACTGTTGGGAAACGATTCGTTTGCCGGAGAAGGTACAGTATTGCTTGAAAAGCTGAAAGAGAAAAGTTCGCTCACTTTCAATTAAGTTAAACGATTGAAACCATGCATGGAGGCACTTCTTCACTCACATATTCTTTTAAACGGAGGATGGTAGAAAGTGGCCTTTATGGCTATTCCTCACGTTTTAATAAGAGATAATCCTACAGATCCCAAGGAATGGTAAAAGTATAATTTGGTACGTACGGGAAATAGGATTGAAAAATGTTGTAAAAAAGTAGATAAAAACGAAGGTGCATAGGGCAACAAATTGAAAGGTGTAGAGTTTAAATAATTATAACTTCGAAACAAAGGCATGAAATGCAACAATTCGTTTGCTATTTTGCAGATAGAAGTCGATATTTTGATTGTACGTAAAAAATAACGTAAAACATGAATTAGCAAACATAAAAAGCGATAAATTAACGATGCAAATACCTATTCACGAAAATGTGTTCCAAATTATGCTCCAACTTACATGTAAAACAAAACGTAATTTGTTTAACGCGAAGAAGAATAATTGTTATGACCCGTTCTACTCTTCTTCGCATGATAGTTCTGCAGTAGAATAATCGTTGATGAAGTTTGCGTATGCGTGTATTGTATAAAAGGTTGATGTCTAGCAAAACCGAAGAATCATAATAACCATCATCATTTTGTTCGACGCAACTTATCGTTTTTTGCAGAGAAGTTCCAACTTTCGTTTCAACGTGCTGCATACTCTACACACAAAAATTGAAATCTTCATTGGAACTTCGTTTCGAAATTATGATTATTTAATGTCAACAACTTATAATTTGTGAACCTATGCACTTTCCAATTTATCTGATTTTCTTTACAAGTTTCCCACCGTATTTGTCATAAATACTTATGCTTTTATAATTCCTTATGTCTTATTAAAATGATAGATGGCAAAACAACCATAAAAGCCATTTTCTACCACCCCCCTTTCACCATTGCTTCATTGACATCAAATTACTAATTGAGGAATTTTTAGTAATTCGGATATTTTCTTAATTGAAGAAGGTCTGAATAAACGTGAATATAAATCTCAAATGAGAAAGTTCTCCAATATTATGATATTGAGGTAGTTCCTGAATAATCTATTAAATTCAAGAATTCTTTCAAGTTTCGTTCAAAACTAATTTCGAATACAATCTATTTACCACTTAGTTATCGAGAAATTGTCAATTAAAGTTGATGCATTTTAACACAGTGGCATATGGCAGAGTCGAAAGAAACAGGGTTATAGTTTCAGTTTTTCTTCTGAAGCAGGAAAATTATATTCAACAAGTGTACCAAAATTGGCATGAATGTACATCGAAATGTCACGAAATAAGTTTATTAATTTCTGCGAAATGGACCACATGGTTTCTTCGTAAATGCCCATAAAAAATATGTTTACGTGCAGATTTTTTAGAAACTACGTAGACCATACAACGTAGGAACGTCGCATAATCGATATGTTTAGACATTTAAGGGGACCTTCCGGTCTAAAAGTCGATTTTTTTTTTTTTCATTTTTCGAATGTTCAATCTTTTAGGAATACGTGTTTAAAAGGATTTGTGGAAATTCGTAAAATTCCCGAAGTTATAGTCATTTGAGTGGCGGCAAATGCATGGGCAACAACCGGCCACTCGGCGCTCACATAAAACTTTAAACGCGTTTTTCTCGAAACAGTGTTCTCAAAACGGTGGGACCTGTATCTCCAAAAGTTATTATCCGATTCGACTGAAACTTTTTTTATTTTGAAGAATATACTTCTGGCTAGGGGGGATCTAGAAAAATTGCAAAAAATTGAAAATTTATAATTTTCAAAGGCGTTGAAAGGACGAAAAATACAGGGACAAGTGATTTCAAAATTGAAGTGTCGTTATTTTCTAAAAAAAAAAGTCATTTTTGTAATTTTTTCTAGTTCCGCTCCTAGCCACAAGAATAATCTTCAAAATAAAAAAGGTTTCAGTCGAATCGGATAATAACTTTTGGAGATACCTACAGGTCCCACCGATTTGGATCAATTTTTTGACGCCTTGACTTTAACGATTCCCCAGGGCCGTCTGCAATGATTAATTATAAAACAAAAAATATATTTCTTTAATTTAAGACATCCTTAATACAATGCAAAAAGTCCCATTAAATTATATATAGTAGTTTTCCTTTAATTAATTCCTAAATATCACCTATTTTTTTGGGCTCTAGACCGGAAGGTCTCCTTAAATAGCGAACGACGATTCAAATTCATATGAACATTTGTTCTGACACTTTGATTATAAAAAAAAGCCCCGAATGAATGCGACGTTGTCAGATATGCTGCTCCAATTCACTACGCTAACCGATTTAATATTCTATTTTCATATTACAATTATTTATATTAACAATGAAAATTATTATTATTATTTCTATAGTATCATACTACTTTATATTTATCGTTTATTACCCAACTCTAATTTGACTAACATAGTTGGTTAGGAACTACCTTAATAGTACATAAAATATAGTTGAATTTGTTAGTTATCCCATGGCTGCCGTATTCCAACGAATGTTCTATTTTTTAGTAGTTTTCATTGCTGATTAAACACATCAACCTCTCTCTATGTTTTAACATAAAGTTTAGTAATTATCATTTTATATAGTGCCACCGAATTTTATGCCTTAAATTACATTAGAATTAAAACGCAGGAAAGTTAAAGTTCAAACAATTTGTATCTTATAGCGTTCTCTACCCTTCGTCTCTACGTTCATCACACTTCGTTGCAGCAGTATTGCAGGAACGTTGCTGCAATATTGCGCTGTTGCAGGTTGCATTGCAATATTACAGGAACGATGCTGCAATATTGCCGTGCAATATTGGAGTGGCAACGTTCTTGCAATATTGCAGAAATATTGCGCACGCGTTGCCACTGTATTGATCCAGTGGTAACGATCCTACAATATTCTGTAATATTGCTCGCACATCGACGTACAATGTTCCAGTGGCAACGATCCTACAATATTCCCGCAATATGCACGCACATCGATGTGCAATGTTCCAGTGGCAATGCCCAAACAAAATTGCGCACATATTGCCGTGCAATACTGTACTGAAAATATTGTAGAAACATTACAGCAATATTCTGAAGCAATTATGACTTTGACAAAATTTGTCGAAATATGTACATGACGTTGAGTGGATTCTACAGCATGTTTCATCTAACTGGATACGCTAGAATTTCTCGTTGGCCGTTGAAGATATGAAAAAAGTGTTATCGTGAGACTTGTTTGTACATGAAATTATATAAGAGATTTGAAGATCAATTTAATTTTTTTAGATAGAGTAGGTACTATATATTTTAATGTGTGAAATTATTATTGTTATTATTAAACGTCTTTATTGTACAAACACGTATATACAATGAAGCAAGAGAAAAGAAAGAAGAAAAGACAAATGCAAAGGTTCAGTCTAAAGACTGTTTTCCAACCTAACCTAAAATGACACCGGGTGAAAGTTGTAATCCACACCTATAGTGTTACAAATCCCTAATGGGGTTTGTCAATTGAGCCTTCGTTTTTGAATAATTTGAGTTTAAAATTTTGCTCGGTAGGACGAACTTATAAGTTCGAATACGTAAGCAATTATATCAATCAGCGGTTGTAGCTGCGGCGGTAATGTGATCGTCTACGATGCTACAGGTCCTCGGTTCGAATCCCTCTGGGAAAAAAATTTTCTATGAGAAAAAAGGCACACGGGTGTTATACCACTACGATTCTGCCTACACACATTCATGTCGTCGAGTTCCTCACTGCTCCAAACGTTGCGGCGGGACTATTCTGTAAAATCTCCGAAACGTTGCGGGAATACACTCCTGCAATATTGCCCAGGGCGGACATAGGAGTGAACCTGCAACGTCTCTGCAATGTCATGGTGCTGTGTGGGTAGTTATAATGTCACAAATTACATCTTCGGATAGATTACTGTGATCCCCTCATTCCATACTCCATACAAACACAATCTATAATCACATTACTGGTTGAAAAGAATATGAAAGTTTTTGAAATTACTGTGACATAGCCTGACATACATACAAAATGATATGAAAATTCAAGAACAATTAAATTAACGTACATTAAAGCAATAAACAACCTGCTCAATGGAAATTATTTATATGAACACTAGTGCCTTTAGTAAGTGCTTTAAAGTATTTTGAATATATTAATATTTAAAAAATATTAAAAACATGGAGAGTTTATGAAAGTATCCGAAATACCATTTGTGCGAGGAGTGCCACGTGCGAATAGGATGTGGCAATTCAGAATTATCAATCTACATTGTACATCACTACAACAGCATTCTGTTCTTGTATTTAATGAACTATGCACGATAAAGTCAATGCTACAGGAGCGTAGGAGCGCCACCTCATGAAACAGCAATTCGACTCATCGACAAATGCTTCGATAATGTGCAACCTCATGATAAGTTCTATTTGTTACACGAAAAACTCACTTCCAACGGTGTAGTTGCAATGAATCTGGCGAGCAATCTATGACTGGGCATCTAATTGGGTTACTCAAATATTAGTTAATTAATGTTCAAAACCATTCAACAATGGGCATAATCCTATTAATCGAACAGTGGGATAGTACATACTATAATTAACTCGATTAATTATGAGCATTATAATTTCACTTGTAAATGACACCTGTGTCGAGCTTGGGCGACGCGCCAGCCGCGATCGTAGTTCGCCCCCCGGCCACTAGGCGGCCGCGCGCGACTTGCAATTCTCGTGGGCCAGAACCACAAGTTTATTGTAAAATAGATCTAAGGTAAGATAAGTACACATGTAAATAGTAGTTGATTATGAACCAGTGTTCAAATCCAAACCACTAAGCTCGTTCATTCGCCGACCCCAGCATACCAGCTGAATCGGCAATCAATCCCCTTTCCCGTCCCACCGACACCGTTGTCCGCCATCTGAAGGCGGTCACAAACCTCTGCATCGAAAATTACGTAATACTGTGTACAATATTCGCGGGCACGATTCCTTCCTGCCACAATATACAGGGTGCCCATCTGGCCCAAGACATAGCTTTAAAACGGCAAAAAAGTAGAAAAAATTTCCTTAGGCAAAATTAAATGATTTCAAATGGTGCATCACTTGATCTATGTGTCTGTTCCGAAAGTAGAGGCGATCCAAACATTTCAAGGTTACTTAATTTTCGCGGTTTGAATCAGCGCAATAGGCTTTACTGTGTGTGTAAACCTGTACCTACACACGCCTTGTGCGCGTGTGTGCGAGCGTACACTACCGAGCGCTTAGCTGTCTCGGCTTTAAACTGCGCGTCACGGAACTTGAACCGTTAATATTTAACTGTTCATATCTCAAGAACGAAACCTCGGATCCCAAAACGGTACAGAACTTTTCCATGTCTTTTTATATCAGGATATTGCATGTTCCAGAAAATCCCGCAATTTTGGGACACCCTGTATTTATATCAGTAATTCAAAGTTCTGTAGAATAATTGACAATTCAATTTTTTTGACAAGGGAAGAATATTGCTTACTCTATGTGCTATTTAATATTATTTTCGCTATAAGAATGATATACATGTTCCTTCACTCAATTTCTCCGATTATAGTAGTGACTAAAAAACATAGAAGTTTTACTTTCGTCTGTACTATACAATTGACAAATCGTCTAATTGAGTTCGCGTTAAGAATAACAATCTGGTTTGTATTCACATCAAAAGCATACCTGCATTGAAGCTGTGGAGTTACTTTTTACATATGTACTTTCACGTTCGCATTATTAATTCTAACACAATATTCACTCACTCAAAAATATTCATTTATAATTCACTCACTCAAAAATATTCATTTATAACAAAGTAAGTGACAAAATATCTCTTTCTCTTTTGTATGCCTATTTTTGTACGTTAGACTATACTAGCATTAAAAAATTATTATGCGTCATTCATGCCTATGGCATTATCTGGACTCTAGTTTTACCATACAGCTTACGGCGATTCTCAGAATCTTAATAACGTCATCGTCGTACGTAAGTGGATGCATATGCAACGTCCACCGAAGCAAATCACCCGTAAGGTTACAGAAAACACGTATTTCTGCTGACTGTGTGACATACTTTTTAAGTAAAGCCGCCCAAGTATGAATAACAGATGGCATTTCGTGGAAGTCCGGCGCCATTCCAGTCGCCCAGCCGATTGAAGAAAGAATCAAAGGTGTGAGAGAAGGTTTTTAGGGCACGTAACAAAAGATTGTTAATGTACGTGTAAGCGAAAGGGGAAACGGACGAAGTTCGAGGCAGTTTCGCGCGTACTGGAATACTTGGGGTGAAAGAACCGGGAGATAAAGGAGCCAGCCTGACAAAAGCAATTACGGGAACTTTGTCCCTAATGATCGCGTTATTTTCAGTCGTTTGACGACCCTCCCTAAAATGTGTTAAGTCTGCTGATCGCCGATAGATGAAGAATTAATTACGGGCTACTTGGCGGTGATGATGTAACGAAATTATGAGTGTTTTGCTGTTGCAAGAGAAGGATCAAGAATTGTACCACCCTGACCTCAACAAGATTCTATGGGGTAGTAGGTATCTATTTTTGAAGACCGTAGACGGAGTTCTGATTTCTGCCCACTCTTTCTATTTTGAAAAAAATTAAAAAATAAAAATTACGGTACAAGGTACGGAATATATTTTGAGAAAATGTTTTTTGATTTCTTTTGTAGCATGTTAATTTAACATAAGTAACAGTATGTACACCATACATTTCATTATGTACAAGGGGGAGACTTTCATTTTAAAATACATCCTAACATGAATAGCTTCATCTTTTAGCTAGGTTCATCTTTTTAGAACAAACATGGGTTTTCTCATTAATGTTCTAAGCGTTTCCTAAATAAACAGCTTAGGTAAAAAATACCAAGATAATTAGCATTTAGACAACATAAAAGTGAATTATTTTTATCTGTAATAAGAAATAGAATTATTTCATTAAGCTTCTCCTGTATAATTTTGAAAACAAATGTTTCTTGTACATAAAATGATCCATTGGAGCTGAATGTGTTAAATTGTTCTGGATATTTCGTTGGTCTGTTAGCAGCAAAACTGTATTGTTATGTAAATCGTGATTGGTGGGATAGCTCTTGATTTACCAGCTTTATGTCATTCAATAGCACGGCTACGCTTGCGTTACTGGTTTCGTTTATTCTGATATACAAACACAGATCCAACAACTGGAACAACATAACGTATCGTGTGTCGTGAGCGAGAGAAGGGAACGAGATAAAATTTCTGCCCCTAAACAACTGGATAGATCATTTTGTAGCGGATACTTTAATTCATTGGGATTTTTTTAATATTTCTGAGGGTAACAATAAGAATATCTAGGTCTGTTTGCATTCCAAGTAAAATAGATGATTTTTGTCCTGGTTATCGGGAATTTTAATGAAATTCAAATATGCTGCATGTCACGTGAAATTAGGAGGGGTTTAAGTGATCATTTTGATGGTTTCGATTTTTTTTTTTAAAATACAGATCATCAAACTTTGTATTTCTGCTCATATTCGTAAAAACAGGTTTCATAAATATATTTTCATCGCCCACGCTTATTTTCATTAAGAAGGCTAATCCATTCTGATATCGAGTACAAAATAGTCAGCAATTTAGCGAGGAATGGCCCCACTGCATGTTCAATTCATATGCTGCTAAAAACGATCCAAATTTCATGTGCATCAGGCAGAACAAAAAAATTCGGGAAATCAAATTCAAGAAATCATTCAATAAGAACATCTTCGAACGTTCACATTCAATAGAATGTATATGTCCTATATAGCATCGTTTTCGAGTTATGGATAATGACCCCCGAAGTATTGATATGCATTTATGAATCACCCCGTATACTGTATAATAGGTACAGGCTGATTAATTAATATTTAACTCAATGGAGTTATTCCGTGTACAGAATTTGCGAATAATATTCCTGTATAGTATTCATGCACATTATCTACTGAATTAACGTTAAAAAAGCTGTAGGCATTAATTCAATTATTTCGTGAAGCATTGTTAAGCGTTAACAATTCGATGTAAATGAAACGCGCTCGTTTCAGGCTCGCATATTCATTTCAGGCGAGCTTGGAGCTTGCGTAGTTTAATACATGGGTCGTATGCATGTGCGGCATAAAATTCATTCTTACTTTATAGTTAATGGTCCACCTTTCTCCGACAGCGTAGTAATCGCAGTATTAGACAACAGCAACTTAATGAATAACAAAATGTTATTCAGAATTTCATTAATGCCATTTCCATACGTTATAATTGGCGACAAATTAAAGCCTAATAAAATTAAGATAAACAGCTCATACGAGTATTATAGTGTGAAACGTTTCACATTTTCATTGTAGTTTTTGACAGAAATTGTAGTACTTTAGATGAATTGCTTATTTCATTTACAATTTTTGCAAGAGAATAGGAGTTTCAAAATTTATAATGGAATATGAGTTAAGGGGTTACACTACCTGATGTTTACAAAATAAGATTCTTTATTTAAGGAGCAGTGTCAATACCCAAGACAGAGAAATACAAAGTGAAGAAATACTAAAAATAAGCCACAATTTTTAAATAAGTATTTTTCATGTGATGCCTCTTTTTCGAAAAAAACGACTTCGAAGTTTGATCGATGACGTGGGTATTTAGGTATGTACACACCTTGGTTCGACATGTCTGACGACAAACAAATCGACTTCTACTTGTATCAGTATTTATATCCACTGGAGTGGTGCTTATTTGACCCTAACCAATTTTGTTTGTATTTTTTCACAGGACACCGTCAGAGTTGGTACCTCTCCGGTTTTGGCCCGGAGACTCCAGGTTTTGAAGCAAATCTCCGAGCTCCGGTTTTACTGGAAAAATCTCCGGGTTGTAGAAAAAAATGAGATAATAAGAAATTGTGGTATTATATAATGGTGTCAATTTTATATATAATAAAAGTTATTAATTAAAAAAAACAGACACTTTTAAATATCTAAATTGTTTGAACTTAAAAGAATTGCACATCTGTTTTCCGGATATTCGAGAACAAAACTTTTTTTTTTGCTTTTTCCATCTCCGGGTTTATATTTGAATCTCCGGGTTGGAATGTGTGGCACTCCGGGATTTACACGGTGATAAGGTGGCAACCCTGGACACCGTATCAATGTGTTCACCTTTATAAGTCAGATATGTGGTATTTTTTTTTGCTGTTACTTATTGGGGGTTGCTACCAGATAATGAATTTTGTGTTCTTAAGAGAAAAATTCAATATTCTTTTCGACGTATTTATATTTTTTAAACACATTTATTACAAACACATATTATTACAAAGTAAATTTGTGGGGCAACAACTTTTGAAAATAGCCAATTCATATTTATAAAAGTCTAATTGTAGTGCCTACTAGCCAGAGATGCTAAAATGGGTTGCCATGTACTATTCTGAAGAGGGTATTCTTTATATAATGACGCCAGGTAATCCAACTCTCAGGTATACAGAGGACCTGGTGTGCGAATTCATTTTAAGTAAAAAATACAATTTTGTTTAAAATATTAATTAGCAGGTAAAAATCCCAAAATATTATGAAAATGTAATAAAATTTTAATCAGGCCTGTTTTCAGTATAGAGAACAAAATTTTAGGGTGTCCCTGGAATATTTTAAAAGTTGGATCTTAAGCACCAAAAGTTGGATTTTATATCCACGTATGCTCGTATTTCATCGATTTTGTCGTTGTGCAACTATTAACTTGTATCGAGATGTCATGATGGTAAATATAATATAGGCAGCAATGTCATAACAGAATCATTAAAAAAAAAAACAAATGGAAATTTCCGTATAATATGAAACAGTTCTTATAATTAGAAGGACGAAATATAAAAACATTGAAAGTAATATAGATACCTCTCTGATAGTCAACGATCTAAAAATCTAACTTACTCATTTTCCTAAGAAATTGATGGTACACCTTACAACATACAAGTTACTTCAATCTCAGAATCAAAAAGTTTTAAATACCAAATATATAAACAGTGATTGGTTATAGCCGTTATACTTATAACTGATTCATTTAAATTTAGGTCGGAGGAATGATGTTTGTAGTTCCAAAAGCAACATTTTAGGTGCAATATGTCAAATAGGTGGATTAGGTCAAATATGTTATATTTGAATTTTTTTATTTTCCTATAATAAACTTGGACGCAGGGACCTCAGACTCAAATGAATAAAAAATGTCTGCAATGCAACTACCCACCTACAAAATATTAATTATATCAGCTCCTGTTGCAAAGCACTTGCTTACTTTGTGGTCTTGGCACCATCACTTAAAAAAACAACTGTTTCTAGTATACAGTTTTGTAACATACCCCCATGTTAGAAAATCTTGAGTCACCGCTTCATAAAAATGGGCTGCTTGGCAAAGCTTAACCAGATTGGGCCAGCACGACGCGGACGAGGACGATGGGCCAGACCAGCGCGACGCCATATCCTTTGAAAATTAGCACCGGGATCCCTAGGAGTTTTCACGAAAGACAACAGGGGACTTTCCATGCTGAAGGAAAGTCAGTCATCTGCAGAGCTTGTATCGAGAAAGACCTCCCAGCTTTATCTTGTGCGCAGCATAGAATAAATATATTAACAGTATAATCAAGACGACGAGCTTCCTCTGCGTCATTTAGTCTTCTTACGCCCAAGTGGTACAGATGCCAAAACGTCAATCAAAATCCATCGAAAAAAAGTAGGTACTCATGAAGAGATGTAAATGTGCCAATTAAAGCAGCCAGTAATCCGGTACAATGAACGAACCGACAGAGAGCTTGCGCTCGCGACTTGTTAATCGAATGAAAATTCAATCGAGAAACGAGTTTGATGTCTGACCAAGAAAGGACGATATCGGTTAATTGCTAATAAGTACAAAACAAATATTGCTTCAATCATGGTTCTCCGATAACGTCATTAAATCCAGCGACTGCTGATTGCGAAAGAGGGGACCACGCGCGCTTCGTATGACGAACGAATTGAATTGCCAAAAATAACAAGATAAAAGGATTATTCATTGCAGCTGGACCGTTGGCGCTGCTCCACTCTTCTGTCGACGACAATGGCTTTCTAACTGTGGAAATATCGCGAACCAATGGCCGATAATCATTCGATTCAAATTGAATTCGTTTACCTGCTCTGCTACATGCACATGCGCCTCCACTGTGTCCATAGTGCCTCGTTTTTATGGATACCCATCGTGGTGGAATAGTCTTTTATTATCGTTCGCGAAGGTTTCAATTAGCTGTTTTGTATAAACAGATACTTCCTTTCAGTTCTTTAATATTTGAAATATTAATTCAATCTGTTAAATGAGAATGTGAGTTAATTCGTCGGATAGCAATGCTTCTGCATTGAAAGAGGTATGTTAATTTTTGGTCAAATTTAAGAATTACAATTACAGAAACTAATAGATAATATCGAGTCGTATGTAGTAGCATTTGTTATGAGCAAAATGACTTGATTGGCTTTTGATAATTTTCAAATGCATATTTTTAAATAAGCATAAATGACCTAAGTAGACAACAGGTTAGGGGAAAGATTTTCCTAGAAAGATTTCTCTAGATAGAGACATCTAGCAAAAGTACTGTTTATTTGAGAAAAGTATTCGAACGTGTAAATTATTTATGGTACTTAGAATTTTGTTTAGTTTTAGCATGCATAAAATGTTCGCTTAAGGAAGGAGCAGTTCTTAAATGCTTGCTACTTCTTTTACCTTCGTTTATCCGTTGTTTCGTATTAAAATACTACTGTGCAATATACAGGGTGTTTGGCAACAGATAGAAAATGAAATAGGTGATTCTACGTGATAAAATAAGACGAAAATTAAGAATAATTAAAGAGTTGTTAATGCTTAAATGTACGGGTCAGGAACGTCTGAAGCACGACAAATCAGAGGTCAGCGAGCAGTTGCCGTCAAAAGACAATGACGCACTTATCGCTACTACTTGTGATTTTCGTCTTACTTTATCATGTAGTATAAAGTAATTTATCTACTTCCACTGTATTTATCCGTCTAAATTCCACTAAATTGTACGCAGACCAGGTGCTTATATACACGCTGTCAGTACCCTGTACAATAAAAAGTATATACATCAAGTATATACTTGTTACTAAAATATCTGATTCCTTCGCCTATACTAGAACTCGAGTAAGTATCACGAGTACCGTGACTTTTCTATATCGATCTTATACCTACCTGACTATCCCTTCAGTAATGAAATTGCTCGATGACTTGAAGCTTCATTCCAACAGGTAAATGCATGGAAATGTGGGGCACCAGTCTGGGATCACGTATTCCGAACCACGTCATGAATATGTGTAGTGACGATGTCATAAGGCAAGTGATAAATGAGTATGCGGCAGCCATATACAGGGTGTCCCAAAATTTAAGGATTTACCGAACTGTGCAATATCCTGTTGCAAAAAGACATCGAAAAGTCCTTTACCGTTTGGGGATCCGAGGCTTCGTTCTCGAGATATTAACAGTTGAATATTAGCTGTCGAACTTCCGAGCCGCGCAGTTTAAATCCAAGTCAGCTGAACGCGCCGCAGCATACGCTCGCACGCACACGCAGGGGGCACGCGTAGATACAGACCCACACACACTAACCCATTTTCATAGTTTGAACCAACGCAATCGGTTCTACTGTGTGTGGGGGTCTGTATCTACGTGTGCCTCCTGTGTGTGTGCGAATGTACATTGCCGCGCGCTCAGCTGCCTCGGCTTAAACTGCGCGGCCCAGAAGTTCAACCGCTAATATTCAACTGTTAATATCTCGAGATCGAAGCCTCGGATCCCAAAACGTTAAAAGACTTTTCGATGCCTTTGAGTATCAGGATAGTGCTTATTTCGGGCAGAGATGTGCAAAATTTTTCTTTAAATAAAAATTTTGAATAACGAACAGAAGTTGAAAAAATTATTCGTCATGTGTCGAATAAATTTGACCCGGGTTAGATTAAATAAAAAATTAACTTTATTCGTCGAATAAAAAAATTAACTTTATTCGTCACATAATCGAAAGTGAAAGTAAATTTTATTTGATCGGTTATTTTAATTGTTTTTTATTTAGTTAATTCCCAACTCTGGTGCCGGGAGGTCTCACAATTTTCGTACACCCTGTATAACTTTACAATCTTTCAACATTTCGTTCATTAATACAATTACGTTATATAATCATAACAATAATAATATTTCTAATACTAATTACGTTATCAATACATGTATACTGTACAGTAAATAAAGGTTTGTAATATATTTATAAGATATATACAGGGAAATAGGAAATAGATTCTTACTAGGTATTCGGAATATAGTTGTCATTTATTCATACAGCGGTTTAGTTTTTACCTACTACGGATGGTTTAATTTAGCTAACGTAGAAAAAGATCTTCCAATTCTGTCGACGATGCGCGCGGAGCATTCGCTTGCACGTGATAGACCTTCTTTGCAGTTTCGTCGAGCATTTGCGCGGCTGGGGTGCGCGTCTCGTCGTTAAATCCAACCCTTTCGGAGGGTCTGAAGTGGAAATTCGGGCGCGCATTGCACATGTGTGGACGTGATTTTGACTGCGCATGGCTTTGCGCGTGTTTCTGCACGTTGTTGCACATATTTAACCCTACCTTTAGATGTGATCTTGATATTGATATTGGTATTTGTGAAGTATCCACTATTTGTATTTCAATCAGTATCGAGTACTGTTGTGGAAGCCTTGAATATCAGTTTTCAAGGAACACCTATAAAAGCCATGATCACTTTCCGGGGCACCAGCAATTCGATTGTTCAAGGATCTCCTTTCATGATAATTTGCAGAGAATAAGCTGTGAGGTTAATACTAAATGCTAATTCTTTTTCACTGAACCATATTTGTCCTGTTTGTTGAATTACGTAGCAAAAACCTAACTGACAGGATCCAATTCTCAAAATAAGTGTGTATAATGGCTTTGGAACTATACCGTAAAATCCTCATTTTCTTAACGCAGTCACGCTGATATGTAATTAATAGCATAAGTTGTGATGCGCAGGTTCAAATCGTCCGGGTTGATACGGTATTATGGAAAATACCCATGAGTTGATTAAGACACAATTATTATTAGTGAACAGTCAATAATGTAAGTCCAGAGAAAATACCCTGAAAGATTTTAGTGAAAGAATTAAATCACGAAGTTCTAATCTATTAAGTAGTCCCGTAATATGTTTACCTGGGGATGTATATTAGGTGAAAGCTTTCTGTGAATGATTACTCAAAAATATATATTTCATTTCCCCTCATTTTCTGCAATCCTTTCACAATGACATATTTCTACTAACTTTTCTATTCCTTCTTTATAAAACTCCCCTGATTCTATTTGAATACATTCTTCAATTACATTGTCGACTTCCTCTTTTTATCTCATTTCTTAAACCAATTTGGACAAATGGTTTTCGCTGGTAAAGTTATGCCATCCTGTTTGTAATTAGTAAAAGCATTGCTGGCATTTATACTACTCGATAAGTGACGATCGGATTGAATTGTATTTGTTATACAGTTAGTTCTTGTGTTGGTAAAGTTGTATTATTCATGAAACGATCAATACCAACGCTTCCATTCCTCATATTACACGCAATCTAATACCAACAATGTATAACAGACCCTACCCTGTAAAGTTGAAACATCACAAAAATTGCGGAAATGCACACAGAGCGAATTCCCAGTCACGAATATTGTTGCTGTTACGCGCTACATATGCCGTGAACTATCCTACCGGTAACTACTTGATAGGGAATAACAGAATTTTAGCAAACAACTATGGCCGAGGAACAATAGCGTAAATCCTGGCGTTTCGATTAAAATCCAAATTGCTCGTACCGTGTCTCCGAAAAAAACGCCCATCTGAATAATAGTCGTACAACTCTGACATCCTCTTTCCCCGCTGCCTCTCGCTCGAGCGCTCTCCTGCCCGTTCCCAGCTATCTCGATACTCTTTTTCCCCAATTGTCCCCCTGGAAGCGCGGGATATGGATGCGGTGAGCGTTTCAGACCCTGTACAAACGGGTGCTGCACAATACCGGCGAAAAGAAATAGATTTTCCACCTAACGAGACGGAAATCAACAAATAGCGATGTGAGGTCGTGCGTGCAGGTGGCCCACTGCCAACAACACATGATAAAACACAAGCAGTGCTAGGTTTTTCTGCCGGCGGCGGCTGCGCTGAACGGAGCGCTCTTGGCTTGCTCCTCGTCGTTTCAACTGCACGTTCGCCCGCGAGAAAGTAATTGCGGATTTGACAGTGAAGAAGAGGTATCCGTTTTCCGACGGCGAACGAGGACACCTCTGTACGCACCTTCCTTCTCTTTTGCGATCTCAGAAACGTTTGAATTTATTTAGATGATGAGATTGAATAGGTACATTTGGAAACTGCACTATTGAAATCAGGACTAGAGAGAATAAATGGTCCTTGTAAATTTCCGAGCAGATAAATTCGAATTGATAAATAAATAAATTGCAGCGAGAGTATTTTTTAAGCTAACGATCCTTGTTGGTGAAACAAAATGGTGCCACTTGGACGCTATTTAATGGAGGAATGTAATTGTGCTTTTCATTATGGAATAGGTGTGGAGCAAGATTTTGATTGGCATTGTGTATTTTTCTGGTGGCCCAAAGAGATGTATTTTAAATGTCGGAATGTTTGGGAAAGCATTTACTATTCGTATTTTATTTTTGGACGGAATAATTATTGTACTAAAAGCAATTAAACGTAATTTTTGTCATTCTGGAAAACGCAACGCATGCAGGCATGTGCAGATAAATGGCGCACGTACGTACGCACGGTGCATGGAATTTAGTTACCGTCGCTTGAAACAATTAAACTAACAAAAATTGTTCATTATAATGTCTAAGAGCAAATCCGCACGGGTCATGATTTAACGTACTCTTATTATATTTATTTGGTTGCCACCTAGAATGGGCCCAAAACAGATCCTTTCACTTCAAGAAATTACGATTTTTGTAGAAAATCTATTATTATCACATTTTCGTTTTTCGAAATTTATGTTTCTTTTATAGTTAATTCATTCTGTTATTCGAGTAAAGTAATGACAATTTATCAATCGTCACTGTGTTTTTGAAAATGCAATTCTTTGGAAATGTACTTCTTACGAAATACAAGTTTGAAAAATTTCAAAAGGTTCTTCCCAATCTTTCGCTATAATTTATACCACGATTATAGTTTCTACTTGTTATAGGGATTTGTATAATACTTTTAATCAACAATGCACACCGACTGTATACGTATACATAAAAGAACACCTAATGGAGACGACGAATTAACTCATTCTTTAAGAAAGAAGAATTCTTAAAGGCATTACTGCTGAAAGGAAAGACAACACTTAAGTGAGAAGAAATTTGTCGCCGGGACAGCGTCTATGGAAAACGCAAAAAGCGCAAGAACGATATTAAGGATTTATAACAACTTCTCTTAGCGACAGGTGTTTCAATAATAGGAAGGGAATCCAAGTAATTCCCCTCGGCATTGTACTCCCTCGCTAAAGAGAAATGCATTTGGCATTCTCGCGAAAAGTACAGCGGTTCTTAAATCTTAAGGCGGACTTCCAAACTTTTTTTCTTTATAACAGCGTCTTCTTTTATTCCTTTACCAACACCTTAACGCGCCTGAGTTTTAGTCTCGTAATTGCAACAAGTTTTCGCGAAAATGTTTAGCCAAGACTTAATTAAGTGGAACAGTAAACGAGTTGCGGGAAAATTAAGGAGCACGATTAAACGCTCATTGAAAAATCAATACCATCCAAATACAATAATACAATTTTTTATATTAAATAGAATCACCAGCAACGTAGTTATTTCTTGTCACTGATATTGAAAAAATCGATTGTATTCCTTAGTAATAAATGACTTTGCAGATTTATGACGATAGCTAAGAAATACAATATGAATGTGAAGCGGTGTTGAGTAATATAAGGACTTTGGAAAACTTTGCGGCATGAAGCCGTTTAAAGAAGGATGAAGAATAGAGAGGAAAGTGAAGCAAGGTAAATGTGGTTAAGGAGAATGCATGCATAACGATAGTAAAGAGGGTCTTCGTTTACTTATACACTCTTGAAGAAAATATTAAAAACCAAAAGTTTCATAGGAAAAGCAGGCAGAAATGTTCAAGTGATTTTAAAAGACAATGTTAATACAGGGTGCGACCGAATAACATGTATAAACACGTGTTTACAAACACAATAAACAGTATTATTTATCTTAGCATTAATTACATACTCACACAGTGTATTTTCAAACTCTATTTTCTCGAAAACTAAGCCTCGGGTGCAAAAATTTTATTCTATATTTTGTTCTTATTTTTTAACGAGGAATCACCTTGTGGCCGCTTGTTCATGTTATTCGGCCGCACTCTGTATTAATCTAGAGATGAAATTGTACAATGTGAGACTAAATGAAGGGATGAACCATCTTTGCTAAATTTTTTTAAGCTTACAATTTCATTTCTTATAAGATTTCAGGTTTGTGTCTCTTCATTTGGGATACCTTATACAGAGTGTTCACGTTATCTCTGTTCAGAATTTTTCTCGAAGATGAAAATGAAATACGTTTCATTATATTTCATAAGCGACACACCTGATTACGTCAATTTTCAAATTTACGAAAACTTTCCAATAACGAATGTGACCTTTAATTTTTTAAATGCAAAGTTATATATTTTTCAATCTTTATGAAAACAACTGTTAAGGTGAGTTTAACGATTTAAGATACAGCAACGGACAAAGTCAGCTGAGGTCTGGAATGTAGCCTTATGAATAAGAAATAGTAGTAAATACAGTTACGTGACGTCTAAATAATTTTTTTCATTCCAGGCCTCATACGACTTTAAAGATTACTAGCAAAAATTTAATTGCTGTTAGTGAAGTAATAATTCATATTTTTCTATGTAATTTGTTTCAAAGTAAAGAGAAAATATTGAAGTTTCATGTGGTATAAGTTAAAATATTTTAAACCTACAACATTTTAATTATCACTCAAAAAACATAAGACATGCAAAAATCGGGTACTGAAAAAAGTGTACTTAATATCGCCTACTCAAGAAATATTGGTTAATTGATGTATATATGAGTTATTTTCACGTGCGTTTTTATTATTTCTTGGTATATAAATGTTTTCATATCAATTTTTTTATTAGGATCAGGTTTTAGAAAATGTTTTATTATAAAAATATAGAAATAGGATTTTTAAAATATTCTACTTTTTACATTCGGATTAACATATTGGACAAACAAAGTTAATTTCGGTTGCTCCGAAAATTTCATGCCCCCGCCTGTAACAATCGTTACTACATCGAGACCATAGGCGGTATTGAGGACACGTATACTGATAATAACGCTATTTTGGTTACGAAAAGTATTTGAGTCGAATATATTAAAAGGGTGGACGGATATTTCGGAGTCATAAAATCGATTTTTTTTATTGTTTATGATAGCCACAAATCTTAGAAATATTTTAAAGAAGATTTCATTGAAAAATTCGTAAAATTGCGAGAGTTACAGTGTAAAACGTAATGGGCGGGCCAATGCAGGTAAACTCGCCGCAGTAGGCTGTACAGCCGTTCTTCGCAAAACTATGTTTCTCAAGACGGTGAACATCGTAACTCGAGAACGAATCGAAATTCTGTGTTGAAATTTTAACTGAAACTACAAAATACTTTTCTCCACAATGTGGAACTCGCAGAATAAGATCGCATAACTTTAACAACATTTAAGACAACATTTATCACAGGATTACTTCAGTAAAATCTTTCAAAGATGATATTTGTTGTATAACTCCGTGAATTGTTATTAAAATTTTTCGACCGAGTTCCACGTTGTGGAGAAGAGTGTTTTGTAGGGTCAGTTATAATTTCAACTAAAAATATTAATCCGTTCTCCACTTACGATGTTCACTGTTTTAACGCGTGCATTGCGCAGCGCCCACTTTAACGATTTGTAATTCCTTTAATTTTTTATATTTTTCAGGCTTCCTGGTCTTAAAATGCGTGTTATATTCACAGTAAAATATTGTAAAACGTGCAAACGGTATGAATTATTAGTCGTCCTTCAATTCAACCCATAACGAACCGTTCATTTTAGCCGTTTAATACCCGTGTATCCCCTTAAGTACTTCATTACTTAGGTACTTCTAATAAAATTGTCGCAGTCCCAGAAATTTTTACACTATTAAGATTCACTAAAACACTTCCATTTCTGTAATTACCGATAAATTTTAGTGCTTGCTTTGCGAGATATAACGAGTGGCGATAATAAGGTCTAATAAGGAATATGGACGATATTAGGTACCTTCATCCTTCATCCTATCACATGTCGTTGAAATTGCCTTGTCAATCGCTTTCATATGACATAGATAACAAATATATAGCTTTCTGTCTACAAAATTAAACGTCACTTTCGTTGTTCACAATTTATTCCAAATTTTAAAAGTCCATGTAATCAATCATATTGCTTATAAAAAGTAGAGAAACTCTTTTCACTTTCGTTTATATCATACAGGCAGTTTTAATTTACAGAAAAACTCTTGGTGGTGATAACTAGGGTTGTAAACAATTTTTCGAGAAAATATAGTACCTACTTTGCGGTCAAATGTGATAAAAAATATAGTACACTGTAAAAAAATATAGTACTTAGTAGAGGAAAGTGGTATCAAAACGACATCTTATTTTTTAAATGTATATTGTTTTGCACTTTGCATTATTATTTAATTTATTGCCTTTAACAAATATGTCAAAGGTTTGATTACTCTGAAAGTCCAAATTAACATATACAAGGGGTTCATTATTTATGAGAGATAGACTGGCTCTGTTTCTCTCTTCCCACCATACAGTATCGCGATACGTGTTCAAAAAGCAAAAATTTGCGTTTTGAAATTTTGTTATCCATTTCATGGAATTGATAGTAAACAGTCCTCCAAAATAAGAACATCATAACGTAGTTATATAAATAACGGATTTAAGGTTAGTAATTATATTCAAAGTCGAACAACCAAACGCAAGTTTAAAATTTATTATCAATACGAATTATTTAAAAAATTAGTTTGATTTTTTTTATAATCATTTCATATGTTTGTCATTAATTTGTGTTTAAATGTATTCAGAAATATATATTTTTTGTTTTACTTTTATTATGTTCAAAAATATATTTTAACTAATTATTTTAGGTTAAACATTAATTGTTTTCTGTATAAGTATGATTAACATATCAATTACAAGTAAATAACTGTATCTTAATGAAAAATCGATTTTTGATCCTATATACTCGTTACACTGTGCGTCACTTCATATTCATTACATGTACAAAAAATCCTCTCTGTTAAAGTTTAAATGTAATTATGCAGAACAGGTGTTTCCTCACCGATTTCAATGATTTTTGGATATGTTGTCGGGGACATGATTCTGAACAACTTTTTCCTATTCATGTTTCCGCCGCTCGACCTTCGTTTCCAAGATATTCGCGAAAAACTGCTGCTACTACTACAATGTATTCTGCCGTACAGACATGGACAATGATAATATCTAGCTAATATCTAGATATTATCTAGATAAAATGTACTTATGGTTATCCGTTATTCAAAGCTTGAATAAGGATGATTTAGCTTTAGCTTTATTCAAGGCGCCAGAGATGAAACCGGTTATTCAAGGATCTTTCCTCTTGGGTTGTGAATAACGTTGTTTCAGCTTTCTTTCAATTTTTATTCTAGAAGGTCGACTATCCGGCGAAAGCCTTTGCGGCCCGACCCGCGCGCGGTCGCGTAGCGGTCAGATTCTACAGAATCTGAATTTGTTTATGTTTCATTGTATCAATATGAAAGTGGCGCCAATGGATTCCTGGCGTTCTCCCCATTAATTGGACAGAAAATAATTGTAATCGAACTGTTTTTAACGAAACGGGCTTTGAATTCTGCAAATAAATTTCTGACGAAATATCCTTAATTATGGTCCGTATTATATCATTTTCGGGGGCATTTTCATCGGGAAGACATGGGGAATCGATTGGTAATACTTTCGTCAACACTTATCAAAACCAGGAAGATTTTATATAGCCCGTCGGTTTTATTGCTCTCGGCTGTCAACGGGCGGTCTACTGGGGCCCAAAGGTCCTCGCTCGCAGCGAGAAAGCAAAACAGTGAGGTGGGTAGATCTTTCCCGATAATCCCAGCCCAAAGGCTTCTCAACAATCGAATGATTGTACATAGGGTAGATGTCCCAATTACTGCCGCCTTAAGATTATAATTGAACTTCATTTAATCATTTCACGTGTTGTTTAACCTAAAAATCGTCTCAGTTTGAAACATAATATTATTTAACATCTCTTTCATTAAAAAAAAAATAGTTTTATGAATTAAATATGAAGAATTTATTAATAATTAATTAAAATTCGCGTGCGATCCTGGTGTACCTATAACTGTCACCTCAAAAATCGTCTTGTCCGTATGACTGCTACCCAATAACTGTCGGTCCTAATAACTGTGATCAGATAACTGACGGTCCCTATTATTGACAATGAGACCCGATTACAGTCGGTCCTTTTTACTAAGACTCGATTACTGCCAGTCCCTTTTACCGAGATCCGGTTAACTGCCGCAGATTTAAATTAAATTAATAGCCAGAATTATCAAACGCATATATATCTTATAGAAGTAGGTATCACACGAATAGATATCACAGAATCACACGCTACACGTGGCTACACGTTTCTGATTTTGAGGTTAGAAGTTGGAACTTTGAGGGATGGCAGTCATGCGTACTTCACGTTCTTTTGTCCCGAATACTGCCAACGGTAATAGGGACAAGTCCAAAAATTTTGTCCCTAATGATGTCACCGTTAATTATTATAATTTAACAATAAATATTATGTATTTTATTCGTTATATCATTAAAATAATTCTTATAGATCGGAATAATTCATTTTATGCAATAGATAGAGGTTGAATAGTAAAATTGCGACCCCTTTTTTAGTATGATTTCGCCATCACTTCCTACTAACGTCGTCGCATTTTTGACGATTGAATGGCACTTTCATTTTTCAATATTACTTTTTAGGCACTAGGTACATACGAGTACATATACTTGTTTTATTTTTATGTAAATCAGAATCTCCGTTTAATAATAATATTTTTTTGTACATTTTTTTTTTATACGTTACGTTTTTATTACATAAAATAAATAAAGTGTCAGTAATTGGGACACTGACAGTAAATGGGACATCTACCCTACATATTCTTTCTGATGCTTTCGCCTACAATTATTAACAAAAATTGACAGTTCGCCAACGAATATTCAATGTTGGGCCTACAATTATTATGGTTAGTTAATTAACAAAAAGTTACGACAGTTTGCCTACGAATATTCAATGTTGGGCCTACAATTACTATCGTTGGTTAATTAACAAAAAATTTACAACGATGATTAAATGTCGTTTTACAAACATCAGAAAATATGCTACATCCAGAAACGTGTTATTATATTCCAAGTTGTGATTGTCTGTCTTAAGACGAATGTGAAATTTTTAAAGAATAAGTCTAAAAGGTCGAATGTTTTTATAAACTATTAGTACTAGATATGTAACAAGGGTAAATGTTGAAATTAGGGAAGGATTCTCCGATTTCAATGACCTTCACATATATTGTCAACGTCATCATTCTGAACAACATTTCCCTCAAAAATTTTCGGCGCTCGGCTTTGGATTACGAGACATTTGCAAAAAACTTGTTTTGACTTATTCCGCCGCAACGGTATTCCACTTTTCAACTTGTCCCGGGTATTAGTATTGGTTGGGGCTACATTAGTGCGGGGGGGGGGGGGGGCGTCCGCTCGCGGGCGCGTAAAGGTAAAATCTGACGGCACGTGGATCGGCGAGCTTGGCACGAGACCCGCCGAGCCCACGCGCCGTGAGAACACTCATGGCTCGCCGATATACGTGCCGTCAGATTTCACCTTAAAGCATGGTAGCAAACCAATGTGAGTTGGGGTGTTGACGGGAGTCCCCACACACCCAACAGGTGCTCTCGAAGGCACCCTCTTCCTTGCAAAAAATTTTGTTTTAGAACCAAAATCATCCTAATATCCGGCGGCGCCGGCACCGCCGAACAGGTTCAGGCTGTTGACGGGCATCTGCAAGTTTCTGGTTCAAAGCTCTAAACTCCCATCGGTTCCCCATCATGCTTTATGCGCCCGCGAGCGGGCACGCGTCCCCCGCACTAATCTAGCCCCAACCGATACTAATACCCGGGACAAGTTGGAAAGTGGAATGCGTTGCGTCGGAATAAATCAACAGAAATATCTCGGAAACGAAGGTCGTGCGGCGGTAACATGTATAGGAAAAAGTTGTTCAGAATCGTGTCCCCGGCAACATATCCAAAAATCGTTGAAATCGGTGAGGAAACACCTGTTCTGCACTAATTACCAGTTTAAATTCCCAAATTATTGATGCAGCCACAGAATAAAAGAACAAGTAAAAATTCTAGAATTTTATCGATGTATCGAAAATATAGCATTTTTACGTACCCACTATATATTTTGCTAACAGTATATAGTACACTAGATAAAAATATAGTACAATACTATATAGTATTACAGTACGGTATAGTAACCTAACCCTAGCGATAACGTGTTCTGTATACTCCAACACGGAAAATGAATTACGTACTAAAGATCTCTTTCGCTTCCACTCCCTTAAGCACCTACAAAAATCACATTCTTCCCGGTGCAAATTTGCCCCAGCAACTTCTATAAATATCCCCCACAGAACGTACCAGGCGTCGAAATGGATTCAGCCGGGAACTCCGAAATAATATCAAAACTTATTTCAGTGGCACACAATCGAATGAAATTCTGGAGGCCAGCCATCTGTCGGTTTCTGCATTGTCTGCACGTGAATCGGCCGTTCTGCTATTTCTGCAACTTTCGCGGCTCGGAGCGATAAAGCATAAAAGTTGTATGCATCCCCGCGCTTGTACCGCCGTCGCACAAGTGTCAACAAGTTGTTCGAAAAATGCAGCCATGGCTGATCCAGTGGAGACACATTCGGCCAGCGCAAGAACTTCCGCGCATAAACTTCGCGGCGGAGACATTCCCCCTAAGTTACTCGCGCTCCTCGAATTGCTTCCCTGAATAGTTCGAAAGATATGACGAACTGGACGCGTATTTCGGCGAATATACGACGAGTCGGAGATGATTTTCATGTGTAAACTTTTAACCCTATAAGGAAGCTCGCACAGTTTTACCAAAACTTCCTTGTACCCCCTCTACCTTCTGAGTTTTAGCCCTCAATTAAACTATACTTACACGAGGTGAGTTACGAGAAACAGAATATAAGGTTATCATCCTTGGAAAGTATAAGAGAAATGTTGATTGGAATTTAAATGGCTCGAGAAGGCGAAATTCTTTTCTCATTAAAATTATCTCTTTCAGAATTATGAAAGTCATTAATTTTGTTCTTTAACAGAGTAATGGGTTTTTATTGTTCGTGTAGCGTTGTTGAGGCCAAAGCAGAGAACAAACTGAGAAATTGAGAATAGAAATCAGAATTTTAAAGTCAGGTAGTGGAAACTTTAGTTTAACCTCATTCTTCGAATATCTCAACACAAAGACTAAAGGAGAAATTTCATAATCGTATTACAGCTATCTCTTTTATCAGATTCGTAACTAAGGCGTTTCTGTCTGTAAGCAAACCAAAAGCGACGTTTATCATAAACCAGTGAGTACAGTGAGTACCTACAATCATGCGTAGGGACTATGTAGTAATTCTACGCGAAATAGTTGAAGGATTATAATATAAATTTAATTATAATATTTTTATTTCTTGCTTAAAAACTTCTCAGGTTTAGGCCTTTCAGAAATTGTATTATTACACACGATTGAATTCGTCTTGTTAAAGATTATAGAACAAATAGAAATCTGCAATTATACAAAGAAGATCGTTAGGAACCTCGAGAATTGTAAAAAAGGAGAGTTATGTTTATTACGATCACCCTTCGAAATCATCTAAAATCTCAATTATTTTCAAATTGATTTTTAGCCTCAAAATACCAATTTCCCTTGGCTCAGCTTGCAAATCTCAAACACCCCATATTTCAATTTGCCATTCTATATTGCCTATGCTTTTTCTATTTACAGTTCCGTTATATTATTCTCGTTTGAACATTGATTTGCAATATCTGCAATACAAGTATTCCTCACTGGACCTGAAATCGCAATTCCGTTTGTGGATGCTTTGCAGAAGCGATGAGGGTCGTGTATGTTCCTTTTTCTAGTGAATGTACGTCGTTATTTACACTCGATCCGGTATAATCCTTTCCTTTCAGGGTACGAGAGTCGGGGCGAGATACGCCCACGCGGCATGAAAATCGATTTACCAGGCGTTGATCTGCACGAATAATCGAGCAAGAAATCGACGTCACACAATGGAAATATTTATACGCCGGAGGTAGTTCGGAACCATTGCCATAACTGCGCTAGCAATTTTCCAGGCGTATCGAATTACGAGAATATAAGAGGGATGGCGGGATAGAGAAATCCGTGAGCGAAAGATATTTATACATATACAGCCACATAACCACCGCAACTGCGTCCCTCTGTATTTATGCTCACGAGTGCCTATTGTTCGCGAAACCACGTTAAGTTGCCAACTTGTATGAACCAGGAGAGCGAATTTGGAGAATAGGTAAGTATAGGGTTAGAGCTTTTTCACGCGTGATACTTTTGTAACTCATTTTATCAATAAAGAGCATGCACGATAATAAGTTAGGAATGTTTATAGTTGATGATTATTATCACTATAAAATTTGTTCTGACCCTCTTCCTGTTTCAATATATAAAGAATTTGACTTTGTTTACCTTTTATTGTGTCTGTACATTACTTTTAATTGTGGGTTAGGTTTGTGATATATTCCTATATCTCATCTTTGCAGAGTACCTACTTGAGTATTTGTATAATACGGTGCTGATCTACTCACTTAATATGCATGTGGCACTGATGCAATAAAGATCAAATTGTTATTATTATGGTGATAATATAAAGAAAATTAGAAAATATTATAAAGTGTGTGAATGTGTACAAAGGGCTCTATTTTTCACCCAGTATTCATTCCTACGTACCAGGGTTTGAAAATAGTTATGGAGAACCGATATTCTGAAGTGTTATAAGGAACCAAAATTTCTGATTATATCGGTTTCGGTTACGGTTCTGATATTGGTTCTATACCTTTGTTCAACTTGTGTCCTACTGAAATCAATAAGGGTGTCATTGACTTACTTCATGTAATATATTTGTTCATTATGAACATAATCAAATTACAAAATTGCGTTTTTTTTTTAATTTGCAGATACTTTAAATTTTACTAGAAAGATGGTGTGTTTGTAACTCAAAATTGCCGGTATTCTGTTCTCTAACTTCCATGTTATAATTTCCTTATAAATTAATGGTATTTACAGAAAATTCTTATTGGTTCTGGTGATTCAACTATCCTAATATGGAATTGTATTGAAAAAATTCTGTGTAGGTACTTAACATTAAAAAAATTTATTTTTTCCCTTGTTCGAACCACTGTGCTACGTATTCCTACATAAAAGCAAACCTGTCTTAAATATATATTTAAAAAGATAAACATATTTATCACACCTTCAATAATTTTCAAACTTCTATCAGCAGACGAAGTATGAGAGTTTCATCGTTCCAACGAGGTCCTCAATACGAATGAAAAAGAATTCTCGACAGCATCAAGGAGCACAGTCATTATGTACCACTCAGAACTACTCCAATTAACCAACAATTGTCTTGAAGAATTTTTCTTTCTACATGGACTCAGTTATGCTATATCTCTCTAGCCCTTATGTCCGTAAATTTGCTAATTACGAAAGTAATAACTTGAAGAAATATGTAGCTTGGGAGAGAAACAACTTGTGCACCAAGCAACAGAGCTTATGGTAGATACGTAACGGACACTGGGTCTGTTCTGACCCATAGTATAATTTCATTCATAAATATCCTAGAATGTGTCTTTACATCAAATTATATCGATATACATAGAATCTCCAACTTGACATGACGCAAAGCAAATTTTCAAGAATTCAAGCAAAATAATTCGTTAACTATATTAGCTTTGGGGCCAAAAAAATCAATACTTTTTTACTCAGAATTCAACATTCTCCCATATTTTGGCATGCAAAATATAGCATTTCATTTAAAATAACGATGTTGACCTTGAAATCTCCGAAACGTCTGCACCTATACAAAAATACATGCACTAGATAATGTGCCCCTTCAAGTTTAGCAACTCTTGTGTGAAAAAAATTTCATACAACACATACTTCAGAAGTTATTCGAGGTATGCGAGTTGCGCGGACCACCCTGTACATACACATATATCTACATATATAATATGTATACATAGAATGGGTTCAAATGGACCCTGCATCCGCCAAGCGAGGGTTGTAGATCCATATTCAGACTTCCTTATTCTACCCTCCATCCTCACAGAAACTATCAATATGGTCGTTCGCAACGGAACGATCCGATGGTTCCGTTCCTAGTGTAGGATTGTAATTCTATTACAGCCACTGGGGAAGAAGGTAAGAACACTCATTACATACATCCTGGAATCGACAGCAGGGGATCGCGGAGGAGGAAGGATAACGTCACGGCAAAAGTCTCGCGAGCCCCTTCCTTTCCTCTCCCAAAGGGGAGGAAAGCAATTTACCGTTCCATCGAATTACTGGAAGACGCGAAGACGCGTGGATGCAGAAAGTTCCACGGCGAATGGTGGTTGAATGGTGTGCACACCAGAAATACACACTTCGCGCACGCTAAGTAAAAGGTGCTCCACGAAGAGAACAGAAACACCGGTTCACTCTGCGGGACAGGGCGGAACGGGGGGTGGCGGCAGAGGTGATGGCGAAGGGTGGTGGTGGGGAAGGTAGAGGAGCAGAAGGCCCTCTTGAAAGAGGTCAGAGAATCTACGGATGTTTCGGGATTGCAGCTATTCTTCAGCCACAATAAGAGACACGAGGGGTTCGCGACGCGGATGCATTCGCCGCGATGCACTATTGATCCCGAAAGTGGTGAAAATGTAGTTTCATCTACGAATGGTAGCTGTGATACGCTGTTCGCGGTACACCGGCGCTCGTGGAAAAAGGAGGAGAGAAATTTATGTGCTACCCAGATGTATTGTTCTGTATAGATTTATGTGCGACTGAGTTTTTTACCCTCTGCGGAAGACTTGCTTCTTTTCCGATTCATTCGGTTACGATGCCACGGCGCCGGAGGATTATTTGAACAGGAATGTTGGCTTGTCGATCGACGCTGACAAACATTTTATTCAGATGAGAAGAGAAACCCAAAGGAAAATAATAAACGACCCTTCGTCCTCTATTAACGAAACAATACTTGTCTCGACAGAAAATCTTCTTTGCATCAGCCAGTAATTAAGGCTGGATATTTCAACATCATTGTACCGTTGGTTAATCATTCTTAGTTTCGCTTTATTGTAACATTGTAATTTATTTCGACATATACAGGGTGATTCGGAAACTAAAGCCAAGTGGCGGTTATACACGGTGTATCAAAATTGCGGGAAATCTGGAACATACAATATCCTCATGCAAAATTACATCGAAAAGTCCTTTACCGTTTTGGGATCCGAGGCTTCGTTCTCGAGATATTAATAATTGAATATTAGCAGTGGACCTTCCGGACCGCGCAGTTTAAAGCCGAAACAGCTGAGCGCGGATGAGTGACTCTTCGCACGCACACACAGGAGGCACGCGTAGATACAGGCCCACGCACACAGTAGAGCCGAATGCGTCGGTTCAACCCGCGAAGATGAACTAGCGCGGTTCAACTGTTAATATCTCAAGAACGAAGCCTCGGATCTTAAAACGGTAAAAAACTTTTCGATGTCTTTTTGCATCAGGACTGCATGTTCCAGATCGTCCCGCAATTTTGGGACACCCTATATGTATAGAGAAAATTTGTTCAGGATGTTGACCAAGCAATATATTTGAAGGTCATTGAAATGGGTTAGGTCGACCGCTTTGTAAATAATTACCCTTCTTTCTAACATTAATTCATGACAATGTAACAGAACAAAGTAACTACCCATACTGTGCATTTTATCAGAAAAATTCTATACCAGCTTTCCAAACACTTAGAATTTCGAAAGTTGGAATCCCCATTAAATACAGTTATTCCGTGAGCACTGTTACAAACTTCAGTTTAGAATATTCACTGCTTTCAAGGGTGAATCTACACCACCGGATCGGTGGACATTTGTAAAAAAAAACTTGACGCAAAATTGTTTATAACATTAACAATTAATGTTAAAGTTTTTCTTTACATCAACCTGCTCTGCTCCATCAGAAGAAAAAAAGTTCAAAAGCAACCATGTGCCGCAAACGCAACCGTTTTGACGCAAAAAATTGTCAAAGTTTAAACAATGCGGAAAACAGTGGCCATTACGTTTTGGGCTCGTTCATATAAAAATAAAAACGTTGAATAAAATATGATGCACTCGAAATACCCAAGTGTAAATAAATCATCGGACGGGAACCTATGGCGTGACAATACTCTAAACCGTGTAAAAGGCCAACCATGTGAAGTGGACCACTAAATTGAAGGCACGCAGCCACAATCGAATGAGTTGATTGTACTTCAGATATATTCCACCAATTTCTACTTTTTCCTATCTTTCATCATCAACGCTGTCTCTATCGAGTCAAGTAGTGTCTGATGTGAAAATTCTAATAGTCAGAAAATTTAATAATTCTAAAGTTGAGAGAATAATCACCAGTGAACATACTGAACCTTATTTATAATTTCCATTCCCAAATTGTATTTGACGAAATGCATATAAAGATGTGGGCATCAGAACATCAATAGCGAGTCCTTTGTACCATTTTCCGAATACCTGGTGTAAAAGCCTGCTATGTATTTGGTACATGCATGTGTGCAACGGATGGATAGAAGACATTTAATTTACGAAACTGGCTTGTATTCCCATAGTTCCTATCCAAAGTTTAGCAATTGAGTTTAATACACACGAATTGCTATTTAACACCATCTAACAAAGAAGCTCCAAGTTCTCGAGCACACAATTATAATTTGGAGTTTTCCTGTCCATAAATTAGTACTTAAGGAATCATCAGACTAAAAGTTAATGCAAAATCTGGACTTCCAAAGAAGCCGCACCTGCATACAGATTAGGTAAGAATTGCAAAACTTCGACGATCTGTAGTTTTTACACAAATTCGAAATAATCAAATTGATAACTTAAACACCCAATAATTTTATGTAGGCCAATATATTTCAAGTTTGCCGACAGCCCGCGTTAAATACAAAAATAACTGTAGGTATCTATATAAAAAATAAACAAAAATTGCAATATTAGATAATATGTATTTTTTAAATAAATTCGAAATCACTGAGATGATGACTTAAACCACCCTTAATATCAGTTGAACGCCATTATCTATCAACTTTATCAAAATCCCTGACATAAACAACAAAGTGTGATCGATCCCGTCTATTATTACAATCGCTGCGAGTTATTTAACCAGATACCTCTCCATGAACAGCTTCCACTGTTTCCTTCAAAATATTCTAATATTTTGGGCCTAGTTATGTAGAAAGCTACCAACCCTCAATGATTTGAAACTGAGTAAATTTGGTTTGCAGATTTTAATTGTTAAAGAAAGTAGCTTTATTTCTATTGGGTATGTTTTATTTCTTCTTATTGTTTTACAATGTTTATTAATGAGTTATTTAATAGCGAGTAGTATAATTAATATTATTTTAAATTTTCCTTACTTTTTGTTGTTTAAGCCTGAAATGGAACTGCCTATGACTTGGTAGTTTTAATAACTGTATATAGTGCTCGACACTATTTTTCGCCGATCCGTCACGCGACAAGTTAAAAGAAATTCATGTAAAGTAAATAGTGTATCATTTGATACATAGATGGAAATGTCGTATATTAGTTATGAGTTAGAAGAAGATGGCGTATTGATTCAAATTTAAGAATGAGTAAACAAGTGACTATTCAAAGCGACATATTTTTTTGTCGATAGGTCCCTGTTCAACAGCCATCTGAACTTGTAACAATCAAAACCCGTTTCTTACAGATTTTTGTGCGTTGAATACGAATCCGCGAACCGTTTCATCGCCATCATCCTCAATTTTTGAGAAATTTGATTTTGAAAAAAATGCAAATTTTCAACTTTGAACATTTTTTTAGTTCAAACAGTAATAGTTACTCAATTAGTTGTTCCGCCAAATTATTCTATGAACCATCCCGAATACAACAATATAAGTTATTATGGCATTATGAATATTTAAATATGTTTAAACAACGATCAAAGGGAAAAGGACACCCGAAATGCACCAATTTTTCAGATGTCTTTCAATTTATTTAAAAAACTAAGGGTCTAGGAGAAAATCTGACTGCTTGTCGCGATACAACAGACATTTATCCTCCGGAGAACATGAACAGCAATTGTAAACCACGTTTTGTTTTCAATACAGAAACGAAATAGTTTGGCGAAACGTGCGGTGCCGACTGTTACGCTGAGCGGGAATGGATACGCGCGCCGCCGTCGAGTACCACTGCCTATTTCGTTTCTGTATTGAAAACAAAACGGGACTTACGATTGCTGTTGATGTTTTCTGGATGAAAAATATCTCTTGCATCGCGTGGAGCCGTGAGATTTTCTCCTAGACCCTTAGTTTTTTAAATAAATGGAAAGATATCTGAAAAATTGGTGCATTTCGGGTGTCCTTTTCCCTTTGATCGTTGTTTAAACATATTTAAATATTCATAATGCCATAATAACTTATATCGTTGTATTCTGGATGGTTCATAGAATAATTTGGCGGAACAACCAATTGAGTAACTATTACTGTTTGAACTGAAAAAATGTTCAAAGTTGAAAATTTGCATTTTTATCGAAATCGAATTTCTTAAAAACTGAGGGTGATGGCGATGGAACGGTTTGCGGATTCGTATTCAGCGCACAAAAATCTATAAGAAACAGGTATTGAATGTTACAAGTCCAGACGGCTGTTGAACAGGGAACTATCGGCAAAAAAAAGCGTTGAATAGTCACTTGTTTACTCATTCTTAAATTTGAATCCATACGCCATCTTCTTCTAACTCATAACTGATAATTTACAGCAATGGTACCTATGTATCAGATAAAACACTATATACTTTACATGAATTTCTTTTAACTTGTCGTGTGACGGATCGACGAAAAATACTGTCGAGCACTATAATGTAAGAGTGGTTCCATGGGTTGGTAACTTTTTGCAAAAAAAGATCTTATTTATTATGGGATCCATACTGCTTTTGACTAATGTTTTGTCATTTTGAGAGTTGGTAGCTTTCTGTATAACTAGGCCCAACTCCTCTAAGTCTTCTGAACTTTGAATGTATTCGCCACGATGCACTATTCGTTTTAAAAATGATGGAACTGTAGTTTCATTTGCGAATAGTATCCTTGATATTCATTGTGAGTTATACCCACGTTATGTAGACAAAAAGAAGGGAATTTATGTATCATCGAGATATATTATATTTTATAGATTTATAGAATACGATTCTTCATGCTGTCGGGCTACAAGCTTTGCTAAAATTTATACTTCTAAAACGATCATTAAAATGCAACGTAAAATATGTATGTCTGTCACTATTCATTTTTGTTATCCCTCCGTGGAAGAAACGCGTAGTTGGCGTAAGATACATGATGTATTCGGCCCAACAGAATATTAAATATAGTAAACCGATCTTTATAAAAGATATAGAGACACACATATTGGTTTTTCTCGTTGGAATAGTATTGGAGACAGAATTCAGCTCTGCACATTAATTTCGAAGCGCAGTCATTCGTGGTACATTCATTCATAGAATCCGCTTTTGATTCGTTGAATAGCATGGCCGTAAATCGGCATTTCGTGGGGCACTCTCGACGACATCTTGGGATTGACCAGCTTGTTCGCCAGGAAGTTTTAGCGGTCTACTTGTCTTAGGGAAGATATGTACTGTTCCATTTTTCTAGAAGAATTTAACAAGTCTGGAATGTTCACAACTCCCATAAATTCGCAAGTGAATCTCTAGTATGAATATGGAGAATGACAGCAATTAAAGGGCTTTATGATATTATTATCTTCTTGTCTTAAATAAGTTTAATTTATTTACGGATACCACTACTTCTTGTATCACATCATTTTCTCTGTTCACAAAAATTCGTGAGCTAGTATTTACTATTTAACTGTTAATATGTTTTACATTTCCAAAAGATTTAAACAAAATTTACCCTTCGTTAATGAATATTATTCTGTAGATTTTTCTACTAATGTACCTATGTTCATTATGATTCTCCTTAAACAAAGATTAGTGGTAACTACGGCAGTATAAAACGGAAGAAATGGAAATTCAAAATGGAATGAATTATTTTGCTTAGGACTGGTTATTCTGGTATAGAAGTAGGTATCACTATACTAATAACAGTTAATACACTACTCGAAACAGTACAATTTTGAAAATAAAACATCTAAAGCGAGACCTGCATTTCAATACTGTATAGAATTGACTACAAATATTGATAATTTTATAATAATACGTAATTCTTGGAGACATTTCGCTTTTAGAATTCTTAAAACCGAAAAATAATACTTTCACTCTATACAGAAAAATTGCGATACGAAATATCGTTAACATGTGTACAAAATATTATGAAAGCTATAACAGAATTAGAAATAGCGCAAGATTTCATGATAATTCTTGTTTTTAAAAAAACACAATTCCCAAAATTAATTGAATTTGTATATGGCGTATAATTTAATAGAGCACTGCCCTCGTAATAGAATAGTATTGTACAGATATTTATTATTCTGTGGTGTAAAACTTTATATTCTTGCTAAACAAACATTTCGAAAGCATCAACAAACGAAGTTCTAGATCATGTCGGTGAATAACTATTCTCATAATTCACACTTTATATTTATTATAAATTTTTCACAAAATAGGACATTGAGGAATTATGAGATTAAAAATCATGCAAATTCTATATCTGAAGTTTTTGAAAATGTCACGTCTACATATAGATTATGCAAAGATTAACTTCGCCTGTATTTTTTAAACAACCTGAGAACCAGCAAAATGATCAATTCCCCCCTCCCCGACAGACACAATTTCACATATATTCCACCATAATTCAATTTCATCTAATTCACTATCATTTCTCCTGTCACATTACACTTACCGTTTAGTATACCTACTAACATTCTATTAATTTTCCACCATAAAATCTCGTTATAAAAATCCTATACCTTCTTTCTCAGTATCTACTATCAGTCTTATCACAAGCAGTGTAATTAACTGCAAACTTCTCCCTAATCAAGGAACTGGCCTCATAACGCAAAAAGTATATTGGTTAAACACCACTTCGCAGCTTCATTTGGTCTTTCTCAAAACAAAGAAAAAGGATTGCCTTCTTGCAATTATCTTCCTCGACTGCACCAAATATTCCTCCAGCACTCTTAAAGCCCTGGGAAACCCATTTCCAGTGAGCGTTGCATCGGCACGGGAAACTGGGTCAGAAAACTCGTGAGAATGTTTTATGAATTGTAGCTATTTTTCATTTGCGATATGAAATATCGTTGTGCATCGCTATTCACCGTGACGCACTTCCCCGCCGAGTGTCCACTGACCGATGTGATCATTTCAATAAAGAATACCGCAGCCATGACGGCATCGAAATATCTCCTGAGGAAGCTCGGATACGCGGATGCCGTATAAAGTGTTATAAGTTATTTGTCTGCAGGAGTAGGTACCACAAGCAGAATTGTAATTCTTGGGATAATATTTTATTTCTTTCATCGCATACCTTGAGATCATTGTGAGGTCACAGGCTGGTCTGATTCTGGCTACAGAAAAGGTTATGGTTATGGAAAAAATAATTTGAAAATGCAGAATAAATTTTTCGTGAATCAGTCAAATTTTTTTTGCAAAAGAATTCAGTAAATTTTGTTAGAAGCATATTTTGTTTATTTCCATCTCGAGGTGGTTTTGATGTTAGAGTGTTGTAAATACATGTAATCGAGGTATACATATCTACATATTTGTGTGTGAGGCTTGTAAGAGTTGTAAGGCACCTAGTTTTTATTAAAAGTTAAGGTGTCACGCTCTTTGCGTATAGTATAATTTTAACATTAATTCTGTGGTTATCATTTGTAGACATAAACATGGGAAATGTGACCTGCAACAAAATTTACTGCAGTAATATTCAGCTCGTTATGTGGTTATCAGATAAATTTGTACAGAAACTTTTGTTCTAAATGGTGATTCATTTGCAATAACTTCAGCATGCATTTTCTACTAGTGTTTTCATGACAAAGCAGCTTTTTGTCGGTTTTATCAGTGATAACGAATTAGCCTTTATAATGAGTACTTGTACATAACACAGGTACGAGATGATTGTAAAAAATTGTTGGAATATAACTTACTTCTACGTGAAAATGGAGAAAATGTTGCACTATTTGGCAAGTTTTATATTATCGTAACAATATTTTTTTTAAAAGATGCAACTACAATATTTTTTATAGGTATGGAATCGAATGTTTTTCTCAGCTCAAATAAATACTTCTCATTATTCTCCGTATAAAAGTGTAAAAAATAAAGATTACAAAATTAAGAATTCATGACTTATTTCATATTTTGTTTTCGAAAATTAAAAGTAAGATTTATGAAAGATCAATATTACATTTCTGGTTTACGGTCTTGCCCGAAGACCTTTGAATTCGATAATACTTAACTTGTACTAATCAGTTTAATCTGCCTATCACACATGTCGAAATAGTTTGTACAAATTTGAAAGAATTAAGTTTTTCACATACCGCAAACAACGCTATAAAAATTTGAAAGTCTTGAAAAATTTGAAAGCAAAGATTTGTATCTTAACACATATCATCATTGAGCATAACCAGTGCGAATATATTTTCGAAAACTTGAAAGACCATTATCTTAAAATTTCTAAAAGATAATTGCATATTCACGAAAAGAAAGGCTTCAAAATTACAATTAAAATTTGACAAACTTGAAGAATGTATTTTTTATACGCCTCGAATTTCTGAATTTTTCTATGACTGCAGGTGGCAAAGAAAAATTTAGAAATTCTGTTTGATGATTTACGCCAGGTTTGGGGCCGTCCAAATTAGGTAACAGTAATTTTGGCGATTTCTTATCCCCTCCCTCTCCCAATATAAGTCTTCGTAATACTTTGTAATCCCCCCCCCCCTTACTTACATAATATTTTTTACATTGCATTTTTTCAGTTATTAAATTTCTTTTAAAGGCTTTGAAACGTCATCTTTTACGCTACTCGCAATGAAAATCAGTTTAAAAAAATATTATGTAAGGCGGTACCTGACTCCCCCCTCTGTAAAAAATGGTAAGAAATTCGCCCCCCCCCCCCAAAAATCTTATGTAATTTACGGACGACCCTTTGCAAGGAAACTATCAATGCAACTGTGCAAAAACAGTTTCCTTATTTTTAAAGTAGATTACTACACTGCGGATGTTTATACAAATATACATTTTTATAGAAAAGGACTAAACAAGTGAAACTTTGATAGAAATATGTTTCGTCGTTAGAGGGTTTTCAGAATATATTTTTTACTTGAAAAAATGTTATGTTTATTTATTTCTAGCATATACAGAACTTACTTACAAGGGAACATCGCGAACCTGGACTCACCGATTGGAACGCAACTTTGTGGGTTTCATTTGGGCTCTATCGCTCTTTAAGGGTGTGAAAACTAAGCTCAAAGTCAAATTGGCACTTCCACTTTTTCGCGTATAACTCTCACAGTACAACAGACAGAAAGAAATGTTTCAAACAAAAGATTAATGATGCAATAAGCGCTACAAACTTGCGTTAACAAAATTTTGAAAAAAGTTTTTTTTCGTTCAGGTATTTTCTTTTTAAACTATGTTCAAAATTTCGTTCATGCAAGTTTGTAGCGCTTATTGCACCTTTAAACTTATGTTTGAAACATTTTTCTCTGTCTGTTGTACTTTAAGAGTTATATGCGAAAAAGGGGAAGTACCAATTTGACTTAAAGGTTAGTTTTCACCCTCTTAAAGGGCGATAGGACCCAAATGAAACACACCGTTGTTCTTGTTTTGAGTCACTCTACAAACCCACAATGTTGGGTTCCAATCGGTAAGTCCGGGCTCGCGGTTTTCCCTTGTTAGCTCGAGTATAGTAGGTAGCGGCCGTGTTATAGTCTTGGATTTTCTTACAATAGGGATCTTGTAATTATTGTGATAAATATCATACTTACACCGGTTTTCGAATTTTCACAAAAAATGTGATTAGAATAGTAAATAAATATTTGTACTTATTTTAAAAATATTCAGTTTCCATAATATTATGGAATTACAAAAATATAACAAAATAAAATATACTCTGTCTATACAAAACCAATTTAAAAAAAAATTAAAATAACTAAAATCCGTACAATTTTTTAGTTCATTTAATATTTATGGATCTACAAAAATATAATACAATAAAATAGACTGCGTACAAAACCAAATGACAAAAACTAAAATCGGCACAAAATATAATTTTTTTAAAAGATACTACCGAATTATAAATCTTTTAATTTGAAAACCGGTTTTCGAATTTTACAAATTTATAAATAAAAACCGGTTTTTGAAAACCGACAAACCCTATACTTTTCAGAGGAAAGTGGTACAAAACCAAACTACATTAAAACGACATCTTATTTTCTAAATGTTTATTTTTGTGCATTTTCATTAGTAATTAATTTGATGTCTTTAACAAATATGTCAAAGGTTTATTCGCACTAAAACTCCAAATTAACATATATAAGGAACTCATTTTTATGAGAGATGGACTGACTCTGTTTCTCCCTTCCAGTCACTTCATATTTTATATATAAAAAATCCACTCTGTTAAATTTTAAATTCGCAAACTAAATTTTTGATATAGCCATAGAATAAAAATATAGTATTTTTACGTATTATATATTTTTCTTACATATAATATATATTATAGTACGGTTGGTAAACCTAATTACACCTGCTAATTTCATGACATGTCGTCAATATTATCTTGAACGACACTTGCCCATATCCACTATCGTTTCGTAGCTTAAAGGCGATGTAGTCTCGATCGCTTTCATTGGGTCGTAAGCCCAGTTGTGTTCGAAGCTTAACGAGTGAGACTCTTGACCGGGTTTGGATCAAAAGTCGAAACCCGACTGTATAGACGTAATTACTGCGCGCAGATTACGTCAACAAGTCTCGCAAAGGTGAAATTTAAGGCGTGTAGAGAGCCTCCCGTCTCCGCGTTCTGTGCAATTAAGGCAGCGTGACGAATCTGATTAGAAAATTCATCCCTTACGGTGTTCTGTAATCGAGGGTTTGTGGGTTGAGTGGCTGGGGCACGTTGCGGCGATTCTTACACAAAATGGGGTTCGTTGAACTAATATTTATGGGGCAATCTTTGTTCTTTTGCTGTTAATTTTCTGTCACACGTTATTAACTGCAGTAAGATTAGCTTTTTGTACGAGGAAGGCGATGATATTCGTGACAACTACAGTTTATACAAAAACCGGTTAAAACGGTTTTCAAAATTTCACAAAAAATATATAATTAAAATAGTTAATAAATATTCGTACTTACTTTAAAAAATTTAAATTTCCTTAATATTTATGGATTTACGAAAACATAACAAAATAAAATATACTCTATCTATACATAACCAAATAAATAAACAAAAATGAAAATTACTAAAATCCGTACAAAAATATAACACAATAAAATAGACTACATAGAAAACTAAATGAAAAAATAAACTAAAATAACTCAAATCCGCACAAGTCTTTTAACAGGTGGTACCAAATATAAATTTTTATTCCATTTAGGTAGTACTTTTCTTCAGAAAATATGAACTCATGAAGATTAGTTTTGTAGTCAACTGTTACGTACTACACTCCGGGACAAAAAGATAGCACATCTCATATTTTTTAATATTCTGTACTATAAACTGAAAAAAATACATACTTTTTTATATCAGCAACTCTGGGCATGGTTGTAAGTGTAACGTGTTGAATGTCGTCCAAAATACACATTTCGACAAAGTTATACGAATGTAAACGTAAACATTACAGGTCGCAAGTCGAACAAAATTATAGCACAAACAGCAAATCTACGCTCCTCAGTTGTCGTAAGCTATTGAATGACTAGCATTCATTGTGAAAGAAGGTTAGTGAAGTGTGCTCTAACAGTGGTGTCTATTTATTAAGAAAGTACAATAAAATATTAAAAATGGGCCGTGCAAAGAGACTGAATGCAAATGAAATACGCACCATATTAAAATTAAAAGAAGAACAGTATTCAATTGCACAAATATCCAAAGTTATTAATAGAAGTCTGAAGGCAGTTATGAATTTATTCAAAAATCCTGACAACTACGGGAAAAAAGGAGTTGTGGACGGCCACAAAGTTCAACAGCTCGAGAAAAACGTGCAATATTAAGAGCTGCATCCAATTCAAAGATGACTGCAAGGCAAATTACTGAAAATGTTGGAGTAAATACTAATGTCAAGAACGTTCGACGTGTTTTACAAACCTGTAAACATTTAATAAGAAGGAAAATGCAAAAGAAACCGTGTCTAACAAAGCTGCATAAACTTCACCGTTTACAATTTGCAGAAATCTATTTATGTACATATGAAAAAAAAAAAATGGCGTAAAGTGATATTTAGGGACGAAAAGAGATTTAATTTGGACGGACCCGATGGTCATATGGGAGGCGGTAGTGTAATGATTTTGGCCGGTATTGGGTATCGTGGTAAAACAGAAATAAAATTCATTACAGGCTGAGTCAATTGCAAAGAATATGTTCAAGATATCGCAAAACCGATACGCACTTCTCTAGTTTTATGCATGTAGAAAATAAAACTTTTTGGTTTTTTGTTCGAAGTCAAACGGTATAGCCGTGAGATTGAACACCGTGGAAAACGTTGCTCCCCAAGATTTTGGGTATCACGGCTCTACCGTCGCCATTTTGTAAGAAAAATAATACGATTTTGCTGGCGACAGTTGTATAATAACAGGCTCCATATTAAATTTTCTGTTTATTTCATTATCTTCCTAAAAGAAATGCCGAAAATGACTGCAATTTTGCTCCGTCCAAGGTGACCTAACCCTTTAAATCCGATCTTTAAAATCCGATAAACCCTAGTGACTACACTTACAAAAACCAACTAAGACTGGCAATTTCGTTAAAATTCAAAAATTTCCGTGGTAAATATAATACTTTCAAAAATTGCAGTGGGTATACCAACCTAAGAAGCGGGGAATAACAATAACTCACTGTAATTTGACGAATTAGTTGTAAAAGGCGTTTTGTAAAGTAGTCGACAACTATAAGTCCAAGATTAAACGAGAATAATGGAAATTAAACGAAGAAACAAGAAAGTATTGGTAAAAAGGTGTCTGCAATGTATCATTCTGGAAATATTCAGGTCTTGAATAAACAATCGTTTTCAAGCTTCGTGACACGATTAAGCTGCTTATTTCACGTTCCCGTTTGCACATGCATGTCATTCGTTATCTGCATTTGAATAAGCGTGAGAGGACATTTTAATTAAAGAGGGCCGAAGAGAAAATGGAGAAACATAGCTACAAGTAAGAGAGTCAATAGGAAATATGGATCAATAAATTGGCGATTCAGTAAACTCTTCATTATAGGGTTTGAACTTGGATACTATGACAGATGTAAACACAACTGTATATATTTTGCACAACTCTTTTATTCTTTTTTTCGTACGTTACGTTAATCGATAATTATTAAATTTATTCTCTAGTAATAATCTCGAAATACTCTGTTATAGTTGGAACACATTATGGATGTTTCGTTGAAGATGATATACTATTAGAAACACGTGTTGATTGATTTTCAACCACTCGAATGACTTTTTGACAATTGAACTTCGTAGAATTAATATGTTATATTTCACCATTTCTTTCGCGTGTAATTCAAATTTTCAATAACTTTTGAGTCGTTCAAAATTGCCATGATATCTATCACAGATGTTCAACGGTAGATATATGATACAGTAACCTTCAAATAAAAGAAAACTGCTTGGGAAGCTATTTTTATCAAATTCTGCTGTTAGGATGTGTGTTTACGATATTTTATGAGAGTTCTAAACAACATAAAACCAACTTTTGTTTACAAGCAATATATAATCATAGTTGTTTACCCATCATTCTGCATCAGTGTTTGTTTTAATCATGGTTAGGCGAATTTGTATGGGATTAATAAAACATGTTTATCTATTATAAATATGTACGCTTGACTTCCTTTTATATCCTTCAGTTGGTACCACCAATTACGAGGGTTTCACCTTTTCCTTAGCTAAAATTTAAAATATTTGGGATTAAGCGTTTGTGTGAGTTACAGTTATTCACACTTCATCCATGCCTAGGCCAAACATAAAAGCAGACAAATACTTCAATTGTTCAGAAACTCTTCCATTTTCAAATAGTGTCGTACGATATTGGGAGAGGTTGAAGGTAAATACATTAAAAGTAACTATATTGGAGAAACAACCACCACTTTACCACGGATTAAAAGCATTCCTTTTTCTGCCATGTAAAATCTCAAAATCCATTCTTATACCCTAATAAGTACACCGATTAACACAACAACTTTCATTTTAATATATCGTGTGTATTTGTTTAAAAAAGTCTTAATGGTTAACCATTTTTCAATACGAGAGATGAAATTAACCCTCTTTTAGGCGAATAAAGTTAGTCAGTAAAATAAGTGCGATTAGTTTTATCTCGTAGCCTCGATTAGACGACTATTTACGCCGCACTCATTCAGCGTGCTACTTGCGTGTAAAACCTTCAACAATTAGGTCTCGAAATTTACGTGGTAACACAGTATTATTTGGACTTGTACGTTCTCTTGCTTTAAATATACATATTGAGAGTGATATGAAAATAGGTTCAGGACTTTAGGGTAGGTAGTACTTACTAAGCTGAGTAAGAAGCAATTTTCGATGTTGATGTAATGTAAGTAACTTGATTGCTTATATTTATCGCACTTTTACTTCGCTGTCTACAACAGGTACCATAAGCGGGAGTAACTTTGTGACGAATGGAGTTACTTTGTACATACTTTATTTCCCTTTGTTATTCATATGATAAAAGATATTGCCACAAAGTCACCCCTTCAATGGAGGGTGGTTTTGTGAGAACGTTAAATTTTATTTCTCACTTAAGGGGGGATTGCGCCTTGTTGTGCCGAAAAATAGGTAATTCTTTGTGAATTTTTGGTACAAAAACGGTTCGACAAATTAATTTGAGGTTTGGCAGACTGTTTCATTGTATCTTGAACTTTTGTTCTGAATTTTTGTGCGACAGTGAAAAAAATGGCAAATATAGAGAGAGCGTTGAAAAATAATCACGTGGCCTTGGAGTTGATGAAAAGTACTGTAAAGGTTATCCGAAACACAAAAAGGAAAAAATATTCTTAAACTATATGAATGTGGCTATGGCTGGTAATATACCAAATTTGTAACGTTATCTTACCCTAGTTGTAACCAACAAAATATGTTATAAATCGCAAAATCACGAAAAATGGACATTCCCTGTTTTCTCCCCTTACCCTTTATATATTCTGCAGGCAGAAAAGACACTCTAAGTTACATTTTTAAAGATTTCAATATGGTTGGAAAGTATAAATGAAATTTTTTGAGAAAGTATTTGTTAAAGAATTTACTATGGTGGCTGACGTATTGTGGACCCACGAGTATGTCAGCCTTCAAATGTTCTTACGATTAGATAAAGAATAAAAGGCATTGCTGATGAGTTCCCTAAATTATGGAAGTACAAGCGTCTCAGCATTAGACGTAAGCGAAGTTTAAGAAACCGCTTCAGAAGTCTTTAGTGGTGCTCTTATGTTTCCATCTCGACATACATTCCCTCAAGAATTCTTTCAAGAGAGGAACACAAGAACCCCTCGTTTTAGCAATAGATGAGTTTTAGGAGCAGAATCCCTGGAAGCTTAGAACTTCTAAGATTTAATGGTGAACTGTACAATTTCTTGATCTTCGTGTCGTGTAAAATCACACTCAAATCTTGCTTTTCTTCTTCCATTAACAAACTTTTGGTTTCCAGTTGTGTACTGCATACTAATTCTTTTCTATTTTGAACTTTACAACAATTATAGCTTTCCTGGCATTTGTACCAAAATCATTGTTAGTGTATAATTTCTAATAAATGTTTTGTTATATTTGCCAATATCACGATTTATCTATAGAATCTACTTTCTATATTCCATAATGTCCGTGATCGTTACCAAGTGTAAACACTAAGTAAGTGACCATATTGATTGAAACTAGGGTTGGGACTATTCGAATAATTTAATATTCGAATATTTGGCTATCTGATTAAATTATTAATGTTGACTCAATGTGACAACAATTAAGGTATTTTAATGTTTTTCTAACACCTTCCATGCTGGTCAACCAGCCCCATGATCGAGGTTGATTGACTTACAGTGTGGAGTAGGTTGACTATATGTAGATACAATCAGTTAAGAAAATATTATTAGTAACTTATCTCAGTGGTAATAAAATAACACAATGTTACAAGATTTGTTTCATTATAAAATATTAATTTCTTTCTTTCATATTATAATAATAACCTGACAATATTTCAACTTAAACATTAATTATAATATATTTATAACATAGTGTAAAGTTTAGGGTTATTATCCCCATATCACCCTAATGAAAGGGGGTAGAGATCTGAAATTTCTCTGTGTTTTTTAGGCAAAGAGCATTATTTGGTACACATAAATATTAAAATTGGTGCTGAGTGAATGCTACCGGGTGTCATAAACTTCCAATCTTGATCATCAGAACAAGTAAAAATCCACGCTACTTTAAACATGTCAACATGAGTGCAATGCCAATTGTGTATAAAAATCAGACAAATGTTTGGATGGACAGTAAAAATTTTTCTGAATGATTTGAGAATATTTTTATACCTACTAGGGATTAAAAAACACCAATTAAAAATTGGTCGTAGAGAAAAAGCTGTTTTGCTGGTAGATAATGCTTGATCGCATTCTACACGTGAAAATTCTTAATGGAAAGGATAAAGTTGCAAGGTATAAAAACAATGTAACTCTACACAGTTATTTACGTTAAAACAAATATGTTATTTAGCAGTCAAAAAGATAAGGGACCCTTAAGTACTAAAACAAAGTGGCAATTTTGCCGATTTCTACTTTAATAAATAAAGTTTAATATAAAAAAAGTGATTGTTCTATTATCCAAAAATTTTCTTCTCCGGCCACTTTTGTCTCCTTATTAATACGGATACGGGAGGCTCTACTGTATTTAACTTGTAATTCGTTTTACACTTACAACCGTTGTGAAATCTGTACCTGATGAGAGGTGGTAAAGTATTAATCTGCAGAAAGTGCCTGTAAAGGTGTCTACAGATGGCTCCAGATTAGAGCTATTGTTTTGTATTTTACGACGTGAATGTCCCAAGAGTCCACATCCGCTGTACAGAAACTTTCAGAAACGAATTTCAAGAGCCGTGAGCTGGCTGACCTGGTTTCCTTCAACATGCTGTGTAAACGATAGAAATTACTCGCCGATAATAATTTACAAAACCTCCTAGCTTGAGATTTTAAGACCACCTCCTCAGTGATTCACGTATATTCTTTCCTGAATATAGAAAGCACGTTTCAAAACTGCTCGGTATTACCATACAAGGTTTAACGCGGTAAGTAGTAACGCGAGAAGATACAGTACAAAATGTCTTCCCTTGGGGCATAAAAGAATACAAAACTGCTCTGGCACCATAAATATAAGCAGAGTGCATAATGCCCTATGACGCTTAAAGTTGCTAGCGAAGTTATTGTCTTTAGAAGTTTATGTAACACCACCTCGAAGAAGAAATTCAAAACAGAAGATCCGCATAATTAAGCGTCCCTCGTTAATATTAGGAAAGGCGATCATAAAGTCGAAAAAGGAAAATTGATGTGCCCCGCACGAAGTTGCCAAACGATGGGAAAAAGTTTATTGTTTCGCTCTCCAGACTACCTTATAAACTCAAGGGAAAGAAATGGGGATCGCAGAAAGGCGGCTAAATCGGAGGGGACCGGGCAATATTTATTGCTTCGTAAACAAGGCGGATTCCTGTAAATAATTGTGCAGATAAATTTCTGATAGCACGTATCCAATTCCCAGATAATTCCGGCAGCACTTTATACCCCGGGAGGAGCGGGTCCCAACTGTTGACAGGGGAACAAGTTCGACGATGGCCATACAACTTTATCGGACGCGTTGTTAACAGTCGTAGAGACACAAGTGTCGTTACGTAAGTTTCGGATTCTCGGCGATTTCCTCGGGTCAAGTGGGTAGAAGTCATTGATAGGTCGACTCGCATTCCAAACACATAATTCTAGTTTTAAACAGGGTGAGGGAAACACCGCTCTTTTTGCGGCCACGGGATACAGAGACACTATTTCTCTCTTACACGTTCGCGCTGCTTTTCTTCTTTCACTTTTTCACAAAATACATCTCATTACGATTTCCTTTTTCTGGAGGAAAAACTGCTTTTCGGGAAAGGATGGTGACCGCGATGGAGGTGGTCGGCGAGGCAAAATAAAGTAAAAGAGGCGCTATAAAGACGATGTGAAAATGCACAGAAGGAGATAAGTATTATAAATTGCACCAAAGTCTAGTTAATGATAGTAATCTTAAATGCTGGGTTTATCAAAGACATGAGAACATAAATAGTGGTAGTAACAATTTTTTAAGTGGTGAGATCTCCAGACATTTTAGCTTTGGAGTTTTATTTTTGAGGCGCCAAGAAACAAGAAGTTTCAATTCTTAACTATGGTAAAGAAAAATATACCCCTCTTGATTTTTTAACCCATTTTGTAGTGCCAATTTAATTAAAAATTTAAAACCGAAAATTAAAAATATTCCCTTTTTTAGTACTATAAACTTAATAAAGATCAGTTTTGACAAATTAGCGATTATTCTTAACAGAGTACTCGCGTTTTTTCACTTGAAAAATTCTGATTTTAATAGAACTTCGTGTGAATTTAAAGTATATTGAAGTATGTAAGGAGCAATTTTTTTCTGCCAAAATTCACTTTATGGACTCAGTCCAAAAAGTTACCGCGTATTTTTCGACTTTTTAATATAACTTTGTAACGGTGGGAGATATAACAAAACTTGTTCTGTTTTTGTGTTCTATCACACTACCAAAAGAAAAAGAAAATTATATGAAAGAACCAAAACACGCGGCAACTTTAAGGGCTAATTTCACCATTTCGAAGTGAATTTCCGCCAAAAAAAAATTACTCCTTGCATAGCTACTCCAATATGCTCTGAAATGTTTGTAAAAGCGTACGTTTGTATGAAAAGTTTTACGGTTTGAAAGTTAGAAACGAATTAAATTTTAATGATAAATATAACCCACTTAAAAGACAAACATTTAAGTTAAACGAAATATGGCATTCATTCTACTGTATGTTTTCTTTCCAGGGCGAATAAAACGCTTCGCGTGGATATTAAAATTCATGCAACTGAAATTATCAATTTCCATTAAGAATAGCGAAAAGATTGCATTTGTACTTTAACACAACGCGTACAGCTCGTTGCATGCATAATGTACTTTCAGTCCACATAAGAACCGTAATATATGACTGATTTTATCACTAGCAGTGGTTTCGCTCGGTATTTAATGCATACACCTACTGAGTAAATAGTCATGATTAACCTATTAATAATAATGACTTTCCTGACTGAAAATAATTTTCTACTTCTTATGTACGTAAGTGGAAAAGAAATTAATAACTATTTTGGAATAGTTTTGAAGACAAGATGGATTTTTAAGAAAGTTTTGCAATTTTTAGGTTTTGACTGCTATTAAACCATCGCAGTATGAGATTTAAAAAACAATTTGAAATGAGAAGTAAAACAGTGATTTATACCTAATGTCAAAGTTAGAATGCTGCTTTATGACGCTACTAATAAATAAATCACAGTGCTTGTCAACTATGATCAGGGATAATGTCATTGGAAATGGTAAAAAATAATAACTACACCATTGGATAATTAAATATTTTTATTTCTGACTACTTTTAAATCTTTCCAACATATGCTGATACCATGAATAAAATAAACTGAAACAATCCACACGAGGAATATAATTATTTTAATACACAATTTTTTATTTTAGTGTAATTATTTTAGTATCAGTTATTTCATTTTATGAAATTACATTGACCATGTAATTACACAGTCGAACAAAAAGAAACTTTTATTCTGTTCCGCAATATCTACTGGGTGATTCGTTTAGAGTTTATCACCCTCAGTTTTTGAGAAACTTGATTTTGAAAAAAAAATGCAAATTTTCAACTTTGAACATCTTTTGTGTCGAAACGATAATAGTTATTCGGTTGCTCGTTGCGTCAAATTATTCTACGAACCCTCCCGAATACAACGATATAAGTTATTATTGCATAATGAACATTTGAATATGTTTAAACAACGTTCAAAGGGAAAAGGATACTTAAGTGCACCCATTTTTGAAGATATCTTTCAATTTATTTCCAAAACTAAGTATCTAGGATAAAATCTGACCATTCCACGCGATGCAGCTGACGTTTTCCCTTCGGAAAGCATTAACAAAAGTGGTAAGTCGCGTTTTGTTTTCAATACAGAAGCGAAATAGTTTGGCAAAACGCGCGGTGCCAACAGTGGTAATCAGGCGCGTTAAGCGATTGTGTTACGCTGAGCAGTGGATCGCGCGCCGCCGTTGACTACCACTGTCGACACCGCGCTTTTTGCCAAACTATTTCGCTTCTGTATTGAAAACAAAACGTGACTTACCACTTTTGTTGATGATTTCCAAAGGAAAAATGTCTGCTGCATCGCGTGGAATGGTCAGATTTTCTCCTAGACCCCTAGTTTTGGAAATAAATTGTAAGATATCTTCAAAAATGGATGCATTTCGGGTGTCATTTTCTCTTTGATCGTTGTTTAAACATATATAAATGATTATAATGCAATAATAACTTTTATCGTTGTATTCGGGAGGGTTCAGAGAATAATTTGACGCAACGAGCAACCGAATAACTATTACCGGTTCGACACAAAAGATGTTCAAAGTTGAAAATTTGCAGTTTTTTTCAAAATTGTTTTTCTTAAAAACTGAGGGTGATAGAGCAATTCTGCTTGCGGATTCGTGTTCAGAGCGAAAAACTACACAAGAATCACCCAGCGGATATTGCGGACCAAAGTCGTGTTGGACAGTGTTATTTTTATAAACAACAGACACAAGAAAAAGAAAAAAACGATGTACCTAAATTATCGAAATTAAAAACCAACACCCAGTTCTGGCAGATTTATTTTTCGAACCTACGTCAACTCAGCGTCCTTTGATCACATTTTAATCAACGTTCTACGACGCATAAATCCTGAAATCTGCATTTTACACGACCTCATATAGAATGTAATATTAAATTGTTAACTCACTCGGGGTTCCAAACACATAAATTTCAATTATTATATCAAATTCAAGCTTACTGAGGCATACACCTATAACTTATCAAAACGTGTTTGAATGTATTTGTTGAACTATTGTATTATTTATTAAAAAGTTAACCGTGCCAATCGATGCTGTTATTGTTTGCTGAATAACTGGTTCTATGAACTTTGTAAGAACCTTAATAAAGGATATCGGAGATTTTCTCGCAGCGGTATATGAGGAGTTGGAGGAAGTATCTAAACGATTCCAATCGCGCACCCTTCGTAACGAGAAAGGTCAAGTTAATAACTTTGGACGTGCCTTGGAAACTATTAAACCGATTTCAGGAACATTGCTCTTTTGTATGATCGTGTAATTCCCTCTCTGCAGTGAAAAGGGAGCACTGCAACAGATATACGGGACTTTACCCGAGAAAATGCGTACAAATCTGGGTGCTATTTTTAATCACAATATTATTTAACATAAGAACTATCAAAGCAGTCAGAATAATTGTTTTGTAATTTGTTAAAAAAATTGACGATTCAGCTGTTTAGAATCGTGTGAGAAAAAAATACGACCAGTTGAGTCTACCTGTCATCATTTCCCTGGTTTTGAATTTCTTTTAAAATACTTGTAGGATGGTTAGAAAGTACCTCAGTGCTGAGAATAAATGAGTATTTTAAAGACGAACAACGGCGAGCTACAATATTGTGCTGCTTGAAGTTGAACTTGAATGAATCTAAAAACATCCAGAATGCAATCCCATTTTACAATTTATTTTTAAAAAATTGACTTAATCTCTTATAATCCAAATCACAAATATATAATCATTGTTCGGAGGTCAATGGTCGCTAATGGCTGTATTCTTAATACGATCAGATTAAAATAAACTCATAAATAAATAAAATATTGTGTTGTTTTACTGTTAATCTTAACATTCAACCCCCCCACCATAAAATAAAAAGTTTCTGTTTGTTCAAGTAGCCTACCCTGGCATGCTCCCATTTCCTACAATAATTTCAAAGGCTTTTGCTTTATTTGCAGGAATTTTCACAGTAAAAGTTCAATATAGTATAAATTCCCTCTTCGTTACAACTGCCTGAAATGTTTTTACTTCGTTTTAGAGTGAGACATTCTGAAGGGTGTGTTAGCTTCAGCAAACAGACAAATGGAACTCCATTGTCTTTCTTTTCTATGTAGCTCCTTTATTTTTATCCTCCACCCCGCCCACACTGGTCTACCGGGTTTCTTTTCACATGAAATCCAAGGTGAAAAGTCGAGAAATTTCGTTCGTATCTTATATCGGAAGAATATTAAGGAAGAATGTAAAAAAATGGACGACATGTATACAGGGTGTTTCACCTATCTTTATCACCTGAAATATTTCTGCTGTATTTAAAATTTCAGAAAAATGTTTCCTACAAACGTTGCAAACTTTTGTGGGGGCTATACGTAGTAACAATAGTTTTATTCTCTTGGGAGGTGTTATTGAGAGAAACTTTGTCTCTAAAATTGTTTAAAGGACTTTCACTGACCATGAAGACCTTATTGTCGTATATCGTTGAATTCATTTTTGAAGCGGCTGTACTGACAAATAAAATATAGCATTCCATTTAAAAAACAAAGATGACCTTCGTATCTCAAAAATCCCTCCCAACAGATATTTTTATACAATTTTAAATATGCCAGAAATGTTTTAAGTGATATAGTTAGGTTAAACGAGTTAAATTAAGTTTTCGACACATGCAAGAATTATGGTATGATATACATAGCATATAATAGTGAATATGTATGTACAAATTTATGCATTAAATTCAGTTAACACAACCAAATAATAGCAATACTTTTCCCATTTGGGTGGCAAATTTGCATTAAGTACTTCTTAATTACTAGTCTATTAAAATTTAAACCCCCTGCCACCGAATTTTACACAACGGCATTGCCTAAAGTGGTTGCTACTGTATTGAGCCCGGAATACTTTGCGAGGTATAAACCGCGGATTAGGAAAATCGACGTGGATTATGATAAATACCTGCCATCATAGATACGGTTTAGCATGATCAGAGAGATGCATTATCCGCGTCCTTTCGTGCCGATACCTTCGGTTAGTCGACGCAAAAGCATCCTGTCACGTTTAGTGGAAAGTTAAGTTACGCTCGTTTGCTGATGCTCGAAGGGTACGATAATTTTACGGGTCATTTGCATAATGCCATCGACCATTCACGTGAATCAGTTTGATAAGCCCAATAGCAATAGTTTACGCTCTATCCGTTCGTGTGTTTCGCTGGCCATGTATTTCTCTATGGCTGGCCCTCTCCACTTACTGGCCTATCCGGATAAGCGGCCTCATCCAAGTGACTGTGCCTTTCGGTACTTTAGGGCACGCTAATTTAATAAAAGTCGAGTAGGAGCACTTCCCCTGGATCTGCTAACGGCGTATTAATTTCGTTATATCAATTAAATAGTTGAGAACGATTTTCTCGGTCGCCCAATTCCTGCAAGTTCAGACAGAGGCTGTTATTTAGCCAGTATTACGGAATTTCTGGGAAATTAATGAAATAATGAATTGTTACGGTGATGTCACCTTTGGTATATATTAATTCTTTAAGGAATATCCTTTATATTGTGTTATATTCTCAGCAAAAATGACAAGTTTTTGTTTCGTTTTGTTGGTAATCCAGGTGTGGAACCTCATAGACCGATTAGACTTTCACAATATATTTCGGTAATGTTCCTGTAAATAACGGTTACCACTTAAGGGGTTATACCTAGTCAGACGGCTGAAAAGAGGCGAATGTTTGTGAATTTTTTGAAAAAGCGGAAGCATATATTTCTACAGAACTTTTTGCACATAAAAGAGCAACGTTTGAAGAACATTTGGTAATTTATTCGTAGAAAAATATTTACGTTTATAGTAACAACCAACATCCAAGAAGCCTTTTTAAAATTTTGATTTTGCGGTGAGCACTGCCATTCGGAACCAGATTATCTAAAATAAAAAAACAAAAAAGATTTCGTTAGTACATTAATGTATCTTCTGATTAGCGGAGGGAATTTCCGAAATATTAATTTAAAACAAAATGGGGGCTATTTAATGTTGAAATCATGATTTTTTCGCGTGATTTTTGCACGAAAAAATCAGAAGTTCCACTTTAAATAGCCCCCATTTTGTTTTAAATTAATATTTCGAAAATTCTCTCCGTTAATCAGAGGATACATTAATATACTAACGAAATCTTTTTTGTTTTTTGATTTTAGATAATCTGGTTCCGAATGGCAGTGCCCACCGCAAAACCAAATTTTTAAAAAGACTTCTTGGAAGTTGGTTGTTCCTATAAACGTAAATATTTTTCTACGACAAAATCACCAAATGTTCTTCAAATGTTGCTCTTTTAAGTACAAAAAGTTCTGTGAAAATATATACTTCCGCTTTTCAAAAAAAAATTCACAAACATTCTTTTCGGCCGCCTGATTAAGTATAACCCCTTAATGCTAGGCTGAATCGCTTTTACGATTATTGTAAACTAGCTTAAAGTACCCGATGTTGCTCGGGTAAAACTGTGATTGTCACAGAGTGTCAAGGAACTACGCAATTAATCAGGATAAAAAGTATCCTATATGTAGTTTTTGATCCAAGACTACGGTCTACGTGTATACAAAATTTCAGAGAGATCCGTTGATTAGTAGCGACGTGATTGAGTAACAAACATCCAAACACACTTACAAATTTATTACATTAGTAGGATTCTAGTAGTATAAATTATGTAATAATAAGTGCAAGTGATTCTAGTAGAATAACTTATTTAAGAATAAATGCAAGTTGAGTAGTATAAATTATCTAAGAATAAGTGCAAATGAAGTGCAAGATTGAGTACTCTGCAATACAGATATATGGTTTGAAAATGTTACGTAAAAAATGCTGTGACCTATTTCTTCAATAGATTCTAGGGAAGAGACTAGCCAATCTTAGTAATAGGGTAGAAGCGCCAATTACTGTCACGTTAAGCTATTTTACTTAAAATAATGAATAAATAATCGTTGTAAAGTCATACACAAAAAGAATTATGTAATTCAAACTATAATTTATACGCTAGAAAAGGCACCACTTAATTTTCTTTTTTATTAATTTCTATAAGACGATACAAAATTTTAAGTTGATAACAACTGTGGAAACGGCGACTTCTTTACTAGTGAAAGAGAAAACAGGACTATTTAAATTATTAACGTTATTTAAATAATAAACAAATTAATTAATAATAAATAAATTATTTAAATAATAAACAATACATTTTTTAGACAATGTAAGTATCATAGAAAGTCACAACGATCTTAATGCAACGATTAATTAAACCTTTTTAATTAATATTTGCCTGACAGTGATTGGTAGGTACAAGCGTTTCAATCAGTTTTTAATTACTGCCATGGCAGTAGTTGGTCAGACAAATAAAGCATGACGCCATTCCTGACACCCATACCATTTACAGTCGCGTGCAACCTGTTCTAGTCTTCCGATTGTCTGGGCAAACTAACTTACTTTGTTAGTGTGAACATTTGTAAGAACATTATACATTTATGTATTAATATATTAAATGTATTCTGAAATTTAATTAAAGGAAAGAAGTGAATTTTGGAAAGTGATGGCAGTATTTGGTTAACTGGTAGTAATTGGGGTGTCAGTGTTTGGTTAGTTGGCAGTAAATGGGGTGTCAGTATTTGGTTAGCTGGCAGTAATTGGGGTGTCAGTAATTCAGTCAAACACGTTTTAGAGGTGTCAGTAATAGATCTCGAAATATGTTTTTTACATTAATGAATTTATATATATAAAAATAGAAGTTCTAAGACCAACAAAATGATTTTTCATGAAGTGAACATATTAAACCATAATAAATAAAATAAAAAAATTATACTAATAGTCAAAAAATACAGATACTATGCAATAATATTAGAGTCAGTCCTTAATGTGTCAGTAATTGGGGCTTCTACCCTAGGACGAGTTTTTATACTGCGTATGAATCATTTGAACCTTGCAATATACAGTGTGGCGATAACTATTTAACGTGAAATCTCTGCAACGGAAATACAACTAACAATAAGCTCACATCGAATATATGTATAAGTAATGATTGCCAGAATGCTAGCAAATAACTGGCCACTCAATATCATTTATAATATGTGAGCCGTTTATTATGAATTTGGGGTAACCCCATTTTTGGAAAGAATTGAGTTAAAATTTAATTTGGTTAAAATTTAATGTGAAGTTTTTATTTATAAACACGTTGCAGACCAGGTTTTCAAAATGACCCACAATTTGCCTATTGAGGTAAAATATATTTGAGGCATCATTGAAAATGGTATTACAGTTTAAATTTAAAAAAGATGATACTTTAAATGTTCATTTTCAACGATGAATATGTACTCAAACTTTATCTCTGAATTTTTGTGACTTAATTGAAAAGGTAGTTTTCAAACAGCAGCTGATTGAAAATTGGATTGGGTCGAATCGACCCAGTGTGACAATTACGTTCGAAAAAATAGGTGTGACAACCCAGGCTGACAAATTGCAAAATCATTTTTATAAAAGTGGCTCAAGCCCACTTTCGCAAAATCTAGTTAGACACCAGCTAAACTACGTAGGTAAATTACCCTAACAACTTTACATGAAAATGTTAGACCTATTACATTCGAAAAATACAAATATACGATGAATTTACTGTTCTGCATACTTCCTGTACAACATGAATATTTTAAAACACTTTCACATAACGATCCTAAATGAAAACTGGAATATTATTATAAACTTATTATAATAAACATTAATATATTATAATAAACTTAATATAAAAGACTAAGAAATAAATTGCATAAATTCCCCACAGCATAGTTATTACGCCATTTATAAAATAGCGTGACTCAACTCAAAGTGTTTAAATGCTTCAGAAAATTACGAATTCAATAATTATGGAAGTGATGTGAGCCTATTTTTGGTCTATAAAAAAACTCTTTTTAGGTGATTTTTAAAAATATCGTTGCATACTGAATTTACATAGATATAAATTCCCCAAAACATGGACAAAACTTATTAGCATTTACCAATATTTTTTAATCAAGTGAAATGCAAGCCCTTATACATAGTATATATGCACCTCTCGTGGCAAGAAAAAATGGACTTACATCACTTCCAAAATAAACGCTCCATATCCATCTGCGGTAGACTAACAACATGCGTGTTAAACAGATGTTCCTAGACGTTTTCCACAGCCCTGTAAAATCACTGCATCCATCCAATCCGTGCCTGAACTCCTCACTCTGAAAATCTATTAGTACAGTGTTTCCCAACCTTTTGTAAGTCGCGATCACCTTTTATAATATTCAAATATCCTGCCCCCCCCCCCCCTCCCATACCTATAAAGTAGGGTAAACAAAGATATAAATAAATAATTGCCTGAATAAATTGTCTTTGTATGAAAAAAAAACGATAATAAAACAATGAAAACGGATTTACCAATTATCACCCCGATAGGGGTTGATTAGGGCAAAATCCTGAAATAGATTTTTAGGGATTTGTGTGGGAAACAACAAATTGTATGAAAAAAACAAGTTGATATTTAATCGTGCCGAAGAGATTTTATGAAATCTGTGAAAACACATTTCGCCCCTTTACACTCCCTTAGGGGTTGATTAGGTCAAAATACTGAATCTGGTTTTTGGCATTTGTGTGGGTAACATTTGTAAGTAGAAACCAAGTTTATATCTAGTTGGGCCTAAGAGATATTAAGGCCCTGTGAAAATACACTTTCCCCGTTTCACCCCCTTAGAGATGGAATTTAAAAAAATCCCTTCTTGTCCAGCACCTACGTCGTAAAAGGAATATATCCTCCGAATTTCATGTTTCTAGGGTCAACGGTTTGGGCTGGACAGTGATGAATCAGTGACACAACGATTATATACATAAATATAGATAGAATATGTCAATGTAATCATATTAGAATAAATAAGTCTTAAAAATCGTCAACTAAACATAACCATGACCACCCCCGTTTTTATACTTCGCGACCCACAGGTTGGGAACCACAGCATTAGTAAGTCTAGATACCCCGTCACCGTAGATCCTGCACTCTTCTGATCCTCCTTCATTTCCATGAGAATACTTTCCAATCTTTAACCTAACTTCCAACCCCTTTTCCTATTCCAAAATCCCTTAAAAACCCACGTTTCATTGTTAGTCATTCTCTGTAACAGTTCCAAATCAGAGTTGTAACAACACTGATACTCTACCCCTCAGAGTCTCTATAAGAACCGCCACAAAAATAAAAGTTTTATGATATTATCTCTGGCAGTAATATTTTGCGTGATGCCTCGTCTTCTGGAGCAAAATCGGGTTCGAAGCGAAGCGAAAATTTATTCGTTATTTTACGACAGGCAGTAAGTATTTTATTTTCAAACAACGCTTCGAAGTCATCTGCTTGCATTATTTCCAAAGGCAATCGAACGGTGTAGTTTTTAAGAATTTAGACACTTTCGCTCTGTCACCGCACTACTTCTATTGATTAGTGTATCTTCCTCCGTTAGCGGGTGGTACACATGGTGACTTCGGATCCGCACGGACCGTTTTCCACCGCTGACTCGCGGAACAATGCGGTCATGATCCGTGACCCCGGCAAGACGCTCTGATTCACTCACAAGGAAAGTTCGGCAACTCGAAAATTCAGAAAAATCTGAAACGTTGCAGAAATGTAGCTCCAGTGTTGTTCCAATAACGTGACTATTTTTTTATTCGGCAATAAAACGGTCCTAAGGGTGAAAACACCCCTTCAAAGAAATTGTGAGTTGTCATATTATCGCAAATATGACCCATTAGCAGTAGGGGTGGGACTATTTGTCGAATTATTCGGTATTCGAATATTCGAATACTTCAGTTGCTCAATTATTTGGCGAATATAATTCGAATATCCAAGTATCCAAATACTATTCAAGTATTTAAGTATTCGAATACTGATGTATTCGAATAGTATGGTGTGAATTATAAATCAAGTTCTTTCTAGGTTCATTTTTTTATAAGCTTTTATTTAGTTTCAGATGTAAGTTCGTTAGTTTGTCAGGGTGAAATATTGTAAGTTAATTTCGAATATTCGAATAGTATTCAAATACTTAAATATTGGATAAGTATTCGAATACTTAAATATTGGAATAGTATTCGAATACTTAAATATTGGAATAGTATTCGAATACTTAAATATTGGAATAGTATTCGAATAGTATTCGAATACTTAAATATTGGAATAGTATTCGAATACTTAAATATTGGAATAGCATTCGAATACTTGTAAAATATTCGAACATTAAATTATTCGAATGGTCCCAGCCCTAATTAACAGGTCACCATAGAATAACTAAAAAAAGGTTGTGAAGCACTATAAAATACAGATTATCGAGGAAACCATTATGCGCAAACTAAAAACTGCCTCTGTTATAAAAACCGTGAATTTAGTACCTATCACAAACCCCAAGGCGTTTCCCTTTAAAGCTCTCGTGCACTTGCATACCGGTGTACGCATAAATCAAACAGAGCAGCGTGTTTGCATTAAGAAATATGGCGTCGTCGGTTCGTGACAGCATAAATATGTACAAGGCGCAGCGGGATTGCTTAATAAACACTTGTTGCAACAATCGAATGGAAATAACGCCACGGGAGTTTCAGTGGTGCGCGGGATTTAATAACGTACCAATAGTTCCCTCTGCTTAATTTTGGCATTCTCCGATGAAGTTGAAACGAGGTATGTTCTAAATCCACAATATCCGTCCTCGTTGCTGCCCGAACACGGCATAATAACATCAGCTGCTACAACTTCAATAGAACCCCGCAACGTCCTTGCGGTACGCTCCCCACTCCCGACGGCGAACTTGAGTTTGGCAAATTGGTTTCTCGTCTAACATTCAACCGCATTCCGCAAACGTGTAACACGTTCGCCTGTACACACAATTTTGGGACAGATTCTATCGTGATATCGGGATATCACTCTATTGATTCTGGAGCAACCTCAACACTGCTGGTTTTTCATTCGTGCGGTCATTGAAGACAGTAACGTGGATTAAATTTATTCGTACAAGAAGGAGGTAGGTATTTCCATTTGTAATTATCTCGTCTATTTGCAAAGTTATTAGAAGATGTTTTGTGCAGTATTTTTAGAAAAAAATTATGTTTCTGTGGTTGCCATATTTGGCATCGTTTTATTTAACTGTTAATGAGACAGGCAAGTCCAAGAAAATCTTAACTTATATACGTAAAGGGTCGTCCTTAAGGGGGGACACCACCCCCCTCTTTTTGGGGCGGATTTTTTGTTCGTATAAATCAAAATATAGAGCTTGGATTTTTTATATAGTTTTAAAGCAATCTTTATTTTACTAGAAAATTTTTTTGTTTATGAAATATGTTATAAAATTGTGGCGAACAAAATGGCTTCCCGGAGTACTGCAAAAAAACTGGCCTAACTCACAGGAATGACTGGATTATCTGAGAAGGAAATACAAAAAAGATATATGAACAGGAATATATTACCTTTGACCTGGCGTAGGACTGTCTCAGAATTCGAATTATTTTGGAAATTATAGCAGTTTGAAGAATTGACTTTAATTTTTTACACTGAAATACTTGTAAAAAATCGAATAATTGCAATACAGTCGAACCTCGACAAGTCGACAACCTCTTCAAAAAAAAATTTCATTTCTAACGGCTCCTCTGTAAACACTTCTACTACGGAAATTCGATAAGTCGAAAATTCGAAGATTTTTCCCTTCCCTTGAGATTCGACTTATCGAGGTTCGACTGTATTCACAAAATCCTATTGTAGGACAACGATAATATATTCCTGTTTATATATCTTTTTTGTATTTCCTTCTCAGATAATGAAGTTATTCCCGGGAGTGTGGGCCAGTTTTTTGCTGTCCTCCGGGAAGCCATTTTGTACAATTTTTCATAAAAAAAATTTTGACGGCGCCGGTTGTAGCGTCTCGGGATGTTATGTGAAACAGCCCAATAATTTTTTTCAACTTATGTGTAAATTGTAAGAACCACAAATGGTATACAAAAATGGCATATTTTACAAATGGCGGAAATTCAAACAATTAGGTGTGATTTTTGCAAAAAAGTAGCGTTTTATTTGTTTAAAAACAGTGGTTAAAATGAATAATTTGGTTAAACCTTGTGGTTCATATTCTGCGGAATATTATATACTAAAAGTGTTCAAAATTTGAAGTTGATTGAGCAAATAATTGTTTAGTTATCCCCGGCGCTAATTTTGAAAACATGGTTTCGAGAAAAACGCGTCTAAAATGGGTTTTTCGAATGCTCGGCCCTCGGAGGCGCGCTGACTCATCAGGCTATATTATCAATACGGAGTTGAATTTCGGTCTATAACTTTAAGAATACATTTTTGAAATGTTTTAGAAGCGATTTATGGAAAAATTTATTTCTATTTATCGTTCAATTTATACGGTCTTCCTCCCTTAATAATGCTTCATACTTTATCAGTAATTTCTGATAAATAGTACCTCCATACTCGAAAACACAAACGAAAGTTCATATTCTGGAACAAAATATTTTATGAAAGTTTTTCAGTATGTTATGTTTGTGTGCATACAGATTTTCACGTGACAAACAAATAGGAGAAAATAAAATAACCTTTGAAAAATGAATTATTTTTCTTTGACAATTAAATAGAATTGAACAAAAAAGCTAAAGACCTGCGTTTATAAAACTTGTTCCTATCGAGCTGTTGCTAATCCAAAAAGTTTACGAAGCTAAAATAAATGTGATTAAGGGTAGCGCAGTTCATACGATAACCACACTTATATAGATTAAAAATAATTTCGCGTTTATTATTTTAAATGTCTACGACAGACAGAATCGTGTTCGCCAGCAAACAAACTTTTTTCAAACCCTCTCTTACTACTACCGCTGTAACTTTGAACAAAATTATTATTGCATACAAAATTTTGAGCCCCTTCTTCGAATGTCAATTAGTACTAAACGCACAAAGTTTTGAATTATAATACTCAATACTTTTCTTTTAACAAATTCCCCATTTGTCTTATTTTCAGAGCGTCAAACTCGAGAGACCCCTTAAGAAAACGCAGCTTGCTAGCAGTTTTACTTTTATCACTGTTACATTCTAAATATATTCCACCGTAGTAAAAAACCTACTCTGGCTTCAAGATTCTCTGGTATCGATTATAAAAGTTTCCAAACACTCACAGAATTACTAGTATCCCTTTATTCCCCTCAACTTCCAATATCATTCAATTAACATCCATGGTAAATCCAAATGTACATCTAAACAATACGTGAACTACCATTTGGAACGAATTCATGGAAACCCAAGAATCTTCACCTCAACTTTTTCGAATTCACAATAACCCTCGCTACAAATTACCAATTTTTTCTTTGTGACAGCTCTCCACAGGCAAGAAGCTGCGCGGAGGTCGGGCCAAGTAAAATTCAATCCTGTACGGCTGAACTGCACTAGGTGGCGGCGAAAGTACGCGTGGTCAATACAAAATGGAGAGATTGATTTTGTAAGCCAGAAGCGAGCTCGACGAAGTTAGTTACTGGTAAATGAGCTGTCGCTTAAAAATGCAATTTTCAGCGATGCCTGTAAGAAAGTTCGCCCCGATGGAATTTCCAGGCACCTCGTCCCTTGATCTAGGCTACGGATAGCTTGGGTGCAAGCTGCTCGAAGACTAAAGGATGCTGGGCGACGAGGGAAATTTGTTCTGCTAATTCGAGCGACGTTTATTCTCGCTAAGCTAACAGCCCGGCGGGTAAAGCAAAATAACGTGTTAATTAGAGAGCTCGGATAATTGAGTTTGGAGTTTTTTCAGCACGCCACGATATCCCACTATCGCGATATTACCAGCAGAATCACGTTGTTGCCCAATTAAACTGAGCGTGATCAATGAGAGATAATTCGAATTCCCAGTGTCTCTGTTTTAATCTCATTAGGTGAGCCTGGCATAGGAATCGTTTTTATTAGCAGCAACTTAAAATGATCGGAGGAAGTATCGAACGTTCCATCTGTTTTACGGATGACGAATTTACAGTTGCGCGGCTGGCGAATAATGTAATGAGGTCACGAAAGAAGGAATACGTTAGCGACTAATTGTTTCCAATAATTCATGTTTAGTGGTCAATAGCACGTAAAGTATTCCTTCTAGACTCGTTTATAACTGTCAAGGGGGTGCACAAGTTTCAGGTCACCGATTTCGCTGAAACCTTGCATAAGTATACATAGTTAATTCATACTACGTAAAGTAACACATTAAGGGGTAAAAATCAATTTTTTTTATTTCATGTTTCGAATGTTCAACCTTTTAGGAATACATGTTTAAAGGGATTTGTTGAAATTCGTAAAATTCTCGAAGATATAGGCATTTGAGTAGCGGGAAATGGGGTAACACCCGGCCAATCGGCAATCGCGTATAACTTTGAACGCGTTTTTCTCGAAACAGTGTTCTCAAAATCGGTGCGACCTGTATCTCCAAAATTTATTATCCGATTCGACTGAAACTTTTTTATTTTGAAGAATATACTTCTGGCTGGGAGGGGGGGGGGGGGGGGGTTCAGTAAAATTTAAAAAAAGGGAAAATATATGGAAAAGGCGATTTCAAACTTCATGTGTCGTTATTTTCTAAAAAATGTCACATCTTTTATTTTTTCTGCCCCCCCCCTAACCATAAGTATATTCTTCAAAATAAAAAAATTTCAGTCGAATCGGATAATAACTTTAGAAGATACAGGTCCCACCGATTTGGATGAATTTTTTGGCGCCTCAAATTTAACGACTCCCCAGTGCCGTCTGCAATGGTTAATTATATCACAAAAAATATATTTCTATAATCTAAGACATCCTTAATACAATGCAAAAAGTCCCATTAAATTATATGTAGTAGTTTTCATTTAATTAATTCCTAAAAATCACCTATTTTTATGGGCTCTAGACCGGAACAGTCGCTTAAATGCACAATTAGGGAGGCTCTTATTTTCGACTTTGGAATTTCCTTCGCGACACTCGCCAGAATAGTTCCAAATAATAAAAAAAATCTGTGTAAAGTTTGAGTCCGATCGGATAACGGGAAAAGGTGCCTCAAGGCCCCTGAACATTTAAATAATTATTTAACAGCTCACAAACTCGATTTCATATAATATCCTTGAAGTTATTGATTACATAAAGAAATATGTCAAAAGCAAGTTGTAGATCCAGACAAGGAGCATCTTTTATGTTATATTACTTTTTCTCGTACGACAAACGGTTTTCGAAAAATGTCGGAAAAATTGGAGAAACTTTTTTTCAAATTTTTTATTACGATTTCGAGAAAAATGCATTTGAATACCTATATCTTCGATATTTTTGCGATTTTCGGTCACAAATTTAGAGGAAATATTCATGACATACATATCAAACACTGAAAATATGGAAAAAAACATTTTTATCTTTTTGGCGATATCTCGCTATATGCCCCCCCCTTAAATGTTTAAAAAATAGTCCTCGAAAATAAAAATTACAATTTCGTTCTTTCTTCTTAAATAAAAAAATGTTCGACAAAGATTTTAAACTTTCAAAATTTGAAAAAAAAATATTTTTCTTCAGTTTTTCGGACTTTTTTCAGAAACCGTTTGTCGCACGAGAAAAAGTAATACACCATAAAAGTTGCTTCTTGTCTGGATCTACAACTTTTGTTTGACATATTTTTTATGTAATCAATAACTTCCAGGATATTATATAAAATCGACTTTGTGAGCTGTTAATTAATTATTTAAATGTTCAAGGGCCCAGGGGCACCTTTTCCCGTTATCCGATCGGGCTCAAACTTTACACAGATTTTTTGTTATTATTTGAAGCTATTCTAGGAGGTGCCACGAAGAAAATCTTGAAAAAAAATTTCACCAAGTGGAAGTATGACTCACCCTAATGCACCATATGTTGTGTGAAAATCGAATTCATACTTTTTTCTAATGTGCATTTTCAGGTCGCATCAAGTGCACTTAAGTGGTTATTAGCAACGAAGACTTGTGATAAATGAACTTTAGACAGCTAGGTTTTGTTGTAGAACACTGAATCTTGCAGGGAGGGAAACACTTTTAATATTTGCTGGTATTCGTTGAAATCTTCACTCAGGCTTGCTCTTATTTGAAACTTTTCGCGGGATTTATTGTTAGAGAATTTAGAACAATTCTGGGGAATATGTTTCATAGTGATTAGACAATTACAGTGAAGGATAAGCTTTGGATATCAAATACAAATAATTGGAAATTTCATATTTTTACGAAGTTCACTTTAAAAACCCAATTTATATAAATAGTCACTGAAATCATTAAAAACTGGACATTATTATATGGATTATAATTAAGCTACTCCTCCAACTTCATTACGGTTTCGTTTTCACGTATCGGTACACCTATATCGAAGGTTGGAAAAAAACCTTAAATAATAAACTCCTATGTTGGAAAGTAACAACTTTATTCATAAGTAACTTCAACAATCACAACAAGTAATTCAACAAGCAGTTTAATACAAAGACAAAATTTTTGCATGCTTGATTTGACGAAAATTTTATAGATTTATTCAGGTCAAATTTATATACTGATCGTAATGTTTCTTAACAATACACAGGTAGATGTTTAAAAAATCTTACACTGATGTACGTGCCACTCTACCTAACGAATAGACTATTACTTCAAAGATATAGTGACAAGGAGAAAGTTTTTACATTTTTCACGTAGAAACTGATGGAAGAAAAGTAATATCTTTACTGTTTCTCCTTGAAGTGATTCCATGCTTAACTTTAAGATTTAAAGGAGATTCTGCACTTTCAGAGAAGACGAATTCAACGACCCCAGATAAAGTGCTCCTGAGACAACACTCTTTTCACTACCTTGTTAAAGGATATTGTTGGAATAAACGCTTAAAACGAAAATGCATCAATTTTAAACGTTTCTATTTTTCTCAAACTGCAGCGATGTTGTTAACGGGTTCTCGGCGCCTAATAATTGATCACTTTTGGGATTTTTTGCCTCGGGAGGTGTGACATAAATTCATAAAAATAATCATGACGAAGTTCATGGAAAAAGGATGTAAATTGGCGAAGTTATGACGCTGATGAGGTGGCCCCCTGCTAGGTGCAGAGGTTGCTGCAACCGCAGAAAACGAACGGCAATATATGACAAAAGTGTGTCAAATCAATTATTTTTCTATGAATAAAGGTCCCAAGAACAAGATACAATTATACAATTTTCGATTTATTTCACACCTCTCGAGAAAAAAATCCCAAAAGTGATGAATTATTAGGTACTAAGAACGTATGTAATCCCTTCTTAAGCAGACGTCAACACAGTGTACATAATTGAACTTATTTAAAACTTCGAATCAAAATTTAAGACATCAAAAGTAATAATTAAAAAGAATGTTAATGAGCTCAAAGGCTCAAAAATAAATTACTTTATCAGTGAAAACTAAATAATTATAGTATGTAGCTATCCTGTCGAAATGAATAAAGTCTTTCTTACACATTATTTCATCAAAAGTATGTACTAGACAATGAAGACGAACGAACATCTTGTACGTAAATTCGAATTTCACAACTGCAACACAAAAATTTCTTAATATCTTAATATTTCTACCACACCGATAAACTGATAATTAGTATTAGGTATAATAGATCGAAGAATAAATATGTGCATTTAATTAGAATTATGGGCAGAAAATTACCAGAGGCCGTTTAAAAAGCTATTAAGAACGTTCTAGTAAATGATATTTAATTCCTTGCCATTGGAATTGCTTTTCAATCTGTCGGTTTCTCCTCGAGCATTGAAGCAATTCTGCTTTTACACGTCGTAATGTAGCATCCCGCAAATATCAATGAAAAGACTGCTTCGAAGTGGTCGATAGATAGTAAACGATTGCATAAAGGGTGCATCTGCCATCTTATGACGGCTCGGTGGCTCGTTACCACGTGACAATTTTTCCCCGCTATTTCCTGCGCCGTAGTTGCTCGCAAACATTGGTAAGCATTTTCAATCTCTCAGTTATTGACGCGCCGCGTGAATTCACCAGCCCGAGATCGATGTTCAAACTGCCCTCCATTCTGTCGTTTTACGCGTTTCACCAATCCCACACTGGCGGAATTACTCAATTTTCGCGAACGTTGAAAACGCTGGCTCGTTGTGTTAAATATGTATATTGACAGCTCGCCTTTTGCGGATACCTTAGGAACGATTGCTCTGTATTATTTTTATTTCTGATTGAGTTGCAAGCTCGATAGCGTTTCATACCTATTTTGAACTAAATTTATAGAACAGATATATTGAATTATTATTATTATTGATTTATTTATTTAAACGGGACTTGCCCTTGGTATACAAATTGTATAAATAGTTATAATTATTATTTGAGGCATTAGCCATGTACAAAGTTTCGTCGATGTAACAACTCTCAATTAATCGGTGAGAGCAATTTTATACACAGCAGTTTGAAAGGACGGTAGTTACTTATTAAAGAAATCTAATTCAGATTTTTTTTTTTTTTTTTTTTTTTTAAATTGCGAGTTTAAGGTCCCATGCACCTTCTAAGGTTATTAGTGAACACGGTAGAAATCGGCGGGGGCTGTAGAGTCCAATGTCCTTTAGGACGGTTAGAACTTTTTCACTTGAGTCTTCATTTTGTAACATATTTAGTGAATTTTGTAGGTTATGTTCTGCTCTTTTTCTACTGTACTTAGGACAAGTGGTTAAAGATATGACTAACAGAGTTTTGTACGCCGCAGGAATCGCAGGTGTTTGGTTCGGTTTTGGTGATTAGGTAGGAGTGTATCCAGTTCGTGTGGCCTATTCTTACTCGTGTCAGATTAACTTGGTCTTTTCTGTTCAGGCACATAGCCGGCCTGATGTCATTTATATTCTTGCGGATTCGGTGTAGAGTGGTAGGTCTTGAATTTACCCATTCGTTGTTCCAAGATGCTGCTGTAGCTTTTTTAAAGTACTTTTGCAGATCCTTGTAGAGTACAGGTCCCAGAATGGAAGTGGATGCGTTGGGGTCGGAGGTTGCTTGTTTTGCTGCTGCGTCGGCATCTTCATTACCCTCGATGCCAACGTGTGAAGGGATCCAGGAAAACAGAATATTTTTTTTTTGGAACATCTGAGTCTTGAAGATACTTCAATGATGTTCTGGATTATTGTGTTTTCGGTTTGGGTGTTTTGTAAAGCCGATACGACGCATTAGGAATCGGTGAAGATAATAAAATCGTCGTGTGTCCTATTTTCTATATATTTTAAGGCTTGTAGAACGGCGATTGCTTCACTGCTGAAATTTGTAAAATCCTCTGGAAGTTTGAAGAGTAACTTATGTTCAGGGGTGCACACTGCGCATCCGGTTCCCTCTTTTGACTGTGAGGCGTCGGTAAACAGTTGTTTGTGATCTGAATATTCGTTTGTTAGTTCATTTTATAGGGTTTTGAAGATGCTCGAGTCAGTATTTTTGCCTACGTTTTGGAATTTGTCGATTATACGGGGTGTTTCAGAAAAATATTTGTTCGCAAGGTTGGATATCCTGTTTATAGGATTGTGTTGAATTTCAATGTTGCCATGAATCTTTTATACAAGTTAGTCTTCTTTAAAGATACTTTGTCAGAAAATACATTCTTTTCTTATTTTCTTCAATTCATTACACTGCGTCGTAAAACTGAAAGATATTGTCAAAACGTGATTCAAAAGAGTTCTTTTTCCTTTCATGCACTGTGTTGTCATTTATTTATGGTAATAAAGGGTTCGGTTTATAGTATTATTATTTCATAGCTTGCATATAGATGAACGTGTATTCTACACAAGAGTGTCATGTATTATCAATAATTAATTATTCATGTTATTTATATAATATGTATATTTCTAATGTTGTGTTATGTTTCATGAAAAGTAAGGGAAGAAGTCTGTAATGTGGGCAGATACGTTAAAATGTTATGTTGCAATCGTTGACGAATTATAATTAATGTATCGATATCAAATCTCTCGAGCTTGCTATCTTAGGATTCCAAAAAATTATTGGAACATGTTATCATATAAAGTGTCATTAGAAAATTGAAAAATTATATCGGAGGTTCGGGGGCAATAATTGCAATTTTCAAAACAAGAGGCTATCGAGCATTTCTGTAAACGTCAACAATGTCAGTTATTAGGTTTTTTAGAGATATTAAGATTTTTCGTCGTCTATGATATTTTCAGAACTTATTCTTGTTAAAAAAGAAGCACACAAATTACTATCTAACATAAATCAATTTATTTTGTTTGTAGCAGTAGAATACGTCTTATGAATGGCTGGAGAATAATGTACTGTAAAGGTCAGTCGTAAAGTCAGGTAAATCACAATGTCTTTTAAACATGAGGATTTCGTGAGATCAGAATATTCGTGATAGTATTTACAATCTCATAAGAAGACTACTTAGGCAGACGAATCGCTCAAAAATAAAGTACTTTCTTGCGAATTAATTCCAAGGAGGTGAATACAAATTGTGTCTGGTAATTTTGGATAATGTTTAGTAATACTATAAAATGTAAAAAAAATTGTTGATAATATATATATAGATATATGACGGCACTATAGTCGTCTGATGCGTAGTTGTTTTTTTTGCCGTTTTGCAGTGATTGCAAAAAAAACAGAGGTTCGGATCGACTTGAAAAAATGGCAGGATGTATAAAACATGTGCCATTTGCCGCGCAACCTATGATACGGTCCGTAAAAATTCGAGATTTTCATCAAAAAATTCAAAAGTCGCGAAGTTTTAGTAACCCACAAACAGGACTGAATTTTTCTTGAAATGATCGCAGTTTTTCGGCTACCTATTTAATAATTCTGTTTTAATTTTAGTTTTTATTTGTTGCGCTCGAAACTACGGATGTAACAAACAAGAATCACACCTTGAAATTGGATTACGTCACTTCTGAAGATCAATATTACAGTAAAACCATACAAGAACGTTAAAATGTTTGCCAGTCAGCACCGTCATTTTTAAAGCACATGTATATTTTATACCAACTTTTGTTCAATCTCTATGATAATAATAAACATTGGTTAAAATGATATATTTGGATTTGATTTAATTTTTTTACAAATATATTATAAAAAAAGTGTTTCTTTCGCGGAAAACGACTGCCTACTAAGTCTCCTTAAGGGAGTTTTCGCTCAAAAGTATGTGAGAAAATGTGGAGTTTTTATGAATTTTTTCCTTCCTACAAGAATGATAAAAGTATCAGCAATATTTCTATGTTTTATAACAGATAAAAATAAAAAAATTTGGTTAAAAATTAAATTTTCATCTTCAATGGGTCGCCATTTTTTTTATCTTCAATATGAATGGCCGGGGTAGGGACGATAAAGGCAAGTTTACTGAATAGAATAAAAGTAGTTTCTTTTATTTCAGATGAATACAATGGGCGCAATTATGTTAACCGTGAAGGAAGAATTTTTTAAACTGATCGCACATGAACTTCTCTAACATAATAAATATTTATCACTTTTTAATATAATAGCGTGAAAGTGTTGGTAAAATATTAGTAAACAGATGAACAAAACCAGAACTATGTAGAACGTTTACTTTGAATAAAAAAAAAATTCATAAAATCTACCCATCTTTCACACACTTTTGAGTTAATACTCCCTTAAAATTAAAAATCAAATTTCCATTATAAAACAAGAAACGATACAAATTTATTGTGTCCAAAATAAAATTGATATTCGTTTCAAAGATCTAAATTTTACTGGAACAAATTCGACATCTTATTTGCAAAATAGTAAAATAAAATCAAAATTAAATCAATTTTAAACTATTGCATTTACAGAACTATTCATGTTTTTCAGTATTCCCGATTAAAACTGGTTTTTACGTGGAACAATTCGTTACATGCGATATCTACAAACACAGAAATATCTGTGCACGTAAATGTCCATGTCAAGAGATTAAGAAAAATTTGTGGCCCGTTGCATCCACATGAATTAATGTTCTTGTGTACAAGTATTACAGAAGCGTATCCTGGAAGCTCATTAAGTACCTACTTAACACCAACAGATAATCACCGAAGCAGCACAGCCACTATTCTAGAGCACATCTTTCTTGGCGTACAAACTGCTTTCCATTTCCGTCATCTCACGCGTTTCAGCTAAACCGCCCGAATGATAAATCCTGCCATACGTCGATTTTGGTTTCGTTTCGTCGGAATTATTGGCAGCTTGCCTTCGTCCACGATATCCAGCGATCGTAACTCCTTTATTCATGACTCCATTCATCATATGGAAATCAACTAGAACGCGATAGCACCTAGAGACATTCAAGAACGCCTGGCTGAAATAGCTCTGTCTTTTTATAATTGCGGAAGCACTTGGAGCTTCTTACTGGCTTGTGCTCTGCAACTTTTTACACCGCGGTGCTACGAATTCCTGGGATTAGCCTCGCGTGTGAATTCCTCGCCTGACAAATCTTTGGAAGCACGAAAGCCTGCCAATGAAGCATTCAAAAGTCTACAATAACTTACCCTCTTCCATCATGTTATGGGAGCCTTACAAAGATGGTACATTGTTAAGGAAGTAATTAATATAAAGTGTGAGAGCAGAGTATTAAATTTAATTGGAACCCGTCACCAAGATGGAGGTATTCCAACGTAGCTACGACGAAAGCTGATGTTCTCGATCTTGTTCTCGACATTGTCTCAATGCTCTATTTTTTGCAAATAATTAAGAATTAACTAAGCACCAAATTCTGTTTGCAAGAGGACTTTAAAGGTTATATGCAGCTCAGGAATTGTTAGTTTTACAAATTTTACTGGAAAAGTCCACTAAAAATGGTGTTAGAACTTTTGGTAAAATATAGAATAATATACAGTTAGTAAAAAAAGTATTTGGACAGAGCATCGACTTTGATATTTATTCGTATAACTACTATTAAAAAGAATTAAGCGAATCTTAACTGTAACAAAACAAAAGCTTAAACATTATACTTTATTTATACTAGGGTAAGTCAGGGAGAGATGGGCAGTGACAGTATTTTTTAGAAGGAAACGTTTGATGGCGCTGCCTCGACGTGAGTACAAAGTGCCATAGAAAAGTAACATTCTCAGTTCAAAGCGTTGGAATAAAACATGTTTAAAGGTTTGTAAATCCACTGTGAAATTTAAGCTAGTGCTTCAAAATGTTTGATCTATACTTTGGTCACCGTGTTTGTGTTATTTATGCTGAATATTTTTAGTTCTCAAGATGTATTTTCGATAGTGTATTGTTTACAGTGTTTTTAACCTTACGAATGACTATCTTACCAGGGCTTTCAGGGAGAGATGGTCAAATTTGGTCCGGGAGAGATGGTTATAGCTGTAATTGATGTAATTTCCGATATTTTTAAGGTTGTTTTTGTATACCCTAGCCTGGTCCTAGCAATGATTCCGGTCCATCTAACATGGTCTTTACTAATTTGAAACCGAATGTACACTTGAATCGACCAGTCCAAGTTTTGGAAGATATCGTTCCTGTGCCGCTCAAAAGGTACCCTACTCGGAATCGCGTCAAACACCCGGGAAAATTATTAACGTCGCAAACACATATTAACACTCGAAAAATGAGTGACAGGGCAATGGCGGAAAAAGAATTAAAACAACAAATATAAATATATTCTTTGGGCGAGCGATAAGGCGAAACGTACAGAGAAATAAGAAATCTTATAGAAAAATCGCATTCTACCGTTAGCTATATAATAAAAAAAAATATAAAAGTTAAAATACATTGGAGAATGAGCATCACCATCGGCCGACCAAAGAAAATCCGCGTCAGAGAAGAACTGATTATTCTACGTGAAGTACAAAAATACAGTGATGTTTTGTACACAAACAATCCGAAATGTTTTGAGAAATGCTGGTTTGCATAGGCGTATAGCGAGAAAAAACCCGTTCGTGAGTAAAATAAACAGAATAAAGGGGCTGCAAGTAGTACAGCAGTGCATGAGCAAGTCCAAAGACTTTTGGAATAAAGTTATATTTTCCGATGAGTCGAAATTTAACTTATTTGGTTCAGATGGAAGAAGAATTGTCAAAGAATGGATCCTGCATAAACCCCAAAATTTTTACAACCTCCCCCCTCCCAGTCACCGGACTAGAACCCCATAGAACACCTCTGAGAGGAACTTAAAAGATGAGTACGAAAACAATAAACTACCAATCGTCAAGCATTTATTGATCAACTAAAGGAATAATGGCTTAAAATACTGTGACAACAAACTTGGTGGAATCAATGCCAAATAGTCTAACAGAAGTCATTAACTGCAAAAGATATCCTACTACATATTAGTAAAAGATTCTTAATTACTTTATACAGTTTAACTCGTCTATCCAAATACTTTTTTTGGCGCGTTATACTACAATTGACAAAGATTTATTATTTTCTGGATATAAAATTAAGGTTTATATATATTTTTTTATAGTAGAAATAAAGTATAATGTTTAAGCATTTTGTTATAGTTAAGGTTCGCTTAATTCTTTTTAATAGTAGTTATATGAATAAATATCAAAGTCGATGCTCTGTCCAAATACTTTTTTTACCAACTGTATTTATTAACAATAAGTGATATTGATGATACAATGGTATAATACAACTCCGCTAGATATAACCGTTTGCGTGGTTTTATGTCTCTGCATCATGGATGCTCTGTGCAGACTAAACGGAAAAGCCGTCGCCTCCGCATCCTTTCCTCAGTCATCTGTGTCCCTAGAAACAAGACAAAGAGTCGTGGAAAAACCCCAGGCGTCCAGAGGCTCAACGGTCTCCAACTGCTATTCTGCTTCTATATAGGTACGTGTAAATATCGTTGCATTCCAACAAATTGTATTTAATTGTATTTAATAACAAAGATAAAACAATGTAACGAATAAAGGATATTTTATAAGGAGGATGTTTAATTGAATATACGAACGGTTTTAATATACCTACTCGTAGTTTTTAGTAAAACTGAAATTGCCAGCCGACCCTTAATTGACCCTCGGTAATTTAACCACCCCCGCATAAATCAATTGATCCCTTGAGGGCTGCTAGCGTCCAGGTTTGCAATCCCTATTGTGCCGCGTTGAAAAGAGAGGTTTGTCTTTCTTCGTTACAGATCAACCTGTCACTCATGATTGTACGTGTGTGTACTCACAGACGAAAAGATTCACGAACTAACGTTCACATGTTTGAACACACATTATGTGTTTTAATTCCTTGTTTCACTTGTCATAGTAATATATCCTATACTACAGACTTGAATCTATAGTTTTCAGTTTTGTCAAATTTACGATTACAAATGCATTTAATCGATCTTCATTTTTGTAAAAATAGTTTGTTCGTCTATCGCCGCAACGCACTGCAATTGGACCAGAAAACGGTTACATGCAATGTCGTGGGTATAAGTCGAAGAAATTTGACAGATTTTTCAGTAAGGTCAGAAGAACAATTATTTGGGAATGTATTTCAGAAAGTACATGTATATTTTTATGCAAAGGTTTTTGTATTCAGATGAGGAACACTTTAACAGGTTATTATATTATGTTTCGCTGTAAAAGTATTTATTTATTGCAAAATTACAACTGATTTCCCAAAATGGGTTTGCGGTGACCACGATTTCTCAAGAACCGCTTCATCAATCTTTCTGAAACATTGTAGGTTTCTTCTAGACATTCAAATTTAGTCTTTAATCGAAGCATTTGTTTTTCCAATGCATGGTTTTTATTTTATGGATGAGAAACGTTTTTCTCCGAAAATCGATCATTTCACTTTAACATACGCCATTTTGTCCCAGATTAATATTTTATAAAACGGAACAATTAAAGACTAGATAAACTGTTGTACTACCTAAATCTTCTTGGTTTTTTTATTTTAGATAACCCAGTTTCGAATAATGTTGGCCAACGCTAAATGTATTTCTAAAAACAGCTTCCGGAAAATCAGTTGTAATTTTGCAATAAATTAATACTTTTACACCAAAACATAATATAATAACCTGTTAAAGTGTCCCTCATCTGAATACAAAAACCTTTGCATAAAAATCTGCATATACTTTCTGAAATAAATTCCCAAAGAATCGTTCTTTTTCTGACCTTACTGGCTGCCCCTTAAGAGGTTATTAAAAAAGAAGTTGTTGACGAGAAACGACACCCTGCGAGTAATTGACGCCATTGTATGCAATCGTTTTTTGGTCAAATTGCAGTTACCTTGCGGCGGTGGGCGAACGGCCTAAATTTTGGTTTCACCAAACCACTTCCACTTCATTAATCATTCACTCGAGTATTACCTACCCTACTTCCAAACAGCTCCTTCCATTTTCACTAGTGAAGCCACCCACGTTCAATGAGCATTCGTAGTTTCGCTCGAAGTTCAAAATATAGTATAGATAGAGAACGAGTTGAATGTAACAATTCGACGTCAATGAGACGAAACATCTGTTTTCGATTACTTGTGTTCAAACCTAATAAAGAGGTAAAAACAACGAAAGCTTCTTGTTTTGGGGGCTGTTATCACGTATGCGTGATTTTAGTCTTCCATATTTTCTTAGATTATTTATTTACAATTTTCATCAGAAATATAATATAAGAACCCAACTTCTTCCAAGTAAGATATAAATATTAAATATTCTAAATGCTATTCTATAATCTGGTGGCTTGTAATTTGTAAATTGTATGCTATATGAACTACATGTATACTTTATTTTCTATATATTACAAACCATATTTGTTTTAAAGCAATAAATAAATAAATAAAATTTCCTTAGACTATTTCCATCATCTTTATACGACTTACTATGATCAATTATAATCAGTCAGTTTAGACATGTTTCTTAATTGACCGACACTTTCAAAAAAGGTCCTAGTTTTTTTTATGCAGATTCACATAAGTCCAAAGTAACTTTTAATTTGTACAGATTGATAATTTTAGAGTGTTTTACCAGAGACTATTTTTGTGGGGCCCCGGTTTGCATGATCGAGAATTTTGAAAAATGCCACTGTTTTATAATGCTAATGTTCATATATGAAATTAAATAACTCTTACTACTGACAGTATGTAGTAGTCATATTTCGATAATCATAAAATGTTAGAAGTTGTAAAACTCTAGAAGAGATTAAAAACTTTTGCTCTGAAACGTACAGCCATCAAAGGGGTAATTACCAGATCTAATCTAAACGTTTGATTACTCGACTACATTGCATCGCCGAGTACGAGCAATTTATTATGACACAATATTCCAGTTATAACCAAAAATTGTAAGAAGTTTTAGTAATGTCCGTTGTGCCACGCTATCTCATTCTCAAACCAAATATTATTTTAAAAATGATTATTGACGTTAAATCACTTTTTTAGTTTGTATACTGAGTTATAATGTTTTCTGTAGCTGTATACATTTCGATGTGTATGGGAATATGTTTCCCATAAATATCCCCTTATTGCTTTTTCATCGCTATTTATTATTAGTACTATTGAATTTATTACTCGCTAACTTTAAAAGTGGAAAGGAAACTATAAGCACGTTTAAATAACTCAGAAGAATTTATTAACCATTAAATATCTGCGTCGAGATACTACTTAGTTCCTGTCTGACTGTAAATTTACCTTGGTAAATATTTTAATCCATACAGGCCATTTTATACATTTACAATATTCCCCCAGCAAATCTCATTAAGGGGTAACACCACTGTAGCGGCACAAAAACGTAGTTAGTGTACCTTTGACAATTGTTTGTGGGGTGAACAAAGAAATAAGTGGAAAATCTGTTTAAACGCCTTTATTATACACGTCTCAAGTAGATTCAATCTATATTTTTTCTTTTTTCCAAAATGGCATTTTAAACGCGTTTTTCTCGGAACCACGATATCCAAATTGGCTTGGAGCATAACTTAAACAAATTTTATTCGATTCACTTGAAACTTTTACAGTAGCTTCTTAACTACGTTCTCCATCAAAATACGTACCGATATGGTAAAATATTGTTTGTCTTCACCACCACGGCCAGCACCATTTTCAGATAAAAAATCATTCGTAACATTGAATGTTTTCAACAAATCATAAAATCGGTAAGTATTTCTATGGAGAATATAGTTACGAAGCTACCGTAAAAATTTCAAGTAAATCGAATAAAATTTGTTTAAGTTATGCTGCAAGCTAATTTGCAAAACCGTGGTTCTGAGAAAAGCGCGTTCAAAGTGGCATTTTGGAAAAATGAAAAGAAAAGCAAAATAGCTGAAAGCCACTTAAGATGTGTATAAAAAAGGTGTTTAAACCGATTTTCCACTTATTTCTTTGTTTGTGCGCAAACAATTGTCAAAAGTACACTACGTTTTTGCGCCGCTACAGTGGTGTTACCCCTTAACAGAAGGTTATAACTCTTAATATATCCTGAATACTAAAAAGATCCTCTCACTTTTAATAATATAATATATCATAATAATTAATTAATAAAAGCCCTTTTTGCAGCGGCAAAGTTGTATGCCAACATTCAATCCTCATTAAATACACCAGGATCAAAATTATAGAATGTAACGAGATCTCGGAGTAACGACGAACTAAAAGCAGAAATAAAATTTCTTCCCGAAACACTAATTCGTAAACTCGCTTTACACAAGTCGCTAAGTCATCTCGCTAGACGCGAGGACCAATATCACCAAGAAAATAAATGCAAGCTCACCGGTTTGATGTGAAAGGAATGTGATCAACGGCAGCGCGACGTACAGCCATCTTCCGCGATGGCCCTTCATGCTGTCGCTCTTGTTCCCCTTACGTTCCCTCTCTTTATCCTTCACCCAAGAGGCGCGTTCTTGAATGTCACACACCCCGAGCTCCTTATCAGTTACTCACAGAGATCGCAGGACACTGTGAAATCGGGATCCAAATACACCCATATCACTGTCATTCTGTTCCCTCAGCTTATCTCCGCGTCGTACGCGAACCGCAACCAACAACCATAACTGATCACATCTGCACTTTCCACTCGACTCGGACACACTAACTTCTTCCCCTGTTTGACTGTCCAATTGTTTCTTCACTTTGCACAATCCGCACTGAAACGTCACAACCGCCTGCGTTTCTAGACGTCTCGCAACACTAACACTAGTACAGGTCGACGTACGCGTCCCAACGCTGAAGCAGGACCAAGGACGTTAGCGACACGCAACACCGTCAGTAGCTGAAAATTCTATCACGTTTTTCCCTTGGTAACAGAGGAGGCGAAGGGCCAAAGCCAATGGGGGAATTACGTTCTTCGCGAGACGTGAGGATCGTTTCTGGCCAGGATTTACAATCGTGAATTATTGAACCGTCGAATCCATTCGTGCGATTTTCTAGATAGTGGTCGTCATAGATTAAGCTACGCAGATGTCACGTGTTATCACTGTATATTCCTGCCAGAATTCACTTTGGTCATACTTCGTAGCTACCTTCCCTGGATCACGGAAATTGGCTTGTCACTTTTTCGTCAAACTGCACGCGAGGAAGTAGTTCACTTGGTTGAAGTATACACAAGAAAACGGTGATCACTTTTTGACGATATCCTTGTGCGATGCTACGCGCAAACACTTGAAGGTGCACAAAGAAAGGTGTCGCTGAACAAGTGTCTCTCGATTTTTCCAGCAGCTCTCGCGTTTACACGCCAGTTGAATTAAAACGCACAATGGACTCTTCCTGGCTGCCCATTTAATTCAAGCTCCAAGGGAAAACGGGCAGTTAGTCGCGTGCATCACGGAGTTCGGTTACAGGTCATTTAACGGCCGTCATAGGGCATATTAATCGACTGTTACTCCGCCTGCCCGGTCTTCATGATTCATTGGACAACACGGATATTTCTGCGAAGTTGGTCGCCAATGAGTTTCTTAATCCTCTCAGTTTTCTGTAATCTGCAACAGAAAAGGAAAGCACTCTCGTTAAACGTTTACCGGCTTTGCGCAATGAAATCAACAAAAGTGTAAATTCCCTTTGTAGGTATCTTTTGCACTATAATGTAATTTATAAAATGCGATAGAATTATCATGGTACCCATAACAAGATGATAACAATTCATTACAATTTTCGTATTGTAAAAATAACTTTTCAATTTGAAAGAAATTTATTCAAAAAGCCAAATACTTTTGAACTAAAATACAGGAAAGAATTACTAGGCTCAAAAAAATTTAAACGAATTTTTTTATCTTTTTGCGAAAACAGGATCAATAAATGAATTTTTCTTTCCAACACTATTAACTCTGTATAGTTGATAGTGTTGGAAAGAACAATTCGTTTATTGATTCTGTCTTCACAAAAATATAAAAAAATACGTTTCATTTTTTTCGAGCCTAACCTCTAATTCTCTATAAATAGGCATGAACTTTTAATAAATACCAGCATTTTACTTCTCACGATTGCACGTTTGTGGGCTTATAGCGTGGCTCAAGACAAGAACAACGGTATGTATCGTTCGCCCTTTAAGTGTGTGAGAATTAACCTCAAAGTCAAATAGGCACTCCCATTTTTTGGCGTATAACTCCTAAAGTACAGAAGACAGAACAAATAATTTCAAACAAAAGTTGAATGGTACAATAAGCGCTGCAAACCTATGTTAACAAAATTTTGAAAAAAAATAAAAAAAACAGCACCCGGAAAAAACTTTTTTCAAAATTTTGTTAACAGAAGTTTGCAGCGCTTAGTGCACTATTAAACTTTTGTTTGAAACGTTCTTTTTTATCTCTTGTGCTTTAGGAGTTACACGCGAAAAAGTGGGAGTGCCTATTTGGCATTGAGGTTAGTTTTCACAACCTTAAAGAGCAATTGGGCACGAATGAAAGATACCATTGTTCTTGTCTTGAATCACTCTATAAACCCACAAAGTTGCGTTGCAGGTGGTGAGTAAGGGTTCGCGGTGTTCCCTTGTAAGTGCAATTAAACAATTATAACAAGAACTGTTATTACAAATTACACCGTTCAACGAAACTCTCCACATATAGCCACGGGTAGTTTAGCAGCGCGTGGTATTTGCAGAATCCATTTTGTTCCATAACTTCACTCACACACGCATTAGGACAAACTTTTATAATAAATTCTGATCTAGTTGTGATCTAACATATTTATCTTGAAGAAGTACGTGACAGAGTACATTGACATTTAAAATAGGTTCAATTTGATCTGGCATCCGCCAACTAAGCCTTAACAAACATGAAATTCACTGCGCTGATTCCCAAACGTGTCCAAACAGTTCTCGTACCATCATCGATACCGTCCTCCACGTCAAACCGACCACAGGCGACAGGGCAACTGGCTCGTCGCTCCGAAATCGCTTCGTCGAAGAACAATTAAGCCTAACGTGTTTCATTGCTGGCAGTTTCCATTCAGGGGATGAAATCATAGTCGCAGAATGTACCCGCACTACACGGGGGATACCGGTGATTGAGACAGACCGGACAGAGCGCTTAAACGAATCTCGACAGTTAGGGAACGCTGGTACAAATCCCAGGGTAGTTAAGGCGTCTTAAGCGTCTTGTATGTATTCGTCCAATTCTGCAGGAACGAGATGTAATTGGGTCTTTCTATCCCCGTCGGCCGGCGCGATCCCAGAGTTCGAAGTTCCAGAGATATAGCCGCGTCGAGCAGGTGCGCCAGCAAGTCCTCGAGATTAAAGTAGCCCGGGAATCACGCGTATATAACTCTGTAGTTTAAGATTGACCTAAGAGGCGGTTACGGCCTATCCCAGACGACGGATATGAGTGGGGATTTGGACAACTGGACCGTCGATCTTCGCAGTGCTCAACGGAGTACGAGGGGGAAGAAATTGCAGCCTCTCTCAGCTCGCTCTCTAAACGTGCACGCTGAGACACTTTATCGCGGGAAAAAGTGTTTTGGGGGAACTGCGGCTGGCATTATACGCCATTGCTGAGAACTTTGGGATCTACCATCACAGCGACACTTTCATTCATGACGCTGGGTTGGGACAACTGGATCTGTATGGGGTGGATAAAGATCGGTGATACAAACGGGTATAGAGTTTTTCCTTGTATAAAAAGAAATTGAAGGTGTGGAATAAAATTATTTATATAAGACTTTGGTTTCGATAAAGTGGATTTTCAATAAAAAAAAATATATAAAAAAACTTTTTAAGTTAAACGATTTATAAAATCCACTAAAAACTGACAAATAATTTTTTTCTTGTAGTACAATTTCGATGGTGTTTTCTCAGTTTAAATAAAATCGTGCTCTGTATTAAGTTGATTCATATTCTGTTATGAAATATCACGCGCCACGATTTTATTTAAAATGAGAAAACACCATCGAAATTGTAATACAAGAAAATAATTATTTTTTAAACTGTCGGTTTTTCATCGCCATCTTCGGGAATTTATTTAACAAAAACTATAAGTTTATACTATCTGGCGCTTTGCCTGCATATTAAGGTAGGTTTGAAGTAATACTCAGAATTTTTTTTATCTAGTTTATTCCACATATTCATAAATATAGTCGGTGGCAGAAATTTCTTAAAAAAAATTCTTTTCCACCAGGCGTTGGTGTGGGAACTGTTCTAGTCATTCAAAGTGGAAAAACTAAGATTTATTTTCTTTATTATGTTTGTCGTTATGTTTGGAACCACGGACGAGTCTCTGTATTATATAAAATTAATTCTACAGACTGAAAACAGCTAAATTTATCAGAAAAAATCGAACATTTTTTTCAAACTGCTGTCATTCTCCTAATTTTTATTGTTAGGGGGCCTCTGTGGTACCAACCATAGCGACAAACATAATAAAGAAAATAAACCTTAGTTTTTTCCATTTTGGAGGACTAGAACAGTTCCCACACCAACGCCCGTCGGAAAAGAAGTTTTTTGAAGAAGCGTGCGCCACCGACTATATCTATGTATATGCACAATAAAAAGGATCAAAAAGATTTTGACTATTACTTCAAATATACCGTAATATGCAGGCAAAACGCCAGATAGTACAACGTTATAGCTTTTATCAAATAAATTCTCAAAAATGGCATTGAAAAATGTGCATACATATACATTGTACATTAGGGTGGAACAAAAAAATTAAGACTGTGTGACTGTTGTCTCCTAGTGAAAAAAACTTGCCTTTAGTGATTCAGATTTAGCCCGCAAAAGATAGATTCTGTCGAAAAAAATTGGGGTGTTACAAGAATCCTGAAGTATTAACTTTTTGTTTTTTCAAACTTGTTTTTAAAGTTTTGTAGTCTTAACACGTTCACTGTCCAGACCTCTAGCGTCCCTAAGGTCCTACTCGCCACTCATGCATTCAACAAAGTAACAGAACGTTTAGTTTAGAGTGTTTAAACATTTGCATGTTTATTTGTCTATACAATATATCGTCACTCCTTTATCGTATGTGCTTTTTTCAATTGTTGGATAGCTGTCAGATAGGATACAGGGCTAGGAAATCTAACGAGTAAGTTTCTTTTAACCAGAAGTACTATCGTATGATAAAATAAAATTCGGAAGATCAATAAAAATTATAATTTTTAAGTGACTTGTGGCACCTGAAAACATTTATTGATGAAATTCAGATGTTGACAGCTTAAATACCATTATAAAAGGCAACTTTTGGCAATTATTAGAAGTCATGAATACAAAAAAAAAATTGTGACCCTAAATTTCGTTCCACCCTATCGTATTGTTTGGCAATTGTTTAATAAATCTTTCTTTTGAAGAGGAAAAGTTCACATACAATGATTTGTGAATGTTTCCAAATAGTTAATAATTTTTGTAATTTCTATAAGAGAAATGAAAACACATATCTCAAATAACATGTGTAGAATTAAAATATGATGACATTTTATAACTTCCAGCGTCTTATGTGTACCTACTGAAATGAAATGTAAGTGTAGGTATGTAGGTAGGCGAGGGATGTGTAGTCAAGGAAATATGCGTTTTACATTTGCAGATATTTCTGTAAAAATAAATTCTGTATAATGTCCGCAAAAACATTCACAACGGATTTATTCCGTCAGTTCAGTAAATATTTCATTAATTGTGAACATTGAAATCAAGGGATATAGGTATCGAAATTTCGAATCAATTTCAACCCACCAGTTTTCCACGAATTTCTTTTTACTCTTGCATAAACAATTTCACGTACCAACGTCATAAAGTAGATACTGCAAATAATTAACGTGTTGGGGAAACACTGGCATTTATAATGGAATTACCTGATTATATATGGAAAATTGATTACTTTATTATTTGATCAAGTTTATCCTCTTTATTGTTTTGCGTAAATTGGAATGAGGAGAGTGTCACAGTCATCATAATGAATAAACAATTCCTCGGATAAACATTATTTTGAGTGTCTGCTGATCCAATATTTGTTAAGACTTCTACTGCATTCCCCCAAAAGAATTTCCTAAGGAAGAATTCAATATATTTATCGTGAGTTTCATTACTTTTATCATAAAAATGAATCGCAGTCAATTCTTATTCAAATTATCATTTTTTAGAAACGAACATCTGTGATTTAATGGAAATCAAATACGTCAACAAAATTTCACTGTAAAATATGAACGTATTATTTCGACAACCCCCTTAATTGGAAAATTAGTTATTAATATCGAACACCTTATTTTCAATTTTAGTCGTTTATCTATTACTCCAATTAAATTACGCCTAACTTTGTTCTGATCACGAACAATCGAAACACTGTTGCATTTACAACTCTTCAATTATTGAAAGGTAAGAGGGGCACGCGTGACTTTAGAATACGAACGTTAATAATTGAAATTGGTACTATATGTAGAGTTTCTATCGGAAAAAGTGAAGAATCTTTTCCTTTTGCTGATGCTGCTGGAGATTAATGCTATTACAACTTTGAACGATTGGATTCACTGTAAAAAATATTGATTCATATTTAGTCAATGAGAATATAGCAAATAAAAAATATTTAGATTATAAATATTTAGGAAATAACGAAACAACTTAGCAGTGTTACATGTTACTGTAGAGGAACATATGATGCAATGTTTGCAGAGCAATTCAAGGAGTTGGAGTGGCAATTTGTCCTTAAATGTTAATATTATTTGTAGCTGGGTAATTACTTTTGTTCATACCCCGCTGTGCTGTCAAAACAGAAATAATTCAGCAGCAGCGCCAGATTCTCCTTACATAATATATGCAAATTTATCCGCGTGCTTCTCTAGGGAACACAGAATTGCATAATCAGAAGCGGAAAGAGTGAAGCGACCAAAGCGACAACCCTGCGATGAATTCTTAGATTTATGTTAAACCCTACTTTCAAGCAGATGTATGTTCAAAATATACAGGGCGTTTCAGAATTATACATCCAGACAAAACTGAAGAATATAACTTATACAAAAGTACCAAGTTTGTAAACTAATGTTTTTGTTAGTATTCAGTTTTAAATAGAAAAGTCCTTTCTAAGCTTTCTGATAAAATAATCTGTCAATTTTGGTTTACTGTTTTCATATTCCAACATAAAATGATTTTACGTGTTTGCACTTGAAGAAGCATAAGTAGTCGGTTGAAATTGTTACAGGGAGTAATGCTAAAGAAAAAAACAAGAAACATGGCTGCAAGTGAAAGAAGGGATTAGTATGGATTCACGGCTGTTTAGAAAAACCTCAACCTCGTTTGGAAAACGAATATATTACTATGCGTCATTAAATATAAATAAAACTAATTCAGAAAACTTGTTGATACGTTGAGTTAAATATTGCTTAAATAATTCCCTGGCTATATTTATCAGATGTTCCTCGGTTATTCTCATAATTTCTATAAAACATTTAAGTTTGTACCTATAATTCTGGAACACCCTGTATATTTCGTATTTGACTGTTTTCCTACGATAGTTTAGAAAGGAGTTAAAAAACATGTAGTGAACCTTTAATATTTCCAAAGGAATAAAACAATCGTTATTTAAATAATTGACGGGTGAATGAAAATACCTGAAGCGACCACTACAACTCTCTATAAAGAGAGTCACATAAGAGGATGAATACAAAGTGATACAGTTAATGATATACCTAATTGGCGACGTAATTATCGAAGGAATCAATAGAAGGTATTACAATTTGAGAAGGCTAGTGTTAAATAAGAGTGTCCTAGCAATTTATATATTCCTGTTTTCACTGTTTCAAAATGAATTCCATCAAGCTGCCTATGACAGATACAAACTGAAATGGAACACCGAAAACGTTAATCGTTACATAGAATATGTAAAATTGGAAAAACTCCAAAGACCATGAAAATCTTTCTTTACGTATAAACATAATTATTTGATTTTTTGGAAACCCCATTATCATTACAAATATAATATAAACACACCAATTTTCCTAATTTTCTGGATTGCTTATGAACAAGTCAAAATATAAATTTTACGAGGAATTTAACTAAATAGTTTTTCCATCCCCAAGTCTGAGCGTAGTTTTTATCTCTTGAACATCGATATCAGTGGAATATATTTGAACACTCCACGCAGGTGCCGAATTTCATGAAAATCGGAGATTGTGAGGTGGGCGACGGTGCTTGTCAGAGAAAAAGACGCCAAGCCTGTTAATTGTCGGTAGAGCTTCCCTGGTGGCGAGATGGCTGAAGCGATAGGAAGTCTGTTCGAGGGGAAATTGGTGATGTTCGATCACAGGGAAAATGGTCTTTCATCGACGTATTAATTCGACGGTTACGTCTTAGCTTCCTGCTAGCTAAGCAAGCGTCACGGTGACATCGGAGTTACCTCGGCGCGCGTAACTACATGGGGTCTCTCGACGTCTAAGAACAACACGAAACGTTTACATAACACGTCACGAGGACGGCCACGGAAACTGTACCGTTAACTGCGATCGCATCGGTTTGGTTACGAAGGAGATACACTTTTATTACCCTGAACGATGCCTTAATTTGGTGGGAATACAAGGGGAGATAAAGGATCGCGGTACAACGAAGGATTGAGTAATACTATCAAGGAAAAATGAAAGGAAGCTGTAGAATTCACTTTGTTTTTGGAAAAAACAACTTTGATGTTTTCGGAATTCTCAACGATATGTAAGAAATACGTACAAATGCTGTTAAATTGATTCAAAATCGATAGTGGACCTACGCAGTCGACGCGACTTTAAACTTAAAATAAAAAAAAAATTAAAACCGACTTCAAAAAAAAAATTGCACTAAAAACTTTAAAATAATTTTTTCCCTTATTTAATCTACGACTCTCAATTTTTTTTTAAGTCGGCGCCAGATTTACACTGTGCAAATGATGAGGCGCCGACTTAAAAAATATGAGAGTCGTAAATTAAATAAGTGAATTTTTTTTTTACTTTTTAGTGCAGTTTTATTTTTTTGAATTCGTTCTAATTTTTTTTAAAAAATGTTATTTTTAACTTTTTAGTTTTATATATATTGACACAACATGCTGATGAGATATCCGCGTACGTACATAAAATAATAATAATTAGGTGACAATACTCGTTATTATTAATCAGAACTGGCAAAATATTGGGCCAATCACCCTCTTTCGAATAAAAAAAAATCATCAAAATCGGTCCATATGCTAAGGAGTTATGCAGGGACAAAAATATAAAAAAAAAACACACGGGTCTTATTCATAACCTCCTTGAACCTTTTGAAGTCGGTTAAAAAAGTGTTTCATGTTCAAACGAAACTAAAAGCTTCCATATAAAAATTGCAGACAGTAAAACATGACGAAGAATTGTATAAATAAAGATTGTTACCTGAAACTACGTGTTTGGAAAGAAGAAATTTCAAATTCAATGTAAATTCTGCACACAAAGGGCACACGTAGGTAATATTGAAATGCAAAGTCAAGTCAACTCTCAGAGAAAATAAGAACTCAAAAATGTAAACACGTAAAACTTGAACAGGACGATGTAAAAATTCGTACACACGGCAGACACAAAATCTTAATGAAGACTCGATATATTGGAACTGTTCGTGAATGCAGCGCGTCGTTATACATATGTAGGAAGGGGTTAATGAATGTAGAGCTACGGCTATGAGTAACAAGGTGCATTAACAATGAAGGTGGTACAAAAAGTAGGAAGACAATGGGTGAATACGTGTGACATTCGCGACAGGCTTTTTTCAACTGACTTCTCACAGACATTTGTTTAGAGGAGCTAGGGTTGATTTTACACGATGTTCTGCTAGCACAAAGCTCACACACGTACGTTTGCACACACGCGTCAGGTCCAGCTAATACTATGGGCCCTTTCTATAAATGCTTCAGAAAATATTACCTCTTCCGAAGTTTTTGCTAGTTTTGCGCTCAGAAATTGTAAACAGCTTATACAAAACTAATAATGATTTTCCAATTAATGAATCGTAGGATCTTCTGCAGCCACTTGCACAAGCGATGGACATATTTTCATTTTAAGAGAGATATGGCAACTCGTATCATTATGTAAAAGGTTCTTATGAAAAGTTAATTTACAGCGCGAGGTACCTAGTTTTTATAAATTAATTCGTAGAATTCCATGCATAAGTGTATAAAACCGTATTCTGAAGCGTAGTCGTATGTTTTTACGCAAACTAGAAAATAGGACAGATATGTGTGTTTATCGACGTGGCTTGTTATCTGGATTGCACAGTTGTTTGTTGACAAAAATCTGTATTATAAGGAATATTTGTAAAAAAAGTGATCGGACAGGCTATAGTGCTACAGCGCCACCTATGGCAGGATAAGTTTTTGTTTGGGAGTTGTTATTTTATATAAAATATACTTTTTCGAAATATTTAACTAATTATATTTACCATCTCCAAGCTTGAGGGAAGATTTCACCTCTTGAACATGAATTCAGCTAATAAAAAAAATATGTGCCGCATATTTTTTAATACCATTCGCATGTGTCCATTTATATTAAAATCGGTGATTGTTATTGGGTGATTCCTCAAATTTTCATGTGTATTCCGAACCCAGTGAGCTATATATTTGGGTTTTTTGAAAATATTAAACACATTATCTAGAGTTCACCAAAGGAAACACGATTTGTTTGAAATTTCATAAACAAGAAAGTTCGTTGGCTGGATAAATGTCACTATAAAAACTAAATCAGAATGGCAGTATAAACGAGTTAACTTAAAATTGGAAAGCCATTTTCGTTTCAATATGGCATCGTTCACAGATCAATCAGCCGGGAATGAACTTGTCTCTATTATAACTATCAGCAAACACTTTCTGCAATGTTATAGGTTGTTGTAGTTTATCGCTATACATAACGCAATTTTACTAAAAATAATTACCCTTTTGAATATTCACGAGATGTAAGTGTTTCTCCAGAGAAATTAGAAATTTATTTTCATGTAATTTAATAAAATACGACAACGGCGTTAGCATAATGCAGCTTACGTCACGGTGAATATAAAGGTTTGAAGTGGAATTTTATGAAAATGGAGTGGTTGAAATTGCACGAAAAGGTAAACATATAAAGTATACTTTGCGTTAACAGAAAGGAAGCGGAAAAAATTTCGCAATGGGAATATTTAAAATCTCGGGCGTAATATTTTCGGCAATTTTAACGGAAGAATAATTTGTATGGCACATCATGCGCTCCGCCGAACGAAAAATTCGATTATCCGAGCGTGTCGATCCCATGGAATGTGTAGAATTACGGGACGTGTTTTGAACTAGCTTCGCGCAGTTTTAATCTGTCGCGTTTTATTTCGTAATGAATGCGAGCGGGGCTGACAATTTTAAAAAACTGTCAAAAGCCTAAAAGACATTTGGGATCGTAAAGCGTAATTAAAAACAGTCGAAAGATTTCTAATTATTTTTTCAATCTCGATGTACCGATGGAATAGTATGAATGGAATTTTCGTTGGAAATTTATAGCCCTTTGGATACAATCACCTGCAAAATTTTATAAAAAATCTGGATCATGCCAATGACTTCGCATTCAGGATCGTAGAATGTGGGTCTGATTGTATCTGGGTCGAAAATGCACGTGATATTCCATTTATCAATTTTCAATTATTGAAAACCACGATGAAATACTCTGGTCCTACATAATTAACGAACGTATAAAAACTTTTCTAGAGCAAACCAGTAGCTATCGAAACCACTTCAAAAATGCCTGGTTACTCGCAATATTAATTTAAAAAAAAAAAACCCTATGCATATCTTGTCTACCTACTATTACTTTAAATCACGATGTTACATTTCGTTACCAATTTATGTTGAAATAGTGTCAATACTTCCAACAATTTTAGTGGCAAAGAATTGCTTCTAAATTGAGGGAGCTACTTTTAATGGGAAAAATGTTGGGCGATTGGAGGATGGTAATAGGAAGAAACAGTTGTGCCTTTGTGATTATGAAAATGGTGTAAGCCAAAAATCTAAAAATTGAGATTTCTCTTACTTTACGTTAGATCGATTTATATTTCAATATTTTGAAAGAATCGCTTTCATAATGAGTTGCGACAGTTTGACGTTCATTTCGATAGTGTAAGTCATTGGTTCTCTTTAAGTAATTAGTGCGAAAGGAAATAAATACATATTTTTGTATCGGGTCAAGAAAAGAAAAAAAGAGACAAAACGCGAAATATACTTAATTATGCCGAAAATATGAGAAAAATTAAGAGAAATAGTGATAAAGAATACATTACCAAAAATGGTAAAGTTATTAGTGGCAAAGTATTTGAAAATAAAAATTGCTTTTGTTTGAAAAAGTGTTTGAAATTATTGAGTTGTGAAGATCGAAAAACTACGTTTCAGCAATTTTATTTTGGAGCTTAGAAGAGCATATACGTTGTGAAACATAATGTTAAATAATGGACAAATATTTTTGAATACCCCCAAAAGCAATAGTCCGAATATATCAAAAGAAAAAATACGTAACTTACGCGATTTTCATAATCACCGGCACATTATCAGGATTAATCGTTGGCGAAATTGCAAACGAATAATTAAATAGATGGTTCTGTGGTACTTAACGCCAAAGATGCGAGGCCACGGGTTCACGCGTGAGAAAGAACTCTCGAGATTCAGCGAGGCACTGTTAATCCTCGATCACTTTATCGTTACACTTAATTAAATCCAAATACGGCGGTGCTCTTTCACTTTACACATAATCGAACAAACGACACGGCGCACAAATTCATCAGAGCCACGTGGAGCGCTGGTAATTGATGCGACGGATGGGGAACGGGCCATTTACCGTGAAAAGTACGTCACCGGTGCACTGTGCATTACACGATCCCATCTAATCTGACAAGCTCAAAAAGGGAACGACGTTACAGGAGATTGGTCTGTCGCCCCCGTGTAACTGCTTCATTCTACAGCCAGGTTCTCAAAGATTTCCACGAGAAATTCTCTCTCTTCAAGCTCTTCTTAACGGCGTCGAAAAGTCGTACACAGGCGGAAATCACGCTTGATTATTTCAGTTTCCACATCTTCGTTAACCATCCGGTACGTAGAACGATGACTTGCTGTTTTCCTGACGCTCCTTCCAATAGAGGGTTGATGGATACTGTGCTGTTAAGTGGTGCTACTTTCATCTTCTTGTGAATTGTGTTTTGAAAATTTAGTGGAAGGTAGCCTTCCACGGAAAATTCTTTTCTTTTAACAAGTTCATAACAGCATCGAAAAGTCGTGTATGAGTGAAGATGACACTTAATCATTTTAGTACCCACATCCTGGTTAATTTTCTCTTATTAACGTTTCGTTAATTGTTTTGCAGTGTCTACCACCCCTTTCGTGTTATTCATCGTCCACTTTTGTTAAATGGAATTGTGACTTCGATAGGAGTTGGTGGTTACTATGATGTTAAATGTAACGTGGTTTTACTTCCATCTTCTAGCAAACTGTGTTTCGAAAGTTTAGTGGAAGTTCGATTTCCTTCTTCTCCTTTGATTCTGACCTTGTTTTTAGCTTTTTACTTTTGTTGAATTTATATGGCAGTTGCAATAGACGTTACGGGATTCGATCCTGATGATCGTCTGGGTGAGTATTTGTTTCTTTGTGCTCCCCATTGCGAACAAAAGATAGATGTTGTAAAAAAAAATATAATGTTTAAGTAGAACGTTTCCATTGTGCAACGAGGCATAAAATGAGAACCTGGAAGCGCACAACTTTTTGTCCGGCATCGACTAACCAATTACGCAACTCTTACCGTAACTGCTGAGATAATTGAATCCTGATAAATTTCTACACGAGCGGACAGTCTTTGTACTATTTCAAATTTTAACGATCCATACATCACATTCTAATTGTCAACAATTAGTTTAAATGTGTTCAATTTATTCCTACCCAATTATTCCAATCGTATGCAATTTATCTTTTTCCAAATTTCAGTCTGTCCCTGTTTAACACTTTGCCAGGATTTAAATGTAAAGATTACAGAATAATTAAATGGAAATGAGAAAAATGTTGTTATATCCTTTGCCTTTCATCACTAACATTTTTCACATATCGATCAATCCATGTTTTCATTAATTTTAATTTCGAAAGCTAAACCTGCCTTTGGTACGAGGTCAAAGAAGAATTATTTAATTACCGCTACCACCATGACAAGACAATTAATAACACGTATGAAATTGTGTATTCTTCTTTTTATAAGAGTGCAGAAGTTCGAAATGTTACAAAATCTAAAAAATTGGAAGTTGACAAGAAACCATTCAATTGAATTTGATATTTTACGAAATAATCATTTTTTCATTTTCTTTTCTTATTTTCAAGATACAGGACTTATCAATAAGTCATACACTCTTACAGAGAACTAAAACATTCAAACAATAAAATGCAATGATTTCATCATTCTGCTTGTCGCACTTAAATTGCAATGTTTATTTAAACTTTCATCGTAGTATTATTTATTCGATGTAATCTCCAATATTTCCTATTTTATTTATTTCATATTTGTCAAAATATTCTGTTTGCAACAATGACGGTATTTCGCGTGTTTGCAAGAAGAATGAAAACACGGTTCCCACCGCGTATTTGTTATATACGTTAAGCTATGCACCTTCTAAAGTTTTATTTTTGGTACATTTTAGTCTCAGGTTTCTATTTCTTCAAAGTTTATGAAAAATCTCCAGTGTCGTGACAATTCATAGTATCTAACACGGAAGAAGACTAAAAGTTAAGAAATGAAACCAATTTTAATGTTCCATAATTCACGTTCAAATTTATTCAAATATTATCTAAATTATTCTTCTGCATTCATATTGACTTCAGATACCTGGACTAGGTATCTTTCATAAAATTCTTTAAAGTATTCGTTTGTCTATAACAGCAATTGCAACAAATATTACATATTTCCTATGAAAGAGTAAATTGAAAGAAAGATCAGTTAATTGGTTCAGCTAAAATAGTTCACGATCCCTTCCAATCTAAAAATTTCAAATAATCATTCTCCCCGACGTTTGTTAAAAATAATCCGGTTGCAATAACAGTGATAAGGACCACTATATCCCCACAAACAATAAACAAACCAAGCCGCCCAAAAATCCGGAAAGAATGAAATTACGTAGATGCGACCTCTTTCCCTCTAAAACACGAATCACCGAGAATTCACAGAAGCCTCGTCGAATGTGCTCTCCGTCGTTTTCATTTCAACCAGTAAACATTCAAACTTCTTTATCCAGCATTTCGAACGCGGCCTGTGGCAACAGTAACTAGATTGGAAGTCCACGAAGAATCAACGAAAGCAGAGTGAAATTTAAGGAACGACACCACTGAGCAGCGAAACCTTCATCCACTGGGAACAGATCCATTACACCGTAAATCCTCTGAGCCTGCCGCACGTCGATCCTACCGCAAACAAATGTTATCAAGCGTAGCTCCGAATTCGCCTCCGTTCTGGCAAGGTAAGCTCCTCGTTAAACGAGATTCAAAGTGCGTGGTGGGTACGCGAAGTCGTTGCAAAGCTTCGTATCCGTCTGGCAACGCAACGAGAACGTCGTCGAAGTCCTAATTGCCGGCTGGCAGGCACGGCTATGCACCCTTGCGCACATGTAAGCCGCTCGGAAGCGCGATTAACGAGCAACGTTTCAATCTTTCTCACGATCCCACTGACTGCCCCCTTTGCCCACTTTCCACACCACCACGTGGTGGTGAAAGAATGTCGACGAAATTACCGTAACAATGCGTACTTTCTATTTCCTTCTCTCACAATAAAACTATTTGGGTATACGTCACTGGAGTGCTTACAGGTGACTGAACGCCGAGGTTGGCCGTGCCGTGATAACGTATCCGAGCGAACTTGATCCACCGCGATTGCACGTTCGATGTTATCCTCGCGTGGCGGCTTGTCCGCGACTGAGAGAGCTCGCGGAGCAACCCCGTCCAAGTTTCCCAGCTTGGCCACCATAGCGCTGCCACACTCGCTTGAATCTACCCCTATTCTCGCTCCAGCTTCTCCCTCCTCGGCTACAACCTCACCCCCCCCCCCGCCCTGTCTTCCACACCACTCTCGATCCGTCACTCCGTTGCTCCATGAAAAAAACAACCCCCTTGCTCTCCCTCGGTCGCCGCGTTGCCTGGCCTCTTAAGACTCTTGACCGACGGGCACCTGAACTCCGTGCTGTATCACACACAAGACAGTTTCCACGCTTCGAGTCTCTGTAATTAGCGCTCCTGCCGATTTCAGATCGATTTAAACCTGGGCTCGTTTAAACAGAGAAGAGGGTGCGTTGGGCCATGCCTGTCTGTTCGTGGCAGTTGTGGCACAACTGGAGCTGTAAATATTCGAATGATTTCGAATACGAACAGTTTGTTGAGTGTTGATTATATTTTAGTATATAATTTTTTTTTCAGATTTGAAAGGGGAACGGTAGAAATTGGTGAATTTTGGATCTGGTTGGCAAGGAAAGTTTTTTACAGGATATGTTTCTACAGGTTTTAAGGAATCCGAAATTTATGATTGTTTACCTTGGAGACGATGGCAAAGTTAAAAAATATAAGCGTGAAGCTCGGATTGTCTGAAATATTTGTAAAAATATTCCTAAAACAGAAAAGTTTTGAATGAAATATTTGCCAGAAAAATAATAATAATGTTATGAAACGCCGTTTGAGCTAATGTTTTATTGTGTAATGTCATAATGACCGAGTACACTAGCGCGGAGATTTGAGTTGTATTTTTCTTTCCTCACTTACCGACAAGGGAAGATCGGTGAATGAAATACGTCGATTTTGATGCAACTTTGCTCTTTGTTTGTTGGACCAATTTAGGAACTTTCCATATTCGGTTGGTGCTACTTTTGCACTTTATGGGAGAAACCACCCCTTTTATCCGAGTCGCCCCTGTTACTTGTAACTCGTAAATTACAAAAAATATAAAACAAAACATTTAAATAAATGTTATACCGTGAAACATATTCTGTAAAAATCTTTCGTTGGCAGCCAGATCCAAAATTGACCAATTTCTACCATTCTCCTTTATTACTTTATGGTTTGTTTTTAGCTTCCTACAAAAACAAAGCTTCCTTGAAAATGAAGTCACGCAGATCGACTGCGAAACAGAATTGGGCATTACTCCAATTGTTTTGAGTAAATGTGTACATATGTAACGTAATTATCCGAATAAATTCTTTTTAGTACAATATTTTATTTAAATTATGATTATTTAATAACGATTGAAAAATAATTAGAATAATAATACTAATATCTGATGTTGTTTTCGTTTCAAGATTTATAAATTTACCAAACATTAATCATTTTTCAAATGTATTGATTGTAAAATAAGTAATTGGAAATGCCAATATGAAAAGCATTCACTATACCTAAAGTGTGAAAAAATATTTCATGTTCAGATTCGTATTCGGTACCATCCAAAATTGGAATATTCCTATTTATTCGAATAATGTTCGAATATTCGAATACTCCTAATTATTCGAATACTCGAATACCCGAATCTCAAATTCGAATACTCGAATATTTGAATCTCGAATTCGAATTCTCTTGTATTTGAATCTTCGAATACTTAGAATCTTCGAATATTCGTAACAGCCCTAGGCACAACCATTGAGTCGATGCAATATGATGAGTTCGAAGCAGATTCGTGAAGTTTGTCTGCATACAACTGGAGAGCCAAAAGATGGACCTGTCTTTAATATTTTTTTCTAATGAACTTCGATTCCGTTTCTAAATGGAGTTTTTATTATTTGAAAGGGTGTAGTTGAATCTAACAATCGCAAGAATTTCATTCAAATATATTGAAAGGTAATGTGAAAACAGGCATTACTGTAAGACTAGGGCAGTTTTCTGCTCTACATACTATTCTGAATCCATCGTTAGAAAAACCTTGTCCGCGCAGGGATGATTCTGAGGAAGCACTGATTGGCTCGGCTCCCCACTTAACCGCCTATGTTTTTCTCCGTCTTACCGCCGGTTACCTGTCTGTCAACCGTCATAAATACACTGTACTCAAAAAAAAAATTGATACGATGAGAATCTTATAGCAGAATTGTTTTCATTGTTTTATTCCTTAAATGATAAAGTACTTACAACTTTATAAATTCTAATATATGACATTTATCGTAAAAACAAATAGAACAATAAAATTGACGACACCACGCACATCTAATAAATCGTGTATGGTCACAGTTATATTTTTTAAATTTACAATTGGTTTCTAATGGACACTACATTTGATTTAATTTAAAAATATCGACATAATGTCGAATAATGTCATTACAATAAACTCTGTTATCGTTTGAGTTTTTCACCGCATCAATATTTTTTTTATAAATATTTTGGGAACGTTTGAGTGTTGGACCCACGTTGGACTACATTTGAGCAACCTTTAGTCCGAAGTGGGCCACAAGTGGAAACTTACTACTCTACGTGGGCCGCAATATTAAATACATAAATATACCAATCAAAGAATTTTAATTTATGGGCTGAGATTATTATTTCAGACATTGATTTACAATATAACGTTTTTTAAACTTTGTTGTAATAATGCTTTCACCGGATGTGGCGTGTGGTATAGAGGGCGTTGTGTAGGCGTCTTCGCGCGTCTTTTCCTGTTCTTGTTCACTCCACTGCTGTATGAGACATGGCGTAGCTAACACGTTTCTATTTATTAAGTTCAATATTATTCTAAGTATATTTACATATATATATTCAATAAAGAACATTAAATAAAAACAAACTTGATTTACTATTTATTAGTAATATATACACAGAAATATATATCCACATATTCTAATATAAACAGGTACCTATATCTACGTATATTTTTCTAACTAAATGAAATTAAATAAATATTGAAATTTACTTAATGAGATACTTGCTTCTGTTTCTCATAAAAGAGCTTGTCAATATTGGGTGCGATATTCGAAACTGCTACTCTAATACAATTATATAATCGTTCATTAGCGAGTTTTTAAATTTTCATGCTCGAGAATAGTTCCTCACACACAAATTATAATTATATAACATTAGAAGGGGATAATTTTATCATATTTTCGGGGACAAAATTCATTCCGATATCTTTTACAGTTCAAAAGATATACGCAAATGTACAGGCGGGCCAAATGCGGCCCGCGGGTTGCTCATCACTGGACTACAACATATATGAGATTCATCAAAATCCGTGTTCCAGATGTTGCGGCCTTCTATTGTTACAAAAGTTCAGAGAACTTTAAAACTGAATAAGATATAGAAGTATTACGTGCTTTCTTGGGAAAGTTTTGAAAGAAGTACACACGTACACATGATGTGACGGAAATGATGATACATTTGGAAGGAAGTCCAAAAATAAGTGAAAAATACAAAATAAATTATTTTTGTAGGGGGTCTACGTACAGTTTTTTTAAGAAAATCGAATTTCAATCCTTGCACTTCAATGAGTAACTTTCATAGAATAACTTTCTCTCGAATGAGGCTTGGATTTCCAGAAAGTCGAGCTTGAAGATCCATCGAGTACGTGTGCACTTCACTAAAAATCGATTCCTCCTTCGAATCAATTTTCTCGAAAGCAGCCCGATTCGATGAAAGTTGATCCACAATTTCGACTTATGTGTACTCCATATTTATAATGATTAACATACAACATATGCATTAATAAATTCAGCTCATTTTCTCGAAAACCAAGCTCCATACCACAAACGTTTATTTTACAATTTTTTAGTTGCTTTGCCCTAAGAATCACCCCATATCTGGTTTATAATTGCGGCTGCATCCTGTATGTAGTTAAGGGCAGTTTGAGGTACCAGTATACATACATATAGTGATCCGGTGCATTCGCTGATTTCATGGGAAGCATTTAGAGGGTTGTTTGTCCCAAAACATCTGTTAAAACAGTTTCAATGTTTGCATATAGGGGCTTGCACAATAAAATTTTGGATATAGTGATTTATTTAGTTATGATAAATAGATAAATAGATGCTTAATTTTTCTGAGAATGGCATGTAAAAAGAATGCAAAATCGATGCAACGCATTATTCAATAATTAAAAAATTATCAAAATAAAAGGATTGAGAATTAGTACTCCTTACTATCCTAATTAAACTAAATATTCCTTAGGTACTAGAAATATACAGTATATTTCTCTGATCAAATATTGCCTTTTTAAACAGTAACATATTTTGGTACAATATTATGCAGGGTATTACTTTATTCAAAATCCTGCTTGCTAGATTTAACAAATGTATTTAACTACAGTTCATTATAAAGTCACTTTGTATGTGGTTCATGCATGAGAGCCCTCTACCTTATTTTAACGAATAAATAGGAAATGTAGAATTAACTACTTAATCTTCATGGAAGCAATTTAATACCCAAAATTAAATTCTCTCGATTACTACACGTATGGGATTATAACTTACAACTTCTCTCTTGTTCAATAACACGTTGGAATGCATCTACATATTAAACCAGCTGATCAAATTCACATTAAAATTTTACCAAAATATTTAAGTCTTGCCGATAATATTCCACGTGTTTTTCCAGGTCAATGATAACTTTGATGATGACAAATTTATGATAGTAGTTTATTCAAGCTGCACAAGAAGTGATTAGTTTGAACACTTCCTTCCATGGAGGAAACTCGGAGTAAGATATTACATATTAATGCAAGGTGCACCCTGCACAGTCTGATTTTTCGTAGTTACAATGCCCCGCGATGTTGTTAAGGAGCCCTCTCATCTTCATACTTCAATTGTTCATTTCAAGGTTTAGGCGTAACGAGCGCGCAATTGGAGTACATACTCCGCTTTGCGAATGAATCCTGTTTTAAACTCGATCTTTTTGCTAATTAGAGGCCTCATTCGGATGTAGCATTTTCCGAGTTATGCCTGTTGCTACTGCTTTATAAATTTACTCCTCAAAGTAATTAGATACATCAAACTGTTTTTGAGGCCCACTACTCTTAGGATATAACATACAATCCCAACACGCTGTATAAATTATATAACACAATTCGACAGCTATCTGGACTTGTAACATTCAATTGCCGTTTCTTAGAGGTTTTCGTGCGCTGCAAACGAGTCCGCAAACCGTTTGTTGCCATCACCCTCAGTTTTTGAGAAATTCGATTTTGAAAAAACTGCAAATTTTCGACTTCGAATATCTTTTATGCCGAAACGGTAATAGTTATTCGGTTGCTCGTTGCGTCAAATTATTCTATGAACCCTCCCGAATATAAGCATATAAGTTATTATTGCATTATGAACATTTAAATATGTTTAAACAACGATCAAATGGAAAAGGACACCCGAAATGCACCCATTTTTGCAGATATATTCCAATTTATTTCCAAAACTAAATTCAGTTATTAAAATTGATTTTCACCTCTCAAATTTGTACAAGTATATTGACAATACTGTAAGAATCGCAACTTAAGTAATTAAATAGAAACAGAGCAAACCATTATTATTATTTTAATAAAATAGCAAAACTGTGATCAACTATCCCACCTTTCCCCTACCGTTATGCATGTTTCACGGTTGCGTAGTTTGAAATGAGTTTTCTCAGGAACTATGAACTGTACCCACACGTGTGATATGTCATTTTGTTCGCCTTGACAAAAGGAAGGTTTTAGCGTTTTTATTTTTTGTAAATAATCTATCTGACTCACTCACTCACTCACTCACTCATTACAATTTCTCTGCAATCACTGATCTTATGATCATGAAAGGTAGGTAGATTCCTCTTAGCGTCTAGGTGCTCGCTAAGAAATCTTTTTAAACACTCACTCCCCTTCACCGAAAATAGATATATAACCCGAGCAACGCCAGGAACTTTACGCTAGTAATTTTTACAATTGATACAAATTTTACTATACTCAGCATGAAAGAAACATCATAAGAATCAGATACAGGGGATGGTTCATTATTAATCGCACAACCGTGAGGAGGGTAATACCAAATGAAAAAATAAGTCGAAAATATAGAATAGTATAATGTTTTAATTTCAAACATCATTTTTGAGAAAAAAGACTGAAAAATTATCGTGTAAGTACAAGTACACTTCACTAACAAAGGTGTCTTTTTATTTTGGCCTGTTTGCATGTTCAGGGGGTGAAACCACCCCTCAAATCTACAATATTTTCAGGTGTTCGATTGCTTTGGCCAAAAACCAAAGCACGACGAGCACCTGAAAATGTTATAACTTTGACCCCCCCCCCCCCCCCCTAAACATGAAAACGGGCCGCTATAAAAAAACACGTATATCTTATTTTTTAGTCCGCTATCAAATCAATGGGAGGCGGACACCTGGTATATTCTCCTTGTAAGTATAGATTATTTATTTAAAACTAATTTTCTCGAAAACGAAGTTTCGTTCGAAAAAATGATATTCAATAATTTTTGCAAAAAAAAGGGTACAGAAAAAACATACGACTCCATTTAAAAGACACCAACGGCCTTGAAAGGTTGAAAAAAAATGGCTTCAAAGAAACTTCTCTTTCTATCGCTGTTTCCATCTCCAACAGTTTAACATCCCCCAAGCAATGTTTCCACATATCCATAACCATCAGAAATGTTTACGTGTTCCCAATTAAATGGTCCATGCTGTCTATCCCTTCTGCTCTGATACAAATCGAACTACCTGTCGATGCAACATTGTATTTAGATACCATTCTCACTATTACCGTCACAGGTGTCAACACGTCAAAGAACGTAAAAGCTGCGCACTGTTTCGTGTCTCATTCTCTGGCGAACAGGGCAGCCAACAGAGGATTAATGGAAAGTAAAAAACGCAAACATTTGTTTTCGGAAGCCGCATTGTGCGCTACGTAAACAACGGGCACGTGCTCTATTACTGGAGGAAACTGTATGCGCAGAACAGTCGTCGATGGCCGACAGTTGTATACAGCATTTATTTCTATATTCACTTTTAGCGATGAATAGAGGTGAGTCAGACATTAATCGCATTGTTGCATTACGCTGCGAGTTTTCGAAGATGAAACGGAAGCTCGCGTGGCCATTTCCTCTGTTTACTTTGGGGAAAGCATGAAGAGCGGGGAACATGACGTTAATTAGATTGCAGAGGGTTATTCTCCGGGTGCGTTCTGAGGAATGGAGCGAAAGAAACAAAAGGAAATTATTCTGTATCGTATTCGTTGCTTTTGTCATGAATGCCAGCCGTATGGGATCCTTATAGTGGTTTTAATTCACTTCAAGTATTTTGTTTCGTTGGTTACAAATAAAATGAGTATGCATAAAGGGATTTGCAACTGAAGGGTTCACGTTGAAATTCTGCAGCTTCGATGATTCCTTGTTGTAAATTGCTCCAAATATGAGGTTCGAAAGTTCCTTAATTCTATTTTAAAAAATGTAGTAGAAAATGATACTACTCGGATTAAATCCTTTTAAAACTAGAAGTTTGCAATGCAATTTACAGTCACGTTGTAAGCCCGGTTTTAAGACGTCACATTATGGCTGAATGCTCTGTGTGAATGCTGTCCTAGGTCTTAATAGATTACCTGTTTGATGGAGGTAGTATAGTAAACAGTATCTTGGTAAACACAGGAGTAGGTCTGGTGTTGTGCGAATTTGTACCTTGGAGTGGGACGTTTGATGATGAATCAGTTGTTTTGGATAGAGATGCTACAAGACCCTTATCAGGGTGATATCTTACAAAGATCACCAAACTGTTACACGCCGTTTTTTATGAAACTCGGTATACAGGTAGTGTACCTAAAAATATTGCACACATATTTCTTTTTAGCGGCGAAAATTCATGTTTAGGGAATAAAATTACCTTTCAAAATTGCGGTTGGAAAACTATTTAGTAGAGTAACGCGAAAATTACTGCATTAACATCTTGGCTAACACTGTGGTGAGAAGAACTGCTCAACGACTGTGAGTTGCCAGTAATTTCGATTCTAAATGGAGTAGCTGTTTCCTGATCACTAATTGCAAGATCTTTTCCACATGCTTAAATTTTGTGCTTGGCAACTTGTATTTATGTTATATGCATATACTAGATTTACTATTCGGTTTGGCCCGAATTTAGATTCAAATTTTTTTACTCATTATCATGTTTTTTTTGTGAAAATAGTCAAATTCATCTGGATTAGCTAGGCATAATGAGCTGGGACACCAGAGTTTAGCGTTCGAAAGTTTTTAGGCGACAGACAAACATATAAACACTTTCTACGGTATATATTAAGATTTTTGCTTGCAAGTGAATATATTTTATACACCAGTCACTGAAGTGTTTTCTGTAAAAATGCTCTAAGAGAACCAAGAACTCATTTCTGACGTGAAACACCTCTATTTTCCACAAATTACAATGAGAAAAAAAAATAACGTTTGTGTTTAAGAAGATTTTCTTAGAAAAGCACCATGTAACACCGCATAAAGTTCATATGTATTTTAAAAGTAAAATGTATTTGAATATAAATCATATCGAAAATAATTCCAAGTTTGAAAATTGTTACTTTTGCATAAAAAAAGATTTCCAGTATTATATTTCCAATACATAGTTACTCTCAAAAGTACCCCCCCCCCCCCCCCATAACATATTTTACTTATGTAAGTAATTCTAAAATCAGAATTACCCATTATAATTTAAATTGATGAATGAAACAAGATAACCCCGAATTTCACAGAAAACTATTTTGTCGAATCTATGCATAATAGATTAGAGCTTATAATAAAATCTTAGGAATATTGAAAAAATATTAACTTATTGCAAATACGTTTGTATAAATTAAATATTGAATTTGGGCGAATATTTTTTTGCCCGATCTTTGGCTACTTCCATGGATAATAATACTTATTTAAATAAACTGTGTACAATTTTTAAATTCAATGCACCCAAAAACAAAAGTATATTAATCAATGTTTATGGATATTAATGTGAATATAGAATTGGTAATTTTTACATTGAAGTAAATTTAAGGGGTGTAACAAAAGTACAAAAATGGCGCCGGTTTGTAAAAAATAGTTTGAAAAACACCCAAAAGGACGTTTTCTCGAGTGTTCCTCGAGAAAAATCTCGGTTATATTTCGACAAATGATGTTAATTGAGCTACGGGTGATAACGACACTCATACAGATTAAGAATCTTTTCAAATTTTTTGTTTCAGATAAACCTGAGCCGGGAAATCACCTGCGCCACCATCATACCTTTTTTTAGGTGCCATATTGGCGTTATAAAAATGCATTTAAAACAAATTAAAATAAATCTTTTAATTTTTTTGGGTAATATAAGAGTAACTTAATAAATCCCAAAAAGATTTATTTCATTATATGTATGTTGTATTTATTCAGAAGAAAATCAGTAAAAATAGCTTCATTTTTCGACCCATCAAAGTAGAATGACCCCTCAAGGCGTGGTTCCGGTCTAAAAATCGATTTTTTTATTTCATTTTTCGATTGTTCAGCCTTTTAAGAATAAGCGTTTAAATGGATTTTTTAAAATTCGTAAAATTCCCCAAGTTATAGGCATTTGAATAGCGGCAAATGCATTGGTAACACCCGTACGCTCGGCGTTCACGTAAATCTTTAAACGCGTTTTCCTGAAACAGTGTTCTTAAAATCGGTGGAAGCAATATATCAAAAAGTTTTTATCGATTTGACTGAAACGTTTTTTATTTTGAAGAATATACTTCTGGCGCGTGGAGAAACCAGTCAAATTTTAAAAAAATTGAAAATGTGTAATTTTTAAAGGCCTTGAAAGGACGAAAAATATAGGGAAAATGTGATTTCAAACTTCAAGTGTCGTTATTTTCTCAAAACATGTAATTTTTTCTGGCCAGTCACTAGCGAATTTCCTGCCCTTTAATAATCTCGCTTTTTTTTTATTTCAGACGGATGGTTTTGGATGAATTTTTTGACGCCTCGACTTTAACAACTCCCCAGTGCCGTCTGCAATGATTAATTATAAAAAAATATATTTCCATTGTTTAAGACATTCTTAATACAATGCAAAAAGTCCCATTAAATTATATGTAGTAGTTTTCCTTTAATTAATTCCTAAAGATCCTATTTTTATGGCTCTAGACCGGAACATCCCCTTAATGTATAAAATAATTTGTGATCAACTGCACATATTTAGAGCAGTATGTTATTGCGTTGCACTATTTAATGGTTGTTTCGAAATTAATTTTTAATACACGAGAATTTGGATGAAGATAAACTGCCTATTATTGCTTTCCGCGCCGATATTTGATAGTAGCATCGTACGTTAAAATAATATTCCACGATGCTGGTCGAATTTGAATATAGAATATCAATGTTGAATTTACTATGCGTGATATCGCCGCTGGCAGGTAAAGCGCATTCGACGAGAACAATCTTTCAAAGACGAAGTGCCCCTTCGCAGAATATTTTTTTCGATATTGAATCGGGAACAGAATGCATAATGCATTATATGAAAATATTTCATGGCCGAAGTTGTTACCGATACGTCTTGCCGCTGCTTAAGTGGACCACTGCCGCGCCGTTGAAATAAGAAAAAAGGGGAGAAAAATAAAATACGAGTTTAAATTCACGAGGAGAGATCATAAAGTTAAAGTCATTTTCTATATACTTCAGTTTGAATTAATATTGAAGGAAATTATGGGAGACGAGTTGGGGATAATTGGACCAGTTACGAGGATATTCAATGTTAAAGCTGTATTAAATTCTCGACTGAATGTGGTTCTCTTAAATTACGTAACGTATTGGAAAATTCTGATTAACAGAATAGACTAACAAAGGAACATTCTGAACACGAAAATTCGAATTTTAATGAAACTTTGTGCGAATGTGGAGGATATTGGCTGGTAGGAGCAATTTTTTATTTCAGCGAAATTCATTCTGAAGGGGTCAACCCTTAAAGTTAAAGCGCTTCTTCGTTTTTATTATACCTATACCATTATTTTTCTTTCCCCAGTGTCATAGAGCATAATAAACTGAACAATTCTTATATTTAATGTTTTCTTCCATCGCGCAGTGTTACAAAGTTATTATAATTGCCATTGGATGGCAATTAGATTCACTGGAATTAAATGTTCACAAATTATTTCTACAACGCCACCTACAATTTCATTGAAATGAGTAAACATTCGCGTTTCAATTTCAATGTTTCAAATGTGTTGAAACAACCGCACTATTCACCCTTCACATTCTATGCAAATGGATCCGGATTGCTTCATCTCTCACATGTAACCTCATTGCAAATGTTTTGCACATTGCCTTTGAATTTTCGGCAATAGCGTCTCACAAATCATCATCAAGTGTCTGATCCAACGTTTTGAATTTTTGAAACCACTTTTACCTTGTACTTATATAATCAGTTCCAAATGCCATACAGATTTTTCTGACTGGCTCAGAGCATTCGTTACAAATTTGAACTGGCAGAGAAAATTTTCTTGGTGAATGCTTTCCATTAATTGATGCGTTTGGAGTATTTCTGGCCTTACAATGCGCCCGTGCAGTGAAATGTCGAATAACATTGTGTTAACCAGACGTTGAAAAGGTGGGAAAATGTAACAAGAGTAGTAAGGTGGGGTCCCACAGACCCGTAAATAATTTAGTGCATTATAGAAATCTGCATCTTTAATTAAATTTTTATTATCCAAAAATACTTAACTAATAAAACATCTTAATTTTCATATAAATAAACATCTTAAACATCTTTAATTTTCAACAAAAATATACAAAATATACAAAAAAAGTTATACGCAATCTAAAATCTTTGGGGTCTGTGAGACCCCACCTTACCAACGTCGGGTCAATGTCGTATAACATTTGTGTAGCACGTATAAAAGTACGCGAATTTTCTTGGGTACCTCCTAATGTAAGAATAGGTTTTGTAATTCCAATGTGTTCGAGAATTATGGAAAAAGGACCTGGGGCGATGGGACTCGAACCCACGATCTTGCGGATCCTTTGTGCACTGGCCAGTCACCTGAACAACTCCACCAACGCCGAACCTTCGAGGTCTCTCATTCCGGGCTGTCTCTTATGGCAGTTCCTGATCCCACACTAAGTAGTTTATATTTCCTTAATTATTTGGAGTTGCCCTAGAAAGGATATTGTAGGTATTCCTAATATACTTTTTAGGTGGCATATATTGAAACGAATCACGCTAATTACGTTCGATGCGAAATATCCTGATCTTATTGAGAAACGTATTTTAAGCTGTGTTCTTTGTATCTGTACAAACTATTACAACTATTAAGCATGTGTTTGAAGCAGCAGAGACTAAGTGCTTCCAATATAGCAACTGTCTTCGATAATCGTTACTCCATAAAACGGAGCAGGCTTTTCTACTTCGATTATTTATATCTGCTCCCGAAATCTCATATTCGTCTGTAGTCCCGTGCGACTCTACTTATGGTTTGAACGTCCTAAAAACGATATTATCTGTAAAATTGATGTTATATCGACACTGCCGTCTAACAAAGCGTTTCTCTGTTGGGGAAACCTCGTTATTTCGCGGAATACGTTGACGCGCGACCCACCCTTTCAATTTCCCTATCGACACGATATGTATACGTACACTAGGGTGGTCCTTATCTTTTTACCTCTGAATATTGAAAAAGGGTTTGCAAATTTTAAACAATTAAAAATTACCAATGATGATATATAGAATAAAAGGGATTGGAATTAATAGAAAGCTATTAGAATAGAATACTTACTGATAACGAAGATTAGAAGCAGTTTATCTTTAAAAAAAATTAAATAGCATCTAATAACTTCAATTGAATGATCTATTGAAAGTTATTTTTATTTATGCTTACAGTTGATAATTTTCAGGTGGCGTTCAGATATCAGAGAGAACTAAATAGGTACATGAAGGAAGTGAGTTAAATAGATTCTGCAATACAAACGTGTTTTCTGAGTGTTTATGGCTTTTATTTTGTTTCCTTCCAAGTGTTCATATACAAATTAAGAGTGTGGATTACGCTCGTGTTAAAGATCATCGCAAGAAAGTATCGATTTTTAAATTTTTGTCCATTGAACGACGGATTGTGCGTCATTATCGCTTTCGCAATTGCAAAAAGGAAACATTTTTCCAGGCAATGCAAGATAATCAGTTCACTTAAAACCAACAAAGTTTGTACCTGTTAGATCCTTCATCTATAAAATAATAATCTAATCATAAATCATCTAAAAAATTTCATTTAATTCTTCTAATTTTTTTAAGACCGAGGTGTAGCTTCAAGAATTACTGTAATCTAAAGCAACACTTACAAGTAGTTACTGCAATATTTTCAAAGAATCGTTAGATACCAAAAGATGAGAGAAAAAATGAAATAGTTGGGTAGAGGGGCGATTTTCAAATGAGGCTTTTATATATATAAGGCCCGTGAGGCACGTTTCCTGTCACCTGATAGAACACCAATTTTGCAGGGACCATTGTTGTTACAAATTGGAACAACCATTCTGGGAGATGGGAGAGCTTTTGACTCGCCTGGGAAACAAAAAAGTACACGAAAAATATTCTATCTGTAACTAACTAACAATAAGCATCATCCTAATGTACGCATTAAAACAGTCAAAGACATCACATTGTTTACAGCACTGGTATTAAAAGAAATTTAAGTTTAACAATTTTATTTAACTTTTTCAAAAATGCACTAAAAGTTAAAAAATAACTCTATCCTTGCATTACCATTACTATGGTGATGGTACTTTTTAGTGTTTGAATTTTGCAACTAAAAATACTTGAAAATTGAACTATTTGTGCGTGATGGATCATTCCTCGATAAATTGCTTTTATGGAAATCGCGGTGCTACCATCCAACGCAGCGACTTTTTGTCGTTTTCAAGAAGAACGCAAGAGGCTGATTTCAAGTCGATTGGATTTGTGGTTATGGGTTAAATTTATAGGGGATGTTATTCTTCCACCCTCGGGGGAATTTTTTAAAAATTTTGTATTATCATCGTAACTACGCACGCCTGCAAATTTCCAAGCTTATTGGCTTTTTTTGGAAGTGTTTTACAATTGAGTTATAAGATTTGAACCAAACCAAAAAAAGGACAGAGGAGTGAAGCTAAATAAAATCGTTTAAAAACGAGTTTTCTATGAGACACAAAGTCACGTTTTAGGAGATTTTCACACTCTGCTTGGACGCTTTTTAGGAAAAAGCATCAAGTACACTTCCCACCTTCATACCAATCAGACAGCCATCATTCTTGCTTATTTCTGCTTACTTTTCTTCATTTTATCCCTTTTCCTCCAGGTTTCTTTTCCTGTAACTGTTTCAGTTCGCCCTTTTTCCACTGACCTCCTATCCTATCACATCCTCTTTATTTTTCCTTTTACTTTCGCCCCCCCTTCTCTTCCGTTTCCCGCTTTCCAGATCGCTCTCCCTCTTTTCTTGTTCATTCTCCTTTCTTCCTCTGATCTACATTTCTGCTTGAAACTCAAACTTCTTCCCCGTTCCTCTCATACTAATCAGCCCATGTCATTCCCTTCCACTTCTTATGTTGGTTCCATTTTGTTCTTCGTTTTCGAATTTCTCTTTCCCTTTCGCAGTGTTGGTCTTGAACGCTCTTCTTATCGCTTCTCTTTCAAATCTCTATCTGCTTGTAGCTTACTTTTACCAAAGAAATCTTCTTTTTCTCAGATTATTTTGCTTGACTTCACCCTTATCAATTTCTATTTTTCTGAATGTATTTTATGTCTCATTCTCCTTTCATTTTGCACGAGGTGAATGCAGCATTGTAGATAATATGATGAAAACATATGCGATTATTTTTGAAAGAATGAACATACTTTACAAAACAATGTTTGGAATTAACTATATTGAGCAATGCTGTATTTTATTGATGCAATAAATCAGATACGAAGTGGGAGCCAAAAATCAAAAACTGGTTTGGCCAAAAACCATGTATTCTCTAGTTAAAAAAATGTTTTATACTTTAATGGAGGGAGCCTAAAGGTGTTTAGTTATAAAAGTTATTTAAGGTGTTTAAGCCTAAAGGTGTTTAGTTATAAAGGTGTTTAGTTATAAAATTTATCCTACTTTTATGCGATTTAGCTCTAGGACAGTTGAAACTGTATTAAACATTTTAATTAGTTTTATTACAAATCGATGGACCTCAAGTCTTATTGTCAATAAAGCCTTCCAAAGGATAAACGATAAAAACAGTTGTATTACATGTTTTATACAGTACTACCTATTTTAATTTTCTCAAGTTAAAGTTAAATTTTTAATGGCATATTTGGCGTTACGGAGTCAAAATATGGAAATTTTGTTTTTAGTGGTTTATGATAGCCACAAGTCTTAGAAGTATTTTAAAATAGATTTCATTGAAAAATTCGAAAAATTGCGAGGGTTACAGCGTAAAAAGTAACGGAGGGGCAATGCAAGTAACCGCGGCCAACTTTAAAGCCGTTTTTCTCAAAACTATGTTTCTGAAGACGGTAAACATGCCATATGATGTAACATATGCTATATGGACGACTGCCAATCTCATCTAAAGAATGCAATCATTATGAAAAAATCATGGGTCAATTTCAAGGTCTCCAGAATGTATTCCAACAGTTTTTTCAATTGAAATTTTAACACAGTTTTTATAAAAAAATTCTAGATTACTATATATAAGGGAAAAACGTAAAAAATCTTTAAAAAATTGTAACTTTTACAAATTTTAATATTAGAAGCTAAAAATCTACCGAGTTGTTGTTGAGATATAGTATTTTGAGAAAAAAAAGTTTGTAAGTCGGCTTTGGAAAAAAGGCATATGAAGGTATATAGAAGATTGAAAGAACAGAGATATTCCACGAATATCCACGATATTCTACGTATTAGAAAAGGTACAGAGCCCCACAATCAATAAAAATCAGTTCATGGGTGACCCACATCCAGAATGCCAACGAAGGGTTAATTTTTAATTTTTGTAAACATTCTTATTTGAAAATACGTCTTGTATCCCTAAGAAAGAATTATTAAAAGAGCAAATGGTTTCAGTTATTACTGGCTCTACAATCTAGCCCAAAAGAAACCATTGACTTTACCTGTCTAAAACCCATGTAGCCCTTTACGACAAAATTCTAAAAATACTTCTGTCCACCATTTCAAGAAATACTGAATCGAACTCTATGTAAATAGAACCAACCTTTTTTTATCATCGAAGTGAAGGTGCTCGAGAAAAATGTATCGAAAAGGAAATGTATTCAACTATATCGTATGTACATACCAAGACCACCCGTGAGCATCAGTTTACCTACATAAGGAAATAAGTAAAGTAGACGCGACAGTACGAATAATTTGGCTCTTTATCATAGTCATATCTGGTCTGATTTGCTATTGTTTTTCACAATCGCTGTCGCATGTCAAATACTGGGAACTTCTTTCTCCAAAAAATCTGTATAATTTATTTATTTATTACGGGTAATAACCCTTTGCCACATTATATTCACATGAAACGACATGAATAGAGGACTAAGAAATAAGATAACATCAAGATAAAGATTACAATACACAAGTAACAAAGAAAACAAAAGAAAGAGATGAAATAACTTTTTGAAGGTAAGGTAATTACGTTTTGTTATTTTGGTTGTATGCTCTACATCCTTTTATGGACATGTTTGTACATAATGACTTCCTGTGGGGTAAGTTGATACGTTTTCTCTGGGGCATGTTGAATGTTTTCTTTTTATTTCTAGGAAAATGGTTCGAAGTTATATCAAATGGCAAATCGTGCCGAAATATCGCAAGATATTTTTGAAAAAGCGTGTGTCGCAATAGAAAAGGGCTCGATATTATTAAGGCAAAGCGGAAAAATATACAATATTGACAAAATGAGTTTATTAACATATAGTGATAAAGCGGGATATTCCAGACATAACAAGAAATAAAAATAAAAATGTTTTCTATGTTTGTTCAGAAATCTGTTTGATTTTTAGAATACGTCTTTGTTCATTTGTAGTCTATATTGTTGGAAAGGTATTTAGATCAAAAATATATTTGTCAAATTTATTAGTTATTCATTAAACGGATATTTTACAGATATATCAACTTGCCCTGCAGTGAGATAAATTTATACATTTTGCCTTTGTCCAAATAACATTTTTTATTCATTTTGTGTATATTTTCTCAAGTTTTCGTTTACTATTATTAAAGAAAAAGGACCAAAGTATATTTTAGCATATTTGTTATTAAGTAATTAATTCAAACAAAAATGAAAAAAAATTGAAAACTGAATAACGTATCAACTAGCCCCGGTCTCCCATACCTATCAGTATTGCTTAATCATCGAGAATCCGCAGAACTGAATTTCTAAAAGTAGATAAGTAACTAACGAAGAAGTCAATATTATGGCAGTATTTATTAGGGAGCATGCATATTCTGTCAACGCAGTTGTATTTACCGTGCGAAGTGTGATGCTTATCAATATCAATGAGACTGTCTATATCTATGTAATATCTATAATATAATTGACGCTTCTTAATTTCATTTGAAATTATAGAGTTTTTGGAGAGATTGGGGAGAGACTTGGAGTTATTCAAATACAGGCCATGAAAGTTCACGTCACTGTGTATTTACAAGAAGCTCTAAAGTACATACAGTGTACAAGTGCCGAACGCAAAGCCCAACTATTTTAGTTCAGATACGAATGTACCTAAACGCAAACGTGAAATTACCTACAGTTCTATAGTTGAATGAATTCTATTTTAAAAAACTAAAATGATATTAGCGAGAAATTAGTTTTTCCTCTAGGACAGAGTTTTGAAGAGTTGCAGGCGATGCGATGGTAAGGGCATGGAAGGTCACTGAAGAATTCTTGGGTGACTTTCTCGGGTTTGATGCATACGATATGTATGTACTTATGTACATACGTATGCAATGCGGAACCGTTGCGCGCGTCCTTAATTTGGGGAATGTCGACCTACAATTCTCTTGGTGACGTACTTCTGAAGTCTGGTGTCCCCATGGGTCCAAAAATACGTCAATCGCTAGTAAGGACAAGAAGAACTTTTAAACCTGCCAAGTCTTAATCACCATTTTAATATTATTCTGGCTATAAAAGTGTAAGCTGAAAATAATGCTTGAAATATATACACCATGCAGCGTAAGTTGTGGTACACCCAAACAAGGGATGATTCCTTGTGCAAAAATAAATAAAAAGTGCGGAATAAAACTTTGTATACTATAAATCACCGTTTTTGAAAATCCCGCTTTTGGGTTAAAAGTTGGCAAAATATAGAAATAAATATATGTTACAATAAAATTGTGGGTGAAATGGTAGGTATCTTTTATACATCATTATTTATTGTAACATTATTATTTAATATCGTTATTCTGATAAGGTAAGTTAGCTTCTTCAAATTAATTGCATGCGATTGTAGTAAAAAAGATAAAACTTTAGAGCTTAAACTATGTAACCAAGGAAATAAGGCAAAGTTAGTTTCGCAGTAACGTTAATAAGAATAGTTAATAAAAGTCAGCAAACACTAGTAGTATGTACAAGTTAAATACCCGAAATTTAAGTTCCGAATTTAAATTCTATCACGTAGTTTGTGTACAGGAGTTACGGCTGAAGTACGATAAGTTCTTAATTTGAAATGTAAATTCCACTTTCAAAAAACTGGATGTTTCAATGTAAAATCGTTCTTGATTCCATGAAGCTCCATTTAAAGGAAAGGGAAAGGTTGACTCTTAAATCTTCGAGAAAGAGTAACAAATGTATATTGTAAAAAACCTCTAGATGCATAATAAAACCAAAATTTCAGATTAAAAGTCGCGGAAATATGAGGCATATGATTTTACCTCTTGGTTTATTAAATTGTCTTACTGAGAATTTGATACTCTCTTCGAAACCAATCGATCAACCAATCTATCTCTTCTCAAAATTGATTTCCATCGATTTACTAATACCTATAATTTACAGTTCCTTCTCTGTTGCTTTTAAATTGCAGTGCTACAGGTTTCCTGCAAAATGTTTCTATATTTGTCGTTTTGGATTGCAAAATACTATGTGAATCGAATCATCAAACAGAAGCCATTCAACTCCCTCAATGAAATCCTGATTTCAGGATGTATTTTGTTACACATTTTCCAACCCTCAGTAACCATTTATTTCAGAAATTAATTTTCTTTTGTAAATACTTCATAACACAGTTCGACAAATTTGGACTTTTTTCGGACTTGTAACATTCAATAGCCGTTTCTTATAGGTTTTCGTGCGCTGAAAATGAATCCGCAAACCGTTTACAGCCACCCCCTCAGTCTTTGAGAAATTCGATTTTGAAAAAAACTGCAAATTTTCGACTTTGAACATCTTTTATGCCGAAACGGTAATAGTTATTCGGTTGCTCGTTGCGTCAACTTTAATTTTTTGCATATGCAAGGTGTCGGCGCTATGTGTGTACAATTAGGTTCATCAGTTCCTAATGTATTAAAAATACAAAAGAATTGTTCGTGTGAAAGTCCAAGCTTAACTGTACAAACAGCACCAACACCTTGCATATCCAAAAAATCAAAGTTTGAAATTACAGAAAATTTATTACATAGTTCATTATGCAATAGTTAATAATTTTTTATTGAATCGTTTATAAATAACAAATACAATATTGTAGCACGGTGAGAGTCGCCCGCGTTAAACGATTCTGTTACCGAGAGCGGCTGTCGGCTCCGCGCGTTTTGCCAAATTATTTCGCTTCTGTATTGAAAACAAAACGAGACTTACCACTTCTGTTGACGCTTTCCGAAGGAAAATTATCTGCTGCATCACGTGGAATCGTCAGATTTTCTCCCAGGCCCTTAGTTTTGGAAATAAATTGAAAGATATCTGCAAAAATGGGTGCATTTCGGGTATCCTTTTCCCTTTGATCCTTGTTTAAACATATTTAAATGTTCATAATGCAATAATAACTTATATCGTTGTATTCGGGAGCATTCATAGAATAATTTGACGCAACCGAATAACTATTACCGTTTCGGCATAAAAGATATTCAAAGTCGAAAATTTGCAGTTTTTTTCAAAATAGAATTTCTCAAAAACTGAGGGTGATGGCGACAAACGGTTTTGCGGATTCGTTTTCAGCGCACGAAAACCTATAAGAAACGGCTATTGAATGTTACAAGTCCAGATGGCTGTCGAACTGTGTTATCAATGTTTCTCATTTTACCTACACTAATGTAGAGTGAGTATTGAGAACCGTTGATTCCATCCTCAATAGATTTTTAACAGTAAACGGAGGAAAGGAGGATTATAGCATGTCCATTAGTTTTTTGGATTATTAATACTGTTAGCTTAATACAAGAAAAAAATTAAAATATATTAAAAAAAAAAATTTAATTTGAAAGATTTTATTTAATTTGATCAATAATGCAAATTAATCAATTGTTCAAATCAATTCTACAGGATAATCGCAGTTTGTATGATTTTATTTAAAGTCACATATGCACATTGAAGTTGTTGTGCAAGAAAATAATTATTTTTTATTTCTTAGTGCATTATTGATGAAGTTAAATAAAATCGCTTCACCTCAATTTTTTTCATATATTTTTTATTTTTCATTTTTTGTGATTTGCAACCAATTTCTTTTCTTATGAATAGTTCCGAATTCTCCATTCAAATATCTCTTTGAAAAGCTTTGGAAGAAATAAGTATATCTAAACACAAATCACAATTAATTTTTATTTTTAACAAACTACAATTAAATTCTATTTTCAACAAAATACAATTAATTTTTATTTTTAACCGACTTCAAAAAGGAGGAGGTTATAGTTTTATTCGAAAGAGGGTGATGCCCCATCCTACACTGAATCAATATTGGCACAATATTTTGCCAGTTCTGGTTATAATAATAAAGACTATTGTCACCTAATTATTATTATTTTATGTACGTCCGCGCATATCTCCTCAGCATGTCGTGTCAATATATATAAAATTAAAAAGTTAAAAATAAAAAAATTCCAAAAAAAATTAAAACCGGCTTCAAAAAAATAAAATTGCATTAAAAAGTAAAAAATAATCTTTTCCCTTATTTAATCTACGTCTCCCAAATTTTTTTAGTCGGTGCCTCATCATTTGCACTGTGTAAATCTGGCGCTGACTTATAAAATATGTGAGTCATAGATTAAATAAGGGAAAAAATTATTTTTTACTTATTAGTGCAATTTTATTTTTTTTTTTAATTAACAAATTGCAATGAAATTATATTTTTAACAATTTCCAATGAATTTTTATTCTTAACAACTTACAATTATTTTTATCTAGTTTCAAGTCGATTGGATTTGTGGAAATGGGTTAAAATTGAATTATAAGATTTAAACCAAACAAACAGACAGGTGAGTGAAGGTAAATGAAACAGTTTAATATAATAATAAAATCGTATAAACAGGATATCAGTTAGTTTCTTCCAGTATATTTGTTGTTCTAAATCCATCCCATTCTCGTCTATGGAAGGTGTTTTACTTATTTAGATTGACGTCTCGACATAGTTTGCAATCTTGGTAAATGAAGTTTATTTTTAGTGTACGCTATTGTTAAAACAGATATCACTGCCTCGTATTGATTAGTAGTTACTACACCACAGTGAAGCGATGAAAATGTATCAACGGTTCATCCTCCTTTCGTGTAAAAAAATCCTGGCGCAAAGAGAATTAAATTCGCCGATATTTTATATTTTACTTAGTATTACATTTCATAATTTAGTCATTATATCTTTGAAACGAAATATCGTGTGTGTAATATTATTTCACAGCAGCTAGCAGAATTCTCCAATTTGATGTAATCAAATTATCAAATCATTAGGACGAGTAACTCGCTTTCCTGAATAATCATAAATTTATATCGATCCCGAAAAAGGTATTAATTATTATTGAAGTCTACATCGAACGTATTCATGATAAAAATACTTGCGAATAATATCGTTGTATTGCAAAGGGATAAATCCAAATTACTTCCCCCTCTCCCGCCCTCTGCCTGTGCCAACCTGACATGTTGTGTTTGTTTCTGTATTTTACAGTTTTAACCCTCTAGTGCATAGATTTGTAAAATTAGACTAGTCTAATTTGGGGATGAAAATACCGAATCCGATGTCTGTTTTCAATTTGGAGGACGTCTGGGCTCCCCAGGGCAGCCTTCTGGGTCACCGCCTTAAGGCGGGATCATGTAGCAAATTAAAAAAATGCAGTGCTTTTTTATAAAATAAATTCTTTATTTTTAATGAAAAACTATGAAAAAATGTTGAAAAAAATATAAATTTATGATATAATGCACAATTATTCATTATTGTGCATTGTGAAATTTAACATAGCACAGAAGAAGCGCGAGAAGCGCTTGGCACTTCGCGAGCCGGCCGAGTCATGATTTCTTTATATACAACCATTTTTTATACAGATTAATTATATTTTACGTCATAAAACAGAGCCTATATCCCTTTTTATTGTTTAAGGATACTGTAGTTAAAATTTCGTAATGATTTGTTCAGTACTTACCGAGATTTTTATGAGCATACAAACAAATGCTGTTGCTTTATTATAATAGTACGATAGTATGATATGATATATGTATGTATATAGGTATCAAATTTCATGAACAAAGAGCTAAAAAGGTGCACAAGTAAAATTTTCACGCATAACACCCTAACTAACTTAGGATGATCTACTAACATGATACCGCCTTAAGGCGGCTACCGGCCAAGCCTCACTTCACAGGTGTAAATTATTTTTTGTTTTCAAATCTTCATTCCATTCGATAGATCACTACACAAACTACTTACCAATGATTTTCTTTTAGCTGTACGGTATCGGGAAGTATTTTATTTGATTTTTTGAGTTTCACAAACAATATGCGCAGCGTGTTTAGCTAAAAAATGCACTTCAAACTAGATTTCTGTCAAAACGAAACGTCCGATTGACATGTTTCTTAGGCCAATATATGCGGTGTGGCAATACTTTTAAGGCTGGCAAATGAGAATTATAAAAAAAAAATATAGGGTCCCAACTCCTGGCTTAAAAAGGTGCCCGCCTTAAGGCAGGCTTATGCACTAGAGGGTTAATATGACCATTTAAATTGTCAAATATGTTAATCAATATGTTCTGTGATTAATTCGTGTCTATTGCACTAACCATGGATATGCTTAGAAGAAAAATTGATATTTAATCTTCGGCCAAAAATATATTTCATAAATTTTCAAATTTGTTATCATTCTTCCAGTTTTTTATGTTTCTCTACAAATCTTTATTTAATGTGGTGTGTCAATTTTGTATAGCATATTCTATTTCACCTTGTAATTTACAGCATGTTGTGTATATTTTGTGCTTACTTTTATATTTACATAAATTAAATAATCGAACCAAAATACATCCACATAACATGCAAATAGAATGAATCCATCAATCTTTTTATGTATCTTTGCAGTGCTTTCGACTTCTCTTTTAACGATATTCTGTTTTATTTTCCACTCACGTGGCAACTTTTTAGATTATTTTATTTTATTCAAAGAACTACACGAACGTTATAGAAGTTATATTTGATAGGTAGCACACATTTAGTCCATGTAAAACGCAGGTGTCTACCCATAATCGTTGAAATTAAAACTTTAGTCTAAAGGATTAGCCTCTTTAAATTTATTTATAGGATTTAAATATTTAGCATGTAATTTTTATACATTCGTACTAATATGTCCATTTTGATCTTATTTTATTAAACGTACAGGTAGAATACCTGCGCAAGTTTTCACGCAATAAACATTTACTTTGAACTTGAAAAATTCCTTCTATAACATTTCAATTTCATGCACAAACACATATTTACATTACTATTGCTGTATATGCAATCTCAACTTTTATCTTCTAAGAACGTATTGCGCATGTGCCGTTTCGTATATTGCAGTTAGTAAAACGTTAACAGAAAATATTGTCATGATTTCATGGTTAATCGATGTTTGTGTCATTGCAGTTACAACACATGCCAGATTGCCGAGGACGCTGACCCGCTGTGCCTCTCGCCACGAAACTAGTTCCAGCAAGAATAACGACTACGCGTAATATGCAGCGCAACAGGAATATAACGACTAACAGGTAATATGTAACGCAACAGGAATATTTTACACCGGTGTAAATAAATATTAGGTGCGTTTCGTGTGGTAAACCTGATGTTGCTAAGTTCGAATTAGTGTCATGGGTTCAATAAATTTGCCTACGTTGTTACACAATCAGAATTTGAACATTACTAGCCCCAGATCACCACACTACCCTGCGAATGGCGTTGTTATTAAACATTCATACAAAATACGATTTTAAAATAAATCATCAATATCTTCGAAAAAATATATTTGTATTCAAGTAGCAACATAAATTTTACTTCTTTGGGCTTAAGAGGTCAGAAAACAATAAAAAAAATTAAATGTTTTTTATTCGTTTCTTGCATTTCATGCAAAAGTTGGTTGTCATTTTCCTTGATTTAGATGGACACAGAGCGCATGATTTTTTTATGATTTCTATGATTCGTCGATTTGATATCGTCATTTTTACGACAGTTTAGTAATCTAGGGCTAGAATACTATAAAAAAATATTAGAATATAAAATCCTATCCTATCCTATTAATATAATAATATAATAAATGCGAAAGTGTGTTTGGATGTTTGTTACTCCATCACGTCGGAACTACGCAATGGATCTTTTTGAAATTTTGTATGCACGTAGTCTAGATCCTAGGAATAACGTATAGGATACTTTTTATCCCGATTTTTTTAACCGATCTCGACCAAATTTGCCATAATTACTCTCTAGAATCCCACTCCTGAGTGATTAAAATTACGTGGGTGTCTTTCACCCTTCCCTTCTTGAGATAATGATCCGCGTCCAAAATAATTGGAGAGAAAATCTGCCGATAAATCATTTGAAGTTTGGCACCAAATAGAATTGAAGTATCATTGCCACATTCTAATAATTGCACTCGTGTTTCATAATTTTCACCAACATTACATTTTACATAAACGATTATACTCTTCTGATGCCATAAGAATTTAAATAAAAATTTTTCTTTTCCAAGTGGCACTCAAAATAGCTACTTCCGACCATCCTCTTTTATTTAGCAAAGTTTCTATTGCATAAAAGAGCTGAATCTGAGTTTCTGTGTATGTGGATGTACTTTAGGGAAACATCAAAACTTTGCATCTCTGGTTTCTGGTTGCCACAGGCCACGGGATCTTTCTGTATAATGTGCTTCGTATCCAGTAGTAGAAACGAAAGGATTGTGATTTAAAAAATAAGTAAAATATGTGCCATAAATTCTTTTCATAACTCGATTCGTTTTTGAGAGAATTAACTTTGAATTTCGGCTGAGTACGCGTGCACCCAAGTACAGTTTCTGACGCCCGAGGGGGACGCTTCTCGTCACAGTAAAGACGAAATCACACATATCAGTTCCGTGACGGTTCAGTGTCAGTCGCCCCTTTGTGTACGTGTCAGTAACTGACACGGATCAGTGTGAACAAGTGGTGAATATTTTTCACCACTAACACTAACAGCAAAGAACCGCCACAGAATTTATATGTGAGAAACCGCCTTAATTGAGAACCTATAAGGCAGAATCCTCCCCTTACTTCGGAGTGGTTCTCGGACGCCAAAAATTATATTTCAGAGCACGCATACCGAGCCGAAATTCAAAGTCAATTTTCTCGAAAATGATGCAAGTTATGAAACAATTTTATTCTATATTTTTCACTAATTTTTTTATGTAAAATCGCAACCCTTCCGCTTGTACCACTGGACACGAAACGTCCTGTATACCCCTCTGGTCGTAGTTTCAGAGGTGTTGTTGGTGACATGAAGTAATATGGTTCGAGGTATCGCATATTTCACATGCAATTGCAAAATCATTACGAAATTTAGACTGTACTTAAGTTACGATACAGATTGTAATTGCTTATGCTGTGGTCAGTTTGTCGAAAATATGTGCACATTGTGTTCAGATACTTCAAGTGGAATCGCATGCCCTTTTGTGGTATGATGTTTACTTTTTGAATGAAGAGAATAATCTCTAAATACAAAATTATTGAAGGACATTAAATTTTGAAAAACTTCATAAAATACATTTCAATAATTTAAGTAGAAGTAATAAGTAGAATTCGTACTTGTCTGAAATAATTACGGATGTACATATTTTTCAACTGTAATAATTTACTTACTATGTCATAGCTTCAGCTAATATAATTAAAATAAATCAGAAGCTAATATGAAAGATACATGAAGCGATAGTAGAACTAGAACTAGCGAAAACCATGGATAGGTCACTGAGCGTCTGATATATGGTGGATTTATACTACTGGAGTTATATATACAGTGCCCTATGTCACTGAATTGAGTGATATTTTTAAAACTGTTGGGATAGAGACAAACAGTCACAAGAGAAAATTAAGTAGTTTTAACTGTTCCATATTCTTATTTTTTTATTTTACATTTATTTACAAATATGCAAACGTCACGCAATTACCCTTTTCCGATAGAATTCCATAATTTTCACTAGCTAATTTGATTTTGATTTAAATGTAAATATTAAGATACTCCTACAAAAATGATTCTCAAAAGATAATCTATTTTCTTGGGTATCACTTACAAGTTCTTAATTTCTAATTTTTTAAAGTCAGTTTAAATTTTTTTTGATATATTACTGTTATATCAAACTTTTTGATTATTTTCAACAATTGAACCCATCCCTGAACTAGGTCCTGCATATTATGAGACACCTTATATGCGAAATAAAGTGTCACATAATGTACATACAGTTGACGGACGCATATGTGCATTAATAAATAAGCACGAACACATTAGCGTGAAATCAGTTCTACCGAGTATCTATGTAGAGTGTGTTCCAGTATTGATGCTACAACCGAAGAGGGGGTGATTCTACATGAAAAGATAAGTCGAAAATATAAAATAAATATTTTCCATTTGAGACGGAATTTGCTTTTAGGCTCGATGATGAAGTAAGACAGAAATTATTGCAAATATTGTATTTTTACAGAATAGACATTTCACTTCGTATAGAAATTTTACATATTATTCCGTGTGATTCTTTTATACGATGACTTCTAGCCAGACATTGAACTGAAAGCAATATTATACTATGATATCTCAGGAGTCAAACATTTAGCGATACTGAAAAAAAATATTAACAGAAACTCGCATACTACAGTCTCGACTTGGTAACTACGTAGATTACTTTCATGTTGATAAGGGTCATTTCACCTCCGTGTAATTCCAATTTCGCGCTGCTCGTTAGATCTTCATTGATAAGATATATATCAAGCATTCACGCATTTCAAAACTGTGCACAGGCACGACCTTTTTTACACGATCGCGAGCGCAAATATAAAGCTGAGACATGTGTAGGTATAATTTTTCATTACTTTCTAGAACAGTAGAACTTTCTTGTATGGTACAGTTCCATTTCTTCTGATTTTCATTAATTAAATGATCGTAGATTTTATGAAATATTTTTCGATGAATTTCCGAATAACAGTTCCAAATTTCTGAGGTTCCGTTTTGCATAGCAATTTTTTTGGCAATGCGGTTGCGTGTATTCTCAGTGGGAGTGTATATAATCAGAATTGTTAAAGCATATCTCGGTTACTTTTGGAGATTATTAAAATTTCTGCGTGGACTAAAAGAATGAACGGGGAGACTTATCAGAGAAGCAACAATGATATGATGTACATACGAAAATTGAAAAAATAAATTATCGGTAAATGTTCTACTTGCCAATGGTAATACTATAGTACCTATATAAATTGATTTTTGGCACTTACAGTATTTATTAACCTCCCCCACAATAAAATACCTCGTGTAAGATGACCCTATATTGTGATTACATAAAATAGTGGTTTGAAACTTATGAAATTTATGAGTTTGTGCAGTTTTGAATAGCCGACAACTTGCTACTAGTAAGTGGCTTCCAAAATTACCACAATTTCGGCAAACAGAATCACCTATTCCTGATTGCAATCATCCATGTTCCTTTTTGAACAGCGTGAGAAGCCTAAAATTAATAAAATTCTTAGAAATTTTTTTGTCACTTTATCAGACCTTTGTGACAGACCAAATGCATGAAATGGAATGGCTGTATTTCTGCGAAAAAAGGTCGCAAAAAATATTTAAGAAACGCATTTTAACGCTTGAAGTTTCTACATAGTTTTTGAATCAAGGACTCAATTTTTTTCCATCCATTAGGATACTGTTTTATCAAGATGAAGCGCAGGAAAGGAAGTTTCAGAAATTTTTGCCTAGTTTGAACGGATGCACGGGCCAAAATTTTGTTTCCGGTAAATCCAACGAAGATTTCTTATAAAGCAAACATTTCTCTTTAATTTCGTTTTGTATTTGGTTTTTTTGTATGATTTTTATTGCCCAAGTTATTCGCGATCAAAACAAAAAGGTACTTTTCACTTTGAACACCTATAACTTGCGAACTCATGATCGTAAACAAATCTTCATGAGTGTCTTGGAAAGCTAACAAAATTTCCTTTCAGAATCTTCAGTTGCGAATTTAAGATTTGTTTTTAATTATATTAATCCCTTTTAAAATGATCCCAAAAATTGACAAAAATGTTTTAAGTATAATAATTTGGCCACCCTCTGTGGACCTCTGTGTTAAATAAAATCAATTCTTTATTTTTAATTATTTTGAAGAGACCATGCGCATTTCGTCCCATATTAAGCGCATCATAGAACGTTCCTGTGACAAAACGCGTGTTGAACAGCGTTATCGAACCGGAGCGCGACGATTTGCTGGCTGGCAAGACTCTTCGCACGAATTCCTTGTCACGCGATAGCCTAATTATCGTTAATGGTAGTCCTTGCTGGAACGTGCTGCACAGGCACGAAAACGATAATCTCGAGTGTTCAGAGGTAAGCGTAACGCGAGACCACCAGCGGGCCCCCTCTTTGCCCGTAGCCTGGCGTCTTCTTCCTCTTCTTCTTCCTCTTCTCCCTTCTCCTTCCTCTTCTTTTCCCCATCGCGGAACTGTGGCCTTAAATCATAACTACGTGTACCGGTTAGAGTAGTGCAAGAAATGAAGACAAATGCACGGAGGTGGGAGGCGAGTGTTGTGAAGAGGAAACGCGATAGCTGCTGTCTCCGGACGCGTGAGGCGCAGCCTGCACTTCGTGGCCAGGCGCAGCGGAACTTGCGGAAAGTTCTGCTATAGTTTCTTTCCTCCGACGGTGTTGATGAAAATTTGAACGAAACTTCGTTTCGTGAGGGATTTCATGGAAAGTCTGCGAGCGTTTAAAGATAGGAAAGTTTTGGTCGACTGATGAGCCTAGGTTATGCTTATCGCTCGGAAAATACTGATTCTTCCAGTATATTTAAGTGTGTACGTATTTCTTTCGCCTGCGAGCAATGGAAACGGTTTAGAGGACCGTTGGAATGTGCAGACTTTATGTTCGGTGAAAACGTTAACGAATTAACTTTTAATAGTAGGTACCTACAGTAGTGGACAAAAAAGTTATCGTCTTTTTTTATTTGTTTTATTTTTTTTTACTTTTTAGCATCAACTTGAAGCTGTGGTATGTGTTTAATATATGAGAATTGAAAGCTGTACGAAACCCAATTAAAGTTCTATTTATTTAACTAACAAACAAAAGTTTTATATGGCATTGAACGGGACAACACATTTTTTGGATTTTTTATCACTTTTCAAGAGTGGTAACTGTTTTGTCGGCTTTGAAAGTGTGTTGTCTCGTTGAATGTTGTGAAAAGTTTTTGTTTACTAGTTAAATAAATTCAACTTCAACTGGGTTTTATACAGCTTCCAATTCTTTATCAGAATATGTATTTTGAGCACATGCTGCAGTTTTGAGTTGCTGTTAAAAAGTAATAGAGGTAGAGTAGATTGAAAAAAATGGTAACTTTTTTGTCCGTTACTGTAACTACTATTAATTCTATGCAGACAAATTCTGGCTGCTATGCCTGCTCTGAGTTTTTCTCTTTTTGACCCCAGAATAATAATGTTTTTCGGTACGCGCTTAATTTTGACGATACGTAAAATTTACGTATGTACGTATACAGCTTGTAATGTGTTTCTGAGTGAGTTTTATCGATTAATTTTATTGATTGATATTTATTTTATTTTTATCAGTATTTTAAACATTTCTTTTTTCTACAATTGTTTTCTTTTTTATTTTTAATGTGCAATTCAAATTCAGGAAAAAACCCAAAAAATGGAAATAAAACACCGGTGTGGCACTGCTGGTTGGGCTAAAAGAGTGGGGGTATTGGCATTACGCACATTATGTAATATTCTAGGGTCAAGTGCTTGAATATTCTCAACCCTCGTGAAGTTAGCTTAAAACCCTTGAAAGGTGGACCTCTAAACCACGTCGAGTAATTTTTTAACCGTCCAATATATACGCAATTACGTTAGTGTTCCTGTAGCCTTATAAAGAAATTAGTGTCAGGGGATACTGGGGTACAAATTCTCCTTCCAGTAAAAAAATTCTCGCCGCCATTAATTTGCCGCAGAAAAGTGTGGTGCGGTACGTGCAAGAGTATCAGGCATGCACCTACGTCCCATTAACTTTTTAACGACGTATGGTCGAAACAGATATAACAGGGAAGATATGTCAAATTACGTATGATTTTGAACAACTTCAAATTGGTAACATAAAGCGCAAAAAGGTAAAAAGGACATGCTCGTTTTTAATGGCAGTTTTGAACTACCAATTTTTTTATGAAAAGTTACTATCTTTGGCTCGTTACATGAGTATAAAGTAGGCAGCAATATACCCAATTTATGAAGAATAATAAAGTTATAAATACTTATCGTTAATTATTATTATTCATGAGTCTATTGAAAAAGTTTTCGGTTTTCCAATTCTGAACATTCGATAAACTCTTAATTATTTTGAATGAAGAATACGAGGTTTTTGTACATGGAGATTATAAATAGCGATAAAATATAAAGTTAACAGAATGGTTGAAAATTAATGTGCAAAATGCCTGAGGAATATATGTATCATGAGCTCCTATAAACATTTGCAAGGTAAATAACAGATTTTGTTTAAACTTCTTATACTATGTTGCAGCTCCGTTGAATGTAAAGTGTGTACTGTTGAAACATGAACATCGATATTGTTTTGGAACTTTGGAATGTAACTTTCTAAAGACCGTCAGTTGTATTTCACACATCGTCGTTTCAATGATAAAGTTGCGAAACTGCACATTTTTCGAATCGAGCTGAATACATTATTTTATTTGTTTGTCGTTAATGTATTCTGTAGCTTTAATGTTAATGAAGTTCCTTCAGTTTCGCAACTTTTGCATTGGAACTATCATATAAGTGATGAGAGGGAGAGGGAGAGGGAGAGGGAGAGGGAGAAATGGCCAAATATTATAAAAGCCACAAAACTTGTACTTCATTCTTCTGTCCCGTAATACAGTAAATTCAAAAGTTAGTAATATTTCATTGTTATTATTTTCTATTTAACAACTATATGTTTGTTATATTTTATCACAATATATCTTAAAGTTCAATGAATTTTACGATTAATTTCCTAAATTAATAAAAAAATAACCTTCTTTTAAATGCTTCCTGTAATGATTTCAAAAGAAAATCCACTTTCCAGTGTTATCGACATGAAAGAAAAGAAAAATCTTCCTCGATAATGATATATCTATTGATACAAACATTTCAGCAACCACTTCCACCTAACAGTACAAAATAGTGCCATAAATTAGTCTACAACTGCAACTGTGGAAGCTTAAGTAAATGTTAAATAGTAATCAAGGAAAGTGCAATCGCTATCATTTTTATTCACATTTCTGCAATGCCTTCCCTCGTTATAGTATCTCAAATTGGAGTAACGTAAAACACTGCTCAAAAAGCGTTTGCAAATCAGAGTATAGGTTACTTTTAATAATACGAGGTGACCTCTGCTTAATGAACGCAGTTTTATATTCCAGAAACTTCATTAGCATCGAATTTGGGTTGGGCGATATTAAACCGTTCGAATGCGGATGTACATCGGTCAATCCACGGGGTTAATGAAGTTAAATGCTGAGCAGACCAGTAATAGTGCCTATGAGGTAGGTACTCGAGGTACGAAGTAGATAGAGGATACCGTTTCAGCATAAAATTCAGCAAGGAACACAGCATGAACGGAATATTTAACCATTTGAATTTACGAACGTCTGAAACGAAGGAAATACGATGGCGTTCCGCGAGTAATGTTTCAGTACTTTTTTCAAGGATATTCCATTATGTAGAAAGACGACTATACACGTGCCAAATTGTCCAGAACAAAAGAAGTAAGTACTCCTGCGTGTCGCAAAATCTACATTCATCTGTGCATTACTTAGTATTCAGAAATCATGAATCAAATCTTATTACTTTCTATAAGAAACTATTCAGCAAATCGTGGGTTACATCGGTAATGCATTTATAGGATTTTTTTGTCACTATACCTATGTGTAATATTATTACTTTAATAGTGGACCTAAGACGTAGTAAAATTTCCGAAAAAATAAGATTTTGGTTTTTAGTGTGGGTTTATTTTAAGGTGGTCGCATCAACACTAGAGTCATTAGCAACCACCCACCTCCGCGCAACGATTACACACTTGAAGATTTAGTTACAAACTAATTCGATCATATATAATGCTCCATTACAAGAGGTAAAGCAAATTTATCACTTAGAAAAATTTCATCACATTCAGGATATTTTCAGAATTATACAAGTTTGAGTTCAAACTTTCTTTTATGTTGAGTCGACTGCTTTCCTGCGAGAACTTGGGGCATACCAGCAAAACATAAGCATAGAGCATGTTTTAAAATTAAGATTTGTATGACGGTGACGGGGTTATTTAGTAATTTTTCTGGTGGAAATGGACAAAATTAAATATAATTTGTACATCCCTGCAACAGTTATACAGTGTCTTTTTAATTTGTTATGTGTAGCATGCGGTAGCGTCTTGAACAGGGATGGATTTGAGCATAGGCTAAGTAGGTTGCAGCCTAGGGCAGCAAATTCTGGGCGAAATAAATTGAAAAAGGTTTAAACACAGAGGCTTGAGACAACTTTAAAAACAATTCACTTTTTCTCATGTAGCAAATTAGCATTAACTCATATCTGAGTTGCCATATTAAATTAATTTTAATATTGTCTCAACTCTTTTGAATGAAAATAATTAATGATATTTCATAGGGGCGCCAAATCTCAAGATCCGTTCCTGAGCTTGAAATGCTTAATCGTTGCTGGAAGCTATCAAGTAATCTACTTCAGATTGTATTTCAGCCGTCTCATTTTTAATGATAATTCACGCGCCCCAAATTCTGTGATGGAGGGACTTGAATTTACGTGCCCGTTTTTCAAATTTGGGTCATGTATGACACAGTTCCCGAGTGCATACATGCTATACGTATAAAAAGTTGTTACAGTGAGTAAAAGCTAAGAAGCTGACAAAAATATCTCCACTGCTTACATGTCTTCAACTACATACCTGTCATTCTCCAAGATTATTTTGGTGGAGGAGTAAACGGTACCTACATGGAACATTAGATTAATCCTGTTTATCATAAGCGTTAGTGTTGTGTATACACAGTGGAGCAGAAACGTGTGAGAAACTTATCAATCAGTTATACAGTAGCCGATAAAAAAGTTTTTACTTTCTCGATCCACTCTACCTCTATTATTGTCTAACATCAACTCAAAACTGCATCATGTGCCCAATATACATATTCTGATAGAGAATTGAAAACTGTATAAAACCCAGTTAAAGTTGAATTCATTTAACTAATAAACAAGATCCCTAGATAACATTAAACACGACAACACCGTTGTAAAGCTGTAAAAAGTTACCACTTTTGAAAAGTAATAAAAAAATTTATATTTCGGGAGGGCACCTTCTGCTTTTAGGACGGCCTAAATGAATACCAAGTGGTAGCTCCTTTGTCGGCCCCAAAAATGTGTTATCCCGTTCAAAGTCATACAATTTTTTTTGTTAGCTACATAAATTCAATTTTAACTGCGTTTATACAGCCTCCAATTATCCGTCAGAATATATATATTAAACACATACCACAGTTCCAAATTGATGTTGAAAAATAACAAAAATAAAACAAATCGTAAAAGTGGTAACTATTTTGTCCGCCAGTGTATGTTACAATACAATATTAATACAATATGGGTCTCAATGCACGTTGTTAGACAAGTAGCGGAAATCGACAAATATAATTAATCATGAGTACATTACAGTACAGTACTAACAAGGAATACTCTCGAAATGACAATAATCGATGTTGCGCAAACTTGGGTACTTAGGAATTGTTAAAAAACATTCAACATATCGTAGGTAACTAAATTCACCGTAAAAAAAAAACAAATACTTTCTCCATTTAAACTTTTTTCCTACTCTTAATAGTTTTAGAGATATTGGCCAAGCATGTGTTTTACCTCCAACTTTGAGAGCTATTTTCACATTCTGGATATGGATGTTGGATGACAAAAAGCAATATTAAAAAGAAGAGTAAAATATAGGAATAAAAATAATAAAAGAATAATAAAAAAATACAAGAACTAATAAGAGGTTATTATGTAGCCTTAACGTAACACGTTAGTGTTGGATTTTTCTTTGGAGAATGAATTCAGAATACGTCTATTTGCACTCTATTTTGCGAGAATTTATTCATATCATAAGATTAACAGAAACTTATACATTAATCGTGTGCTTTGCAACGACTCACAACTCGTGGACATCACTTAAAAAATAAATCGTAACATAAACATAAGAAGCTTATCTTCATCTAATCTGTAGATACAATAAGTCAATACAAAAAGCGGCAAATTTAACTTAATAATTTAATTTAAATGGCGGCTAAATGAGAATCACACATGAGTAGGTAAATAGGATGATTTGGAGCTAACAAAAATTTGGTAATTCAACAATCCATTAACATGTTCGAATACATTCACTACACTGCGTTCCACATTAGAGCATACTGGTTTCGCGCAGGGATACACGGTTGATTGGTAGTAAACCGGCAGGGAAAGTGCTACGACCAATCGCGAAAGTGCTACGACCAATCGCGTGTGTCAGATCCGTGGGAGCGTCGGTATGCTCTTATATGGAACGCAGTTACTTCTCCCATTTATTCATGTGTACACAAAAATATGAGAGTGAATAGAGCTTTTACAAGTTCTTTTGTTCCGTAAGACGAAAGTAAGGAACAAGACAGATAACTCACAATCAGTTTAATTGCTTAAAGTCATTGTACAATTAAAAGTGGTTTTTTTCTCAGTATTTTATTGAAAGGATACGATTAATCCGATTAGTAAGATTAATGGAGTTAATCTCATTTTAAAGTTATCTCATTTCTTTCCTTCGCCTTAGAGAACAAAAATTATGAAAAATTCTAATATGTTATGATTAAAAAAGTGCTAGCTTCTGCTACAGAAATAATCTAAATGGAGGCTCGCTATCAGGGGCAAGGCTTGTTGCCGCGTTTTATCGGAACACTGCCTAGCGCAACGGTATCTGATGTGCCCCCCTTGATGCATACATTATTTCTCCGGATGAAATTTATCAGATCAGCAGAGACTAGAATCATGAACCGTAACACATTGCACAAGTGAGGAGAGACGTACCATAGTAAGGCAAAGGGTCTACATATACAAAGTGAAAGCAAATACGCATAAATCTCTCATGTTTGAGGCTGATGAATAGGCCAACATTGTGACGCCCTACACTGTGTACAGACTCTTCCGCGGAATTACGGATATCACGTTTTGCTTCCTTGTTAACATGCCATGTCGTAATCCTGGCCAAATGCAACCGTTCACCGTAATGACGATCGAACCCAAGGACTCTTTAGCTTTCGAATATGAAAGGTGCTACATACAGAACGTTCCTAGCAGAAACAGTTTTTTTACTTGCATTCTATTTAAGTGTATCTATTTTTAAAGAATATTGAATATGATAAATTCAGAAGAAGAAGATTGTAGTATGTAATTAATAAATTCCTTATGTAGAAATAAGTATTTACCTAACTGTTCAGTTCTGTTTTACAGTTTCTTCTATCTTTGTTAGCTTCCAAGGGATCTGTCAGAATAGAGTTTCCATCCCCGACTTTGAGGGCTGTTTAACTCAGCAAACACAAATAGGGGTAGCAAAAAAATACGCGACGAATATTTTTGGACGCTCTGCACGTGTGCAGAGAATTTCGTCAAAATTAAGGAGTTTTCTACAAACGTGTCAATAGAAACTAGACTCTAGGATATTTATTTATTTATTTATTACGAGGTGACAACCCTTTGGCACATTATAATAACATGAAAAGCAATAATATAGAGAACGGATAAATAAAATAAAATTGAAAATTAAAATTAAATTAACAAATACTAACGAAAATAACAGAAACGGATGAAATGAAATGAAGAGATATTACAATTCCAGTATCAATTACAAATTAATTATCCAGTATGCACAAAAATAAGTTTCTGAATGTAGATAATATTAATATTTTGGCAGTATCTATTTGCAAGCATGTACAATGCAATTGTACTTAATGTACAGAGTGTGATGCCTACCAATATATAAAAGAGGGTGATGCCTCATATCTCTACTAGGAAAATAGACAGGCAGAGAAAATATCAAGCTTTCACTCTTAATTTTCGATTTTCATACTGTAAACGCAAGCCATATGCTGTAAATATTTTCTCTAAAGGTACCCAAATAGAGGGAAATACAAAAGAATTTTCTGAAAAGGTTAAGGGGACTAGGCAGTCAAATCGCTCAAGATATCAAGTATTTTTTGCGAATTAATTATTACAAGAAGATGCATAGATACAAATTGTGTTTAGTACTAAATAAAAATTTTTTTGTTGATAATATATATATATGCAATATATATTTTCTGTGATTTTACAGTGATTACAAGAAGACGGAGGTTCGGATGGACTTGAAATTTTGACAGCATGTTGCTGCAGTGAACCTCAACATTAAAGTGAACAAACTCTAGTTTTTGAGATAAAAAAACTGTGCACCCCCAAAATCGACATTTATTGTAAAAATGACCTTCTCCTAGTCGCTATTTCAATAATATTGGTACAATTCTTTCTTCCGAGGTTTAGATTTAAATTACAGATTCTAGGACAAACATATTCCAAGGAAACCGGTGTATCTTTATGTTAAGCTTACAGTGAACTAAATCACTGTATAATCAACCTAGTACGAGGCCATTTGTGAAATAGTATGTATATGTATGTATGAAAAAAAAAATTTTTGCTCTACGTGATAGTAATAAACATTGTATAAAAGGAAAAGTCTGTGCTTCCTTTCATTTCTTTGTAATTAATTCGTAAAAAATACTCGATTTTCGAGTGATTTGACTATGTAGTCTCCTTAAATGTGTTTTGAAACAATATTCCAATTTGGGGTTGCTCGACCCCTGAGTGCAAGATACGCTCTAAAAGTGCCAATGTCGTTCTAGGGTTATAATTAAAGATATGCTGTTCTAGCTGACTCTCACTTACTGAATAATTAACTGCATAACAACTTTCTGCGATCAATTAATACTTTGAGTGGAGCAAGGTTTAGAGAATTGCCCCATCAAGTCGGTCAAGCCTCTGCAAGCAATTGCTTTTGCCAAGAAAGTTTTGCTTTCGATGCTTTCCAGAACATATCAATATGGAAACATGCCAAAACCGTGCACAGCATTCAAATCCCTCGGCGTGAAAACACGCCGACGCCACTCAAAGTGTCCACAAGAAATTACTATTTAGTTTAACCCTCGGTTGTCAACACCTAATTTTTAGAACATTTTTCAAACAGCTGCTTTTTAAAAGCTATCTGTTAAAATAAGTAGCAGAAGTTCGAAGATAGTTTGAAAATTGAAAATACGTATACATATGTTCATCGTTAAAAATTAATATTTAAAGTATCATCAGGTTTAAACAGTAGTACCTATTTTCAATGCCATCTCAAACATATTTTACCTCAAAGTTAAATTGTGGGTCATTTTGACCCAGTGTGACAACCAAGGGTTAAAGTACCAGAATCATCGAAAATTTTGGAATTGATAATAAAGTTACAGTTACGACTACTTTGTCATTAATGTCAGTGATGTCATTCGAAGTTTAAACAATTTTTCTGTTAACGATAAAAATACATACTCGTATGCTAGTGTGAATACGTAAGACTACTTATACTTATATTATGTAGGTACATATGTATAAAGTAACACAGTAGCAAGTAACACAGTATAAAGAAATGAAATTGATGAGATCGAATTTCAATAAAACCTTTTCTCATATCTATACTTTTTGATATAAGTACAATCTTCAGTATAATTTTTATGTTACTATATTTTACGAGAGCAAGTTACTATATATTTACAATACAAATATATTTTCGTGTTACTTAGGGGCAGCAATAAACACAACAATGGTATCTGATACAATCGACTTATTAAAAAACCGAGCAATTATTAATATACAACCTATATCAGTGAAGCACCATTAAATTGTCGTGCCACGAAAAGAAACGAATGCTATTTCTTAGTATGCAGGTCACAAATATTTATACACACACTGTATTGTTTTACAGCTTACACGGTATGGCTTATTTTTACTTAAAAACGTAATGGCAGACAGCAGTGTATTTCTTTAACACCTATGTGTGCAGTGGCGTCGCTAGTTTCTCAACTATGTATCATACAATATTGTTCTCTGCAGGATAGTTGTTCCACTGAACAAATAATAGCCACCCTCCCTATAATGTCTTGTAAAGGTATAGTGATGTCGTAAAAGCAGCAGGGTGCAAAGTCGATAAAGCCCTCGAATGTCGTGTAGACAAGTCAAGACTCCAAGGATGTATTCGGTATACTTTTTGGACACTTTAAAGAAGATACCCTTGAGCTTTTTAAATGTGTAATGCAATTCGAAAGATTATTGAACGCTGAGTAAAAAAATTGTGAGTGAAAAATCGGTACAACAGTTGACAGTCTGATTCTTGTTAGAATTCTTGTCAGTAACAAAGGAGTTCAGCTAAATAATTGACGCGCCGCCCAATAGACCGCGACAAGTGGATCAAGTCGACCACTGGTCAGCCTTGGTCATGAACAGACACAAGTCTAATAAAAGCCCGGGGAATTTGAAATCGCCCAGTTCGCGACTTGCGATTGCTTCAAAATAGTCGTCGCAATTTTCTTACAAAAATCTCCCAGTCCTGTAATACTGGGTTAGACGCAGAAAAAGGAACCACAAAGTCTACTCTTCAGTGTTACTGAATTTATACTACCTCTGACAAGTTCAAATTTCATTCATAATACAAAAACAGAAAAGTTACTCTGACAATATTGAAATTCGAAAGATCTCTAACAGCCCTCTAACAGGTGACGAAGAACAGGTTTGGTCGTTTGCATTCGCAGGGCAATCGGTTCACGCACTATTTAAATCAAATCTAGGAATTACAAGCTAATGCACAATAACATGCTAATGCACATATTGGAAAATAATAATTTAAATTCGTGAAAATCTACAAAAGAATTAGTCGTGGATGTTGGCAGTTTTTACAAAAGTAGATGTTAATTTTTACCAGTTTAGAGACACTTTACATGTAAAACCTTTTTTTCTGTGATAGATTATTGTATAACAATACTCATGAAGAGGAAAGATAGTCGGCCACCTTTATGACGACGATCGAGAGGCCGACAAGAAGACTGTCTTCTAGTATACGCCACCGCGACCGGACGTGTCGGTCTATGTTTATAAATCTATAATCACTGTCAGTATAACGAAATATAGTGGAGTTGTGCAATGTGCACTCGCGTGTGGTTATTCTATATCCTTTGCGTCGGGGTGGCCGGCGCAACAATATATATGTCATATTTATTTTTTATTTCGTTATTTGTGATGCTGTTTCAAAAAGGAGACATGTTGGAGAAGGTGTTTCAGAATAGGTACGTTCTTTCGTTATAGTGATTGTGATCCAGCATGTCTGTAAATTTTTACATCATGCTTTTATAAAATTTTAACGAAAATCAAAATTGTAATTTCTGGTAAGGATAATAATTTTTTGCGTAGTCATAAGAATTGGTACTGTTGTTTGAGGAGGTGTTTACATCGTTCTCATAAAATAAGCTTTATTAACAATGTAGCTACAATGCAAGCCTATAACGGTGATTTTGAAGCCAACTGTAATGGCGTCTTCGTGTAAATGGCAATATTTAAATTATCATTAAATGCAATTAAAACGAATTAAGATTGCGGATTTTTCAGATAACGATGAAGAATAAACGAATGAGATGCAAATTTGAAGTATAGATGATTGTGAACCCTGGAATGAAAATTAGTACGTTGGTTGTTAGGAAAATTACAATCAAAAGTATTGTCCGTTCTCATTGGTTTCATGAAGGATGTTCTAAATTTGGAAACGTGTGATGATTATGGGAAAGAAGTAAAAAAATAAATAAGTGTTAGTAGTATTTTTTAACGAAGTGGTCCAACTCACACCTAACAGTAAGGGAGAAATGGACCAGACCCAAAAAATTTATTTACTTATTTCCGCAGATATTTATAAAGATATTGTGTTACGATCATTACATATCCCGGAAAAGATCACTACACGACCTGGCAAATATAATATTCAATATTATTAAACTATTTAAGTTTGAGACGTCTTTAAAACCGTGGGCCATCTCTACCGGAATTATCCCAAGTCCCAAGTTAAGGGGGGATTGCGCCTTGATGGGGCGAAAGGTAGGTAATTCTTTGTGAATTTTTTCTACAAAAACGATTCGACAAATTAATTTGAGGTTCGGCAGGCTGTATTATTGTATCTTGAACTATTGTTCTGAATTTTTGTTTGACAGTGAAAAAAAAACATGGTAGATACAAAAAGAGCGTTGAAAAATAATCCGGTGGTCCTGGCGTTGACGAAAATTACTGTAAGGTTTATCCGAAACACAAAACAGAAAAGAGATTCTTAATCTACATGAATGTGGCTATCGGTGGTAGTATATTTATTGTCTATCTGTTACCGTTCCTTTTTTATTTAAAGAAGTTTTCCCGATTTTGGGGCAAAACCTGTTTCAGAATCAAATCAAGACGCTTCGCCTTCTTCAAAAGACTGCCACTTTAACATTTCTTTATTTTTCTTAATGCATCTACTACCACCGATAACCACATTCATATAGATTAAGAATCTCTTTTCCTTTTGCAGTAGGTACTTTTATCTGCCATGTTTTTTTGCACTGTCACACCAAAATTCAGAACAATAGTTCAAGATACAGTGAAACAGCCAGCCAAACCTCAAATTAATTTGTCCAACAGTTTTTGTACAAAAAATTCAAAAAGAATTACCTATTTTTCAGCCCAACAAGGCGCAATTCCCCTTAATCACTATATTTCAATAAAACACAGTAGAAACGATTTCGGAATAAACATCATTTCATTACTTCTATACTGTTCAAAATGAGCGGAAGATTGTTTCATTGCTTTAAAAATTCCAGTAGGTATTCTGCATAAGCAACGTACACCAATGAAACATATGCAATTTCACATATTGGGATGCCACCGAAACTCTACGTGAGATAGATTTCGGACCCGCATCGCATGGGTCGTTATCTATGTACCACTCACTGGCGGAACAATATGGTCGTAAACCACCACCATTGAGAAACACCCCCGAGATTCGATGCAGTCAATTCTTGTAACTGACCACCATCATTTTCAACATTGAATTTTCTGTGTCTGATTCATATCAGAGGTGAGGCTGCCAGTTATCTTTTGCCTCTAGACAAAATTAAATATAATATGGTGGAGAATGCTTGGCGTCTGACGACCAATTCCAATATACTCATCCCTTGCAGCACATAATATTGAATGCACATAGGTACATCCAATATTAATAAGAGATTGAATATCTGTTTAATATTTAAATATACATACAATATTTATTCTAGATTAAGAAGCAAATATTTTTTCCGAATATACAGGAAATATTAATCATTTAAATATTAAATCATTTTATATTAAGAAAACAATATTTTTGTCCAAATATAAAATCAATGATTATTTTATATTAGAAAGTAATACTTTTCCCGAATATACGGGAAATATTAATTTTATATTAGGAAGAAAAATTTTTTTTTTCAAATATATGTTGCCTCGTGTTTTGGGCACTGTGAAATGTATTTGCATGTAGTATAATAATTATATGTAAATATTATTTACACATTTTGTGCTAAAATCCTCACGTATTATATTCTGAATATAATCGGCACACACTTGGACAGACTTTTAAGTAGTTTATCTACAGGTATAGATACTTACATAAAATTTTATAATAGAGGCATTTGGGGCACAGTGAAACACTTAAGATTTAATAACACACAAAAATAACAGAAACAAGTATATTTTTTACCATATTGTAGTATAGATACACTTTTGCTTTCTAAAATCCATAATAAAGTGCAGCTCTGTTACTTTTTCACTTTACACTACTAGCGGGGTAAAGTGAAGAAAAAAAGTCAACGAAAATAAAGTATTGTTATTTAATATAAGTTTATTAAAAATATATTACAACTTGTCCGTGAAAAAATGAAAAAAAAATTTTTAGCTTTAGAATATTCAGAATTGTGCCGTTTTTGAAAGTGGTATAAGTCCATTTTTTGTAAAAAATGAGTTAACGGTAATTTTAGTCAGATATAGATATCGCCTTTTAAACGATTTTATTCAGCTTCGATCCTCTGTGTGTCATTTTTGTTTGGTTGGTTATAACCACAAATTAAAACTTAGACACTAAAAAGTAAATAATAAAAAAATATATAAAATAAAACCTTTGAGTCACACGATTTTATTTAAAATGCACTAGAAGCTAAAAAATATTTCTTTCCTTTGTACTACCATTTAGATGGTGTGTTTTCACTTTAAATAAAATTCTGAAACAGGATATTTCAAAACAGAATATGAATCAATTTAATACAGAATCATGCGTCGAAATGAATTTGTTGTATAAAATAAAATCGTTTAATTTAATTTTTTTTAATATAATTTTTATATTTACAATCACACAGTCAATGGTGTACAATATCCTCATTAATAATAAAAAAAAAAGTTGAACTGTAAAATGTTATCGCAGAAGTGTTTCTGTTGAAAGTGGAATATAGTTTTAAAAACATTATTCGAATTGATTAACGTTTGCCAATATTTTTAAGTTCATTCAAACGCAAACCCTTAAATATCTCAATGTATGAATAAATGGATTTATAACTCTATCAAAAACAACGGCTCAATTGAAAAGAAGTTGAAACCCACTTGAACTACACAAAAGGAGGTAATCCGCTGAAAACTGAATAAAATGGTAGGAGAAGAAACACAAAACAATTTATCATATTGTATTACATGTGCTCTGATTGCTTTTGTCAGTTTCGAGTGAGAATTTCACGCTGCACCCTTTCGCTTTGTCCCAGCGTCCAGTGGAAGAGAAATGTACCAATTTCATCTAGGTTACAATGATTATTAACATGTTTAAACAAAGCTAATTTAACATACTTTTATATAGTCTGAATGATAAGCTGAAAGAATAACAACTATACAAATAAGACATTACTTATCTGACTTTGAAATTGTGAATTAAACACTAAACACTCTACTGCACCAACAAGCACAAATGATAATGGCTCCGTTTTGTGGCATACGTTCTAGAATAGCCACTACATAGAACTACTACGTAGTAGCATGTTCGCTTTGCCCCAGTTTCGCCTACATATTCAACAAAACTACCATGTCACAAGACAAACTACTTTGCTTGTCCAATTAACAATGTATTAGTTACGCGGATCACTTTTGCTACCAACGAACCAGTTCATTTCACACAAAATATGAGGGCTGCCTTGCGTGAAAGAATATTCCACTGAACCAGATGACTTTCCGACCAAACATTTGCCTTCCGAATATCCAAACATAAAGGAGTCCTTAAACGATCGTAACAGTGGTTGTTTGCCTTTAGCAGTTACTATGCCGATAGCTCCGACTCGAGGGGGTTCTACCGATGAGAATTGAAGGTTTGCTGAGAAAAGGGAGAAGTACATAGCTAGAAATTCCAGGCCACGAATTTTTCCAAGAGGTAATAGAGAAGTACTAAGAATCCTTTTTTTTTCGTGGCGTTAGAGCGATATCGGTTTGGCGTTAGGGAGGGAATGGTCTCTAGCTTCCATTTTATTTTCAACGGAAAGGGCTTCTGCACTCGTAAGCTGGGAAATAAAAGACACGCTCGGTTAAGATGTGTTTAAGAATGGGAGTCGTCTGTACACAAATCCCTTCTTCATTTTCTGTTTATCGGAGTTGAAAATTCGGTAAAAACAAAATGGTAATTAATGCGTTGAGCATGAGTTAGGTTGAATGTCAGGTTATTTCATAAGTTCCTTTGCAGTTTATTGTACGAAACTTTGATAGCGATGGCGTAGTGCACAAATATTGTATGTCCACTTTTAGTGTTTTCGAGATAAACAGGTTTCAACATTCAATGGTACATATACAATAGGATTCAGGGACATTCAATGAACAAAAATATTATTTTGGACAAATTTATGAAATAGACATAAATGTCATTTTTATAGAGCATAAAGAAACCGTCAAGAACTATTTGTTACATTTACAAACTCAAATTTCACAAGAAATAGACATACAATTTGCAATATTATATCAATGGCTTAGTGCAAAATTATGTTTGCACTAATATAATATAAGCATATGCAGAAATAGTCCCGTCAAGGGTTTATTATTTATATCTGTCTTCCCCAATTTGCACAAGATTTTATTTAAACCATCAATTGATAATTGTCTAATAATTGCCTTTATAACAGCTAACGTTAATCACATCCATTTCATATTATTACTATACAGGAAACAGGACACCTATATACATACCTATCTTTGTCAGGATTGGAGATAGAAGAAATCGTGAAAGAGGAAATTTGTATTATTCAAGGAGCCAAATATGATGATAGAAATATATCTTCTGATTGGCGTTATCCTCGTGGTTTTTAAAGGTCATCCATAGATTTTTAAACAGCAGTATGTATTTTTCAGTTCAACGACGTAGGATACTCTGATCTTAAAGTAACCTTGGACTCAGAAATTTAAAATCAAGCAATGACAACTTTAGAGAGTGCAATTATTTTATTTATGTTCATAATGGTGATCTTCAGTAGTAATACAATTATTTAAACGTTCTGTAAGATTTTAAAGTGCCCTTTCAATCGTTTCCGATGAAATGGATGCACAAGACCTAATTATCTGACGCATAGTCAAGCATATTTAGGTAACTATATCGATAAACTGATACGTTATCACAATAATTGAAGAGTCCTTGTAGAAAACACAGTAAGTGTCGAAAATTAAATTCAATACTATAGTATTACCATTGGCACGTAGAACATTTTCTGATAATTTTTTTTTTAAATTTTGGCACAAGTTCAGGAATTTTTTGGAGAAGTATAACTGAAAATCATACACAATGTTTTTCTACTAAAAGATATATCTTCGAACTATATTATTCTAAATTTTCGTGAGATATTATTCTTAACCAATGGAGATATTCGGCTTGGATATGAGTCGTGTTTTTTATAAAGTATTAGTTGGTGGACATTCCCTAGGCTAAACGATGCATCTGAAAGCAAAAATTCAAATAGATTTTAAAAATAGTTAACTTTCAGAAGTACCTGACGTTCTAATATTTTTAAATTTTGCAATAATGGAAATACATGCAAAGCCTTCATGAAAAAATGAAAAGAAATTTCCGCGAAATTTGATATTTCAACTTCAAACGGTCGCTCTTTTTTACAAAAATACAATATTAAAATTCGGAGAACGTTAGATACTTATGTAAGTTATTTATTTTTTAAATCTATTTGAATTTTTGATTTCGGATGCATCGTTTGGCCTAGGGAATGTCCACCAGCTAATGCTTAAAAAAACACGACTCAGATCCAAGCCGATATCTCCTTTAGTTAATAATAATAGCTCCTGAAAAATTAGAATAATATAGTTAAAAGACTTTTAGTAGAAAAAAATTGTATACGATTTTCACATATACTTTGCTCAAAAAAAATCCTGAACTTTTATGTTTTTTCCGGACCTCTAGGTAGATCTAACCCCTTAATTCTTTTCATTAATCAATCCTAGATTTCTGAGTCCAAGGTCTTTTCAAGGTCATAGTATCCTATGTTGTTGATGTCGCCTTGATATCAACTACTTCGCTATGAAGTTAAAACTACATGCTGCCATTTAAAAAACCATCGATGACATTCAAAAAACCTTGAAGATGACGTCAATCAAAAGATTTGTTTGTATCACCATATTTGCTTTGAACAATACAAGTTTCCTTCTCCACATTTTCTCCTATCTTCAATCATAAATATCTAGGTGTCCCGTTTCTAGTGTCTCACCCTGTATTTTTTTCCATTTCTAATAATATTTTGCATTGATATCAAAATATCCTTCTAAGTGACAAATCTTTCATCAGGAAACCAATTGTTGGAAGGTAACTATGAGCACAAACGTGACATTGTTATAAGCAAGCAGATTAAACATAACTATTAAGGTACACTAAATTAACTGTATATCTATATTACTTATGTATTAATTATGTAGCATGTAGAAACTGCTGCCAAACAGTTCTTCTGGTTAAATAATTTTACGTAAACTTAAAGATTCTACTTTTACATAGAGATTGGTAAATCACTTATACTCTTCCCTACCTTTAATAGTTATCGACACCAATTTACGTGGTGTTATCTTCGCGTGACCATCTCTTTTTGGTGGACTGAAAAATGGATCCTATGAAATTGGAAATGTCGAAGACACGGGCGCGGGAGGAAAATCGCGGTGTTTCGACTTAAACCACGAAACAATCGCCACGGACGGTTGAGTCACGGAAAATCGATGGGCGTGTTTGAATTCGAACCGCTTTCATTATTCAGAGAGCTTGCACGCGGTCACACGTTGCTTCCTAGCAAACTTACGTGTAAATCGCTGCAAACAATTGGCGTGTGTGCTCGTGTCGCTTTTCCACGCTCCCTTTGCACTTAAAGCGAAAAGCAAATCGTTCTCGCGGGCCAATTTGACAGTTAATGCATCCTCCAACTTCGGAATGGGTCAAAATTCGAACCCCTGGACCTATTGTTTCGTTAAGTGGAATCCGACGCTGGGCGCACGGCCGACCCATAAAAATTATTACTTAGTCTGCAGGGTATAAAGTTTCATGAATCCTTCGATACCAAATTGTATATTTTAGGAGAAATCTATGAGGCACTTATGATCCTAGTAATTATCTTAAAATTATTGAGCGCTTTCCTCAAATATCCAGTAATATAATAAATATTCGTTACAAACGAGTCTCGCGAGTTTTTCAATTTTACCGACTTTTGGGACTTAGGGTAGATCAGGGCGAATCGGATCACAGGACGAATTGGATCAAAATAAGAATTTAGTCCATATTTCTTCCATCGCGATAGAAATGAGCATTCCGATCGTTCGTAGTACATCGCCCCGCACCTACCGTAATAGCTCGTCAATTATTTTAAGGGGGTAGGTCACCCTCGCCAGCCCTAAAAAAGACCTTTTTCCAAACGCAAATTGTAAAGTGATAAATAACATTAGAGACAACTATTTTTTCTAGTTTTAATCGATATTCTATGGGCTTTAACACAAAAAAAGAAAAGTCTCAATATTTTTATATACATAAAAGTTGTGAGGAAAAATGTAAAGGCGTGTATGCGGTGCACCGTTTGATGGTGTACATAAAATCTCGAAAACCGCTCCCATGATTTGGATGAAAATTTAATGAGAGATGCAGGAAACCATGCTTTACGATGTGTCGGGAGCAGATTTTCGAAAAAAAAATACAATTTTTATGTTGAAAAATACGATTTTATTGATTTCGTGGATGAATAACATTTTTTATCTTTTTTTTTAAAGAATTTATCTCGAAATTCTGCTCTCGATACATCGTAGGGGATGGGTTTCTGCATCTCTCATTAAATTTTCATCCAAATCATTGGAGACATGGTGTCCCCCAGAAAATAGAGGAAGCTGTGATAAAAATTAAATCTAAACAAATAACGAAAAAAAGAAATAAATTAATGGTCTTAAGAAAGTGGCATTGTATTTACTGTGGTGAAAAATTAATTCGTCCACTTTCAGGAGATTGTCTGAGAAGAGTGGGGCCACGAGAATTGTGCTGATAGAGGCGGCAAAAAACGGCAATATCCTTCCGATCTGTGTTCTAAGTAGTGTCACTTGACTTCGCTGTCATTAAATTAGATTTATTTAAGTTGATTCTAAAGATTTTGTTATGAAAATTTCAGTTTATTCAGAGATTTCTGGGTTATCCGATTCGCCCCAAGTTTCGGGGCGAATCGGATATTTCTCACTTTTTCGTTTTTTGATTATAAATGAAAGATTTTAATGTTTAATTTCAATTTTTATATATTAATGTTCAAGCCAAAGGTGTACTGGTCACGAATATATAATAAAAAATTAGTTTTTCAATGTTTGACTATTATTTTATTACCATCAAACACAAAGTGATCCGATTCGCCCCAGTCTACCCTACATAAATAGTGAAGAATTATTTAGCATAGTCTTTGCAAATACTAGATTTTATAACAAGTGTGTAATTTTAAATTTCATTATTTTTCCTAAATACAGGTATTTTTTCTTCGCATATCACTTTGCTTTATTTCTTGTTTTGTTTCTCTTCTCTTAGCATGCCGAGGAGGAATGTGTCCTGCATCGGCCGATGTAGATTTATTCTTCAACTATGGTATCATGTGTCATTGTTCCCCCTTTGCAGTGGTCTAACAATTCAATCCATTCCGACCATCTCCCGCTGAAGATTGAAACCCTCTGTATGTTCACTCTTCTTTCGCGTTCCCTTACATATTTTTCAGATATCTGCTGCACACATCAGCTTCTGAAATATTGTAGTGCACATCGAGATATAAATATAACTAATTTTAAATTATTTCTGTTACAGAGTAGCATGCAGGAAAATTTTATAAAAATACGAATGTATGAAACATTATTATGTGAGATTAATAAATATCACGTCAGTTAATAAATACTATTGAATACAGTTACTTACTCTTATATAATTTTTAATCATTTCATACATTCGACGTATGCCGGGTGTTAAAAATTGGGGACTAGGACTTCAAGGATTTATAATATTTACAGGGACATGTAAAAAGTGCTAATAAATATAGGTCCTAAAATCAATTATTTCGGTGTAAAATACAAAAGACAGTTTTGACATTCACAAGATATGTTCGATGTGTCTTCCTTCAATTTGAACATAATATTTGCATTTACAGTGGCGGACGAAAGAAAGTTTACAACCTTTAAAATCGCATAACTTTTTTAATTGGTTTAAATGATATGAGGTTTTTTAGATGCTAGAAGAATTTGTTTGCTATGTGACGTGTTTCGTCGTTTTGAAAAAAAAGGAATTGGTCGGAATAGCAAAAAAAATAGTAAATGTCGTTTTTTAAACTTTTCTTGTGAGGTTGTAAGGAAAATTCAAAAAACCCGTTTGTAGATTGAAGTAAGTTGTAGGTATACATACCTAAAATTTCGTCAAAATCGGTTAACGTTGCGCTGAGTTATAAACGCTTAAAATCGCAGAATAAGGTCGAAAATCACGAAATTCCCGAAATCAGCGGTAAAAAGAAGTTTAAAAAACGACATTTACTATTATTTTTTGCTATTCCGACCAATTCCATTTTTTCCAAAACGACGAAACACGTCACTAAGCAAACTAATCCTTCTAGCTTCTAAAAAAAAACTCATGTCGTTTCGACTAATTCTAAAAATGTTACGTGATTTTAAAAGTTGTAAACTTTCTTTCGTCCGCTACTGTATGTCTCATAAATGGACGTGCAGTTTCAAGGACTCTCGACTCGTATTATCTGTCATGCATTTCCTAATCGTTACCGTAGTTCCATTAAATTATTTAATATTGATGAGTATTCTTAATTCTTCAAGTATTCCCACGAAAAGAAATTCAGAGGTCTCTAGGTGAATGAGGCGGCCGTTCTACTGGACCTCCTCGTTCTATCCTCTGTCTACTGACGGTTTCAGTTAAATGTTGTCTCATATTAATTGAAAATTCTGGTGGAGCCATCTTGGGGCTTGAAACATCATCCAAGACTCCGCGTAAATCAGTCATTAAAAAATTACAATAACTTGCAATGTGGCATTCTGTTCAATGGGAAAAGTGCTCCTAACAGTCTCATTATGGACGTATCTGATGTATCTTCAAATTGGTACCAAGTTGAGGAAAATTTGCAAGAGTGTTCTTTTTAATCTTCCTGACGTGCTCCAAAAATTTTAAACGAATTCACTAAACGGTTGCTCAATTATAACGATTTTAATTTCCAATGATTTTACACGTAGGGGAGACCGGGGCTAGTTGACTAATTTTTAACATTTCTAATTTTTATAAATAGACCATTGGTATTTTGTTGACTTGCTGCATACCAAAAGTTTACAAATTTCATTAGGTATACAGGCTTAATTTTGAAAATCGTTTTAATTGAGTCTAGGTTGTAGTTTTTATTTTATTTAGAGTAGTGAAACGAATAAGTCAACAATCCCCGGCTTGTGGGTTAGTTGACAAATATGATGGGGTTAGTTCACTTGACATTTATTTTTCAGTTTTAACCCTTTGCCTGCGAAAGACATATATACCCACTGTCACAGTTCCATCAATATATACGAAAGGCGTATTATCTGGTATTTAGTAATTCAATCGACCACTTTTTAAGAGTGACTGTAAAAGCTCCCGATATATTTTTTTTACATCAATGAATTTATAAGTAAAAAATAATACAGGTTTTGAGAAACACAAACATTTTTTCCTTCAACTAAACATATTAAATAATAATAAATGAATAGAATAACTTATACTTTTGGCCAATAAATGCAAAAACTATGCAATAATGTCAGAGTTAATTCTTAAGGTGACAGTAGGAAATTCGGTCTTTACCCCATATTAATAATTTTGGGAATGTTCATCTCATTTTTGTAAATTATTGTGTTACTCCCATTGTGTCACATGATGCACATATTTACCATAAATTGACTTTCGTTACGAAGTAGGTGTGCTTCTTTTTTGCCAAGTTGTAGATTCTGTAAAAACATTATTTTGGCCACCACCTGAACTTAGCTGTACGAGTATGAATGTTCGAGACGTTTAAATAAAGATTTTAAATATTCAACAGTGTAAAAACGATTCAACAAAAGAATTGTTTTTATTTTGTAGATCTTAAAGTATTTTCCAGTAATTGTTGTGGTTTGGCAGTAATTGTGGTCCATACATTTGGCGATTCAATTTATCTCAACGTAAAGTAAAAATTTTCAAACTCGTAGACGTCTTATATTATTTAAATAAATCCGAAACCATCAAAGTGATGACTTAAACCCAACCCGTTTCCACGTGGACTGCATCATACTTCAATTTCATCAGCCTCTTTGTGGAAATTGTGTGATTCGATGTGGAATAGCTGGCAAAGAAAAATACTTGAATCGCATTAAAATAATTACTTTTCTACGATGTCACTTCATGCACACGTCGAGTACAAAATTTGAGCGAAATTGGTGTTTCGAACTCTTATCACTGAAGAGTGGATTAAAAGTCTTTTCACACGGAGACACTTTGTGCTCTGCTACGGGTATTTCGACCAGATTCACAAATTTCCTGATCCCTATCTTTACTAAACCAGCGTTGCCTCTGCCAAATGAGTCCATCCGATGTGCCAGTCGTGAACCGCGGAAGTGTATCGTGTGAAAAGGCTCGAACATTTAAATGGCCTTTGAACTTTTCCAGCTAAACAAGTGCCGAGTGATTATCCCGCGACAGTGGAATGCCTCGAAAGTTTCCTGACTGCGTAAACGAGTGGGAAGTTATTAATCTCGCGGGCAGGGAGGCGCGGAAGTAATGCCTCTTACTTTGCGCCCTGTTAATGCGCCCGCGGAAGAAGAAGCGGGCAGATAAAAAAGGAATAGAGGGAAGAAATCAGTGGAAGAGCCGAAGCTCGCATGGAAAATTCATACATTTCGTGCCTGTGTAGTCGACCACTTTACTGCTGTACGCCTCCCCCGACCACCCCATTCCTCGCCCTCTTTTCCCTCTTTCTCGTTCCTCCCGATCGATAAGGGCTCCAGTTTACCGGGACACTCTTATCCAGCAGCTGCATGCATGACATCAAGTCGTAAATAATAACCCCTCTGAAAAAAAAAAGGATTAACCCGATATACCATGCGGAGGAGATTGATAATTAAAACGAGCGACACCTCCATTACTCGACGCCGTTAACGCCGCTGGAGGAATACCAGCTGGACGGTATTTAGCATCGCTGGCTGTCGTGAAAGCTCTTGTCACTGTAAATCGCGATCGTCAACGTTATCGCTATGTACGATTACAAAAGTATGGATAAACTGGTATTGGATGTTTTGATTCGTTCTTAAATTGGGAAACGTGTAAGTCAGTTCGTGACTTGGAATTTCGATATTTAATATAAGTAGTGTACATACGATTAGTATTTTTATTAATTTATTCATAAACTACTCTTCTTATTGATAGTCTTAATTACGTGTTTAATGACGTGTCTAATACACTGCATCAAATGAGAGTGTAAAATGATACAAGTTTAAGACTTAGCTGTTATTACATTAACTTAGTTAGCTTGACAGAACTATTTAATTGAATGCAATAAGAATTATTGCGAAGGATTAATTATTTTGAATGGTAAAATGGAAGTTAGACCCCCATTACAAAGTAAGGAATTTTTTATTCTACCCCTTATTCTACTCTTCCATTATTATTATTATTTCCATTTTGTTGTCGCTGAGATTTTTGTCTCATGATAGAAAAGTCACATGTAAAAACCCATCGTGGATTCGCACCTTAATAATTGAAGCTTATTATCTCACGATCGTTAGTAGGTATCATAGTAGGTATGGCTAGTACAAACAGAAATGTTTAATTCGACGATTGGTTTGAAATGTTTCGTGAAATTTCTATTAACCATTTTTTGCTGTTGAAAGTCATAGATGTATTTTTCAGGGACGATACAAGTGCAACTATCGTATTTTGACGGCACAGTTTTTCTTACAATAATTGTTTAATGATCAGATACTAACGTCATCTTGATAAAACAGCAGAGGAGATCGGGGCTAATAGATATATTATTCTGTTTTCAATTTTTTTCATTTTTATTTGAATTAATTACTTTATAACAAATATGCGAAAATATACTTTGGCCCTTCCGCTTTAATATATAGTAAGCGAAAACTTGAGAAAATACATAAAAAAAGAAGTGAAAAAATGTTATTTGCACGATCAATTTGGATATATCAAAACTATTTCTCTATATAAACGAAAACAGTTAAAAAAACAATTGTTAACGTCAAGGTACACAAACGTACGCTGGATCGTAGTAAAGAATTAAACAACAAACTTCACATATCTCGCTCAAATGGAGCTACATATTTACAATGTCGAGATAATTCGTTTGTATCAACCTGCCCCTGTATCAACTATCCCCGGTCTCCCCTATCATAACTGATGAAAAAAAGTTTGAGTCCTTGATTTAAAAAACTTAAAACTTCAAGCGTTAAACGCTTTTTCTAAATATTTTTTATAAGTATCACAGTAATATATTTAAAAAATGAAGAAAAGAAGTCAGTTACGCTTAGCAAAATTAAGCAATTAAAATATGAAAACTGATTTATAAAAATGAAAATAACGAAAGTCACAGTAGCTCACGATCGGGTTGGAAACGTTTATATAAAACTCAAATGAAATGTTTAACGATGTGCCATTGCTTTCAATGGTGTAAATTAAATAAAATAGATATTAATAAAAACGAGATATTAATAAAAACTTTCAGCATACTACATTGAAATCTGCCTATACAGACGTTACTAGCACAATCATCTTCTTGTCGCCGTCTATTGTTTCGACTGTTTCGCGCGCCGCTTGTGGGCGCGTAAAGCATGGTACCAAACCGATGTGTGTTTGGAAATACTAAAAATGAGACTCCAGTTACAAGCATCGCGCGATGAGGTCAATATCGCTATTGTATCGTCGGCTGTGAAACAGTTGACGGAGACGAGAAAATGATTGCATTAGTAGCGTCTGTATAGGCAGATTTCAATGTACAGTAAATCCTCGTTATTGCCCCGTTTTTACCATGCGTAGTACGCCCGGTGACTATCCCCACCATTTCTTGGAATCCTTCGATCGAGAGTGAGAGAACAAAAGAGTCGACGGCAACTTCGTGTCAACTGTTTCGTTCCCTCTCGCTCGCTCTCCGGTTTTCTGACTCGCGGCATCGCATCGGCCGCACGGAATAGTGTCCGCAACGCGTCGTACGCCCGCCGCCAGCCCCGTTCGTCGGTTTTAATACAAGGATTTACTGTATTATGCCGAAAGTTTTCTATTAATATCTCAGAAACTAACAAATACCCGCAGCTAATATTTTATAATAGGGGTCCTCTCTTCCCCTCCGTTCCAACTCCTCAAAATTTCAGTTCATTAGGATGGTTGGGTCATACCGTAGTATATCCAAAAAGTTAAATAAATGCTTTGTATAATATTTTTTTGGCATTTTATATTTATGTACAATTTTACCCCAGTGCTGTCCAAAACTACCATGTAGAGGGGCACAATTGAAAAATACAGAAATAAATTAATAAAGAAAATCGTTTAAGACAGTGTGTAAAAATCTTAGAAAAATTCATTGAGTTAAAAATATGTCTAAAGTTTACCTGTGCATAAACAAAATTTATTTTTCAAGTGTATAAAAAAAGTGTGTTCCAATTTCAAAGAATGTCCAATTGTGCCTCGGTCTCCCTTACCCTATTTTTTGCAGCAGAAGGAATGTAATTTGCCACCGACAAGCAAAGAAGTTAATCCAGTTCCAGCGATTTTGCCACGGTTTCATTAATGCGGGATAGAAGTTCGTTGAGTTCATTTTAAAGTTTCGTGCATATTACCGTAAAGAAATATCGCGAACGTGTTCAGATTTTTGAAGTGTTAAATAAATTCCATCTGGGCTGAGTGTGCATCAACATTCATCTTCTTCTTGCATGAAAATCGGGGAATATGTGACGCTTCAACGAAATGGCGAAATCATTCTATACAGGGTGTCCTAAAATTAAATTGAAAATCTTTCCTCTATCCATTGTATTTTGATCTATCCAATGCTCACTCAATGGCAGTACTCTGATTAAAATCTACTACGAAATATAGAAAATTAAATTGTCAATTTGTTTGGGCTCATGTTCAAAGTACGGCGCGAGGTGTACAAAACTTTCTCGGTAAATGCGTCTGCTCGTAAAAGCCTCGCCGACTTGCAAACACATTTCGTCAAACCTTGCGCCGCTCGAAGTATTAATAAAAGTTTTTAGTCAGTCACCTTTTACTACACAGGGTATCGTTGGAAAATGCGATCTCCGTGAAGCAGGTGATTGGAGCCGTTAAACGAAGTCAAAGGTTTCTATAAACAGGATATTAAATATTAGTACCTTATCACATAACAAAACTATAATACGTTCCCGAAATACATAGCTACCACTATTTTGTATGCAAAAGTCGATGACTTATAAAAATAACTGTTACATTTATTGGGGCATAATTGGTGAGATATTTTTTGTTGAAGCTAATACAACGTTCTATAATTTTTTAGAATTTTCAATTTATATATTTCACTTCAGAAATCAAAGTCTTTTGAAATGTCCAGTGATCGAGTGTATTTAAAAAGTTGCTATAATTATTATTACTCATGGTTTTGTCTTTTAGCATTTGCATTAGGAAGACTTTGATAGTATTCATCTCGTCATGCGTATATTCCAGAGATTAACTAAATAAAAAATTATTTAAATAACGGATCGAAGAAAAACTACTTTAAGTTTATTCGTTATTCGAGGCTCGAATACGCTGGGTTAACTTTATTGGATACATGACGAATAACTTTTTTTAACATTTATTCATTTATCTTTAGGGGGCCGGCAAAGCCCCGTTGGGCTTTGAGTAAGCACACTACTTAAATATGATTTAAAGTATAAATACGTATGTGTGTGTTAGTGCTCGACAGTGTTTGTATGTTCGACTATAAATTCGTTCTGTTCAAAAGAACACAAAAAATACGACAAAATAAAATAATTCCTGAAACAACACAAAAATACCAAAAATAATCATTAAAAACATGGAAAAAAGAAAAGATGATACAAAAACTTCCTACGGCTACTTTGTTAGGTCTGAGTAACGCTAGAAGAAAGTTCTCCGAATTTTGGTATGTGTTCATTCGTTTAGGTTAGTAAAACTGCCATGTAGAAAAAATATTTTTACAATCTGACTACAGATTCGTAATCATTTTGAATTTTGAAAATCTGATAGCAGATTCGTAACGAGCGACCCAAAGAACCCCGACATGCAAATTTTCATGAAAATTGAAAATTGAAAATTTTTCAAAGTTTTGGTCCGCTATGTTCCATCCGTCATTTTGAATTTTGAAAATCTGATAGCGGATTCGTAACGAGCGATCCAAAGAACCCTTTGAAAATTTTCATGAAAATTTACATTTTTTAAAAATTTTGGTCCGCCATTTTGAATTTTGAAAATCTGGCTTTATATACGTGATCAGTAGCCTAAAAAACCCCGAGTAATTATTTTCTAATCATTTCGGGTAACTTACAATCCCTTGGAACAAGATCTTGTATGCATAGTCGCCATATTGAATCCGCCGTTTTGAATTCGTCAATTCTCAATTCAGATTCGTAATCAGCGAGTCGTGTTGATTCGTAATCATTTCGAATTTGTATTAATAGTACTTATTACTAAGTAAACTATCTCCCAATTTCGCAGATTGTAGCTGCCATATTGGATCCGCCATATTACATTTTTCAAAATGCCAACTGTCATTCGAAAGTACATGTGTAGACGAACAATTTAAGCTCTCACACGTTTGTCTACGTTTCGCCAAATTTTGGACTCGAAGCTGATTCGGTTGACGTGGAATGATCCATATATAAATTTTTGGAAACTGAAAACCATTTTTTTTTTTAAAAAAAGCTGGTCCTGTAAAGGTTAATCAAAATATTTATTTAAATAAAAGTTTTGCCCATCTCTGATATATTTTTCATTCCATATTTATTACACCCATTTAGATACCTACTTCATTTTACATCTCCAATTACCTCTCTCAAAGAGACTATCTTTTTTTCGAAACATAAATACATAAAATTCTGCTAGCACGAATATGTTAACATGAAGTCACTACATTTTATTTTTTCGTGCTTAAATCATCCCAACTCAAAACCATAAAAAATAATTTTATTGCTGTTCATGGTAAAGCCACGACTTCTTTTACATTTTTAAAATTTGCTTATGAGACGCTGACTAATTATAAGCAGAGAAGGGCGTTTGTTTCCAAAGAAACAAAAGCCAGCCAGTTGGTTAATTAAGTTCATAGAACTCATAAGCATGAGCATTAAAAACACCCAAAATTTGTCTGAGAATTCGAACAAGTATTAGGTTCAGAACTATGAACACTACCATCGAAAAGTGTAGGCAGAATGACTGGTGTCTATTTACAAAAAATAAACTATACAGGGTGTTTCGTATGTGGTGGTATAAGCGGAAGAGTAATTTCTCCCTAAGAGTAGATTCCACCTAAAAAAATAAGTAAAAAATACAGAATAAAATTGTTTCATAACTCGCTTCGTTTCCGAGAGAATTGACTTTGAATTTCGTACGGGACAGCGTATACCTACTGAAATATGTATAGACTTTGAACCTAAAACTATAGTTCTGTGCACGCATACCCTGTCTTAATTCAAATTCAATTTTCTCAAAAATGAAGCAAGTTATGACAAATTTTATTATATACAAGTTTAAAGTACCTACCCAGCGTTGCACGGGTAATATATCTTTTTCGGTGAATGGAAGGGAATTTTTTAAAAAGATTTCTTAGGGAGCATCCAGGGGCTAACAAGGGAAGATCCCGAACCCGGAAATTCAAAACATTCTGAAACTTTGAGAATATGTAGGGAATTTTCTCCTGATTATAACGCAATTTTTGTTTGCTGCCCAAATTCACTCTAAGGGGTTGTAATTGACCCCTGAATATCTAACTCGTGAACTGTAAAATTATTTTTTTACCAAATGATAGATCTAATTAAAAAAAGTAACTTTTGCTCTTGGAACATTTTTTCTATCTCTTACAGTTCGCTAGTTATAACACAAAATCGGAAAATAGCCGAATTTTCAGGGGTCAATTTGACCCCTTTCGAGTGAATTTGGGCAGCAAATAAAAATGGCGTTGTAATCAGGAGCAAATCCCCTACATATTCACAAAGTTTCAGAATTTTTTGAATTTTCGGGTTCGGGAACATCCCTCGTAAGAGGGATACCTACCAAACTTCATGGTCGTAGGATCAGTGGTCCCAGAGAAATTGTGTTGAGTCAGTAAGTGGATTTTTAACGGACTTCAAAAAAGGAGGAGGTTACTCAGTTCGATCCGTATATTTATTTTATGTATTTCAGCCATAACGTCCGCATAGGTGCACCGATTTCGATGATCCTTTTTTTATTATTTGAAAGAATGTGAAGAGCCAGTGGTACCATGTTAATATTTCTTTTATGTATGTTCAACCGTAACTTCCGCATAGGTGCACCGATTTTGACGATCATTTTTTTATTTGAAAGAGTATGAAGTGCCAATGGTAACGCGCGGACCGATTTGGATGATTCTTTGGTTGTTATATAGATGAATATGTTTCCCAATTGGTATCGTGATAAATGGGGTTTTAACCGACTTCAAAAAGAAGGAGGTTATAGATTCGGCTTGTTTGTATTTTTTTTTATGTTTGTCCGCGCATAACTCCTCAACATATGGACCGATTTTGATGAACCTTTTTTTAGTCGAAAGAGGACGATGCCCCGGTGGTCCCATCCTACACTGCATCAATTTTTCAAGTCGCTTATTTTGGGAATCTTCCGTGTCTAGCAAATGGTTCTTTTTTTTTAAGAACAGCTCCTTTTGTAGGCCTGTCCATTTTTAAAAAATAATTGTAGTTATATAACTTAAATAACTAAAAATAAAATTAAGAAATTAAAACCGACTTCAAAAAAATAAAAATGCTCTAAAAATCAAAAAATAATTTTTTTCCTTATTCAATCTATGATTTAAAAATTTTTTAAGTTGGCGCCACATTTACACAGTGTAAATGATGAGGAGCCGACATATAAAAATTGGGAGTCGTATATTAAATAGGGAAAAACTTGATCAGGAAAAAAGTGATTGCTAGACAAAAAGGACAACATATTATACATGGTTGAATTTGTATTTTTATTGGCTATAACGTTACAGTAATGAAAATAAGTTATCCCATTAAAAAAACCATTGATGATCTTGAAATTTCGGGAAATATAACCTTGTGAACAAAAATCGTCTTCGTCCGAATAATTGTCTCCCTGAAGCGAACATTTTTTTTCCTCAGACATTTTCTCGTATCATTAAAAACAACGGAAATATTTTATGTTTAAATATTTTAGGTTAAGCAACGTTGCGCAACATTGCAGGATCATTGCAGTAACATTACAGGAAAGTTGCGGCAACATTGCTGGAACGTTGCCGCAATACTGGCGCAACGTTGCATCAACATTGTGGAAACGTTCCCAAATGTTGCCGTAATGTTGCAGAAATATTGCATGAACGTTGCCGTGCAATATTGTAACGCAACATTGATGCAACTATGCAACAATAAATCTATGTCCGACCCGTGCAATGTTGCACGGCAACGTCGCTGCAACCTTACTTCGACATTGCGCTGCAACCATGCAACACTGCAAGGTTACTGCAACGATCCTGCAACGTTGCCATCACGAAGTCTGCTGTATGGGCGGATACGAAACTACCTGTATACTAGTTTCCTGAGTTGGCAGCCCATAGCTAATTAGTTGTTCATAAAAAATTGCTGCAGAATGTTCTCCATATCTCAAGCCTGTCATGTACACAGATCCAGAGGCACAGTTGAAATTATTTTCGATTTTGTCTCTGGAATACCCTGAACTTATGACACGTCTGCGTGCTATTAAAGTCAGAGAAGTGGAAACTTGAAATTCTGGGTCACAAATTCATCTTTTTAGGTCCTAAGCTAACGGTTCAGGAGTCATGCTAATGGCCCCTGGTCCCTGGAAACCATGTGTCACTTGCAAAGCTGAATACTTTACTCAAAGTAGACTAAAATAGTTCATGCGAAGTAGCAAGAATTGAAGACTTCGCTGCAAAGAGGAGGCAGCTCCATGATTTTCTGAAATTGAGATATACGTGGCACTGAATTAAAAATAATTCTGAATACATGGATCGGTGGAAGAAAGAGGCAGATTCGATAATCCAGTTTCCAAGTTATAAGGGTGCTAGTGCTTGTACCCTATCTGGGTTTCGTAAAGGAATTCATGATTAAATAAGCATATTTCACCATAACTTTTCTAAAATTGTGTAGGTTAATATGTGGAATATATAATTTTATAACAAACAAATATTTAATTCCATTTTTATACAGTTTAGTGCCAAAATTTTGACAATTCACTATGCCATAGGGAAAAGATATTTGTGCTTAATAATAGTGCTAAATGCTGTGTTTATATATGGATTCTAAGTGGGTAAAATACTATGAACATATGTTTAAAACTATTTCTATTTCACTATAATGATATCGGCGCACTGGATCGGTCAGATTAAAACAATTATTATCTTCATAAATTAAAATAATACATCAAAGCTATTTTGCAATTAATTAATTATATATATTAGTTTCCGACGTTTCGATCTTGGTTTAGATCATCTTCAAGGAAAGTTAAAAACATATATAAAATACTGCGTATGCTATTGAAAATAAGTCACCGTGCTCTGGCACAACGTGTGACTCGCGAGTCGGTTGTAATAAGACTAAGGTAAACCGTGAACAAAACATCTGCTTATTTCTATTTCACTGTTTTTATTAGTTTTCTAAAAGTTAATACATTTGGAGCTGCCCTCTTCATGCTGTAAAGACTTCAATTTATTGTGACATGAATTTGGTCAACTATTATCATTAACAAAATTTAATAAAAACTTAATAGCTACTTGTTGTTCACAATATTAAATGAAAATAGTTTATTTCTTCACCAGGAAAAGTAAGGGTTGATGTTTGAATACGACTCTTAAAGTATACAGAATATTTATATGAACGAATTTTATTATGTTGGCATATGTAATGATTAATAACTCCCAGGTATAAAAGTCAATTTTCATATTTTATTGATCATAACCATAAAGCATTGAATTCTTAATCTTCGATGGTCTACACATTGAGATGGACTCCAAGGAAGTACATATACATACATCAGTAAACTTAAAAGTTTCAACCACAAAATACTTATAATAATTTTTAGCCTGCCCTTTAATTTCCTATTTTAACACTTTCGTATTTATACGAAATGTCGAAGTAACGCATATCAAAGTTACGAATACCGCAATGATTCACTGGTACCTTCATTGGCTTCGTCGATGAGAAATTTCCAAGCACTTTGAGACGTCCATCGTGACGTAACTGCGCGCACAGCCGAAAGGGAAATCACGTCGCTCATTACTCTTCCAAGGGAACGAATTCTGAGCGCGACGCGATTTTGCAGGCCGCAATGAGAATTGAAATTTTATGAAATAATAATTAAACATCGTAACAAAGGAATATTCCCGCCGTTTTGCGTGGGCATGATCCCAGATTATTTATCCCTATTATTGCCGATTGCTTGCAGCTACGGCCACTCGGTGTTATTACAACCGTTCCATGACCGGCATTGATTTAGTAATTAATTGGCACGTATGTCCCGCGCATCCATTTTACTCTGTGAAAAGGTCCGACTAATTGGACGATTGATTGGTTAATTTAATCACGTGAGCGCTGTAATTCCTGTAATACCGTCATTAGCGAAATGTGCTCGGTTAATCTCAAGGTTGGGTTTCGTCGAACGGTGGAGAAAATTAGCGGAATAAACGCATTTCGGCACGATAAACAAGATTTACCGTTTGTTATTTTCTATGACGGGGGCGCAGCCGCGATGAACACATGGTGCGGGATGTTATACGAAAGTATAACGCTTAGAAACTTTCAAACGACCCGAAATTTCCTCAGCATCATTTGAAAAAAAAAACAAAAAATTTCTTCTATTTAACAGACGTCAGAAATGCTACGAACTCTCCGAACGTCCCAATAGTAGGTATTGTTATTATGAAAAACAGTATTTAAATCATATAGTTTGGTAATGCGCCCTGCTCGATACAGAATAGAATTAATTAAAAAAGTAAATGAATGTAAACTCTATCTACCACTAGATAGAAGATTACTTCTCATTGCCAGTCAACCGAATATCGAAGCTTGTACACATGTAAGTAGGAATCTAGAGACGCCGCAGCGTCTCGACGCCAAGTACATGTTTCGATATCCTGTATATGTCGACTCTTGCTACCGCTATCATGTATTCGTCGCCCGGCTAATCCAACCTTACCTGAAAATTATTTCATTAATATCTCATCACGCCTGCAAAATTTCCTAAATGTAAAGGCATTTTTCTCGTGTAAACCGCATATAAACTTTCGAATAAAACCAAATTCAATAAAATCGGTCCACGCATGCCAGAGATATCGTAATATCGTCTCATGAATCAGTCGGAAACGGTAAGATTTTTCTTCTGATCCTTCTGATTCTCCAACCAAATTTTCGTCAACATAATACGTATACTATGCGTTACACGCACACCTTCAGCCAAAACGAACTAATACATGTTTCGTTCGTCAATCGCTATCTTCACTATGCAATCTACTCCAAATTTTGACAGCTTACAGTCAGATTATAACCTGGCGAGTGTGAAATAGGGTAAGTTGTCAAAATTTGAGATGCTACGTGTTTTTACAAATATGTATCGTTGTACCATTGAATTGCAATCAAAATGCAGTCTCAAACACAAGGTAAGTTGGCCAAATTTGAATTGCGTCATGTTTGTATATCATCAAACTGTTTTTTATTTGTAACTAAATTGAGGATTTTATGTATATGTATAGATAATCGAAGCGTAAAATGATGCTGTTACCTACGCCAGGCTTTGTATGTACGCATAATTTTGCAGGAAAGATTTCGCATACATACTTATTCAGTTATTTTGATACATGGACACCTTCGATAATGCACAAATTTAATTGGTGTTTCTTGTATTACTAAAGAATATAAATTTTGTAAATAAATTATACCGCATAAAAAACTTCAAGTGAAAAAAATTACGCCAAGTTCATGAAATCAAATAATCACAAAAAAAGAAAATAATAATAATAAATAGATGTGAAAAAGTAAAAAAAGATGTGAAATCAGAATGAGCTGCAAGTACATAAAGGTGTTTTCCCGCAGCGTGCAAAGGCGACACTGTGTAACACAATAAAAGACAAAAAAAGATGTCCGCGGCCTGGAAGTCAAATACTTGGCGTGGCCAGGCAAGGTTAAGGTGTCGATGAATAAGAATTATTTAAAAACGCAAAATAATGAAAGTGTATTCATATGGTCAGAGTTTTAAATTGACAAATTATGTGAAAGCTTGTGAGAGGAAAGGTATCGGTGTCGATGAATGATCTTAGAATTATTTTAAAACGCAATATAATGAAAATATACTTATATTGTCTGAGTTTTAAATTGACAAATTATCTGAAAGCCTGCGAGGGGGAAGGTATGGGTATTGATGCTCTGAGAATACCTTGCCTGGCCACGCCAAATATTTGACTTCCAGGCCGCGGACATCTTTTCTTGTCTTTTATTGTGTTACACAGTGTCGCCTTTCCACGCTGCGGGGAAGCACCTGTGTGTACTTGCAGCTCATTTTGATTTCACATCTTTTTTTACTTCGTAATTATTATTTTCTATTTTTTGTATTTTTTTTTATTTCATGTACTTGGCTTATTTTTTTTTACTTTTTTGAATTTTTTTATGGGGTACTACTTTCTAAAAGAAAGTAATCTAAAAATATAAGCACACATAAGCAATGTTGCTGAAAACATCATGTAGGTACCTTGTATTACTGAACATTATTAAAAATAATAAAAATAATGTAAAAATCCATGTAAAGCTTTATAACTTTCTACTGAAAGATTCGATGAGCTCAAATAGAAAAACCGAATAGGTTAGAGATTTTAACTTTCGTCTATTTACACTCAAAATTGTCATGTTCATACTCAAATATCGTATTCAAAGTGATCTGAAAGAAGGATCGATCAACCGAAAGACACACAGTATACATTCATTAAAGTAAACAAACTATGTTCTGTCAATACAGGTGCGTCAATTAATCCTGAAAAATATATAGGTACAGTGGCGTGCAAAAGTATTCGGCCACCCTTTAAAATCGCATAACTTTTTTCAAATTAATCCAAACGACTTGAGATTTTTTGAGAAGCTAGAGGGATTAGTTTGCTAAATGGTGTGATTCGTTGGTTTGAAAAATTTGCACTTGGTCGGAATAGCAAAAAAAATAGTAAAGGTCGTTTTTTAAACTTTTTTTTGTGAGCCTGTAATGGAAATGAAAAAATCCCGTTTGTAGATTTAAGTAAGTTATATACATGTCTAAAATTTCATCAATATCGGTTAACGTTGCTCTGAGCTATGAACGCTTAAAAATCGCAGAATAAGGTCGGAAATCGCGAAATTCCCGAAATCAGATAGTCAAGAAAAATACTTTGATTAAAAAAATATGGAATATATTTGTACTATTTAGCAATAAAGACTGTAGCTTAATAAAGAGAACGAACTTTTGCACCGACCAAATTATTATGTATAATGATTTTGATGGCTATACATTACCTATGTGTAGGCTTCATACTGTCTCAAACCGTTTCTAAAGCATTGAATTCTGGAGAATATGTTTTGGATATTATTCAACTTTTGTTTAGATGTAGCTTCTTTCCCCTATTCTCATTCGCCCCCCTTTTTATATCTGTTTTAGCTTCGGATAATTTTAGAAATAAAGCGATACGTTTTCCTGGTATTTATATATACATATGAACACTACATGTTTCACTAACAAGATCTGTTAGGAATAAGGACTTTAGTAATAAGAACAAGGTTTTATGTTGGCAGCATGTTTAGTTAGTTTTATAAACCGGATATACGCAAGTACACTTGTAGTCGTTGTTGCAATGTAATAGCATCCACAGAAATCCAAAGAAATCCAAAGTGTATTACTATGTTCAACTGAATAATTATATCTTTATATTTTGCTTTATTCAAACATAGGAGTGGTTATTTGTATTAATACTATCAGGTTATGGGCCCAGTATTAGCTGGTTAAGAGTCAGATTACTAAAGTGAGGTTAACCGATAAAAACACGTGGAACGTGGTTGTTAAAATACATGTCGGAAAGTAAAAACAAGTATGTCTGATATAACGGATTTAAGAAAAGTAGTGTCCTTAGACGGGGACGGAAGCAACTATTCGGTATGGAAATTTCAAACTATAAAGGGTATAGCCGGTTAAGATGGTCAAATGTGCCCCTGAACCGAATTCAAATCACGATGAGTCATTCGAAAGCTTATAAAAAAAGAATGATTTCTGTCAAGTTTCAACTTCGTATCTCGACCCGGGGGGTAGTAAAGGGTAAAAATAGAAAATCAGGTTTTTGCCGAATTTCTCCTATACCAGCGGATGAAAAATTTTGAAAAAATTCAGAGACATGTCTGTCATCGGTGCACATATTAGGGAATCGCGTCAGATTTTTAAATTGAAAAACCAAGCTGTGAAAAATAAAAAACGCCAAAAAATGCTGAAAAATGCCGGTTTTGTATCGAAGCAGTCTTGATACTATAATTATATTTTTACTGTAAGTCCGCATCGTTGTTACTATTGTCTTGAATTTTTTTCAGATTTTTCAATTTGGTGCGCCGCAGTTAAAAAAATTAAAAACCGATTTTTTCGCCGTTTTTTCCGTGTCAGAGTAACTAATAGGTCGAACTTTCGTACATACTTTATGGAATAAGCCTTTTATGCAATCTTCAACGTCTTCACATGCAGCAAAACAGCGTAGAAATTAAACGAACTAAACATGCTGTGCCATTACAGTCTAAAATGTCTATCATATTTTCAACGGCGTCAATGGCGCAGCGGTAAAGTGTCCGACTGTTGAATCGCTGCGAACTTTTTGAACGTAGGTTCAAGCCTCGGAATTTCTATGTCCCACAGGGTCATTTTTTTTTCACATTAATTATGCATTTTTTCGATTTCTAGCTATATGACAATGATCGATATTTATATACAAATGTTTTAAAAACATATTAAAATTATTTCAATAGTTGAAAACTATTGTTAGGTATCATGCCAATTATAGCATTGTTTAACTTTTGAATTTTGGAAACCAGAATGAGTTGTATGATCTATAAGAAGAGGCGAAATAATTACAAAACAACACACAATTGTTGCTGTAATCCATCCACAATTGTTAAAGGTAAGAGATTGGAAAATCAATTTCATATAATATTAATTTAGTGCAGGGAATGTTACAACAATACTGTAATTGACGGGATACTTGATCAGAGAAACGGTGGCATCAAAATCTTCTCAAGTTATGTTTATGTATATTTCAATTATTAAAATATTTTTAATGTTTTTAAAACATTTGTATATAAATATCGATCATTGTCATATAGCTAGAAATCGAAAAAATGCATAATTAATGTGAAAAAAAATGACCCTGTGGGACATAGAAATTTCGAGGCTTGAACCTACGTTCAAAAAGTTCGCAGCGATTCAACAGTCGGACACTTTACCGCTGCGCCATTGACGCCGTTGAAAATATGATAGACATTTTAGACTGTAATGGCACAGCATGTTTAGTTCGTTTAATTTCTACGCTGTTTTGCTGCATGTGAAGACGTTGAAGATTGCATAAAAGGCTTATTCCATAAAGTATGTACGAAAGTTCGACCTATTAGTTACTCTGACACGGAAAAAACGGCGAAAAAATCGGTTTTTAATTTTTTTAACTGCGGCGCACCAAATTGAAAAATCTGAAAAAAATTCAAGACAATAGTAACAACGATGCGGACTTACAGTAAAAATATAATTATAGTATCAAGACTGCTTCGATACAAAACCGGCATTTTTCAGCATTTTTTGGCGTTTTTTATTTTTCACAGCTTGGTTTTTCAATTTAAAAATCTGACGCGATTCCCTAATATGTGCACCGATGACAGACATGTCTCTGAATTTTTTCAAAAATTTTCATCCGCTGGTATAGGAGAAATTCGGCAAAAACCTGATTTTCTATTTTTACCCTTTACTACCCCCCGGGTCGAGATACGAAGTTGAAACTTGACAGAAATCATTCTTTTTTTATAAGCTTTCGAATGACTCATCGTGATTTGAATTCGGTTCAGGGGCACATTTGACCATCTTAACCGGCTATACCCTTTGCCAAAAAACGCTGGGGTGTGCGGGGTCGTGGACGGAACGGTCAAAAGACCAGAAGCACCAGGCAATACTAAAACCTAAGATGAACAGGACCTCAAGGCTCAGAAGGTAATCATCACTACTGTAAATAAAAAAGTAATAACTCACTTGTTAGCATGCTCTTACTCGCACGAAATGTGGCTGCGAATATATGCAGTGTATGGAAAATCAGTAGCTTCAAATCTACATTCGCTGCAACAGCAATTCTATGCGTACACCTTCAAAAATGGAGGCATGGCAAAACATATAGCCGATCTGGAAAATCTAAGAAATGATTTAAAATTGTGTGGAGAGGAAATAAGTGAGAACATTTTGTTGAGCTAGTCATCAAAATTCTATCCACTCTACCAGATAGGTTGAAACATTTTCACTCAGCTTGGGATGGCTCAAGTGACAAGGTGTTTAACGCACTAACGGGAAGATTGCTAGCGGAAGAACAAAGTCTGAAGGACAGGGACGCTAGTGATTCCGGAGACACACAAGCTTTCGTAGCAAGAAAGGCTTGGAAACAAGCAAATCAAACCAACAAAAAACAGAAGTTGATAAGGATGCATGCCGATATTGCAAAAAAAGGGTCACTGGGAAAGGGACTGCTGGTTCAAGAGAAGGGAAAGAACGGTCAGATGAAAAATAATTAAAAAAAACCTAATGCCTTTATAGCTGACACGAACGCCATGAACACAGCAAGTAAGCAAAATGAGTGGCTCATTGACAGCGGCGCAAGTCTACATATGACGAGCCAACGGGAATGATTCATAAAATATGAGGATCTACTGAAAAATACAATACATCAGCCTAGGAGATGGAAGCAAACTGGAAGCTCTTGGAAAAGACAAGATAGAAGTACAAACTAAAAATGAATTAGATGAATGGAATACAAACTACTTTGAAGATGTACTCTATGTACCTAAGCTGACGTGCAATCTGCTGTCAGAAAGCAAGATCACTGACAGAGGCTACACAATACTTACAACCCAAAGAAAATACATGGTCAAAAAGGGAAAAGAGACGTTCTGACAGCCTTCCGAGAAGGTAACTTGTTTAAACTACATACAAGGATAGAAGCAGTGAAGAAACTAAATTACTGTCAAACAAAGGACAGTTCTGATCTCCAAACCTGGCACAAAATGCTAGTTCATCAGAATCTGAAGCACTGCAAAAGGGTACAAAAGAGCCATAATATAAAAGTGCAAAATGAAGACTGTTTCCAGTGTGAAACGTGCATATGTGCAAAGCAGCATAAACACCGTTTTCCATCCTTCACTTCTAAAACAGAAAAACCAGGAGAAGTGGTGCATGCAGACATCTGTGGACCAATGGAAAACCAATCGTTGGGAGGCTCAAGGTATTTTCTGTTACTCAAAGATGACTATACTCATTATCGGAAAGTATACTTCTTAAAAAGGAAAAACGAAGTTAAGGATAAACTAAACGAGTTCATTCCAAGATTTAGAACTGAAACAGGAAATAAAGTAAAAGTAATTCGGTCCGACAATGGACTAGAATTTAAGAACGAGGGGGTAGCTCAAACACTAAACAAGTTTGGCATATAACAACAGTTTACAGTACCCTACTCACAACAACAGAGTGGAGCAGCTGAAAGGGAAATGAGAACGCTGGTGGAGGCAGGAAGATCTTAGCTCTTTGAAAAAGATATAGAAAAACTGGGCAGAGGCCGTATACACTGTTAACTATGTTTTAAACAGGACAGGAACGAGTTCTATCGATGGAGAAAGCCCGTATGAACTATATTTTAACAGGAAACCAAAAATTAGTCATTTCTAGGTGTTTGGAAGTGAAGTCTATGTTCATATACCAAAAGAAACAAGGAAGAAATGGAATATGAAGGGTTACAGAATCTATACATATACCAGAAAAAGGAAAAATTGGAATATACAGAGATGTGATATTCAAGACAGATGCTGCAACTGAAAGAAGGACATCTGTCGACGAAGAAGATCCTACACTCTCTGACACAGAGCTAGTCGAAGCCAACGATGAACAGGCTCAAGAATCTGAAGAAGATGAGGAAGGAAATGAAACTGAAAACTCGTATGAATCTATAACACAAGAAGTTGAACATCAAAACGTACAAGAAATAGAGGAACAACAAGAAAATCAATCACAAGAGCCAGGTAGAAACCTGAGAGAGAGAGAAGTAAAATAAAACCGCCTGCAAGGTTAAGGGACGACTTCTTTCTAGGCCTCGCATCATGTGACGAAGAACTGACACAAGAAGAAGCAATGGAAAATGAAAACTGGAAACAAGCAATGAAGAGACCGAGGCACTTAAAAAGTATCAAACATGGAACTTGACAATTCCACCATTCGACAAAAAGGTAATACCTTGTAGATGAGTATATCGGTTAAAAAGTGGAAACAGATACAAAGCACGTCTGGTGGCAAAAGGCCGCAACCAAAAGTTCGGCACAAACTACGGAGAGACATTTAGTCCTGTAGTGCAGTTCAAGTCGATTAGACTGCTGCTGGGACTTGCAGCAGCAAACAAACTAAAACTGAGTCAATTTGACTTCAAGACAGCATTTCTAAATGGAGATCTAAAAGAAGAAATCTACATATCTCAACCACCTGGGTACGAAGATGGAACCAAGAGGGTCTGTCGTCTCCAAAAAGGGATATACGGTCTGAAACAAGCTCCTAGGAACTGGAATCAAAAGTTGGTATCAGTATTAAAGGAGTTCAACTTGAAGCAACTTCAGACAGATCCACGTATGTTCGCGGATACTAAAAACAAACTATTAGTAGTAATTTATGTGGACGACGGACTAATAGCGGCTGAAGACAACGGAAAAATCAAAAAATTACTAAAGCATTTAAAAAACAAATTTGAGATAAAAGAAGAAAAATTAAAAAACTATCTAGGGATGGAGATAGAGAGAAAACCAACGGGTGAGATACTCTTGAAGCAAGAAGAATACATCAATAAAATACTGGAAAGATTCAGCATGCAAGATTGCAAAGGGGACGCAATTCCAGGACCTACAGTCGATCTTGAAGATGAAACCAGGCCCATATTTAAAGGACCATACAGAGAAGTCATAGGCTCCCTACTATTCCTTACGCAGGCCGCTAGGCCAGATATTGCATTTCCAGTAAATGTGTTGTGTAGATACATGGAGCAACCCCGGACTCAACATTGGGAGGGTGTAAAACGAATTCTCCGCTACCTAAAAGGAACCAGGAACTATGAAACGTTCGACTCTAAGGTACGAAATAAAAACATTACATGTTACTCTGATTCGGATTTTCCAGGGGACATCAAAACCAGAAGGTCAACTTTTTTAATGTATGTCGTATTAATTACGAAAATAATACGGACTTGTAAATTTACACTCGACATCGCGGGACATTTTTATTAAGTTCTTGGGACATCTAATATTTCTTTTTCACAAATATCTTTTGTCGCTGTTTACAGTTTAACACTTTCCTTGAACGGTATAGTTATATAATTAAGTAATGTTATTAATTATTTATATCACATACTTTCCGTGTTCCCCTATGTTCCCCCGGAGGTTTCCTGTGGTATTTAAGACTGTATTCCGTGTGTTTGCATTTCAGGAACGCTCCGCGTAGGTGAGGAGTGAAAATATGTAAGTCCATATTCCACGGCAATGTGTGCGCAATATTCCGGGAGTATTGTACCGCAGTATGTGCGCAATATTCCACGGCAATGTGTGCGCAATATTCCGGAAGTATTGTACGGCAGTATTTGCGCAATATTTCACGGCAATGTGTGCGCAATATTCCGGAAGTATTGTACGGCAGTATGTGCGCAATATTCCACGGCAATGTGTGCGCAATATTCCGGAAGTATTGTACGGCAGTATGTGCGCAATATTCCACGGCAATGCGTGCGCAATATTCCAGAAACATTGCACAAACGTGGCCATTGCAATATTCCACGGCAATGTGTGCGCAATATTCCTGGATTATTGTACCGCAGTATGTGCGCAATATTCCACGGCAATGTGTGCGCAATATTCCAGAAACATTGCACAAACGTGTCCATTGCAATATTCCACGGCAATACTTCTACAATGTTGCAGTAATATGTCAATGCAACCTGCAACCAAACGGTAACATTGCAATGTCTAGCAACGTTTCTGCAACGTTCCTGCAACTAAGTGTGCTGTAGGGGATGTAATAGCATCCACAGAAATTCAAAGAAATCCAAAATGTATTACTATGTTCAACTGAATAATTATATCCTGATATTTTGCTTTATTCAAACATAGGAGTGGTTATTTGTATTAATCCCATCAAGATCGAAACTGTGAATGGTAGTGTGCGATGAAGGTAAACTAGAGGTAGGGGGAGTTTGGTGCAAGGGGCACAATGAATTAATATTCTCTTGATATCTAGAAACAGTTAGCAGTTCGAAACATGATTACAAGACACCCTATAAGCAGGATAAGCTATCATCTTGGTAGATGATATAAGATGATACCCAATAGATATCACGATAACATTAATGTTTCATTGCGCCCCTTGCATCAAAGTGCCCCAAATCTCTCTACGTACTGCGGAATGCAAAATGGTGATTAAATATGGTGGGTAATTGCATAAATAAAAAAATTGGTTTGTAAAGTTTACCTAGAATTTTTGTTTTTCATACGTAGCAAGTGTCTATCATACATACCACACACACATTTAGTTATCCCCTTGAAATACTTTATAATTCAATTTTTTTCGAGAATTGCAAAACCCACTTCTCTGCAGGATTAGAATCTCCTGCTCGTGATTCGGGATAATACTTGAGAAATGCGTCTTCACCAATGCAGTTACGGTGGACAACTTCAGAAGTTCAATGTTTGAAAATATTTTAATATAAATGGAGGAACGTGGTTTCGTTCAAAAATCGCTCACCCCAATCGTAACCATCCCTGGTAAGTAGAATTTAGAATAGTTATACAACGTGATACGGAAAATGAATAAAACGTACCTCAAGAAGCAGTGGTTCATCCGTTAATTTACGCGATACCACTATCGCCACGAACATAATCTGGAAAAAGAATATTTTGTTTATTTACATTACCCAATAATAAAGATATATGGAATTCGCAGGATTACTTGTTATTATTATAGAATCGAAATCTACTGGATATTTTTATAAAACTGTTACAGGTGTTTGTTTGATGTAATAATACACAATTGAGTGGCTTAGTGGAAAACAAGCACATACCACACATCGATCTCCTTTTTTAGCCTTTTCGAGAAAAGCAGGTGTAAATATACAATGGCACAGAGAAAAAATTTTCAGGAAAAATATTATTTTTGACAAATTAGCGAACTAGAAATATGGTTTTTATACAACATAAAGAAATAGCCAAGAACTATTTGTTGCATATAAAAACTTAATTTATACTAAAAGTGGACATACAATATTTGTGCACTAACAATAAGCCATCGATATGTATTAATTTTCGTTTCGTTGTACACATAAGGGGGGAGCCCTATTTAGGACGCTGGGAATAAGGTGATTCTTGGAATTTTTTTGTAAGAAACTATTTAGCGGATCTTTTCCATTCTTTCAGGGTATTTTAGTTCACATTCAAACATTAAATTAATTTTTTCGTTACAAAATGTTCGGTAGAAATGGAGATATATGAACACGTTCGTTTGGACTCACGCGCCGGAGTTGCAAATTTTCGATTATGTTTGAGGTCCCAATTTCTTAGAACATATAGACATGGAGGTCTCATTGACAGCTCGAAACTGTCGCCAACATCACGCGAGAGAGAAAGACATGTGCGAACTGATGCAAGCGAGAGAAGTGTAGATTCTCAATACTTCTCTTGCTCACACCAGTTCGCACATGTCTTTTTATCTCGCACGATATCAGCGCATGCGTATTACGGTCTATTATGACGTACACTTCTCTCTCTCGCACCAGTTCGCACATGTCTTTCACTCTCGCGTGATGTTGGCGACAGTTTCGAGGACAGGAAACATAAGGCAATGAGCCTACAGTAATATATGCTCTAAGGGTATTTCATGAATACCCGGGTAATTTTTGTCTACCCGGACCAAAAAAATAGCTCTAGTCCACATACGAAATACCATGAGTGCACAGCAAGCCTGGACTGCTTTACAAGAGTATCACCAAATATCGTCCCTATCAAGGTCCTATTGTTAAAAAATCTGTGTCGTTCAAAGCTTCGGGAAGGCGAAAGTATGGAAAAACAATTTATCTCTATCAATTCCATGATAGAGATAAATAATCAACTAGCGGCTGTGGGAGAAAATATTAAAGAAAATCTTTTTATAGCGATTATTTTAAGTAGCCTCCCAGAGTCGTATAATAGCCTCATAAATGGACTCGAAAGTAGATCAGAAAAAGATCTAACTTTAAGTTTTGTTAAAGGGAAACTCGTAGACGAATATCGACGAAGGACACAGAACACAAAGATTCAAAATGTCAAACAAGGAAAAAATGGCCTACGGTACTAGCTCAGTCGAATGTTTTTTCTGCTAAAACGGAGACATTTGAAGAAAGATTGCCGCAATTACAAAACATTGAAAAGTAAAATTGAAAAAGCAAATAAGACATCCAATAAGAGCGAGTTCTGTTTTTAGCATGAATTCTGATACGTACGAGAGGGGGGCATGGTACGTAGATTCCGGAGCTACGATACATATGAGTAACAACAAAAAGTTTTTGAATGAGTCATACACAAGAGTCAGTGACGAAGTATACCTATATGTATAACGAACGGTAAGGCATTGAAAACCGCAGGAACCGGAACAGGTACAATTAAATGCTTATTGAATTCTGGAAAGGAGAGAATTATAACGATTAAAAATGTTTTGTATATACCAGAGTTATATGGAAATTTATTATCCGTAAAAAGAAACGAAGATAACGGTTTTGAAATTTATTTAAAGAATCATCAATGCGCGATAACTGACGGTAAAGAAATAATTGCAGTAACAGATCGCAGTGGAAATTTATAAGCTGCAGGCAAATCGTAGAAGTTTTATAGCCACGAATAAACATAACGATTTTTGCATACACACATAGGGCAGGAAATTAGGACACAGGGATTCGGAAGCCATAGAGAAATTATTCATTGCAGGAGTGGCAAAGGATATGAAAATAGAGAACTGTAGCTTAAAGGAGACGTGAGAAATATGTAACAAAGAAAAGGCATACAATAAAGTATAAACTGAAATTAGGACACGACGTAAAGGAAACAGAATTACTCGGATATGCGGACGCCAATTGGGCTGAAGAGAGGACCGACAGAAAATCCAATAGCGGATATTTATTCAAGTACCAAGGCGGTAGTATCAGCTGGGCCGGCAGAAAATAAACTTGTGTAGCCCTCTCTTCAACCGAAACAGAGTGTATGAGCTTAAGCGAAGCCTGTCAAGAAGGATTGTGGTTCAAAAAATTACTGCAAGATTTTCAAGGAGATATGAAAGAACCGTTGAAATTATACGAAGATATGCAGAGTTGTATAGAATTGGCAAAAATAGGAAGATCAGCAAGAGGTCGAAGCACATCGATACCAAATACCAGTCCAGAAGCGAGAAATAGCTTTGGTCGGTACTGTACGCTGGTCAGTAATGCACGACTCTCCTCTAATCTACACTATACAAATTAGGATCCAGCCTATCCCTACCTGTTCGCCCAATAATGGAGATAACAGATATGTAGAGAAATTAATCTATGTGTATACATAAAAGGAAATGTCCTGACTGACTGACTTATCAACGCCCAGCTCAAATCGTTCAACCTAGGAACGCGAAATTTTGAAGATACATTGTTTTTATGACGTAAGCGCTTACTAAGCAAGGATTTTGTGTAAATTCCGTCTCTAAGGGGGTGAAAAGGGGTAAAATATATTTTCTCGGACTCCGCAATATCTCTTAAACCCGATTAGATATAAACTTGGTTTTTACTTACAAAGAGTACCCACATAAATGCCTAAAACTCAATTTCAGGATTTTGCACTAATCAACCCCTAAAGGGGTGAAAAGTGATAAAATGTGTTTTCACAGACATCTCAATATCTCTTAGGCCCGTTTAGATATCAACTTGGGTTTTACATACAAAAGTTTCCCACACAAATCCCTAAAAATCAATTTCAGGATTTTGCACTAAACAACCCCTAAGGGGGTGAAAAGGGGTGAAATATTTTTTCATGGAGTCTTTAATATCTCTTAGGCCCGAAGCGAAGCGCGGGTATATTTTGCTAGTCATTTATACGAAGCAAGCACTGAAATAAGTGGTAAAAAACGTTCTCGTCGTGAGAATAAATGGAAACATAGCTAAATAAAAAGATTATGAAATAATGGTAAATAGGGTTTATACAAAAAATACTTTTGAAAAGCCGGTTTTCGAACTCCACTATTCTTAAAAACCGTTGAAACCGGTTTTCGAATGTTCACAAAAAAATATAATTAAAATAGTAAATAAATATTTGTACATATTTAATAAAAAATCAGTTTCCTTAATATTATGGAATTACAAAAATATGACAAAACAAAATATACTCTATACAAAACGAAATAAAAAAAAAATTAAAATAACTAAAATCCGTACAAATACTTTCGTACAATTTTTGAGTTGATTTAATATTTATGAATCTACAAAAATATAACACAATAAATTAGACTGCATACAAAACCAAATGAAAAAACTAAAATAACTAAAATCCGTACAAAATATAAATCTTTTAAAAGGTGGCACCAATCATAAATTTTTATTCCATTTAGTATTTTTTTATTGAAAATATGAATACATGATGATTAGTTTGACAGTAAACTGTTACCTGCTACAATATACTTGTGCCCGAGGTGATTTCAAATCCAAATGTTAACGTTTTTAATGAAATAATTAATTCATTTCTGCATATTAATTCTAGTAGGGTGGACCGGGGCTGGTAGGCCAGTTTTTCAGTTTTTGATTTTTAATAAATTATGTGGGCGAAACATCATTAAACCGGTTAATATATTTGATGGGGCATACAATTGGCTACCTGATTAAATTATTAATGTTGACTCAGTGTGGCAACAATTAAGGTATTTTAATGTTTATCTAACACCTTCCATGCTGGTCAACCAGCCCCATGATCGGGGTTGGTTGACTTATAGTATGGGGTAGGTTGACTATATGTAGGTACAATCAGTTAAGAAAATGTTATTAGTAACTTATCTCAGTGGTAATAAAATAACACAATGTCACAAGAGTTGTTTCATTATAAAATATTAATTTCTTTCTTTCATATTTTAATAATAAGCTGAAAATTTTTTCAACTTAAACATTAATTATAATGTATTTATAACATAGTGTAAAGTTTAGGGTTGTTATCCCCATATCACCCTAACGAAAGGGGGTAGAGATCTGAAATGTCTCTCGGTGTGTTTTTAGGCAAAGAGAATTATTTGGTACACATAAATACTAAAATTGGTGCTGGGGCCGTTTCCTCTATGCTTACCCGGCTAGACACTTTAAACAAAAAATAAAAATCGCTTTATGAATAACAAAATAACAAGTTAAACCTTATTAGTCAACCAGTCCCGAACGATCATTTTGACTTCAAAAATCTATATAACCTTAAATCATTTATGTATAAACAAAAATATTATGTCAATAGATCGTTAAATAAACAAACTTTAAAATAGTCCCTTAACATTTATTCTATTGTAACTATATAGAGCGTGAAAAAATAAAATCTTTAAGAAAAATATTTACTTACGTAGTCAATTTTTCGACAAACGCTGATAACTGTTAAACAACGTGCGATCGCGAGGTCGAAGATAAATGCATGGCATAGTAGAAGTGACTTCTTTCTACAGTGAATGTTTCCGCAGTAGAGCATATGTCGGTGCAAAGTTATTAACAATTAACAACCTACCCCTTGAGACAACCAGTCCCGATCTCCTCTATATAAAACCGGTTTTTAAATTTAAAAACCGGTTTTCGAATTTTACAAATTTATAAATAAAACCCGGTTTTTAAAAACCGAAAAACCCTAGTGCTAAGCAATATATACAGCGAAATAATAAATTAATTCATGTTTCAACTAAAAGTTGATAATAGTTGTCATTTACCATCTAATTAATATACCCTTTATAATAATTACAATTTCATACCGCATTTCCTGTGAAAATAATTTTAAAATCATAAAACGATGGCATGTGGCTGTTTTCCACTGTGCCCCTCAATTTCGAAAATATCACAAATATGGGTATTACGTAATCCACTATAAAAAACGCTTGTAATAACGTTCGGCTATCCTAACCACGTAATGGTGTTTAACCAAACGTTCCACCGAACGTTTCGTTTCCACGTTTAATTAAAGATTAATCGGTCCGAGTATTACAATGTGATCGTTTGATTGCCTGAAAAAATCGGCCGTCGAAATATCGTATCCACCAATCACTCCAAACAATCGAAATTCTATTGTGCGGGCGCAATGTGCGTTAAAAATCACTGAACAGTATTGGCTGTAGTTGTGTGCAGTCTGTTGGTTTCTATCTGGTATTACCGCCGTTAAATGCTTTTCGATTATTTATTTGCGAAATAAATCGGTAACAATTAAAACATTGTTCATCCATTTGCGTTTAATGGACTTTTGCCATACCCCGTCTGTCACTACATGTATTCATTTGAGGTATTGACGCGATACGCATGATATATCAATATACGAAATTAAAATTCTTATCTTCGTGATTATTGGAAACGATCTACGGGGTGAACAATAAATGCAGAGCTATGCTGCGTGGAGTAAGTCTATACATTGAAACAAGTAAAAGTGTTATGTGAGCATAGATTGTATATGCATATCACAGGTTTTAAGTTATAGGTACAGAATTAAAAGAAATACACCAAGAATTCTTTTGTTGTGCCAATAGATTTTACGCTGGTCACAACAATAGAAACTTTGTATTTGTTTACTTACAAGCGAGGTTTTCAGTTGCCTGCCTCCGATTGCTTTGATTTTCGGAATTGTTTTAGAGGACCGAAAAACAGCAAGTACATGTTTTTTTATTTTGGTCGTTCTTCGTATGTAAAGTGCCTATTGTTAGTTTAAAGAATATTATAACATCGTGTATTTCAAGTATTTATATCAGGTTTTATTCAACACAATGTTGTAATATTCTTTACCACTAGAATTTACCACTAGAACGTTTTAACCCTTAGCTACACTGGCGGGGTAGAAACGTACTCCACTGCACACAACTACGCAAATATTTATCGCGTGGCACATGTAATATTGTCGCGCCTCCATGTAGTCTTCTGTTATATTTATAATAAATGATTATCGTTCAACTTCAGAATGTTTAATTATTACACCCAAACCAAAAAAACACCAACTGTTTAAATTTCAATTCAGTTAAAACTGTTATCAAAGTTTGGGGTACAAAACTACATCGCGGGTGTAGCTGTGTAGCCAGATTTCAACAGTGCAGCTAAGGGTTAAAACTTCTACTTCATGTTACACTTTTTTCCGCAATGATGTAATAATTTTAAGTAAAGAAATAATATAATGAATTTTTTTTTATTTTATTTATTCACGATCAAAGTAATTTGGTATCATGGCTACATATACCAAACCAGTCTAAATGACTGGTACTTGTCAAAGTGTAAAAGGGTCCTACAAATCTGTTTACCGAACCCGAATTATCCAGTTTCCTCGTTTTGTACAACTTTTCACACGTTTTTAGAATATTTACTACGTATCATTCAATATGATGGTGACAATTATCAGGAAAATTCCGGATCGATTATGATGCTAATGCAGAAATAATGCATTCATTCGAAAATATTTCAAAGAGCTCACTTTGTTCACGCAAATAGTGTCAAATGGGGTACTGTAATAATAATAGGACTACCACCATTTGTAATACCTGTAAAAAATATGTACCTATGCGGAAAATGCACTCACAAGGAGAGGTTCCCAGGTGTCCGCCTCCGATTGCTTTGAATTTTGGATATGTTTTAGAGGACCGAAAAATAAGATATACGTGTTTTTTTATAGCGGCACATTTTCATACTTAGGGGGTGAAACCAACCCCCAAAGTTATAAGATTTTCAGGTGTTCATCTCCGATTGCTTTGAATTTTGGATACGTTTTAGAGAAGCGAAAAATAAGAAATGCATGTTTTTTTGTAGCGGCCCGTTTTCATATTTAGGGGGTGAAGTCACCCCCCAGATTTCATACGGGGACAAAAATTGGGTTGGGTAAAACTTGATATAAATTTAATTTGCGTCATAACTTGCTGTATGGACGATGTTCTTGTCGTTCGTCACCGTTATTAGGGGGTAACTATGAGGGGTGCTTTCACCCCTTGAACATGCAAACGGGCCTAAATAAAAAAACACATTTCTTATTTTTCGGTCCTCTAAAAAATATCCAAAAACCAAAGCAATCGGAGATGAACACCTGAAACTTATAACTTTGGGGGTTGGTTTCACCCCCTAAATATGAAAATGTGCCGCTATAAAAAAACACGTATATCTTATTTTTCGGTCCTCTAAAACATATCCGAAAACCAAAACAATCGGAGGGGGACACCTGAAAACCTCTCCTTGTTAGTAATCACAAATAAGTTAACCTCCTTTTTCTACTCTGAACTTTCAAATTATTAGAAAGCTGTGACTGAAATGAGCAGAATGGTGACAATGTTTTCATACGAAGTGTTTTCTATTTCAGAAACAGGCAAAGGAACTTATAATTTCAAATAACTTGGGTGTAGGGGGAGTCCAGGAGACTTGACCATATGGGAGAGTTGAGCCGCTTCAAATATCTGTTTTAAATTTCGCGGTAGGCGAGCGGTTGTCAAGACATAGCGTGCGCATTTTGTTACATGACATAGTAACGGTAAAGAATGCGCACGCTATGTCTTGACAACCGCTCGCCTACCGCGAAATTTAAAACAGATATTTGAAGCGGCTCAACTCTCCCATATGGTCAAGTCTCCCGGACTCCCCCTATAATTCAAAATAATTGTTACTTCGCTTTGAAAATGCTTGGAAATGGTAGCAAAGTGGCTGGCAAAACAAATTTCGTATACGCTACTCTGCCTTGCAAATTGAATGTGCTTACTATTTTGCGGAATAAGAACACTTTATAGTCTCATTATACATAGTATTTTTAAGTAAAAGAAATTTAAAATATTATTTGACCAGCATCAGTCTTGTGCCCCGATAACCACTACCAGTATTAACTAATAGAAATGAATACGAAACGTTCAAGTACCGAAAGTATATAATACCAAAGACGTGCCATCGCTGAAGCGAACAGTTTTCCGCAGAATCAGCGGCACGTGCATACATATACCTATATTACCGCGGCGCTGTTACTAACTAACCAAACACAGCAATGCATGTCCACATCGACCACACCTTCTCCTATAGATAAGACCCTGCATGTGGAGGAAAGAAAGAATAATTCATGAAATAGAATCCGAGCAAGATCCATCGGTGCGATCTCACCGTTTATTTTAATCTAATAGTAAGTTCTGTTGACTTATTAAAAAAACAACAATTATTGAAGTAATTCACCCCGAGGATTCTAATCCTTTAACCGCTCACAAACTCCGCGTGTCTAATCGCACCAGTGTCCTCTGAAGCCACCACGCGGGATAGGCAATAGTAACACGATTGCTGCAGCTATAGCATTGCATAATGTTTTAGGCCGTAGGAAATCAATCACAATCGTGTTCGTTGATTTTATTATTACAGCATCTTCCACGTCATTCTCGCGCTGCGAAAGTTCGAAACGTAAATTATCAGTCGGGCCACGTCGTGGGAATAAAAATAACAGGGGCTGACGATGGAGGAAAAAGTTGGCGCTAGTTTTGTCCATTAAGTCCTTCCAGCACCCTGGTAAGAATACTTGGATGTACCTGTGACCCAGTCTGCGAAGTCGTCGAGAAGTTTCAGTGATTTTCCGCTCGTCTGATATATGTGGCGCGTTCAAAAGTGTTTTGTACGTAATAATTATCTTGCTCAAAGACCGGCGCATTGTACGGAAACGGGCGAGTAATGCGGAGACAAACAGGGTCTTAAATTTATCGCGCAAGAGTAGTCTGTTTATTATGATCGCTTGAAGGACCTTGGAGTTCCCGACTATCGCTGCTGCCTCATTTGCATAATTGTCTAAAGCTCGAATAGCACGTCTACATGCCCCTCTCTGCCCTCGATACGTGTACGAAATGCGTTCTTGACACGTATGGTGCTTATACCGGCGACAAATTTCAATTACTTATTCTGGATCTAAAGATATGCTACAACAACACAAGTCACAACTGTGGGATTATGCTGCGAGTTGTGGAAAACAAGGATATTTAGTTGGACTCGAATGCTAAAGAATTATTAATAGTGCTATTTGGCTTTATCGTGCAATTAGTATATGCGTTGTCGAATGATCAAAGAGAAAGGATTAATTGAAAGCTGCACAAGTGCTACTGATAATCTGTTTCCTTTAACTGTGGCGACATCTGTAGCGAACATCTTATAAAAAAGCAGGAATAGTTTCTGCGAATAAGATATTATAATATTGCAGTCTTCTGAAGCGAAGTAATTCTCTGTTTGCTGTCCACTACGAGTATATTGATATAACCCAAGCAGGGGCGAATTTGTATACATACATATACATAGGCTAAGCAGGCTTTAGCCTAGGGCGGCAAATTTGGGAGGGCGGTAAAGGATTTAGTAGGGTAAGCATGGGCAAACGGCTCCCATGCCGATTCTTGGAGTTGTTATTTTTTAAACAATGCTTCTTGCCTGAAACACCATTATGTAAAGTTGTTATTTATCCTACGGGCGTTTTGAATAAAAAATAGTTAAACCGTCCGAAATATTAAGTAATATATTCGATGGAATAAATACAACGGCAGTTATTGACGAAAATAGCGATGAATATTATTATATAATAATCAATAATGATATCAACCTTTCTCGATATTACCTTTGATTTTCGAACTCCCACTGATTACTCTTACGTCACGCTCCACGGCTCGCTTTGTTGCCCGACACTACACATAAACAATGAATCTTAAACATTCTTCATTCACACTTCGATATGCCGAACTAACCGCACTCGTTTCTTCCATTCGCATTTAAATGACACGTACTTACTCAGGCTCGCGATAAATACTCTTTTTCGTCACAAAACCCCACATATTTATAATATTATATTTTTCTTTAAATTGTTTAACTATGTTCCACCATCTCGATCATCTTCGTGCTTTTATGTATAATAGTTCGATAAAAGAGCATTATGCTTGATTTGTTTGGTGGCGATCACTTAAAGGGCTGTTTCCAAAAACCACCCCCAAAGAATAAATGATTTTTTTCTGCTCTTAATAATTGATTTACAATTTTGAGAAAAATATATGAAGTACAGTTAGTATGTAGCTATTTTTTTCTTTTTTTTCAAATAAATATCTTAAGTAGTGACCGAGAAAAAAATAATGTTAAAGGTGTTTGCCCCCGTATTACCCTTAAACGGAGGGGTAGCGATCTAAAACTTTACATAATGTTGTTTCTGGCAAGGAACATTGTTTAAAAAATAACAACTCCAAGAACCGGCATGTGGGTCGTTTGCTCATGCTTATCCTGATAGACTCTTTTGGGGCGAAAGGGATTGGAAAAAGTTTAAATACAGAGGCTTGAGACAACTTTAAAAACAATTTACTTTCTTATCATGTAGCAAATTAGCAATAACTCATATGTGAGTTGTCATATTGAATTCATTTTAAAATTGTCTCAACGCTTTTGAATTAAAATATTTGATGATATTTCACGGAAAGGGCGAGACACTTGTTAGCCTCCGGACGCTAAATTTCCACATCCGCCCCAGAGCCCAGGTACATTAATGCAATATCAGATGATTCTTATAAATTATTGCAACTTAAACATACCGCAATTGTTACAACTTATGAGAATTTATTAATTTCTTATTTATTAGTTTAGAATATTTAAAGCCCTTTAAGCTAATTGCTTATGGACTGAAAATCTGTATATTCTAATTAGGACGGAGGGACTCTGAAATTTTCTTTCGATTTGCATGTCAGCAGAAATTGATTACTGCTATCTCGATATCTTCAACAGTTTAATTACAGACATTCACCTTAAGGTACGTCTACACGACGACACTTTTGTGTCTAGATCAAGTGTATACGACACTCAAAAAAAATTCCGGAAAATTGGAAACTGCCTAGAGCAGTCCGCAACATTGAATTCGACCTATCGTCAAGGGAGTTGCAGCTAGAGATTGACTGAAGACACTGCAACAAGCTAGACACCAAATACATTTGATCTAGACATAAAAGTGTCGTCGTGTAGACATGACTTTGAATTTTTGCCTTTACCATAATGGGAATTAAATAGTTTGTTCTACTTCATCGGCTGAATTAACTACTTTGAGAAAATCATCTTTACTAGAAGTAGTTCTACATATTCTGATTTGTATTCTATAATCGGTAAGGAAACTTATATCTCTTCATTAAGGAATTTATATAAAAAAAATTCTTGATACACTTAGGTAGTACAGTGTACATAGGTTTGCAAATACAAATAGACACATTAAGGGTAGAAATAAAATTTAATAAATTATACGAACTATAATATAACCGTACAAGTACGCATTCTTTCCGCAAAATCAACCATTTGTATAGTAACAGTTGAAGAAACGTCGACAAGTAACATTACGCTACTACCCTACGTTTGGCTTTGTTTTCAAAACAACCATTCTGTTGCAGAATTCCGCGCGCAAAACATAAATCGTCGAATTTTCAACCGATGTCTGTTTGCAAAGGGTAATTAAAAAAATATCGCCACGGTCGTGTATTGCCCAGGTGATATATTGTCCTGTGTAAACTTGAAATGGCGACTTTGAAGAATATTTCCACTGCATGTCAACTGCTGAACTGCAGATCGAATATCGGTGGCAATGAAAAATATTGGGTATGCCCAAACAGCCGCTATTCTATAAAAATTTTTAGAGTTCCTCCACCGATTTTATTTTCGCTGGATATTTATTTTTAGTGGTCTATATTTAGTTAATCTTAACTGCTTTGATACTAAAACGGTATTAGAAGTAGTAGTATCGTTGCAAAACCTTCGCAGAAATTTTATTAATAAAACTTGTAAGTACGTTTATAATATATACAAAATCCTGTTTAAACTGTCCTTCTCTTGAAATTTATTTACATGTCTATCTAAAATTCTGAATGTAAGAAGCGTGCTTTAAAATTATAAAAATTTCTTCTTCCTTCGATTTTTTTGCAATTAAGGGAATATGCATTAATATACACAAGGTTGTGAATGTTTTTAAAGGTGAAAGTGAATTTTAGAAATAGTATTATAATTTTTCTAAGATCGACGGTATTTTCGAAATAATTGATGCATTTATATTTGTGGTAGGATCACCGAAACGGAAAGTACGAAAGGGTGTACCTACTAAACAAGAAGAAAAGCAATAAAAACTTTAAGACCAGGAACTACTTTATGACCCCTACATTTTCTGGCCTACGTCAACAGTAAAGAAGTAACAAGAGATACGTATAAGGTATAACGACAATAGCAACGGATTTACTCTGTACAGTTCCTTGTGCTTTATAAAATTCGAAATTGTGTTGAATATAGAATGCTGCGCTTGCAGGTATAGCTTCGTTTTTCTCAAGAGCATTATTTTCAAATTTTTGTAATCGTCACTTTCTTTAAAATGTGTAGATTTGTATTATACACCTATAAACAGAGAATTACATACGCAAAATTCAAAGCGACAGCTTCCACGCGATAGTTTTGCCATGAAATCACGCATGATTGACAGGGTATAAATAGTTGTTTAATAAATTTATTGCTATCATACAGGTACCTATTATAGATACCTATGCAAGACACAACACACTTGAAAATTCCTTTCAACCTTTTTTCCATTATTCATTCTCGTGATTTATTCATTTGTTAATGAAACGGCTGTATTGTTGGTTCGACTTTTTTTATGGTGCAATATTTACCATTTCCATTCAATATTTGAGAATTCAAATTGTTCAATTTTTGAAAATTACAATTTTTTTATATTTGAAAATTTCAATTTTACAATTCATGAAAATTAAAAAATTTTAATTCTTGAAAATTCCTATTTTTCAATTTTGGAAAATTTTTCTTTTCCAAATTTGAAAATTGCAATTTTTTAATTTTTGAAATTGCAATTTTTAATTTTTGAAAATTCCCATTTCAATTTTTGAAAATTTCACTTTTCCAACTTTTGAAAATTTCAATTTTTCAATTTATCAAGATTTCAATTTTTCAATTTTTAAAATTTTCAAAATTTTAATTTTTTTAGTTTCTAAAAATTTTAATGTTCCGTTTTAAAAATTGCTTAAAATATAATGTTTTCGTCGCAGAAGAGGCGGATAACAAGAAGTAGAAATGAAAAATAAAAATTATTCTCCTCCCCAGGCTATTCAAATAAAGTCTTCGATTAGGAATTTATTCGTTTGTACCGAATGAAAGCTTATTCGTCATTCTTATCCGTCATTCGTTATAGAAATCAAACGGTGCCCAACTCTGTACGATGGAAGCGAACCCGTGTGCATTCCTCGGCCTGCAATGGGGAGAAGCTGTCAGATTCTGGAGAAACGGTTTTAACGCGACTGGGAAAAGTGTGTAGCTGCCAATAGGATCGATGTACGTATATACACAGACCCGACAGGCTTCGATGGAAACGGAAGCAGAGATAGGCTGCCTCTTTACGGAAATGAAGCAATCGTCGAGGGCCGACGGTCTTATTGCTCTCATGGACTATCGTAACGCCAAAGCGCCATTGATGCCTTCTCCATCACACGGAATAAACTGGAACTTCCAGCTGGAAATAGAAATTTATGCGGCGAGATAGGGCGGCAGGGGCAGCAGGGACTTCTTGATCGGTTCGGAAAAACTCCGCTTCCGATTTTACAATGTAATCACTCAGACCCAAGTGAGCGGCTCTGTTCTCACGAGAAATTGCTGTTTGCAACGCTTCGACGGAAAATGAGTTCTGTCGAGAGTGTTCTACGTCCGTGCAACTGTTCCTCCGACGAGCTTCGTACAGCAGCGCCGATATTTCGCTCGTACAGACCAGGAAGTCAGGTGGAACTATCATTTAGAATAATTTATTTGCTGAATTTCAGAAGAGGGTTTAACATTCTGTACAGCTAATGAAGATGATTGTTTTGAAAATAGCAATAGTATTGAGTAGGGGAGACCGGGGCTAGTCGACTAATGAGGTTAGTTGACTAATTCCCCATAACTATTATATTATAGAATAGATGGTGCTTTGATTAGCCATTTTAAAACATATGAATGACTAGCTCTAAAAAAAATCTAAAAACATCGACGGTAAGTAAATATTTCAGTTTTGACTATTTATGTATTTTTGTCCACTAAGTACAGCCTGATATTTTTGTCATGAATATATTGTGTAAGTGTGATGCATTGACTATGATTTACGGTATTGTATTTTATCCGGTGTTTGGAAGTCTGCACGTACGACACCTAATATGTTAGCAATGTCGGATGGGGTTACTTGACTAAGCATATGTGGGGTTATTTGACTATTAGTCAAATAACCCCGGAAATTATTTTTTTCCCTTTTTTATCCAGTTTTGCTCTTATTAACGTATGAAAAGTCACCTTCAGTTGATAAAAATGTAAATCAACTTAATGAGCATCCTCCTGAAAACATGGAAAATGCAAACATATTGAGTCCTGAGCAGGTAAGGCCATTTCCAAAAGCAGCTCCGCGACAGAACACTAGAAAGGCGAGAAAAAAACGACACACAGCTATTTTAACGGACACACCTATAAAAGAAGCATTACAGCAAGAAAAAGAAAACATTCAAAATAAAAACGTCCACGTAAAACTAAAATGATTGAGAAGAAAGATAGGAAAAAGAATAAAGCCAAAAACGGTCGAAAATTTCTTTTCCGAGAAGAATGTCTTGCACCATCCACGTCATTCAAGAAAAATTTATCGTTTTCAGAGTCAGAAGATGATGCCAAATGCTTATGCAATGAACTTTATACTGATAGCATTCGTGGTGAGAACTGGGTGCAGTGCACACGTTGCAGCAGATGGGCTCACGAAAAATGCAGCAGCTCTAATATAGACTATTATGTGTGCATTAACTGTGACTCAGATGATGATTTGTAGGCCTAATTTGACCTAATTTTGAGCAAATAAATGTTTAATTTCTGTTAATACCGCTATGTTTTCTTACAAACGTCATTATAAATGTCAAGTCAACTAGCCCCATCATATATGTCAACTAGCCCCGCAACCGGGGTTTGTTGACTTACTGGACTCACTCTTGTAAATATAATAAAAACTATAACTTAGGCTCAATTAAATCGAATTTAAAAATTAAACCTGTATACCCAAGTAAATTTGTGAACTTTTGGTATACCGTAAGTCAACAAAATGCCAATGGTTGATTTATAAAAAATAGATATGTAAAAAATTAGCCAACTAGCCCCGGTCTCCCCTACTGAGTACTGCCGTCTTAATTCGAAAGGGTGTATATGATTATAAAGTGGTTCTGAATAAATGACTTGTAGTATTTTGTGTTACGCCATCGGTATTTTATATAAATCGGATTAGACTCAATATTAAATCTGAATTAAAAGGTATTTAAATATTTGTGACGAACTCGTAAAAAGAAACATTGAAAAATTAAATGTAGTTACGCCTTTTCATTTAACAACCAAGCATCGATTTCACATACATTTGAAATATACATTGTTAATCTTCAGTTTCAATCCCAATATGGCACGGAAAAACTGTAAGATTTTTTAAAATTTTTATTTCAGAAAGATTCACTATAAGTCGAACGCTGTAGAGCAGGCCTGCCCCATCGGGTGCAAATACCTCCTGAATTTCTGGGACCCGGGCAACAGCCGAGCGCGGGACTGGTTACGTTGCTAACCACAGCATGGGTTGCGGGAGAACTGCATGAGTGTGCGGCTGTCCATGTAGGCTCGTACCACGAGTCTATTGCTTGGATCCGAAGACCTCTTCTACATGGACGCACACTCATGCAGTTCTCTCACAAATTTCGCAACGGGTAGCAATGGAACAGTCCCGCGCTCGGCTGTTACCCGGGTCCCAGAAATTCAGGAGGTATTTGCACCCGATGGGGCAGGCCTGCTGTAGAGAGTAGAAATGTACTTGAACATTACCAAACTGTGCTTAGAACTACGTTAACTATGAACGTGCAAAGAAAGATACCGAAATAAGAGTATTTAGGTATATGAAAATTTCTAGTTCAATGATAAACAAAAAATTGTGTTTATCTGGAATCGACTTTATATGTATTATAGTCGCAAATAAATCGTTCAGATGTTAAGGGAATAAAGATGCCTTGGGTCCTTCACGTGTAATGCACCAACAAAACTGAAAATGAACCATACAGGGTGTCCCGTTTAAATCGATCGCCGCGAATATCTCCGAAAATGTCAATGATACCGACAAATGTTTCAAACAAAAGTTAAATGGTTTCGACGGGACATAATTTGATGTCAGTTTTTTTGTAAGTGGACGTGTAGAGGACATATGAAGATGAAATATATTTTTTCAACGAAACTCTATTTTTCACCATGCTCTACAAAAAAGTATCAATTTAGAAGATATTAAAAATTTTAATATTACGAAGTGGTACTAGAAGTACGACCTTCTTAAAGCTGATGCTCGGAATTACGTCTTCCGACCTGAATACAGAGATGTATTCGATCTCTGAATGAGCTCTAAACCCTTTCCAGCATTTCTTTAGAAATCTGTTGACATCCTTGAAGGATGCTTTGCTTCAAGTCGTTCGGAGTAGTTGGCTCTTCTTTATAAACTTTGTTCTTTAACTTCTTCAGGTCTTAAATTAACGACTTTTTGGGACAAATAGATTAATACATTTTCATAAAAAATGGGGAGTTGCACCCGGTTAATGCATCAAAAACCATGTAGTTCCATTAGAAAAAGTTAAGTTAACCTTCATAAATATGTCCTCTACGCGCCCATCTACAAAAAAAACTACAGATATCAAATGATTTCACCTCGAAACCATTTAACTTTTGTTTGAAACATTTTCCAATATTGTCCACAGTTTCGGAGATATTCGCAGGGATCGATTTAAAGTGGACACTCTGTATAAACGGACTAATGGTAACAACGATAATAAAACGTTTATAGGTCTTCTTAAATAAAATTCCTTTATGAATCACTGAAACAAATATGTCTACCCTGTAAATTGCAAGCGTGTATTATAGTATTTGTGTAAATTTCCTGAAACCCCGCCCCCTTTTTAAAATAAAACAATTAGCTAAATGATACGTATAGATTGAATGAAACAGGTGATCGTATTAGGGGTGAAAGACTATATCAATTTTAGGAACTAGGTTGACCGTACCTAATATCGCCTAGCAAAAGTTAAATCGCTGTCAGTTGAATAATTATTGATATTTTTGCATGCAATTCGTTTCAAAGTAAAGGCATAAAATATTCATCCTTCATGCAGCATAAGTTAGAATCGTTGAAATCTACAAATTTTAAATTAAGAATTAAAAACGTAAGACATGCATAAATCCCACCCTGAAAAAAGTGTATCTAATATCGCCTACTCAAGAAATATTGAATAATTCATGAGTTTTAAAGTCACCTGGATCGGTGGAGATTTGTAAAAAAAACTTGTTGCAAAATTGTTTATTATATTGAAAATTACTGTTAATCTTTTTTCTTTACATCAACATATCTTTCTCGTGAAAAGGATAAATAATGTAAAAGGAACCATATGCCGCAAACGCAACACTTTTTCAAAATCGTGAAAAATGGTTTCATCAAATACAATCACTTCATCCATGTCAAAACTTTATCAATTTTTTTTCGGAAACGGTGCCTTTGCGACATATGGTTCATTTTAGACTTTTTCTCCATTCAACGAACTGAATATGTTGGTGCAAAGAAAAAATATTAACATTAATTTTCAATGTACATAAACAATTTTGCAACAAGTTTTTTTACAAATCGCCGCTGAAAGCATTGACCAACGCTTTTTTTAAACACCCTGTACAGCACAATTCTCACGGAAGGTTTAAAGTTATTTAACTTTCTCGCTGCACCAATCAAAATCCCCATGTTACTTATTTATTCACGACTAGCAAAATACCTGTGCTTCGCTGCAGTGTAAATAAGATTTTCCATAATCATTTAAGGGGAGGTTCCGGTCTAAAAATGAATTTTTCTCAGTTTTTGAATGCCCAACCTTTTAGGAATACGCGTTTAAAAGAATTTTTTGAAATTCGTAAAATTCTCGAAATTCTAGGCATTTGACGAGCGGCAAATGCATGGGTAATCCCCGGCCACTCGGCACCCACGTAAAACTTTAAACGCGTTTTTCTCAAAACAGTGTTATTAAAATCAGTGGAACCTGTATCTCGAAAAGTTATTATTCGATTTGACTGAAATTGTTTTTATTTTGAAGAATATACTTCTGATTCGTGGACAAACTAGTAAAAATTTTAAAAAATTGAAAATTTGTAATTTTTAAAGGCGTTGAAAGGACGAAAAATATATGGCAAAAATGATTTCAAACTGCAAGTGTCGTTATTTTCTCAAAAATGTAATTTTTGCAATTTTTACTGCTTAGACCACGAGCAAGTTTTATGCCCTTTAATAATTTGGCATTGTTTCTTAATTCAGACCAATGGTTTAGGTGCTACAGGTTCCACCGATTTGGATGAATTTTTTGACGCCTCGAATTTAACGACTCCCCAATGCTATCTGCAATGATTAATTATAAAACAAAAAATATATTTCTATAGCTTAAGACATCCTTAATACAATGCAAAAAGTCTGATTAAATACTATGTAGTAATTTTCCTTTAAGTAATTCCTAAACATCACATATTTTTATGGGCTCTAGACCGGAACAGCCCCTTAATGTAACATTTAATTTGAAAAGTAAGTGTAGCGCCCTCTGCACGTGTATTCTAGAACTATTCTATAGTCTGTAACAGCCTCATTAAAACAAAGATTTTTCTGGTAGGTAGGTATATGGTTCATCGAAATCGATTCAGTATTTTTCGAATTTTGCGCTTTCAAATATAGGTACATAATGGCACGAACGTTTTTATATAATTCACATCAGAAAATTGCCCGCGCGAGGGCGGATATATGTAGGTATCAGGTTCATATAGTAAAGAACTAACATAAAGCGGTAAATACCTACTTGCGCCTGAGGAGCAGTTTTAACAAAATTATACGTTCGTTCTCATACTCTGGACATTTCCAGATGTCATGATTTAAGTCTCAAGATTCTCGTGCATCTCTCTTAATAGACTTTCCAATAGTCTTCAATAACTAGGGAATACAATCCCGGTCATTACTTTCTACCCCGGGATTGCGGGATTATATAAAGTCTATTTCGGGATTTCGGGACCAATCCTGGGATTGGGTAATAGAAAATTTCAGTAATTAAAATGTTTTATTATGTGTTAAAATTCTAAATCTTTATGTAAAGTAAACAAACTTATTTTCTATCTTTAGTCTCAAACATAAACTAGAATCATTTGTAACAATAAAAACAGTAGTATAATGAAGAATAATAAAATCTGAATAAGTAAGTAATATCAGTAAACCATTATGAAAATTTTTGGAAATGCAAACGAAGAAATAACAAAGCACCTAAAGTACTTACATATCTACAATGTTTCGACTTTACGTGATCAGACAAGTTGCGATTTGCAACTAGCGCGATTTCGAAATAGCGGAAGGTGAGAATATCATTATAAAAATGAATATAGTTTAGTTAGTTATATGCGACTTAATATTATTATTTAAATAAATCATTATTATTATTGTCCTTATTATGTATTGACTATGTTTATTTATTCTGTTTATTCTTATATTTTTCAGGTGTTCATAAAGTAATTCACATTTTCAAAAAATCCCGAAATCCTTGGGATTAGTTACATCAAATCCCGGGATTTTTGGAATCCAAAAAACAGCCTTAACATCGCGGGATACCAGGACTGTATTCCCTAGTTACAACAGCCTTAAGAAAGTAACAAAAAAAACCGCATGAAGCATAGCGAATCTGGTATCGAGACTTAATAAAGCAAAGAGTGGTAAATATACGTCATGTAATACGGATGAAGTCTTCGCTCGACTGATCCCACCAGTCTTCTTCACTGCTACCCCGAACTTTCTCCCCCTACCTCGCGAACAGCCATTCGCCGTTAAAAGCATTTGCATTAAATTGTTTTGGTGGTGAAATGCGATAGGTAGATCACGGAGTTGGAAACGGGGACGTGGAAGAAAGGAGACGAGCGTATGGAAGAACTTTTCAAGTACTTGGAGCACTTGCCGCTTCGGGATTCCCTGATCCTCCCCCCGACTAAGTAAATCTGTCCGATAAGGAGTCTTTCATCGTCTCGCTCATTTTCCGTGCTACTCGCGAAGTTTAATCACGATTTAGTTGGAGTAACTTGACAGTCGCTCTGGGTGGAAAAGTTGTACGGTTTTAATGCTGTCGAGGCCTTGTCACAACTTCTTAACCGAGACAATAATTATTACCGATGCCCCTGGACAATGAGCAAGTTTCGTGGGAACCTTTGAACGTGCAGTTGGGGGAGGAGTTGAGGAGGGGGGAGGGAGAGAGCGACAGCAGGTGCTCTCTGTATCGAAACACTTGATAAATCAATTGAAACTTCCCTTTGCTGTTCCTAAATTGGTCTTCTTCTGATGGATTCGGGTATTCTTTTATTTTTGCTCTAGAATTTGGTTTTTTAGAACTGGGTTCGTTCTCTCAGTTTTGTGGAAGTCCATAGTGCCTCTTCCTCTTTATACGTCGTGTATATATTTTGACGTATGCAGCGGAATATTCGGTGAACGTAATTAAGTGATTGAGAAGAATAAAATGTTTAAGATAGTGGTTGGCAACGAGTGCGATGGGGAAGAGGCAGTAATGAGTACATATTACGTAGTATGAGCACAGGCATGGTAATCTTCTATAATTATAATAATTAAATTTTTAATGTTTTATTTAGTACGTCAGTTTTGTATATTACACGTTGTGTTTTTCGTCTCTCAGTCCTGCAGTATTTTCAATTTTTATACGTCTGCTAAATTATACTTTGGTGTTCGATGTAATAAGTAGGCTGAGGTGTAATGACTGCGCTGCTTTCACTTTCCTTTGTACATTGCTGTTGCATGTACATTTAGTTTCACGTATTAAAATTTTAATTTATTATTTCCTTTTCTTTCCGTGTTAATAGAGGAACGTGAGGCAAAACGGAACACCTAACTTCGGAGTGAGATACTAAAAAATCCGAAGAAAAAGAAGACATGGGATTTCACTAGGAGTCTTAAGTAGAGTTTAAAGTTTAGACTATAAGTAAATCAAAGACTTTGTTAAGAAAAACATTTGGCAACCAAGGAAAATAAGATTTTCCGGAGGTATTTAAATATTCTCCACGCTCAAGTGGTGGAGTGAAACGGAACACCTATTTAAAACCATATAAAAGTACAAAAATGTTATTTTTACGATTTAAAAGGCATTAATTTATGCAAGAAACTATAAATATATGTTGCAGATATAACTATTATAGATAACAATAACAAAAATATATATTATATGGATAAGAAAAAATATTGTAACATAACATGCAAATTATTGAAGATAAAACTGCAAAAAAAAAGTACAAATTAATATATTGCAAGCAAAAATTAATACGTACAACGACATTTTTCCATTCTTTCTCATATGTAATAGGTGTTCCGCTTTACCTCACGCTAAAGCGTTCCGTTTTGCTCCACATGAAGTAATTTACTAAACATTTAATATTTATATTTCAGCGTGAGATAAAGAACCGGGTAAAACGTTAAAATACAGTGTGTGGACTATAGAATCCAATGCTATCCTTATAAATTTGGTAAATAAAAGTTTAAAAAATGGTCGAAACGCCAACACAGTATCGAAACTCCGACACCGGAAATTTTTCCAACTCTGTAAATAAAAAAATAACGTGTGCACGGGTCTATCGTCGATCAGAAACTGTTGCGAGGACCGTTTGGTCCCATGTCGCACGATAGCAGCTCATTCGCAGGTTTTATTTAACAAAAGAAAAACATTAATGTTCCGTTTCCACTTTCCCCTTTTTAATAAGAACGATTTATTATTATTATTCAACCATAAATTTAAGTGCTCTGTCAAATAATAAATTTTCAAGCCGGCATAATTACTTGTACTTAGCAACTATAAACGGTCCAACATGCTTAAAAATTAGTACAAAATGTACAATTATATCACTTCTATTATACGGAGTAATCGTCTGGTGTTAATTTGAAATCGATTCGAATATATATCAAATTTGTATTCGAATATTGTTACTCATGCCAAGAACAATTGCGATTTGTCGAACACCTTTTTTTAAGAAAAATTTTCCCCACTGCGAAATGATTATACAGAAAAGTCTATATTCAACTTGAAGTTGTGTCGAAGATAACGTTTAATATTTCGGAATCTAAAATTTCGCTTAAATTATTTTCTCGAAATTATTACTAAACGGCTTGAATTTGAAAAAGGCATTGTCGACTATGGTGTGAAATCTTACGCAATTTGACGTTGAATGGCTCGTAAACCTGTGCACGTGCCAAAGCAATTCGTCGATATTCAGTGATCATCGGCATGCTCGATTATTGAATTATCGAGTATCTTGCTATTGAAGTTTGACAGATTGCATGCTTGAATGCAGCTACTACAGCCATTAATAGCTATACCGAAGTAATTTGAAACACTGCTTTTAGTGAAAGAGTCAGTATCATTCGCAGTATTTAAAATACGAAAAAATAGGGGCTTAGAGTAAATCAATTGTTTATTTAATGTACACGTACGAAATCAAAATGCTAAATCATTATACATTAGATGCACGTATGCAGGGTGGTCTCGACTGTTTATATAAATGATTACCTGTCATTTTTAGGAAACGTTTAAACCAGAAACTTATTAATAATTCAACTAATAATATCTCATCAACTATTAAGTTGCGATCTCATAGTCATATGACATTTTTGGTTCTAAATAACCATTCAAATCGAATGATAAGTTTTTGTACGGTTAGAACATCTTGTATGTGGCACCTTACAAGTAGGAAAAATATATTTATTAATATGCTCATGTTTGAACTGAATTCGTATAATTAGAGTGGAAATATACTCTACTGTTTAAATATTTAAAATTAGTAGTGGATTAAATTACTTACTGTTACATGAAACTAAAATATTTATGTTCGGCTTGAAAAAAACCGATTTGAACTAAGTGTTGATTTTGTTGAAAATTCCTTATTCTTTTCGTATAATGATAATTTTGTAAATGTTTAGCAGCCTACATATGTACCTAAATCTTATTTTTCAGAATCCTTGTATTGCGTGCATCTTTTGATTGCATTATTTTCTTTAAATTGTGAAATAGTGCCCCCATTCCTTTATTCGATTTACAATATGATAGTCCTTCATGTTCGATTTAACGTTTATTGAAATTCTACGTTCGACGTACACACTTTTTCTTATTTCCTCCTTCAAATTATTTTCAATCATACATGTCAATATGCTCGTTTTATATGCTTCATAGAGCGAATTTCATTTATTTTCTATAAATCTCCGCCACGGAACATATTAAATTTCACACAATAATGCGAATTCCAATATGCGCTTTCTGGTATATGGAATATCCCTGATCATAAGCCAACTACAAAACATTTAATCTCCTGCGATCGTATGTTGAATGCAGTATTATTCCTTTCTGATATAAAGCAGAAGATATTCAATCCATTTCCATTTCAATAGCAAATACTTTACAGACGTTTACTATAAAAAGCACAAATTTGTCGCACATTCTGCATACGTAACCTTACAGAATTTAAACAATTTAATCACTCTCATAATCTCTTCGTTCGAAAATTTGAAAAAAAAAGACTGATTCATTATGAAATCCTTTTCATTCGACCATACTCATCGTACACAACTATGTTTCGCGTAGATGGTATTTCTTTCGATTCAAAATTAATTTTACTGAATACAAATTATTCGTAATCTTTGAGTACAGTAAAACCTCCAGTAACCGAATTAGTAGAGATATATTATATCACACGGTGATTATTTCATAGTTCAGAAACAATAATACAGGTAACAATACCAAATATGACAAGTTATATAAATGTGCTGTTTCCTTAAGGGGTTAGACCACGTTGACCAGGTCAAAAAATACCGCATTTTTGGCAATTTATTTCTAAATGACAAAAACACATTTTCCGAGTAAAATTGTTCAATAAAAATAGAGACATTTTTGGATAATGTATACAATTTTTTTTCAAGTTTCCTTTAAATATAAATATGGCAATCGAAAGTATACCATGGCGTGTACGGTTGAAAAAATTTTGAACAATGGAATATTAAATAAAACTATATAAATTGGCTATCTTCCGATGTAGGATTTTTTCGATTGGATGAAAAATTACAAAATGACGACACTTCGAAGTAAAAAGTTAATTTTTGTGTAACAAAATGGATATTTATTTACACGTGAGTCAGATAAAAATTAAACTATTGAAAAATATCCTACGTTTCTTGTTGCCAATGCTGCTGATAATAGAACGTTCTGATACTGAAGATTCTACTGGATTTCAAGATTTTTTACGTAGTGTTTTTAAATTATTGCAATCCCAATTGTACAATTGCGAATCTTCCTGATCAGAAAACATCACCAGCTATATAAATGAGAACAAATAGTCTTTCAATTTAGACAGTCACCACCGAACTTATCTACTTACGTGTAGTGTAGACGATTTTGCATTTTGTGATACTTGAAGCAAATCTAACTCGATTTAGTTTTGATGCTCAGCTGATTGACAAGCGGTGCAAACTCTTAGAGCATATACTACTGGAGGTCTCATTGCCTTATGTTTCCTGTCCTCGAAACTGTCGCCAACATCACGCGAGATAAAAAGACATGTGCAAACCGGTGCGAGAGAGAGAAGTATAGATTCTCAATCGCTCGTCTTTCTCTCCCGCACGATATCGGCGCATGCGCATTACGGTCAATTGGGAATCTATACTTCTCTCTTTCTCGCACCATGTTGGTGACAGTTTCAAGCTTTCAATGAGACCAACATGTCTATGTATATGCTCTAACAAGGAGAGGTTCCCAGGTGTCCGCCTCCGATTGCTTTGAATTTTGGATATGTTTTAGAGGGCCGAAAACTAAGATATACGTGTTTTTTTATAGCGGCCCGTTTTCATATTTAGGGGGTGAAACCAACCCCCAAAGTTCATACTATATACAAAATTGTGTTGAGTAAAACTTGATAATATAAATTTAATGTGCGTCATAACTTGCTGTATGGACGATGTTCTTGTCGTCAGTAACCGTTATTAGGGGGTAACTCGAGAGGTGGTTTCACGCCTTGAACATGCAAATGGGCCAAAATAGAAAGACAGGTATTTCTTATTTTTCGGCCCTCTAAAACATATCCAAAAACCAAAGCAATCGGAGATAAACACTTGAAAATCTTATAACTTTGGGGGTTGGTTTCACCTCCTAAATATGAAAACGGGCCGCTATAAAAATACACGTATATCTTATTTTTCGGTACTCTAAAACATATCCAAAATTCAAAACAATCGGATGCGGACACCTGGAAACCTCTCCTTGTAAGTGAAAACTTCGGCACTGCCAACTTCACTTAGATATGGGAAGTTTTGAGGTTAGCGCGCGCGCTCTCTGGGATGACTGAAATTGTAGCGTTCATTCTTCGTTATTTCAAATTAATGAAGCGGACCACCATAGAATTTTGTTCGACACAAATTATATTTCTTGAATCATATTTATCGCTGTAAAAAATATAGTATCTTTTAATATATTTACAGTAGTAATATATTTAAAAATGACAACGGCGGATAAACTAATTCAAACTTTATTTCTTTGTTACGTTTGAATAGGTTTTTTTACATATCGCTTCAAAGTCACGATTGTAAAAATCCCTCAAAAGATGTCCGTATTGTATGAAGCCTTCTCTATAGAATAAGACTCCTCCAGAATGGAGACTTTCAAATTGACTTCACAGTCAGTTGTAAACATAAAACCGAGATGCTCTGTTTCAAATGTGCTCAGCTGCTACGACCGGCTCAGCCCTACATAACCCGATCGACTGACTCTCTATTAATGAAATGATGTCTGCGAATAACAATGACAAGTCTCATAAGCCTCCTCAATGGTGTCACTTATTTTCGGACAAATTTTTGTCGAGAAAACTTCGTTCATGCATTAATAGTACTTTCATGAAAATTTAGTAGATAACGTAGAAGTTAAAATTTTCATTAGTATCGGCACATGTTCACAGTGCGAGGCAAAGTGGACAAAAATATCCTAGTAAAAGTGATCGCTTGGAAAAGGTTGACCGACTTGAAGGAACATTTCTGCAAACCGCAGGCGCTGTTTAAATAAAACAGAAATTGTATAATGTATTGCTGATGTGCGTATTACATAACACAGGGCCAAAAAATGGAAGGTCATAAAAACTGTTTTAATAATGTATGCTGGTTTTATAGGAATTTGGACTTATAAATGCAAAGATGCAAAAATAAGCTTTGTAACTTGCTTTGACGTTTTTATGCTGTAATATACGATTCAACGAAATTAGCAGTGAAAAATTACTAAACTCACAACTAATTGATCTAGCTTGGCGACGCAATATTTAGTCTCCTAGAAATTTCTAAACTCCAATATTTACCTGCACCAATCGTTATTTATGGCAACTCTAAAGCTATTCGTAGTCGATGTGGTATGACAATTTTATTGTGATTTTCGAATTCAACACCTAAATGTATATCAAAAACAGCTAAAATAATGAAAAAAGGATTTTCATGGCTGGCCTGTGAATAGGAACATGTTTTTGCTCAAAATGCCAATAAAGCTTGTATAAAATCAAGTCAGCGATCCAAAAAACCTCTTTATTGTTAAAACTTGCAGTTGATAAATCAATTAAGTCACTACTTACATATGTAAGCAATAAATGGCTGTACTGATATTGACTACAAAATTACTAGGCAAAATTATTTAGAGGACAAACGGTGTAAATCTCGGTTTTAATGCTAATGGACTTACACTTATTGGCTTTTGAGCCCTCCATATGTACATAGACTTGCATATGTCCCAGCAGACATTCCTGCAATTCAACGAGACACGTACGGAAGTTCTACGCTGTCCTACTGTGGCTTGGAATCATACAATTACATATAGAGTGAGATGAAAGTTGCGACATAAAATTTGCTTTTACTGAATTTGTGTGATGTATTTCGATAACGTTTCTGTTAACTGTACCACACAACTTGATATAATATGTTTATTAGACTAAATCGATCTGACGAGACGGAAATTACGTAATCAAAGAAAACGAAAGCTCGTTTCTACCATGCGTTATACGCCAGGCGACTATCCCCTCCATTTCTTGGAATCCTTCGAACGAAACTGAGAGAACTCGGGAACGAGCGAGAGACTATTGCCTTTCCTCTCGCTCGCTCTTGGCTTCCCTCACTCGCACCATTGGCTGCGCAGAATAGTGTCCACAACGCGCCATACGCCCGCCGTCAGCCCCGTTTGTCGGGCTTATAACGAGTGCGTAATATAAATACAACTGGGGTACAAGACTGGTAAGAGAACATATTGACAATCGCCGATTTTGATGCCACTTTGATAGGAAGTAGTTATTACAAAAATATTTTACACGTATTCTTTTTATCGGCTGACATTTATGTTGAAGGGGTGAAAACAGCCCACAAAATTGAGGGTGAGAAACACAGTTGTTCGAATATCTTGGAAACTACTGGACCTAGGAGAGCAGTGTAAATAGCAAAATTGTGTATTTTCTAATAAGGATTGCAGTTGCGTAAACAGATTCCAAAAATTCAATTTTTTAATGTATTATTTAATCATTAAAAATCGGCGATTGTCACTTAGATATGTTCCCTTGTGAGTACACACTGCACTCGTTATAAACCCGTTTCTACCATGCGTTGTTCGGATGCAGCCCCGTTCGTCGGGCTTATAACGAGTGCTGACTGTACACGACAGGTATGGAATAGATCTATGAATTCGGGTAGTCCGAATCTTTTCGGGCCGCCCGGAAGAACCGGATAGCCCGAATTGTTTCGGGCCGCTCGAAAGAAAGGGCTAGCTCGAATTGTTTCTATGGATACGTTTTCGAGATATCAACATAGTCGAACTGTTCGAACCACATTCAAGGCGTACGGATTTTCCGAGCCACCCGAAACAATTCGAGCTAGCCCTTTCTTTCGAGCGGCCCGAAACAATTCGGGCTATCCGGTTCTTCCGGGCGGCCCGAAACGATTCGGACTACCCGAATTTTTCAAGCCGCTCGAAACAAATTCGAGCTACCCGGATGTTTCGGGCCGTCCGAATTTTACGGATACCCGGCTCGCTTTATTCGAGTACCCGAACAGCTCTAATTACATCACTCTCAAATGTACGTAGTAAATGCACAATTTTCATAGCAATACGATTAATAAAATGATTTGTATCTAACTTATTTTGGCCAAGATAGTGAGCTACACCACACCATTTTGCAATAATATTTTCCTAGTAGGTAGTAATAATAAGGGAGGTATAAGTAATAACTTGTTTATTCGAATAATGCAGTAAATATTTCCAGTACTTTATATACATGTCAAAAACTAAGAGCACATATGAAGGGTAAACGTAAGAGAGGATACATTTGCCGTAATTTTGCGATTTATAGAAATTTTTTTGGTGACAACTGAGACTACAGAACTGTCGAATTACAAAGGTTTATAAAGTTCGAATACCCCTGTAAGATAAAATTACAGATTTGGTATAGAATACGCACTCGTTATAAGCTCGACGAACGGGGCTAACGGCGGGCGTACGGCGCGTTGCGCACACTATTCCGCCCGGTCAATGGCGCGAGTGAGAAAACCCAAGAGCGAGCGAGAAGAAACGAAAGAGCCTCTTGGTCGTTCTCGGGTTCTCTCACTCTCGTCCGAAGGATTCGAAGAAATGGTGGGGATAGTCGCCGGGCGTACAACGTATAGTAGAAATGGGCTTATAACGAGTGCATACTGTACTGATTAAAAGCAGGAAATGTCCACTCTACACTGGAACGAGATACGGAATGCCTCCACTTTTTGCCTAAGCATTAACTTCTGCCCTCAAGGTAAAACAAGAAATCATTTAAGAAGAAAATTATATAAAAAAATTAAATTCATTGAAACTTGTTTCTTTACTGATGAACTAAAGTATTAAAATTTAATTTTCTCGATAACGCAGTTTTGTGACATTCCTTGTCCCCCCCCCCCCCTCCCCCGAGCCATTAGCCCCCTTCCCTTCATATATATATCCCTTCATATATATATAATCAACATGAACTGCAAAGATTCTAAATCTACCACACTAAATCTAACAAGGGGACCTTCAAGTTTGGCAATTTCAGAAAATGTTGATACTTAGTGTACGTGAAGGTCTTCACTCGGATATTAATTTCCCAAAGCAGCAAGGAAACTTATGAGTTCCCTTATATACAAAGTATTCGTCTACCTATGGTCAACATTCTAGGGGGTGATTATACAGGCAAAAATAAGACGAAAATCAATAGTGTCGAAATTGCAGTAAAGGCTTCGATTTCGAGAAAATTGACTTTGAATTTCACCTAAATACGAGTGCATCATAAGCGCGTGCCCCTCAAACGCCTACGATGCACGCGTATTTAGGTGAAACTCAAAGTCAATTTTTCGAATTTGACTGAAAAGCGCGTCTTCCTGTTTTGGGAGATTAATGTCCGAGTGAAGACCTTCACGTACACTAAGTATCAAAATTGTCTGAAATTGCCAAAACCTGAAAGTCTCCTTGGAAGGACAATTCCTTCAACAACGGAAAAGACGCGTCAGTTTCAGATGGCTATCAATTTCAGAAACGTACTTCCTTCATCAGACTCTGCACTCTTCTGTCCACGCAAAACCAGCCAGCGATAATCTGTCGCGCAGTTAAGTACTAGCAGGAACGATAGAATACAATGACGAATAGTTGAGCCATTAGATAGGCATGCGCCTGGATGTTACATAGCCTGGGTTCCACGGTAGCCGTGAACGCGAGGGTTTGCCTAGGCTGGAATGGTAGGAAGCAATTAATAACTTTGTTGTGGCAGGCAAGCAGACCTGTAGGCAGGCAGGCGGGCAGCCAGGCAGCCATGGTAGCTGGTGCTACGTTGCAATAATTATGACGTCACGCCTCCTGCCCAACCTAATTAACTAATGCCAGTTCCTCTTGCTGCATTTTCTTCGCCGCCACCTCTCCCCCTCTGCCTGCTCTGCCATTCCTCTGACTGTATAAACGCGCCCGCTCGTTGGCCGTGCTCTATTTTTACCAATTCGCAAGTTCCTTGCAACGGTAATAAACGTAGACGGAGGGCAATGGTTACAGTGGCCCTCCGTTGACAACGGGAAACAGGGCGATGCTTTCGTGCTCCGCGGAGCCGCGCCGGCGGAAATGCAGTCACTGAAACATTAAATCCGGCGAAAAGGCGGCGGTGCTGGATGGAAAAGCAGCGGCGAAACAAGCAATTAGCGCTGACCCAGTCAAGATCCACCGTGCTCGCGGTGATAATATCGAACGGGCACGATAATTCCGCCGAGATTCGTTGTTTGGGAAATGGCCACCGGTGGGTCGCGTTACGGCGGAATTAAGAGGGCTACTAAAGCCGGACTGTTAACACAGGGGACATGGCGCTTAAGAGTGGCTCCCCCACGCGAGAGCCAGATGAAATCTTATTAAATCGAATTCCGTGCTTTCCAGGGGGGGAAATTACGCTCGTCCAATGGAATTTATCACTTCAATTACACGCACCGCCGTTAACGAGCTTTTTCATTCTCAGTGACTCGAGATGAAAGAAAAATCAAGAGGTACCTGTGTGTGCGGAATACTTGAAGCGTGAAATTCGGAATCGCAGGAAATGAAAAGTACACTGTAATTATCTCAGCGGTCACTTCCACCTTCAAATTTGAGTGTAACGATATCCAGTAAAGGTAACGAACGGTTTTTCAAGAAATTTTACCACCATAACGTTTTTGTACCAATGAAATTAATTATAAGTATTCCCGGGCTGGTTTCTGTTGCAATTATCTACTTATTTCGACTTTTAATTTTAGTGTATTATTAGAGAGCAAAAATGTTTGGAAGTTTTTGAACATTCTCCAGATGAGTGATTTATTTAAAAGTAAACAAAATTTTTTAAATTTGCAAAGGTAGTGGGACTGTTAAAAGTTACAAGTGACTTCAATTATTTTCTATGTAGTGTATATTGGCTGCAAAATGCATCAGATTCCAAAAAATTACTTATTTATTTAGCCAATATTATTTACTGGTGAAGTAACTTGTTGATAAAGCACGAATTATATACTTTTAAATACCTACACGCCAATTAAATTTCTTTCACATTTTCCCGGTTATTAGGGTTTCTGTCATACTGACCTACATTAACTTTGGGATACAGGCAATTCCACTTAAACAGCAAACATTACCACAACCCAACCACGCCTTACGTACCATATAACTTATTTATTTATTTATATAGATAATTTTTGGTGCTTCTCTTATTAGTTTCGAAGATATTAAAAGTGGGAATAGTTATTACACCACCATTTATAATTGTATAAAGTATGAAGTTCGCATATATTTAAAAAATGTGACAAACATCTTGCCAAGAGTTGGAATTGTTTATATACCTATCCTTACGAGTTTCGATATCCATTCGCTTTTCTACCTTAAAATTGCTTGACTACTTTTTAAAACTTCATTAGTTTCCGAGTACTACGCTCGACGAGTAGAAAGTTACTTTTTTCTATAAAAGACTTTGTGGAAGGGCAAACAGATCTCAATTTCCTTTGACAAAGTAATAAATGTTGATATTAGGAGCTCGATATGTCTTTATAACTATTCTGTAAAGTAAATGAAAATTTTTTAATAATTTGAAAATACTTCATCGTTAAGAGTATCTCACGAAATATTAAAATTGATGTGTCCATATATGTAAAAGGTTTTCACCTGATCAGCATACCTTTTTAAATTTAATGTAAATAAATTTCAATATTGTAGACATGTCGGCGTGTGCCAGAAACTTAAATAAAATTACTTTGGTAAGTAATTCCTAATTGCTTCACCAAATTGTCCCCGTTTTACATTCATTAAACAATTCAGTGTAAAATACATTTCTCATTATTATCTACAGGACTGTTGGAGTCTCTCCAATTTCTTCAAAAGTCGCATAATCAAGAGAAATATTCTTATCACTTTGTCGACCATAGATACCTTTTGGGATAATGTTACATTCACTGTCAATATTTTTTAAATTTCTCAACTATTCATTACAGCATATTATCAGTAGGATATAAATCTTCGAGTGGTATAATTTTGTCGATTATAAATATGAAATATAAATGATTTCTTAAGTTCACGAAATGTAGAAAATTAAAGTCGATTAATCATGCATACGTGATAGCGGCCATTAAAGTGTTAATACATATAAACACGACTTATAAGCATCCTATTCCTATCATGAATTATTTTTGGTATAGATAGCTCCGCAATGACTTATAAGACAGTGAACAAAGTTGGAGAACCATTCTTTTATTTTTCATTTATGCTTTACGTTTTTATTTTTCGTGGTGCGCAAAAATGTTTGAGAAGTGAATCATGTCAGTTATTATTACAAAAAAATATTTTAATATAAGGCAAACGTATGCAATATGGAACACCTAATTTAAAAATTTTGCCAAAAGTAGGGGAATTTATTTTTTCTCAATAAAACTGACAGGATTCACTTGTCTAGGAAACTGATATACACGATTGTTTGTAGAATTCATTAATTCTTTATCGAAATTTTACGATGTTCCATATTACGTGGCATTCCATATCACCTACCTATGTCATTCCTTTAATCATTAATGTACGTCTCAAATGTATAGTTCGAAACGTTTATTAAATTTGTATGAACTTTTTGTTCATGTGATATCAAATTTAAATCTTCAAGAAATACTCAAATAAGGAATAATATATGTTCTTCTACGGTCCATGTATTTAGAGAAAAAAATTGCAGAAGGTCGTCATTTATACGCCTATGTAGGTACATATGAAATTTGAAAGAATTATATGGAAAAATTTGTAAGTATCTTTTATGGCTAAGGGTTTGAAAAATATTATTCAGGGTATGACTCAGGGTAGTTTTGACCCACAAATCCACAATCACGTTTGATTCAGCACGCACCCTTGTCATATGCACTTCATAGCTCCCCTTCCATTCTTTGTAGTTCATGACATGTGTCAATGTTTGTGAAGTTTTCAAAACTCTGGGCATAGAAATGGTTTTCACGCATACAAGCACGACTATTGACCATGTTACAAATTAAGTATGCCTACTAGGCTGTGTACGGTAGGCTATGAATACTAACGGACGAACTTCGGTTTTTGAACAACTAATCGAGCTACGATTACGATACATTCTTGCATTTACGCGAGTTTATTATAACTTTCCTATCACTTGTAAAATAATTAATTAGTGATGTGAAATTCCTTTGAACGTACACAATCGTGCTGTGAAAGAATTTTTCTTTTCTAATGAGTTTTAAACTTTGAAATTCTCAACTATTTCCCTTCGCTTGTTTTCTTACAAGGACTCAATACAACTACGAAGGAATTCGTTTATACACCCACGAGCAACATCGCTGAAGCATGTTGCTTTATATGATAAAAAATACTTAAAAAGTGAAGAAATTGAACTCATAAGCTGAAGTACATCTTACGTTTTAATGTCAAATTTCTGATCTTCCACATCAATTTTTATACCTCTAAGCGTTCCTATCCAGTCACTTTTCGGTTCGTCTCTTTTACCCCTTTCCTGAAAATAAGTTTCCGTAAAAAGCAAGGAGAAGGTTGATCGGCGATGCCGCCCGATAAAACGACGTCTGCTGGAGTCAAGTCTGTCAAGCACATCGCCATAAAGACGATTTTAAGCGTTCGCTGCCAAGCTAACCGACGCTATCGCCATTAAAGAGTAATTTCCAGGGGCCAGGTAAAAAAGACACAGAGGTTTTTGTGACTTTACCATCAGGTGCTCTCTAAGGTAAGTGAATAAGGATGGAAGTATAACGCGGAGCGGGATCTCTGTACAGATATTGCAGCACTTGCTTTTTGTGGAACCGACCTTTTTTCGCGAAGCTTCGGTCCACATGGTAATTTTACCTCGTGATACACGCTCCGCAGTATGGAGACTGGCTCAATTTTTTTAGAATGAATTATTGTGGTTATTTAATCGAACTGTGACTTAATTCTGTAAGATAATTCATAATTAAAATAAAAATTGATCAGCTGAAGACAGCTAAAAGATAAGTAGGTACGTTTTTGAAGAATAATAAAGTCAATTTCGCGGATCAAATAAGAAATAAGATAATCACAGAAGTCCTAAACAACAAGCCACATTATATGACACTGTAATTTCATTATTTGTTCTTGTGAAATACGCGTTAACAATGAATACAGGTAGCGACAAAGCGTCATCACAGAAAATTTCATAAAAATCCTTCAGCACGATTCATGTAATAAATTTGACATAGTATTTATTACGACAATTTTCTTGGTCCTTAAGGAAACATTCTCATTAAAAATTTTCAGAAGATGATTTTTTTTACATATATCTATAAGTACATAGAAGCGATTCGACTTCTGAGACGGCGACAACGTAGGTACAAGCAAAACTTTAAACGCCTTTATCCCGAAATATGTTTTTTCTGAACAGTAGCCAGCATAACAAAAGAAATAATGAACAGATCCCAAAAATCTGGATGGCACTTTCTTTGTAATTGAATTTACTATCGTATCAGTCTTCGATCATAAATTTTAGAGGTCATAATTTTTCGTTATTAACATTTTCAGGTATAAAACTACTCATTTTTTAGCATGTTTGCGACCAAACGTGCACCAAACATTGTCATGTTGCTTTCTTTGACTTCTTCAAGGCTGACACAATTGATATAAAAGCGATTGATATAAAATGTAAGAATATCTTTGGTTTTTTGATTTCAGACAATCCTACGTCGAGTTATACCGTCGACGACTCTTTTTGTTGTAGCAGTGCACTGGGCGCCACGTAGATATCGAACCACTACAGGAAAATAAAAAAAATTCATATCCTTGAATAACAAATAAATAAAGGCGATAAAATTTTTTTACTGCAAGCTCTATACATTTTTAAAAAAAATCCTAAGAGTCAACTATTTTTTTAGCGATTTGATGAGAATGTCCCCTAAACCCGGCAGTAGGCGCGCCAAATAACTTACGTTAGTAGGCGCGCGTCGGCCATTTCGACCGATGATAATGTAATGAGAAATAACTTAATACAATGACTAACATACTATAAATAATGTATAACATTGTATTTTACTTATTTTACAATAGTTATACATAAATAATTTTCATTTTTATGATAAAATAAATATTAATCTGATAACGAAATAAATAGTAACGAAATAAATAATAATAAATGAAAGAAAATATAATATAAAATATAAAATAAAATATAAAGTAAATAAAAATAATTAACTGTGAATGAAATAAATAACTAATTATTCCTCGCCTGATAAACTGGAGTTGCTCGCATCAGTACAACATTCGTTACAAAAGTATAGTGTATGTTCATTACAAATGAATGCATTACATTTAGTACAATGTTTTCCCCTTTTTCTATTTTTTATATAAAAATTTGTGCGAATGCAAAATATAAAATTATATTTTCTATTTATTAATTTGAATTTATCACTTGATTTTTAATTTTTCATAATAGCAATTATCTAATATATTTTATATTTATATTTGTTTTTCAAATTTGGTTTTTAAAAAAATATACTTATAAATTTATGATTTTATAAACGTATTAAATTTTTATATTTTCCTCAGATTAGAAACTGCAACTTGAAAATAAAGAATAAATACGCTTCCATCACTCAAAGTACATTCCTCCACTACATCTAATATCTCTATATCCGCACAATCAATTTCCGAATCTGCATCGTGATCGGATTGTATAACATAATCGGAATATTCTGCGGAATCACTGACCTCGTCTTCAATGTTTTCATTCAATAAGATATCTTGGAAATCAGTATTATCCATGATTGCCATACAGTACGCGTTATATGCGACAGACGAAATTGGACTAACGTTAGCAGACGCGCTATGGTCGACAAGACCGACGAGTAACAATGTATGTTTTAAAACCTACACGAGTGCACTAAGTGTCGCTCCGCAACATAAACAACTCGAGACCTCCTTCAAATGAGAATAGCTTCACGGAAAAAGTAAACAGTCGAACGCTATGGATCATGTTTCAAAACATACGAAATCATCGGTCGAAAACACCAACATGCGCCTACTCCCGGGTTAAGTACAGAACACTTCTGTAATTCTTTCAACACCAACTTCTTGTGTAATATCATACAGGGTAAATAGTACAATGCTTAGCACCCTAAGCGGAAATCCCAATTTGAATGTCTATATTTTTTGTGAAGTTTTTATATGGTCTTAATTTTCAGTTATTATCGATGATTATGGATTTCTCATTAAAATAAAACATCTTAAGTACCTACTAAGTATTTAATTTTAAAAATATTCAATGAAAAACAAAAATAGACATAAAAGTACAATCATTGGCGCCCTAAAATTTGAGGTATAGAAAAAACAATTAAAAACAAAGTTTAAACGGACAATTTCATTTACTATTAAATACCCAAAGTACTTAGTAAATCTGTATTTCAATCCACTACTTAGTTATAGAGGGACAAAATATACTTGCTCCTTATCAAAATTTTAAGAAAACGCTTGAAACTCAGCCCTCTGCCCCACCGCTACCTTTAAGACCTTTTAATGTTGTGGCCAGATTTATAATATGTACTGCAACTACTGAAATTTGCAGTGTTGTAGTGAAAGAAAAATAAGAAATTGTAAAACAGTATTTTCTAAGCTCGTACTTCTGAATACCTGGCATTTTCATCAGGAGAGCCAATGATTAGAGCAATGCCAGCATGACTGCAGTTTACCATACGTCGCATACACAACGTTCTATTTGCAAAATGTGAACGGCCATCGGCAAAAACATCTTTCATAATCACAGGAAACTCGAAATCTGGAATGCATATGAAGCAGCCAATCGATAACAATTTTCACCTGCTTCACGGCGAAGCGGAACTCAACGCTAGTATCCGTGGCACAACAAACGAAACGTACGCCAGTCTCCTTTTTTCCCCCCCTCTTTTTTGTCATAATGTCGGGGCCTGCAATCTGCCGCGAGGAGCGGCAGCAAAACGCTCCAATCAACAAAACGACAGCTCCGACCGGGTCTCTTTTTTTCATTCCAGCCTGACTTTGCTGTTTCCATTCTACTATTCTCTCGACCGTTCGCAAGGGAGACACGTTGCGATCGTACGTGACGTCGACGCGATTGCCACTTACGAGTACCCCCAATTGGGTATCATCGTTTGCTCTGTCGACAGTGATCGGCGAACAGAAGCAACTCGTCAGCCGTATAACGACGCTGGAAAATCCAATATTCGTGGGGCGCACGTGCTGTCCCTTCTATGCGTCATGAATCAAATTTTCTGCATTTCTGCGACAGATCAAAAGCCCGGATCAGAGGGCGCGAGGCATTACGCGCCGTTCGGTAGCTTCCCGTTCGCTAATTTCTGCGGATTATCTATCGGTCGCGGTTGTTTTGGCCAGCTTAACACGGGGAAACCTTATTCCGCTGGCAGGAAAAGAGGCGGAAAGACAGCGCGAGCAAGGATAATTCGCCATGTCTAAGGACGACGTGAAATCCAATATTCAGCCAGTCGAGGGCATGTTGCTCCCAGGCGCGAATCTAATTTTGCCGGCCTATCGGAGATGTGGGTCCGCGATGTCGGAATCAGAAACGTTCGTTTACGTTTAGAGGGGATTATGGAAATTGTGATATCCGTGCTGAATACTCATTGAGGGAATTGCTGTTTGATTTGCACCCTGTTTGTGTAAATAAGGGATTATATATGACTGGTTACAGGCTCGTCTGTTTATTTTTCATTCTTTGCTTCGTGAGTTTCAGTGATTGCTTATACTGTTTGAGTTGTTATTTGCACCACTGCTGCGATGGGATCCTTATTCGTGGGGAAAATACTACAACTCCCAGATTCTGTTAAGAAAATGAACCATTTCTTTTTCAATTAATTACAAAGGAATGAATTGAAGCTGAGACTTGTTCTGTGACACAATGTTTATTAACACCATAAGCTTTAAAGAAACACGATTGTTTAGTCAAAAATATGCATTATATATGACGCTACAGATGCATCTTTGAAGAGGCCTTTTAAAAAAGTTTTTGTTGTTTGGCAGGGATAACTAAAAAACGATTTTAATAAAGTATGCACTAAAAACTAAAAAAATGCACTAAAATCTAAAAAAGTAATTCTTATCTTAGACTACCATTTTGATGGTGTTAATATCACTTTAAACAATTCACTTTAAATAAAATCGTGGGTTACCATGTGTACCTAATGTATTTGTCCTGCTAGCATAAAGTCAGGCGGCAAAATAAACTTTGGACATCGCTAGAAATCTTAATTGGACCTTACAGAATCAGAAAATGAGAATTCTTATATGAAAAAACTATTTGGCTCACAGGAAAACAAGTTTTCTCGAAAGTGTGCAAATACCCGGTTTTACCCCATAGGTGTGGGTAATACCGGGTACCTATTAAAATACGCATAAAATATGATATAATTATAAAATCTTTATTGCTATTATTTTAGAAACCATAAAGGAAGGTTTTTTTATAAATATTAATTTGTATATCAGTTTATTTTAATTTATTCAGTATACAGAAATCACAAATAAAGGTCTCGTCGCCCTCCTCAACATTTATGCCATATAGTCCAGTGAAAATAGGCGGAAATCTGCCCAATCTACGGAATAATTCCCACCAAGCTAAATTTTGGTATGGGCCTTCACTTGGTCGTTTTAAACAATATGTCAAAAGTCCCCATCGATCCGACTGCCGCTAAAAACTTTACAGAGGCTTGAAAAAATAACAACGGTCTTTCAACGTCAGCATCGTCTTGAGCGTGTTTCACGTTTATGTTGGCAGCTTCCAATTTTTGAGACAGCATAGCAATAAACCTACTCTTGTTCTTTCTATTCGCTCTATATATGCTACCTCCATTGATGCTGACGTTCTCATTACTGTTACGAAAAAAACTCATAGCACCTTTTTTGTAGAGAATTTCCTAAGCTATGAATTGTATAATAACTATTTTTGTCGCAAAACTGCTATATAACGAGATATTCGCGAAAAACAGTTATTTTTTTCAACCCTCTGTAAAATTTTTAGCGGCGGTCGGATTGGTGGGGACTTTTGACATATTGTTTAAAACGACCAAATAAAGGCCCATACCAAAATTTAGCTTGATGGGATTTATTCCGAAAACAGATCCTAACAGATCCTAATGTCACTGGACTAATACATAGAACCTGGGGCAAAACCGGGCACCCGGTTTTGCCCCATAATCAAATACCCGGTTTTGCCCCAAATGAGGTGATTTACTAAACATTAAATATTTTCACTTCAACATGCGATAAAGAACCGGGTAAAACGGCAAAATACTGTAAAAAGTCTACAGAATACAATGCAGTACTTACCGTAATCGATTCTTTAAATCCAAGTGGTATAAAAAAGGCAATTCACCAACGCAACACTGGAACTTTTCAACACGAAATTTTTAAACTTCTCTAAATGAAAAACTACGACGGTCTTTGCTCTACGATTGATCTCATTCCGTCGTGAGGTCTACCCGAATGTAACACCATACGTTGGCTGCATATCGCAGCTCTTGTCTTAGAAAAACAGTGGTACCCGGTCTGACCCGCGTACCCGGTTTTGCCCCACTTTCCCCTATGGGTTGGCAGGAGAAACATTATCGACTACAGTTTATCATAATCATTATAGAATGATTAAAATTAAGGTAATAAATATTTAAAAGGTATAGACGAAAACAGAATTTAAATCATAAACTTTGACAATGCACCCTGTTCGATACTCAAAAAATAGAATGAATTAAATAAGAAACTTTTTTTACAAAAAAAGTAAAAAATCGACTTCAAAGGTGTGCTAAAAACGATAAAATTTTTTTTTTTAAGTCGGTGCGAAAATAGAAACAAAAGTAAATCGACTGGACACGTGGCGTTACACTAAATTTTTGCGCGCTCTAATTCCGAGGCGTTAGGGTGCTAATGAACTATAATTGATAAAAGTTAAGAAATTGATTTAATTTTATATCTATTTTGGCACCAGCTTAAGAAAGAAATATTTTATCCTGTTTGGCATACATTTGAAGTCAGTTACTTTTTTTGAAAAAAAGTTTATTATTTTTTAATTTTTAGTTACCTTTGTTTGAAATCGGTTAAATAACATTTATCATGGTACCAATTGGGGCACATACTCCATATAACAACGAAAGAATCATCTAAATTGATTCATGCGTTACAAAGTTATGCGCGAACATACCTATATAATGAAATATAGGTGACAAATCCCCTTCTTTTTGAAGTCGGTTACAAATTAAATAAATGTAAACTGGGTCTGCCACTAGATATAAGATTACTTCTCGGCCAACCGAATATTGAAACTTATACACAAATGTGATCTAAAAAATAAGCACACATGACCAATGTCGCTGAAAACATCACATACCTTGCATTACTGAACAAACCGAAAGCAACAATTTGTTTATTACAAAAATGTAAAAATCCATGTAAATCTTTATTACTTGCGATTGAAAATTCTTTTGAGCACAAATAAAAAAAAAGAAATACCAGTAGTTCCCGAAAATATAAGTATTACAATAGAAATTTCCATATCTACAACTACGTTAAAATAGAAGCTGCTGGAGCAGGTTTCAATGCTTACATTGCAGTTTGAAAATCATTTTTGAGATCACGAAATAGAATAAAAAATTTACATCAAAAGTGGACTACAGAGTCATAATCCATTGAAGACAATAATAGCTTCTATTTAAAGGAAAAGCACACGTTGTACTTTTAATGTAATTAGATAATGGTTAAACAATCAAACACACATCTTTGCATCAAGCGTGCTTAAACCCAAATTAGCCCGATTTTATCTGTCTTTTTGCCTTTAACATGAACTCAAACAGAATAAGTAAATCACACTTTACATCTTACGCAAATACCTACATTACGTATGAATATCAAGAATTAAAGGATCATAAATCTCTTAAATTAACATGTGTTTATCATTACGCAAATAAATGATACACGTTAATGCTGATTAAAAACATTTTGTAGACTTCAAAGTAATTTTTAATATCCATCTTATATTTTTGTAATATTTATATGCAACGTTTAACATTAACGGGCGCTGGCTGGTTAAATCGTAGAATCTAAATGCAGCAGCCGACTAGAATACATTTCTAGTAGTCTATAACTGCCTTCTGAGCATTCTGTACATAGCTGAAATGACACTAGACGTTTGAGAGCACTACCATGACTGCTTGCTGCGAAAAAGTTGCTCGAAGCAAAGTACTTTCCCTCGCCGAGGATAAGAAGCAACCCGAGACTCTTGAAGCCATCAAGGGAAGCTCTGGCATGGGACAATTAAACAGAACATATCTTCCTCCGTGTGCAGAAGCCATTGTTCCATTTCATTACTCTAAATCCTCATTCTATTGACTCAGCCCTTGACTCGTTTTTCCATCGATTATACTTTCATGTTTGCCGGCGCACGCGAGAATCACGCTTCAAGGGCTTCAAGACACCCCATTCATGTAGCTATAATTAATTCAGGTTACGGGGACACATTAAGCGTTGCATTTATTTCCAGCCACCGTGGAGAGCGTAAATCTAGTTTTCCGTCGCATCAGGGCCGTTTACATTGATATTTGACTATGCCTGCATCCTCGCGCGGTAAATCATGTTTCGACTACCCCCACCTCCCGGCCTTTCTGCTATCACCTGCGAACCAGTGACTCGCGTTTTGGGTAATAATGCGAGAAAATTAGTTTGTGATGACAGGAGCGGAAAATCGGGAGCAGCGCGGTGGAAACGCTTCACTTTCCCTTTGTGGATCAGTAAACATCGTCATTACACTTGTTCCTTGATAATGCTGAAAACATTTAGTCGGTGAAACCAGGGAGATTCTGCGTCAACTGGTTTTGTAGACCTGCATTTGTAAAACTTTTGTAAATTCTGCATTTGATGCAATTGAAATTGAGTCACTAAAATTTGGGGAATTTAAATTGATGATGTTTGTACCAATTATGTAATGTTTAGTATAAATGAGAGTTGTAGAAAGATCCCCAAAATTTTCGAGGAATATATTTTAATCGTGTTACACTGTATGGTTGCTGTAATGGAAGCAACAGATTTAAATAGTTCTTCACATTTTCAAAATTTATTTTTTCTTTAATAGGCGTATGTAACAAAGATACTTCGTTAAATAACAGTTTACTAATTTTCATCTTTTAGTCATGTACTCTGTAAGTTTATAACTTGCAAAGCTATTTGTGAATACCACACAGGAAATCCTTTTTAAAATAATTAAATGGGTACCGCCAAATATTTTCAATTACTTCAAAGCGATTGCGAATCAATCGCTGCAATTCAATAACGTTGACAGCGTATTATATTTCTGACATGATTGCGTAATACGTGACCACTTTTGTGTTAAGACTTGATACAAGCAGCAGGCACTTATCTGATGTAAAGACTTTCTGTCCTGCGGCAAACCAACAGATTACAAAACAAGTTTCAAGATTTTTGCTACTTCTGTTGACACGACAGCGAAATTAGAAGATCTCGTGTGACCGTTCAAATGTTTGAAGAGCATGCTGAGAAAGCCATGTCTTGGAGGAAATTCCGGTCGATTGCCAAAGTGCCATCCACGTCTGGCGAAGCAAGGTATCACTGTGACATAATACGAGGGAGAACAGGCTGCTTCCCTATAAAAACAGGACAAAATAGTGAGTTGGTCAATTCATACAAACATGAGTGAACGAAAGAGACCGTCAAGTGCAGTCCAGATCTATGCAGTTCATAGTGCAAGGCTTCAAATTAATTAATAAGGGTTCAGTAAGATTGTAAAGACAATGAAACCTTTACTTTCGTATACTCAATTATGGGGACAATCAGGGTAACACATTTTAATGAGTAATTTGACTTACAGTGCGTGTTAATAGCATAGTGAACTAGTAGCATAGTTCTGCTCTAGGTATCGCCTAGTAGTAATTAATATTAATTTGGAGTTAGAAAAGTGGTAATCATGATTAGAAACTAATTCAGCTATCCTTAGATATAATACAATCCATATGGCCGCCATCATTGGAGATCATATTGTTATGTTTTGAGGTGTCATTTTCTTCCACCATGACCACCTACTATTCCACGAATAAGACCTTAACACTATAATAAAAATTCAATCATCGACTTTATTATTCACAACTCTATACAATTTTGAAACAAATTTGTTTCTAATAGATTTCGCCTATTAGAACTGTTGGTTTCTTCAAAGTAAAGAAGAATAGGCAGGAAGTCGTGAAGAGTAAGACAATTTAGAAATATGAAAGTAGGAACACAGGGAGAGAAAATAATAGAAGAAGGAGAACGTGGCGGCAGAGACGTAGCTGCGTTATTCTTTAAGGTTCAAAATAAAAAATACGCATTTTTTAAATTTTCATAAGTAAGAAATGTTCGATACGTATTTAAATTTTTCAAATTAGAAAAAAAAATTTGGTCACTTCTTCCAATTTTTGTATTTTTTTCGAAAACAATTTGTCGCACGAGAAAAAGTAATAGTTCCTTGTCCAGATCGTTTGTTTGACATGTTTTTTATGCACTCAATAACTTGGAGGATAATTAAAGGACAATTAAAATGTATAAAAATGAAAGGATAATTAGAGGATAATTAAATAAAATCGACTTTGCACGCTTTCACGTAATTATTTAAATGTTCAAATGCCCGTGGGCTCCTTTTCCCTTGTCCAATTGAGTTCAAACTTCACACAGGAGTTTTTTATTGGAATTATTCTAGGAAATGCGGTGAAGACAACCTTGAAAAGATTTCCACCAAAAGTAAATAACAGCCACACTAATGCGCAACATCTAGAGCTTTCGATCAGCCACTTTGAGGTTACTACTTGTACGTTTAAAGAAAACTTGGAAACATTGGGAAAATTGAAAAATTTGAGAAATTAAGAAACATGTCATGAACCGCTATTCTTGCACGCCACGCAATTAAGATCTCGGCCACTAGATTGTTCTTGGAAGGACATCATTGAAAACATTGAATGCTTCAAACCACCCAATAAGAATATCACAGAAAGGCTTATCGAAACCGAAGTAATCGATATCTTGGAGCCCAAATAACTTTAATTTTTAACTAGTTTTGTCTTACGGATTACATCCAGGCTTTCGTTGAACACATCGCATCCTACATTTCCTAATGGGCACAATAAAGCAATGTAACACAACGCCACTCTTACTCACTAGATCGATACAGGCGTAGCTCAATTTCAATGTGACTGGATGTCATTCAGTGGAGATTTAGAGATTTCAGAGAGCGACGCTGAACGATATGTTTGTCGATTTGCGTGTGTCTATCGTGGCAGCGATACCACAGAAGACCTATGGATCCATGTTTTGCAGCTGCTACCTGTTATTGCTTCTCTCAGATCACCACTTTGATGGAGAAGAAAGAAAGAAGAGACCTATGTCGGTCTGTATTGGATTTACCAGTATCGTTGGTGTGAATGGAGGATCTATGTAAGGGAATGAATGGGTAGACCAGAACTTGCGGGAATAGGGATTGTTCGGAAGCTTTCTACTGGCCAGTGCAGAAGCTGCTGGCGTAAGCGCCATGTGCTTCACGTAAATGGAACTATTCAAATACATTTTCCGCTGCGTAAGCCTAATGTCCGAGACAGATACTGCCAAACTTTCTTGCGCGTATCTCGCGTGGCGAATTAACATTGCGTTAATAATTGAGGCCGAAGGCGAAAGTTAGTCCGCACTTGCTGCAGAAACTAAATTTATTTGATTAAAAGAGTGAGTGAATAGCTGTGATGAAATGAGTGTCGTGTGCAATTCAGCGGGAGTGGTGCGTATAGTGTAGGACGTATTAGGTAGTGGCTAAGTTTGTTTTTCATTATTAAGTCTTTTTTTGCACCTTTTCCATTGCACGTAAGCATTGAATTACTGTTGAATGATTAACCTGAAACTGTATTGCAAGCTGATAAGATAGCTGTGTTAAATCCTGTAACCCATGAGATTCTGTAATGTTGGCACTTGTTTACAATCTTGCAAATAATGTGAAGTCTTGGAATTCTTGGAAGTCTTGCAAGTTTCGAACGTCTGGGAAGTCTTGAACGTCTTGGAAGTTTCGAAAGCGAGTTGGATATTATTCTAATTGTTTCGAATAAGTAATTAACCAGCTAAAATCTCTTTAAATGAATATTTTATCTGAACGATACTTATTCGTTATTCACAACAGATTATTCTACCTTATTATTTCAATAATTCAGAATTGTTTAAACGAATAATTTTTCTGGATGACTATTAAAAGTAACTGCTGTCTGATAACTGTTTTCGCAAATAATAAATAAAAACTATAGTATAAAACGAATAATAGATATTGAATAAATAATTCGACTAATTGTAAGCTTTCATTCGATTAAAACCTTATTCAATTGTGACGAATAAAAGTTTATTCTTTATTCTTAGACGGTACGTCAACTGAATCAAATTAAGGGGTCATTCTGGTTAGATCGCCGATAAATTCAGCGATTTTCAGGAATTTATTGCGAAGACAGGAATTATAGTAATGGAATAAAACTTTTTTCTATTGATTAAACTACATTTCTACAGTAAATAAAAAATATAAAAGTTATAAAATTATTGCTATTAAAATGGTTTTGACGGCGATTTTGATGACGTGTTTAAAATTTTATGCCTCGCTCGTGCATGAGATTTCAGCAGTTGGACTTATCTGAAACCAAAAATACAAACAGATTCTTGATCAGTATGACTGTCGCTATGGCCGGTACTAGAATCAAGTATTTCTGTTGAGTCTAACCTACTTTTAAAATCGAAAATAGCACAGAAAACACAGCCGAAATACATTGATTCTTGTATTTTGACCGCCATTTTGTTAATTTTAAGGATAAATCATTTATTCTAGTACGGGCCATAGCGACAGTCATACTGATCAAGAATCTGTTTATATTTTTGGTTTCAGATAAGTCCAACTGCTGAAATCTCATGCACGAGCGAGGCATGAATTTTTAAACACGTCATCAAAATCGCCGTCAAAACCATTTTAATAGCAATAATTTTATAACTTTTATATTTTTTATTTACTGTAGAAATGTAGTTTAATCAATAGAAAAAAGTTTTATTCCATTACTATAATTCCTGTCTTCGCAATAAATTCCTGAAAATCGCTGAATTTATCGGCGATCTAACCAGAATGACCCCTTAAACTAAATCACGTTCAAAACTTTGATCGTCTTGAAATATTTTACTTTCAAATCTTTTAAAACTTGATTAAACGACAGTGTTGTTCATAAAATCTTGTTTTCACATTCCTTGTAAATCAGTTGTGTTTTTACAAACATTAAATTTTCATAAACGTAATACACTGCGAAGTCTTATTCCTCATGAGTCGTTGGTGAATGTGCACTGCAATACGTTTTATCAAAGTCTCAAAACCTAGAGTAAAATAATCCGAGGTCTCAGTGATCTATTGTGATCTCGATAAAAATACATTTTTAGCCAAAGTTGGCTAGGTAACTTCACCCAAGTATTCCATTTTGCCGTAACTTCTATTTTCCGATTTGGGAGCCGGAAGCGCTCCTTGGGAATACAACAGTAAGTGGGAAAAACTGTACTAATGTGCGTGCAGGCTCGTACCCGTAGGCCTAAATAAGTGGCACTGTTTCGCCAGGATGTCAAATTTGGTTGCCTCCTTTACACCATTTCAGGGCTACTTTCTTGCTGTCAGTAAAGGACCTGAGGTCTCTCCACTCATCGATTGCTCCATCGCGGACAGCGGTTCCCGGAGGCGTGGTTTCTCGCTCCCGGAGGCGTAGTTTCTCGCTCCCGGGGGCGTGGTTTCTCGCTCCCGGAGGCGTGGTTTCTCGCTCCCGGAGGCTTGGTTTCTGGTTCGTGGAGGCGTGGTTTCCGGCTGCCGATACTTATGCGGCTCTGAGCTCACAAAAGAGCAGCTCCTGGAGCCATGAGCTGGACGTGCCTGCCTGCTCTATCACGTACCTGATTTACTCAGATCACTTTATTTCCGACAAGCTTCCTACAATACAAAGGCATCCTCCTATTCCACACTGTAGAGGGACCAGCGTGGGACTTTGCTCTAAAAAGGCCTGAAAATCTCCTGCTCACCCTTTTATCTTATGGCGACAATATTATACCTCCTTCTAGCAGGGGCCAGAGGTAAGGCCGTCAAGTCTCTCAGGAGATCGTTACATCATCCAATGAATCTTTCACGGGCTACAACGGCAAGGCCACGTGACCGTTGCGATCTCAGTAAAAGCTTGAGAGATTGGTGCACGTGAGTAGCGAATTTTGATACGGTAATGGAAGATGTAGGAGGCGGTGTGTTGTGTGGGCGAAGTCGATGGAGTAGCAATAGCTGATGGCAATCGTCTACGGTAATTGCAATGTGGAGCTCTATTGTGACCAACCCATTCCCACGAGCCCTGCAAGAGGTCCAACCGACATGAAATTTGATAACCTCGATCCCCGTCAAGTTAGTCCCGAAGCGTGTCGCTTTCTTCCGTCCTCGTGACTCGCTCTATGTCCGCATCTCTCCCTTGCCACTTACCCACGTTGTGTTTCTTCGTTCCGCCCGTAAACAATTCTATCCCTGCGACTGTCCCGCGCAGAGCAGACGCTGCAGCCAAAATCAATTTTGATAAGTGACCTATGGTCAATTCTTAAGAGATGCGTCATGTAGTTGAGCTTCTGCTGCCTCTCCATTGGCCCAAAGTAGAACTGACTTCGCATTTTACCCTTGCGTTCCACAAGTAAGGTTTCCGAATCGAGTGGCCAGACGGCTTCGTCTTTGACGGCGTAACTGATAGTGATTAATGGGAGTGGAGCGTATTGCGAGCTGTTGGACAGATTCGAGTGGTAATTCAGGTCACCGTTATTCGTGATGTGGTTTTGGAAAAGGTGGCATATCCTTGCATCGTTGCTATTTTAGGAAAAAATGTAGATTAAATTTAAATTTTTGTGCGTTTGGGAAATATCAAGCGATAAATGAAAAAATGCACATGTTGTGTTCATTAATTAAAAAGAAAGTTATTTTTGGTGTAAAATGCCAGCGTGATGACCTTTTGCTAAAGTGAAAATGATTACTACTTTGTTACAAGTAAAACTACTGTACTTAGGTACTATTTATAATTAAAGCTACTACTTTATTAACCCTTTACACTTCAAGTGTTCCGCTCAGGCATGCCAAAGTTTAAATGAACGATACATATTAATATCCTTAATCCCTCTACCCGGGAAGAAATCGTGATTCGGGAAATAAATGAGTTATTCTGTTTGAAATGAGTATACCATAATTTTTCTATTACAAACTTCTGTGGGTATTAAGTAAATGCAGTATTTCGCAAAATGTTTGGTTGATTGGCAAATTGATTAAGTTGCAGTATAAAGGGTTAATAACTTAACTTGCTCTACGATAAAGTTTACATGAAATGTATCCACCCAGTATCAATGTACAAGATACGTAACAACTCGCAACGGCGCAAATAAGGCTACAAAATGTTATTATATTATGTTCATATCATCCAATTTACCGTATACAGTGTATCTGAGTTAACTGACAATGAGAACGGTTACATATTTCGTAAGCGTGTACCGATATAAGAAAATTGTTCCTACAACAGTTTTCTGGTACAGAGGGGGGCATGGTGTATATAGTTTTTATATAAGTACAGTGGTGGGCGAGATTTCATGGTCAACTTTTACAAGCATAACTTTTTTTAATGGAATTCTATACTTTTTTATTTATAATATGGTGGCGCTTTTTTAGACGAGTTCGACGACGTAAACATGAGGTACTTCTATCTGCATAGAAACTCGTAAATTAGCGAGGCCCCTAAGGACTCAGATGAACACGACTCTCGACTCTCCGTTAGCTGAACTCCTTGACCGTGTAATTGACGCGAAAATGACCACACCGTTTTCGGCCCAATATTTCTGCTGTAAACAAACTGACACTAACATTTGAATATTTAAGTTCGATAGCTTAAGGAGTCCTGCAATTACCGTAAATATATTCTCTGCACCAGTGGAGGGAGATCCTATATCTATCTTGAGATCAGATGAGCGGAACGGTAGCTACATTGTTGTAGGTGGCTGTATTTGTCATTTCACCCTATATAAGAATATGGAAAAAATATATAGTTTCAGTTAAAAAAATCAATGACCTTAGAGTCTCGCAAAAAATGACTGAGAATTTTTTTATCGTTACATGTGCGCCTTAAATTTGGGTAACTTTGCCCTAGGGAGATTTTTCATGCGACCATAAATAACGTAGATATTTATGTGTTCCCATTCAAATGCACCACCCTGTATACTTGAATGTAATATATGTACCTAGTGATATGTAAAACTTCTTCTATACTTATTTCTTTTCACTGCGTAATAAAGATAAATAATTATAATAATAGTAATAATATACCTAGGTGCTTCTACTTGAGAAATGGTTAATTTCATTATTCAGATTCAATCACCACTCTAAACATTAATTCGGGTTTTGATAACCCTTTTTGATAAAATTTCAACCAACTGTCAATCTAATACCATGTAATGGCTGTACTGAAATTATGAAATAGATTTGTTGCCGAAAAAATGCAAAAGCAACCGAGAATATAGTATCACATTTTATTACATGTCTCAATTTTCGAGGAAATTGAGTTTGTTGATTCCTCTAGTACGCGTCTGGTAATGAATTTCTAGAATGTAGTAGTAAATTTGGTGAAAGACATGATAGAGTGACTTTTTCAAAGGGCGCTTTGCTTCCGAGGAAGTTGACTTTAAATATCCATCGTGTGCCACTGTACTTTACCAAGAGCAGACTTCATCTTTGAAACAAATTTTCTCGAAAACGGAACCCCGTTCGACAAGAAGTTATTCTACAGTTTCAACCACTTTTTGCATAAGGATTCATTTCATAGGTGATCGTATCGCATTTACTGTTGCATTTTTTAAGAATTTTCAAACCTCATTTTCCTGAAAACGACGGCTTATCTGAAAAATTTTTTTTTTTACATTTTCTATCCTTTTTTGAAGGTATAGTTTCCACTTTCTTTGTAATACCACACATTGCGTTTTTGAATCTGTTAATAGTGAATTTCGAAATATTTTCGCAAATTATTTCGATGTTTCCTAGAGCATGTGGATCAACATGCATATTTAAAGTAACTAAGATCGAGTTCAGATTTATTGGCCGGTGAGTTTGATTTCGCGAGCAGCGCGCGAGGAGAAATCAGCCACCACCACCTGACGATCGTGGATTGGCAGTTGAAGTTGCTGGGTCCCCGAAGGTTATGGTGGGGTAACGGGAACGCTGCTCGATTCCGCCTGAACGAAGCCGTGTGGCTGTTGTTTATTCTTAGCGTAATAGTTGTGTGCGTTACGAAGTCTCGCGTAGACCAATTCGAGATGAAGCTATCGAGAAAGAATCAATGTTCTGACCAATAAAGCTCCTGAATGTTTTCGGAGCTAACGCATACCTATCCTCGCGCGCTGCTCGCGGAACCGAACTCACCGGCCAATAAATCTGAACTCGCCCTTAGGTTTGTTTGTATGGGACCAGACATATTCAGTTATCACGCTTTATGCATCTCAGTCTGTATATTAAAGTTAATATTTGCACGTTTAATAAATATTTTGTACAGAAAGTAATAACTCCGTCTTATTCGATCGCATACTAATCTAAAAATATATGTTAGCTAGAGCTGTTCGAGTACTCGGAACAATCGAGCCGGGATATACTAGGTTCGAATAACCGATCCGAGCCGAGTGTTCAAAAGAACCGAGCGGCTCGATTACGGTAGTTCCCGAATAATCTACTCATTTCAAGAATTCTTTCGAATTTTGTTCAAAACTAATTTGAAATACAGGAAACCCTTGTACAAAGTTTAAAATCGATTTACCACATAGTTATCGAGAAATTGTTAATTAAAGTTGATGCATTTTAACACAGTGGCATATGGCAGAGTCGAAAAAAGAGGATTATAGTTTGTTTTTTTGCTGAAACAGGAAAACTATATTCAAGAAGTGTACCAAAATTGGCACCAAAGTACATCGAAATGTCAAGAAATGAATTTATTTATTTCAACGAAACTGACCACATGGTTTCTTCGTAAATGCCCATAAAACATACGTTTACGTGCAAATTTTTTAGAAACTACGTAGAGCAGTGAACATGGCAACGTCGCACAATCGATATGTTTAGATATCGAACGAAGATTCAGATTCATATGAACATTTTTTCTGACATTTTGGTTATAAAAGACTCCGAATGAATGCGACGTTGTCAGATCTGCTGCTCCAATTCACTACGCTAACCAATTTAATATTCTATTTTCGTATTACAATTATTTATATTAACATTGAACTGTTTAAAATATATATACATAATGTTAAAAATTATTATTATTATTTCCATAGTATCATACTACTTTATATGTGTCGTTTATTACCCAACTCTAATTTGACTAACATAATTGGTTAGGAACTACCTTAAAGCGAGCGTCTGGAAACAATCCGGTGGCATTTGTGAAAACACATGGCATCTCAAATTTTGACAACTTACCTTATTTGGCACTCGTCAGGTTATAACCTGACTGTAAGCTGTCAAAATTTGGAGTAGATTGCATAGTGAAGGTAGCGATTGACGAACGAAACATGTGGATCGTTCGAGCCACCCGATTGTTTCCAGCCGCTCGCTTTCATTCGGCTCGGCTCGGAAACCGAGTACCGGCTCGACTCGAATTTCGAGCTACTTGAGTATTCGAGTACTCGAACAGCTCTAATGTTAACATACATTATGTACAAATTTAAATGGACAATGGTCGTGTGACTAGAAAAATGTGCAAGAGTAAGAACTGTAAGAATAAAATATTTGGTTCGACCTTAAAGAATCCGTTACTCTGGAAACTCTGTTCTGGGTGCAGGCAAATAAAGCGAACAATGGTTGAATTAGGTACTTCAAGCTTCTTTTTTTACGCCTTTCCTACACGAGTGGATTACTGTCAGGGTGCATAATGGGAAATCAGAATTAATTTGGAACAAAAACGAGGTAACTAAAGGCAGCGTACCTACAGAGAATGAACTTTATTTCTTAACGCAGAGCTCTCCCCAGGATAAAGGGACCGTAAAAAATTTCATGGGTTTGAGCTATGCGCTCCAAGCTACGCTTTAAAATTTTCTTCCGACGTTTCTTCTTTCTTTTCACCTTTCTACTAAGGGGTGCCACATTACGAATGTCGCTGCAATATTGAATACAGATTACAGTGCGACTGAAAAATTACGATGGTCCATACTTTACCTCTCGGCACTTGATACAAGCCAGTCCTTTTACTATTATTACGTTAGTGCGTATCAAATGCCACTTTATGAAGTTTAAATTACTGGGAGTGATATATATTTGAAATAATGTTTGAGAAATAATTTACACTGTGTGAAAACTATAATTCGTTTAATATTTATATATTATGAATTATATATTATTAATATATATATATATTATTTACGTTAGAAATGTTAATATCTTTCTTGGAAAATATCTTCTATAAAATCTATAAACACAATTTTCACGAAATCGCATCTTATGCACCGAGGAACACAGTATTTTAAAAATATTCGGCGAACATATTTGAAAGTTTTAAGGCATGATCTGAAAAACTGTTCAGAATTAGCTATATTCCACCTTTTTGATGCGTGCTGTCATTTATTCTGTTTAATGAAAAAATTAGTGAAAATCGATGTTCCCCATCTTGAACTCTCATCATTTTATTTAACATTTACTATACGAAGTGTTCAGGGTTCTGCTGCCAAAGTATAGCAGCGTGTTCTACGTGTAAATAAACAAGAAAAAACTGTTATACAAACCTAGTAATACGTGTTTTATTAAAATGTTGCAATGAAAATGTAAACTGTTAAATGACAAAATCTTCGTACAGTCTAGCATGAGAAAAATTGGCGATGATTATATTTAATCTGTTTAATCGAGCTGTATTTAGGGGAGGGTTGCCTATATCGTAGCACTTAAGACATTTTACGTTATATTTCATATTTGGTACTAATTTGAACGCAAATGACTATTGGATATTGTAGCTTAATCTTTTAGACACCAACCTACCATTATATGCCTAACCTTTTGTTCAGAACAAATTAATTTGTTATTAATCTTTTTGTCACATACTGTAAAAGGTATGATTTAGACAACCGGTCTCCTAAATCGTACCCCTCGGTGTCCAAAATCGTACGTCCACCAAAAATAGTATCAATAACAAATAGAGTAGCAAATATTCAACATAAAGTAATGATTATTATATAGTTACATATACATATGTATTTGGATCACACACAGGCCGCAATAACCTATGAATATGATACACGTACATAACCTATCAAGAGACACGGTAGTGTCTCGCGCCAAGTATATGTATAGCTATATGCGCAGCGCGAGACGCACAGTGTCTCTATTACGCCACGACCCGCTATCAAAAACCCTGAGATTATTGAATCTCAATAATGGCTGATCCGATTAGATTTTGAATGGTCTTAATGGATAGCTTGGGTTTGATTTACATAAGAAAAGTGTCTTTGTTTTGGTCCTACGTGCCTTATGAGCTGAGATATTTCAATGCAAAGTTCCAATTTGACGAATTTCACGTTCTTAAGGGGGTAGACACGGGTAATGCAGCGCGCTGTATACCGACACAATCTGGCCCGAAACATGGGTTTAGTAGAATACGCTTTTCGTCCTTATATGAGCGAATTTTGGGCTGGGCGAGGTCTCATTCGAAAGAGAAAGGTTCAGTGCAGCGCGCTCTGGTCATGGTTCGACGAGATTGTGTTGATATCTAATAATATGAGTGTTCAAAGTAGAGCAAAAATCGACAAAATACACCCGCATGAACCAACGTATTTTTAGGTCACTAAAAGAGTCTTGTGACTCAAACGATGACCAGAGCGCGCTGCACTGAACTTTCCTCTTTCGAATGAGACCTCACCCAGCTCAAAATCTGCTCATATAAGGACGAAAAGCGTATTCCCGTAATTGCATTCCCAATTACGAGTTCCGCCATATTGGCGATAATACAGAGCAAGTCACGTGACAAATTTAGTTGAGCTAGTAGACACGAGATGGCGCCTACTCGGGAGGACTGCCAACGTGGAGTCATAGCAAAACTGAAGCGTTAGCTGGATACACAAGCCACAGTAAAAGCGTGATGCAGTCAATGTATGAATTTTCGGACGATTGTAGGTTAGGTTATATGCATTTTAGGCATATAACTGCTGGGAACTGTGTACATTTAGTAAATTAACGCTTTTATTGTAACACATACATCACTTGAAACCGCTGTCGAATTTATGTTATAATTATATGGCCACATTATTTAAAATAAAAAAAGAGATTGGAACTTTTTTACTAATACTGGAAATATTGATTTACTGATATCATATTTTCAGAATGTGGAAGTTACAGCAATTATTTGCAATTATTGCTCTTATTATTATTCTTCCGACTATTGTATATAACATACAACAAGGAAAAGTCTCCAAATCAGTCAACAGTTGACTCCCTGATTTTTTTTGTAATTCTTTACGGTCTTATGCAGAGATGGGCATTATTTAAATAAAAGAATATACTTCCGAATGGCCCCAGTGACTGATCGACACGAGGTTTGGGGTAGGGTGTGTGTACCCTAAATCTAAAATTCTATTTAGCTTCGGGTATTTATTAGTTTCCTTTGTTTATTCGAAGGCCTTTCATCTTGGGCTTCCAATAAATTTTCATCTTTCATTATATCTTTATCCTAAGGTCGTATTCAGATATATTGGCCGGTCAATTCGTTTTCGCGAACAGCGATCGCGAACAGCGATCGAGGAGTATGGTGGGGTAACGGGAATGCTGCTCGGTAGTGATGCGCGATATTTATCGATAACTCCATATATCGATATTTGCCTGTCAGAATATCGATATTTTTTATCGATACTTCAAACACCGATAATTATACGTATCGATACTTTTGGTCCACATATCGATAACTTTTTTTCACCTTAAAAAAAAGGAAGCCAATTCATTTTACCTTCCTTTTTTGCACCATAAAATATATATCGATATGTATTATCGATATATGGGACCAATATCGCCCATCACTACTGCACAGAGTGTCTAATGGACACTTCCAGCCTCTTATGTAAAAAAATTATCGATATTACCAATATCGATACTTTTTGAGTAATATATTTCATGTATCGATATTGAACGACAAAATATATATCGATATGTATTATCGATAGATGGGACCAATATCGCCCATCACTACTGCTCGGCTCCGTCTGAACGTAGCCGTGTGGCTGTTATGACCAATACGAGATGAAGCTATCGAGAAAGAATCAATGTTCAGACCAATAAAGCTCCTGAATTTTTTCGGAGCTAAGGCACACCTATTCTGATGTGTGTATTTCTACGCTGACAGCTCGGTTTGGCCTATACACACCAGAAGCTTGGCGCTAACCCCATCACTTCTGGCTCACTCTTCTTCTGCGAAGGCGAGAGTGAGATGGAACGAGAGCGAGTCAGAAAACGTTGCAAACAGGAGCACCGAGGCAGGCAAGCGGTACCTATGGTGGGAGAATACGCGTTACGAAACGCACCGGCCAATATATCTGAATGTAAAGTCTCGTTACCCGCTCGCTGGTCGGGACCGGCGTTGAGCCCGTATCATGAACGGAGCCCTAAATCCGAGGCTGAGTTTCTCGCTTCTTTCTGGCCGAAGGGGGGAGCGGGATGAACCGCTTTGCGTGCGCGACGGGCGCGAGCGCTCAGATGGAATCGTGACTGTTCGACGCATGCGCGCCACGGTCAGATAGCCAGGCACGGCACGAGTCTTTTTTGCGCCATAACCGAGCTTGCCAAATTCCGCCATTTATTATAAAACATTTAATTGAGCTTCTTCATGACCTTACTCTAAACTTTTACTTGTAGTTTAAAACCGTTGTGATATAATTTGTAGTATTTCATTTAAAAATTTATTTTCAACAATGCCAACAATGAAAAGGCCATTTTGCGCCCTAGCAGTTGCCTAATTTTACAGAGTAAAGTCATAAATAATCTCAAATAAATGTAATGTAATAAAGGGCGCAATTTGACAATTTCGCCTAGGGCGCAAAAAAGACTTATGCCCGGCCTGCGTCAAGATTTTGCGAAGCGGGTCCCGTGCTCACCGTAAGTGCTTGCGACCGTCGCGCACGCCCGTCGCGCACACAAAGGACGGAGTGTCAGGCGTCCGAAAGACGGAGCGAGACAAAATATCAACGCGTCGTCTATCTCGTACTGTCCTCGCTCGCTTTCAGTGCCTTCGCTCGCTCTCTTTCCATCTCGCGCTCGCCTTCGGCGGACAAGAGTGAGACAGAAGTGGTGGGGATAGCGAAAAGTCCGTATCGTGTACACCAAACCGAGCCCGTAACGATCTTAGATGCTCGAATAACCGACGAGAACCTTTGTTGCCCGAGCCGCACGAGATCGCCGTTGCTCGGCGATGTGTCATCGATTATATAGAAACAGAATTTGTTTTTTTTCATCGTATCAGTATGAAAGTGACACAAATGGATTCCTGGCATTCTCCCGATTAAATTGACAGAAAATAATTTAAATCAGACTATTTTTAACGAAACGGGCTTCCAATTCTGCAAACAAATTTTCACGTAATTTCCTTAATTATGGTCCGAATAATATCATTTTTGGGGCCAATTTGATCGAGAAAACATGACGAATCGATTCACGTCACTTTCGCAAAGATCTGATTAGAAATGCAGAACTGACGATTTGTCACTGCTTAGTGCGTAACATTGTATGGCCCCGCTGGATTCCAGCGTCGATAAAACCCACGAAACTCAGCGAGTTGCATGATTGCCAGCGTGAAGGAGAAGAGAGGACTTTGCATGGCGAAGGAAAGTCAGCCTTCTATAGAACTCAAATCGAGAAAGACTTTGCTGACAAACTTTACATATGTATATTCGCGTCAAATAAATACTTTAATTGTAAAATTTAGACGACAAACTATTGTTGAATTTCGCCAGTTCTTACATATGCATCACTTGGTTGGGAATTCCTGATCCCAGAGTTTCATGCATTTACCTATTGAAATGTTGCTTCAAGTCATCGGGAAATTGCATTGCTTCTTCTCGTACATACATATATCTGTTCGCGAGTAGGTGTCACGAGTGACGCGGCTTTGGTTTCCCAAATAAATGCACATTTATTAGAGCCCTCGGTCGACGGCGACTTGAGTCATCCAGTACTGAATATGAATATGTTCATATTTCTCATTACACCTTGATAAGAGTGTTACCACCGATGGATTGGTGAGTTTATGTCCACGAAAATGAGTCGAGTTGCGAAGCAATTCGGTCTATTTTTTCTTATGAATACATGATTAGGACACACACACACTACGTTCACTAAAAATAGGCCGAATTGCTCCATGTTTGGCATCATTTTCATCAGTAATGCAGTGGTCTGGTGAAGAACATCGTATTACGGAGCTAATATTCTAGGCCCTAGAATCTACGATATTGTCAATGTGCAGTTGAAACGCACGCCGCTTCACACTATCGTTTCTTAGCATTTATACGGGGTGATTCTCTAGCTAGAGTCGTCAAACGCGATGCTCGCCAACAATCATGTGTCTCGCTGAGTTTCGTGGGCTTCGACGCTCGAAACCAGCGGGACTATACAATGTTGCACGCTAAGCAGTGAATTTGAAGTTCTGCAATTTCTAATCAGATCTTTGCAAAAGTGACGTCAATCGATTCCTTACAATTTTATATATAATGTTTGTTCATAACTGCTTTCTGCATAGGACGTGTAATAAGTGTATTTCATGTTCTGTTTCGGTGCTTTGCTAGTAAAAAAATGTCTAACCTAACAAACTTTATTTTCTGGGGACATCCCCTCATCTATTTTCCCTTTTCACTTATAATTCCTTACTGCTAACGTAGAATATTGTAGCATAAGCACATTTCAAGTAATTAAAATGTACAATGAATTTTCTACGTTTGCAGTACCAGCCGACTTCCGTTTAAATTTTTATAAGTACAACGCAACAGCTGAGAATTTCTTTCCTTATTCAGAATAAAATACGGAAGAAGCAAACAGCTCCCTCTCGCGTTTACAGGGCAATCGGCGATCTATCGGTATTACCATTTCTGTGCAGAAAAAACCTGCTGTAATACCGACCTGCCGAATCGGCCAGGTCACGTGACGTGTCTACCCCTTTAAAAACATTGTCGTAAATTAATATCCTATCAAAAAGAATCCCACTTAAAAACATTGTCGCAAATTAATAGCTTCACAAAACTAATGGTATACAAAATTTGCGCCAATTAGTACAATGGCTATTTATACAAAGATAAAAAAGTATTTAATAATATTAAGCAGATATATTTTCATAGAAATAAATATTTTTATACGAATAAAATTTTTAATTATTTTACGAAAAAATGTTAATTAATTGTCTTGGTTAATAAATAAAACAATATAAAACAAGACAAGACACCATTGAGACAAGAAAGATGTATATAATAATATTAAGCAGATATATTTTCACAGAAATACATATTTTAATATGAATACAAATTTTATTTTCAAAATACTTGGCGCTGCGAAACCGAAAAAATGTTAACTAATTGTCTTGGTTAATAAATGAAACAATATATAAAACAAGACAAGACACCATTGAGACAAGAAAGAAAGAAAAAGATTTTAATGCAATTTATACATATTTATTCAGTTTAGCAACACCAATTCGGTTTCGCAGCGCCAAGTATTTTGAAAATAAAATTTGTATTCGTATTAAAATATTTATTTCTATGAAAATATATCTGCTTAATATTATTATATACATCTTTCTTGTCTCAACGGTGTCTTGTCTTGTTTTATATTGTTTTATTTATTAACCAAGACAATTAATTAACATTTTTTCGTAAAATAATTAAAAATTTTATTCGTATAAAAATATTTATTTCTATGAAAATATATCTGCTTAATATTATTAAATACATTTTTGTCTTTGTATAAATAGCCATTGTTGTAATTGGCGCAAATTTTGTATATCATTAGTTTTGTGAAGCTATTAATTTACGACAATGTTTTTAAGTGGGATTCTTTTTGATAGGATATTAATTTACGACAATGTTTTTAAGTGGGATTCTTTTTGATAGGATATTAATTTACGACAATGTTTTTAAGTGGGATTCTTTTTTGAGGGGATTATATACTTGGCGCACTTTTTGTACCTTTTTTTATAATATAACATACGAGTTCTCAAATCCTACTGGTACGATTGTAGTGGTACGATTTAGGAAACATGATCAATTTATTTATAAATATTAATTTAAACTTTATAATGAATGTAATATGGACTTAAAACCAATGTAAAATATTCTACATTAAACCCTCCTGTCAAACGTTCCTGTCAATGCAAGATTCACATCTATGTTTTTGGCATGTTGAGACGAGATTGACATCTATATTTTTGGCATGTCGAGACGAAGTTGTATCACTTATTCATTATTATTGCTACTGATAGAAACTGTTTTTCATCTTTGATAATCTCAAGCATTAATCTCTAAATGTTATAACATTTTTTTTCAATTTTTACTCGTAGGACGCACTGCCATTTTTTTAACGAAAACTCTGGGGCACCTTGTGTATTTAACCAATTACACTGTTTTATATTATACATTGACCTGAGTTTCGTATATCAAATGTATTGTTTGGATAGTATCGTGTCCACGGCAAAACAATGGAGAAAACGACGTGCTCAACAGTAATGGCTATATCTACTACAGTTTAAGAAATTTTTCTATCAAATTTTACTTGACTATACTTTAATTGTATGTACTGGCGAATGAAATCCAATTGAATGAATAGATATTATTAGGTTATTAGCGATAGAATTCCAAATATTGGACGCACTTTGATGAATTTAGTTTGCCTTTTTTTAAATATTAAATACTTTTTTGAGGTGCAAAGTATTATATTATGTTAAAAATTAAGGAACTTGTAAACGTAAATTTCAACACTTACTCCTGAACGAATTAGCAATTGAGGTAGTAACAATGTCGTAGTAAATACTACTTGGAATGTCGTTAATGTTAAGACCAATTTTCAAATAAATCTTGTTACTTTTGAGAGGACTTTCAGAGAAACCTTCTTTCATACTTTCCTTATACAACAGTACTCAACTAAAACTGTTGCTTTTATTCTCCTGTCACTTCTGTGTTGCACCGATTAATTATCAATATATTGCTATGGATGAATCATTTATAAGTGCTAAGTATAGCAGGCAAAAATACCTATTTCTTTAACCATTCATAGAATTATCTCTTCCCATAAATACTATAGTCAGCTAATTCAAAATTGATACTATTTAAACAGAAACAGAATCTTAAGCGACTCCAGAATTTAAACCGAACTGAAGTTATTATCGCGTCAAAAAAACATTCGAAACGGTCATCATGTTCTTATAAAAATAAGACAAATGTCGACTTCGGGAATGGAACGTAGTTGCAGGTCTAAATAAAAAGGCTCGATTATTCAAAGCCGCAGCTGGTAAGGACAATATCATATGCAGGCTAAACAAGATAAAACCGTGCAACTTGTTTACCAAATCGTGTCGTCTGCACCCAGAATTCATCAAAACTTTAGACGCTCAATTTACAAAACGTCACATTTTCATTTACATTCCACTTGAACTTTTTACTCCCTCCCCCTACGTTGCCCTATCTGTGGTTGACGGGTGATATTGCAACGTTCTTTCTGAGGTCCCGTATTTATGCAAATTGAACCAATAACACTGTAGGGTTAGGCTAACAAAACTACTCGGGAACTTGAATGCTGAACGCCGAAAAAGATGCGAGCGAGTACACCCTTGTTGTCATCTCAGCGTCGAATGATTCGAAGCAAATTGAATTGCAGGGAACTTGGGAACCATAAGACGTTTATTAAATTCTATAAAATGTATTAAAGGATATAAAAAAATAGGTAAGAAGGTGCGATGTCGCGAGAGACGTAAGATATATGAAACTCAATGAAGTAATGTGCAAATAATAATTTGTCATAGTCAGTGTTATAGACGTACCTATCTGTATGCATTTGTAGTATTTTCTGGATTAAAACATAAAATTTTGTCAATACATAACACGCAATGTATCGGCCAAAATTTTGTATGCACCTTGTCAGGGATAGTTAACAATCATTAAAAAGAAGAAGGTTTATCAGCAATGGTGCCTAAACGTCTTAGGCTAAGAGAATTTATTCAATTTTATAGAAATATTGTTCATTAAATAAATTAGTTCGTGTTTCTTTATATTTTATTACGTTCCACTTATTTCATTAACGACGTTTATTTCAGGTAAAAGAAACATTGACCCTTTGATTTTTTTCAGTAGGAAACCGGGCAACCTATTTAATGTAATATTTTACGCAGCTACATGTGAAACGTCCCACTTTTCGCGACTAGAAGCAAACCATGCTACTTTTTGCAACGGACTACTGAAACGCCCTAGTTTTCGTAGCGAAAAAGCCCAACATCCTATTTTTTGTCGCCATAACTGAAAACATGCTTCTACTTTTCGAGACCAAAACCGAAACGTGTTAGTTTTCGTAACTTTTCGTAGTCCGAAAATCACGTTTCAAACCCTACAGTTATAATATAAACCAGGAAAATAATCAAGCTTGGTATCTCTCAAGCTTCATACTGTGTAGCCATCGATTACACTTTTAAAATATATTATGAGCACAAGAGAAGCAATAATAAAATTGTGAACAATAAAATCTTTACTTCTCCCATCAATTATACTGCCCTTTATTTATGCGGAACAAGTGTTCCCATTATATTAAAATACTTTAAACAAAGTAAAAATAATAAATAATTCACGATCGTGTCATAATTTTCAACGCGAATATGTCTCGACATATACAGCCAGGGAAATGAGCGATTGGCGTACGCAGCAATACTTCTCTTAATGGCACCCTCAGTCCATTGGAATGGCAAACGCAATCCCCACGGGTTCGTTTAGTTCCTCGAATATCCGGTTTATTCTAATACTTCCTGGCCCCTTCGATTCCGAGTACTCGAAGAATGCATAAAATATAAAGCATTGCAACATTTCCATGATAGTATCTCGTGGCAGTCAACTAGCCACGTAGCTGGCTGGTGAATGAGCGCAACGTTGAATCTTGGCGCGGCAGCGGGAGGGGTTGGAAGTTAAATTTTGCAGCGATACCGAACGACGGTGAAAACCGTACGGTGCTCGATGAAATATTTATCATTCTCGTGAATCCCACGAGTATCTTCTCCATTTGCGTCCTGGAACGTTGAAAGGGGCCCTGCTGTTGAAGCGTACGAAGGATATTGGGTTTCCGTATTTTCGATTCCTGATTTACACGATTATCATTACTATTACTGTTTCCTTACGGCAACGATTGTTCCTGTGACAGGACCAGGATTGATGGCAGATTTATCCGCGGTTGTCACTCCTATTTTTTCGAACGTAGTTGTCACAAGCCAATTTTCAATTAGCTACTGTTTAAAGCTACCTATCGGTTAAATTGCACATCGTTGAAAATTAACATTTAAAGTATTGACATGTTTAAAAAAAAATTTGAAAGAAAAAGAATTCCAGAAAAGGTATTTTTGCTTAAGAAATCGTCACTTTTTTATTTTTAATATTTTTAGCTAAAAATTTATGGTCATATTCTTGAGATATGCTACTTTAATAAAAAATATATTTAATACAAAAATTCCCCTCACTTGGGAAGAGTATTTACCTGTAAAGGATAGGTACATGAAAAATTACTACCGCATAGCGCCAGTAGTACCATTTTAATCTAATTTAACTAGAAGTTATTTTCAAATACTTGTATGTTATTTTATTCGAACGGTGATTTCCGTCTAAATTATTTCATTGTTTGGTTGCCAATTAAATAATTGTATATTGTACTCTGCATTTGTATAAGTGTCTCCAGAAATAACCTTGCAAATTATTCCTGACACGGTTGTCTCTGAGGCGAAATTTTTATAATTATAACAGTTTTGAGAGCCGACACATATATTTTAAAATACAATTATTATTTCATAATTTCAACATTTTACTTTTGTTTTAAACACACTCAAAACACAGTTTGTCAAATTCCCGATCATCTAGTATTTCATTTGAAGCAGTTAACTAAACTAATAGACTGTGTTGAAACGTTTTATTTGATATTATTAGCACAACTTAAGATTTCAACTTAACTTTAATAATTCTTTATATGAAATATTATTTTTATCTCGTAATTGTGTGTAGTGCACAAGACCGTTGCCCGGTTTTCCGTACAAACATTGCATAGTAGCGAACCGAAATGAAACAATACCTGTTGAAAGATAACATGAATTATTGCACAATTGTCGACAATTCTTGAAGTAATAAAACAAGGGCAAATTTGCTTCACAAGAAGCAGAAAAAAAATTAGATGAAACTTTTATATTATTGCGTGCATAAGTAACAAGAAACTGTAGTCGGGCTTCAGTTCTATAAAAAAAACATTTTGTAAAATTTGTAAATTTGTGTTCTTTATATAATTTTCATTAAAATTATAAATTGTCGTAGGATACTAAGCTTACGCGCTATAAATTAATTATATGCTTTCTTGCACACTGACTGGTATATACAAACACTTACATTTCAAGATTTACTGAAGCAAGAAATATTTAAAATATTTGTACATAATGGTAATTTTAACAAGTAATTATTATCGTTTTAAAAAGGAGCTATCAAACCTATATATAGGCCATAGAAACCTTAAATAAATTTAATAATATGAGACTAATTAGTTTCCTGATTGATGAAATTTCGTAATTATTCGGGTGCTCCATAGTTGCAAAATAATTGAATTTGCACATTTCCGTACTTCCTAAATGCCTTTGTAATTAAATAACATACCATTCTAATGTTTCGAAATTATGAATTCCAATTACATATTTACTTCTACACGTCATTTACACAGTCACACATCACATACAAAATAAATTATAACTCTCACACTTTACTATTTCAAAAATACTACATAATTCAGCGTCCCGTAAGTGATTCAGGTAAACGCAAGTTTAAAGTCCTCCTCCCTCTGCCCCTGCATTTATTCAGCGCACATGTAAATCATAAAACTTTATACTAAAGATCTGCGCAAACACTACCGAACAAAAGCTTGGATCCACCCGGCGAATTAGTAGACCCAGGAACTTTCTCGTTAAACAAATAAATTTAACTAACTTTTTCAAGTGATACAATATTGATATTAATAAAATCAGAAGCCTTGCAATCATAGCTGAAAGTGTTAATTTCAAATTAGCACTATATGTATTTGTCTTTTAGATTAAAATCAGCAAGTGATTCCATGTTGTGTTTCCAGCAACACGATTTTTTGTGCCACCACTTCCTCTGATTTTCCATGCTTGCCTGCAGTAAAGTATTTCAAGCAACACTTTCCCCTTGATCACTCCAAGAAACCCTTTTATTTGTCCCATAATTCTGCCAGCCGTCTTCCTGCTGGTCATTCGAGGAATATAAGAAGGAGATACCTACTCTCCACCAGATGTAAAGAGACTCGAAACAGATTTATGCTTCGAATCCGAATAATTTTTCTCCGCGTCCCGACATTTGTGTCACATATTTTGGGACACGGGTCGCGACGTACCAGGCGAGATATTGCGTGACTGGGCCAAGCTACATAGCCTCTTCCTCATTCGACTGATCCATGCGTCCCTCTTTAGTATGCAGGTCGAGTTTTTCTTGAATAAAAAATGCTGGTAGAGTCGTATGTGTATTTACGCGGTTTATTAAACTATTAAACCCCTAAGACGTACACTACGGCTCAAAAGTATTTGACCCCTTGGTGTAGGTATGTATGTTTGATAAAACAGTAAATAGAACATTTTTCTGCGCAGGTCTGGTCCAAGTTGGACATTTTTTAGCTCATAGCAATCGTTCCATTCTATTTTGCTATCTTAAAAGTGCAATCTTAGAGACTGTTATTATTACATATTATTATTATTATTATTCGATTATTATTGACAGCTGTAATCTTCCTGTTCTTGAGATACAACTGGAGAGCCGAAATTTATAATGGTGTAAGAAGTCACTCGCATGATGTCCCGCGTCAAATAATGTTTTGCGTTTACTATTATAAAACACTTTACGTAGTACCTATATATTGCAGTTGTGGCAAAAATAAATGCAAAAAGAAGTTTCATACTATCGAGGAAGGAATTGTAGAATATAACATTAATAGTTAAAATGATATGTACCATCATCACCAAATAATTTTTTTACATGCAGTCTTCGACCTCCCGTTCGACATTTTTTGAAAATGAACTGTGACTGACGACAAGAATCATGGATGCAGCACAATATGACGCAAATGAAATTTATATAAAGTTTTATTCGTCACAGTGGTATAATATTCTTTAAACAAACAATGGAAACTTTTGTAGGTACCTCTACTTATGAACGTTGAGGGGTGGTTTAACCCTCTAACCACGCAAACGGGACAAAATAAATAAACACGCATTTCTCATTTTTCGGTCCTCTTGAACATATCCAAAAACCAAAGTAATCGGAGACGGATATCTAAAAAAAAATTAAAACCGACGTCAAAAAAAAAATAAAAATGCATTGAAAAGTAAAAAATAAGTTGTTTCCTTATTTAATCCATGACTTTAATTTTTTTTATGTCGGCACCTCGCCATTTGCACTGTATCAAGAGACACGGTAGTGTCTCGCGCCAAGTATATACCCTGATAACCACCCTGCCTGCAGTCTGTCAGCAGATGGACAGCAGGGTCTGACAAGGCAGGGTCTGCCGGCAGATGGACGGCAGATCCGCAGCAGACCCTGCCTTCAGATGGCGCTATTGGATGTGTTAGACGGGCAGCAGATCCTGCCTTGTCAGGGTCTGCCGGCAGAACCGTAGTTAAATGCGGACATAGACGGCGCCGGATCTGCCGGCAGACCTGGTTATCAGGGTAGCTATATGCGCAGCGCGAGACGCACAGTGTCTCTATTACGCCACGACCCGCTATCAAAAACCCTGAGATTATCGAATCTCAATAACGGCTGATCCGATTAGATTTTGAATGGTCTTAATGGATAGCTTGGGTTTGATTTACATAAGAAAAGTGTCTTTATTTTGGTCCTACGTGCCTTATGAGCTGAGATATTTCAATGCAAAGTTCCAATTTGACGAATTTCACGTTCTTAAGAATTCATCGTCAACGTCAAGTGTGGGCAAGAGGGGAACATGAAAGGGAGAGGAAATGTCTCCAATATGCGCGTCGTTCATTGGATGAAGGTTTCGGCACATTCGGCCAATCGCGTAACAAATTTTTGTCACGTGACAGCCAGATAGAGAGCACATCTGTGGAGATAAACGTAACCTCGCTAGTGTCAAACAATCATAACCTGCGAAGTGTCAAATAAGGAAACTTGTCAAAATTTTTGAAATGTCACCAGTTTCTACACCATTTAGGACACTGAATTATTGTCTCAATTAACAAGGTAAGTCGCCAAAATTTTTTAACAGACTATTTATGTAGAGCTTATAGAAACGTAGGGGGCGAACAGACTTGGAAGTTGTCCGGAGAAGGTTAGATAGACACAGAAGCATCTTGTTTCGCACAAGTTTCTGGAAATTTGTCAAATAAGGTAAATGGATAAAATTTTTCAAATTAGCGTACCATTAAGAGTTAAGAAAATTATGGCGTACTGCTTGCAATGTAGAGTAAGTCACATTAGTGAAGAAAGTACGCTGAAAATGCATCTCCCTTGATACTTTTCAATCTTTTGTGAGAGATATTCGTACTACTTTATTAAAATCCACAGTAGCTCCCACGCTATTCATTAATTTAATTAGTTTCCCATTAACAATATTTCAATTCATCAATAAACATGCTAAATAAATTTTATTCCAACACCAATAATCTGTGCGTTAAAAATATTGGATCTCTTCGTTCATTTTCACTAAATTACCATTAGCATGTAAATTTCCTCCAACAAGACTTTCTGCCATACGCTCTCACCTCCTTCGGACATATTATGTAGTCTCTACATCTTTAGCAAAAGTCCACTCTTTTTCTATAAGTTCTACGTTATGTTGTAACTAAAAAATATGACTTTTATATATTTACAGATAATCGAAGCAGAAGATGATGCAGTGTGATCTACGTCAGAGAAAAAAATTTATTGTGACATAGTATTATATTAATTAAACGATTTTATTCAGCGTTGATCCTCTGTTTGCTTCTTGTATGTTTGGTTCATATCTGAAAACTGAAATTTAAACCAATTCCTCTAATCCAATTGTCTTGAAGCTTTGCAGGCGTGCGTAGTTTGGAAGACAATACAATATATTTTTAAAAAAATAACCCCGAGAGGGTGATAAAATTATCCAGTCATCAGTAAACACTAAAAAATGTGTGAAATCCCAACAAAATTACCTTTTTTTAAAAAAAAAGGTACAAAAAGTGCGCCAAGTATATAATCCCGTCAAAAAGAATCCCACTTAAAAACATTGTCATAAATTAATATATCCTATTAAAAAGAATACCATTTAAAAACATTGCCGTAAATTAATAGCTTCACAAAACTAATGATATACAAAATTTGCGCCAATTACAACAATAGCTAGTTATACAAAGACAAAAATGTATTTAATAATATTAAGCAGATATATATTTCATAGAAATAAATATTTTAATACGAATCAAATTTTTAATTATTTTACGAAAAAATGTTAATTAATTGTCTTGGTTAATTAATAAAACAATATAAAACAAGACAAGACACAATTGAGACAAGAATGATGTATATAATAATATTAAGCAGATATGTTTTCATTGAAATAAATATTTTAATACGAATAAAAATTTTATTTTCAAAATACCTGGCGCTGCTAAACCGAAAAAATGTTAACTAATTGTCTTGGTCAATAAATGAGACAATATATAAAACAAGACAAGACACCATTGAGACTAGAAAGAAAGAAAAAGATTGTAATGCAATTTATACATATTTATTCAGTTTAGCAACACCAATTCGGTTTCGCAGCGCCAAGTATTTTGAAAATAAAATTTTTATTCGTATTAAAATATTTATTTCAATGAAAACATATTTGCTTAATATAATTATATACATCTTTCTTGTCTCAATGGTGTCTTGTCTTGTTTTATATTGTTTTATTAATTAACCAAGACAATTAGTTAACATTTTTTCGTAAAATGATTAAAAATTTGATTCGTATTAAAATATTTATTTCTATGAAATTATATCTGCTTAATATTATTAAATACATTTTTGTCTTTGTATAAATAGCCATTGTTGTAATTGGCGCAAATTTTGTATATCATTAGTTTTGTGAAGCTATTAATTTACGGCAATGTTTTTAAATGGGATTCTTTTTAATAGGATATATTAATTTATTACAATGTTTTTAAGTGGCATTCTTTTTGACGGGATTATATTAATTTACGACAATGTTTTTAAGTGGGATTCTTTTTGATAGGATATTAATTTAGGACAATGTTTTTAAGTGGGATTCTTTTTGACGGGATTATATACTTGGCGCACTTTTTGTACCTTTTTTTTTAAAAAAAGGTAATTTTGTTGGTAAAACTCACGCCGACTAAAAAAATGGCGAGTCATAAATTAAACAAGGAAAAAACATTTTTTACTTTTCAGTGAATTTTTATTTATTTACAATCGGTTTTATTCTTTTTTAAATTTTTTATTTTTTACTTTTTAGTTATTTAAGTTGCATAAGTAGATTTATTTTAAAAAATATAAGGCAGGCTTACAAAAGGAGCTGCTCGTAAAAAATAACCGCTTGCTAGAAACGAAAAAGTCAAATAATAATAATGAAACAGTTTTCTTATATTCGCTGTAACTTCAAAACTACCAAACCGATTTTGATAATTCTTTCTCCATTACCTAAGTTGATTGAAGTTAAACTAAAGGCAATAAGTTTCATGAAAATCGATCCAGTAGTTAAGAAGAATTTCGCGGTCAAACACAATGCATACTGACATACATACATACATACATACATATGTACACATCAAACTGAGAACCTCTTTCTTTTTGAAGTTGTTGAAAAAATCTCTCCTTGTTAATTTGAATTTATATTATCCGCACATACACGAAACGTTTCCGTTCAGCACCGATCAGAAAACTATTCTGTAATGCAATTTGTATATACATTGTAAGGCTGTTCGAGTACTCGAATATTCGAGTAGCTTGAAGTTCGGACCGAAACGAGACTCGGTTTCCGAGCCGAGCCGAGTACCTGTAAAAAGCGAGTAGCTCGAAAAAACCGAGCGGCTCGAATATACTTCGAGCAGACCAATTATGTCGAGTAGCTTGAAGCTTGAATTTTGTACATTTCGGGCAATACGAATGTTTCGAATATTTTAGGTTACGTTTATCTACTGGAATGTAAATAATGGTTCTCAATATGTAATGGGAATAATTAAAATGTAAGCTGTAAATGGAAATATTCTGTAACTTTCAAAATAAGTACTAAATTCAAATTTTTCTTTTTTTCACCTTTTTCGTGTTTTTAATAAATAAAAACGATGTTCCCTCTCCGCTAGCTAATAGTTTAGGTCGTATCCAACGCCGGGCAGAAAGTAATAAATACAGAACGCTCATACTATTCAAGATAAACACAATTTATTCTTTTCATCATGTTTCAAGTAATATTTTGTAAATTTTCAATTGGATGTAATTACTGTTGAATTAATGATACAATTGGTTTTTTTTTAAGTTGAAATAAAGCACTTTTTAAAATTATTCTAAAAACCAAACAGATTTTTGAACAAACATAGAAAAACATTTTCTTTTAAATTTTTTTTTATGATTGGAATATCCCACTTTAACATGAGGTGCCTTCTTTTTGTTACTATTGGAACGTCCCACTATTTTTCCGACCGGTATTATAACAAGTCTGTCTCCTAAATCACTCCACAACTCCAATGAAGCCTCAACTCATACCTTTTTCCCGACCACTGATCGCCTTGGCGATGTACCTTAGTGGTCCCCATCTCAAGACGGTCAGCCACTAAAATCCCCTTCCCCTCTTCGCCCTATGAAGCATTATCCCCTTCATATCGAATCTAAACAAGTCCCTCGTCCCAAAACCACTCTTAAATCGAGACTATGTCTCATCCCCTCTTTATGACCAAAGAAGTCAAAGGCACACGCACCCCTTCCCAAATCAAAACCCCCAAAACCCATCAAATAGGTCGATTATTCCCCAAAGCAAAAGCCCAGAAACCTTTCGTACATATAAAAACCCCGGAAATCAGAAATTCTATTGTCTATAAGATTAACTTTAGAATAACCTTTCGTATCTATAAAAACCGCGGAAATAATACTGCGACGCATGCCTGGCGTACGTGCCATGGTGCATACCGCGCTCACCCTTCACCCCTAACAATCTTCCAAATAGTATAAATACAAGGGCCCAGAGGCCAGAGCGATTATTACCATTTTTGCAACAAGTACAAATCTACCTTACGCAAAGTGTTACTTATTATCATTAACCATACGTAAATTCAGTGCAACTCCTCGTAGAAGGATCGTCTTGCCACAATCGTCATTGTAAGCAATTATAATTATTATTATAACATTGTATATCATCCTCATCCATCTTATCTTGTAATACTAATTCTCAGTGCTTTTCATATAACCGCTTATTGCACATATTGTCGTCTTTGTTAAAGCTTGTTGATCATATTCTATTCTTTACTAAGCTTACCGCCCATACAACTGAACTTTATCAACGCATGTTGCGGTTCGTATATTATTCTCTTGTATTGACACTTATTGTAATTCATACACACTCTTTTCCTTATCCTCATGTACTCATGTTCATCTTCTATTATTATTATTATTATTATTTAACTACTATCTTTGTGCATAAATCCGTGCATTAGGTTAATAAACCGCTTTACTTTAAATCACGCTTCGCATTATTGTGTTTATCCTCTTGTTACGAAGGCTCCAAACCCAAATAAGCTATTGCAACAGCTGATTTCGGTACGCGAACGCGAGAGTTCATACAGTGTTTACCAACGTACTTTTGCATGGCCCGCGTATAGCCATATGTCTAGACATATTTCTCGGAAATATTACGTGTAGCTTCTTATACGAATGCAACAGTAAATCCAATTACCACACCAAAACAAAGTGCTCTAACGGGTGTCACCACCAGAGTGATTACTACTCAAACCCTCCCTGGTCGTTCAGTGCTACGAATCTGGCATTCGCGCCTGAATCCTAACTCTCCTCAGTGCTACGAATCTGGCATTCGCGCCTGAATCCTAACTCTCCTCAGTGCTACGAATCTGGCATTCGCGCCTGAATCCTAACTCTCCGCAGTGCTACGAATCTGGCATTCGCGCCTGCATTACCCCAATATTACCCCGTTTATGCCATCGTCCTAAAGACCTCACCCGGGACGTGACACTATATCGTAATAAACTCATTTTGTCAATATTGTATATTTTTGCGTTTTGCCTTAATAATATTGAGTCTTGTTCTATTGTGACACACGCTTTTTAAAAAATATCTTGCGATATTAAGCCACGAATTGTCTTATTGATATAATTTCGAACCATTTTCCTAGAAATAAAAGAAAAAAAATCCAATTAAAAGTAGCCGGAGAAAATTAATACACTGTATTAACATGCCCCAGAGAAAACGTATCAACTTACCCCACAGGAAGTCATTATGTACAAACATCTCCATAAAAAAATGTAGAGCATATAAATAAAATAACAAAACATAATTACCTTACCTTGAAAAGACTCAATGTGATGCGAAATTAATTCGGGTTATACAATTCTCTATACCGTCTCAAGACGGATTGGAAAGTGAACACAACTATTTACTTTTTCTCTGTATAAACGAAAACAGTTAAAAACCGATTGTTAACGTCAAGGTACACAGACGTACGCTGGATCGTGGTAAAGAATTGAAACAACAAATTTCACATATCTCGCTCAAATGGAGCTATATATATACGGTGTCGAGATAATTTGTTCGTATCAACCTGCCCCTGTATCAACTAGCTCCGGTCTCCCCTATAGTTTTTTCACATAACAAGCAACAATAATAGACTTATTTATGGATTAAAGTGGCAAAATTGCACATATAGGGTAAATGTAACTTATTTCGGCCCCTACCCAATAGTCAGTCTTTTCGGAAATAAATTGCTTAGAAATAAGAAATTAGGAATAAAATCTTATACCTATATTTAAACGAAACAACGATCAGTGTACTCTCTCCTTCGAGTGTGCGATGTTTCATGCTTTTAGCGGTACAAATACGAACTGCAGCAAGCTTTATTGTGTTGGCGATTGGATGGTTGACGACTGGTGAGTCAATTTAAATTAATTTAGTACTATAGGCGACACTTGGAAATAGTGTATACCAACACTAATACGAAGTTTTTTATGTTCAAATTTTAAATACGCGATTAATAACATTCGAATGAACTTTTCGTGACATTATAATTGCATTTAAACTTAGGTTAGTAAGTATTTTTGAAGTGGCCGACTATTGGCATTCAAAATATAAAGAAAACCAATAGTGAGCCGCCTTGGCTGGCTACTGAATATTGTTAAGAAATCGCCAATTTATTTACCAAACAAATAAAGCTCACTTTCCTGAATCATTCGTTTTTATTGTTTTCCGCCAAAATTAATGTAAAACCAGTGGCCGGCCGTCTTAAACACAATATGGCTGACGACTACACTGCATTCCACATTAGAGCATACCGATTTCGCGCAGGCACGACCCTCAGGAGGCGTTGCTACGCTCGACTCCTATGTTTTTCTTCGTCGCACGGCCCTGTACTTACTCTCTCTGTTAAATTTTCGTCCACTGTTTACGTTGACAACGGTCAGGTCCCGCGTTTGGGATGTACCAGTTATTCCTTGGAAATTACCACGACCAATCGCATGTGGTTCAAATTGTGGGTAGTAGTGGGAGTTGCGCAGATCGGTCGCAAATCGGTAGGGGCGTCGGTATGCTCTAATATGGAATGCAGTGTAGACGAGTGGTCTAGTAGTCGGCCGTTGTAATTTAAATAATTAGAATTTTCACAGAAAATCAATTTTTAAATTTTGAGTACACACTTCATGAATTTTGAACCACTTAACATTCTGACGATTAACAATAACTATACTATAGGATGGCTGATACATATATAACCAGATAGAAGAACTTGGCTGACTACTGGCATATGAAAGGCTGGAGTTAGGATTTTACTGGCTGACTATTGGTAAAAAGGACGTTTCTGGGTATTTTAGATATTTTAAATAAAAATGGTTATACTATTAAAAAAATCAACCATACATTTGAAAATAGATACTTTAAAGAATTTAACTGTCAATAACGCATTTAAAAAATAGTATATTAATAATAACAACGCGTAACATGATTTTTCGCTTTCCCTTAAATGGCCGATTACTGGCACAGTTCCCCTACTAATTGTAAGAAAATGGGGTATGAATTTAATAAAGACTAGCAATAATCAACCCTGTTATCTATCATTCTATTTTCTCTATTATCAAACGTATTACATGGAACAAGTGATCAAATACTTTCGATGAGTACCGTATACGTAAATGATTATGATCGTCAGAAACAGAATTAATTTGCATACTTATATGAACTAAACACTTGTTGTTTGTTTTTATGTGTACGTACTATATGACTCGGTTTTTATACCCTTTTTGCGAATCATCCTGTATAGACACAGTGGACCGAATGTAAATAAATAACAGTTAGTCCGGTGTGGTCCATGAAACGGATGGTAGTAAGTTTCGTATCCCCGGAAAAATGCATTTGTCGATATAAACGGTGACGGGTTATCGTATCAAAGTCACGCTTCCGTTTTTTTCGCGACGCGAAAGCGCCAGGATAAAGAACACTTCAGGATGAAACGCGACACATGCATTGTTATAATCTCGCTTTAATTGCATTTTCTACCTCAATGAATAGCCCGGATGCTGCTTTGTTCTCATTTCCTAGTATTACGGGGCGGCGGTTGCACACATTCGCGTCCACATCGTTAATGCCGCCTGTTTTCCCACAAAACACAGCATTTTTCATCCACCACCTAGGCAGGCTTATCATAATTCATTCTGTAGTATAGTGTATTTTTGCGGAATCGCTGTTGAATCGATTGGAAAATTACCGTAGCGTATCGAATCTGCATGAGTGTTGAAAACACCTCGGCCAGATGATAAACATTTTTCAGGGAAACAGACATGCGTATATATCTTCAGTGATTATTGAATACATGTAGAAAAATAAGCAAATATTGAACCAGACACAGAGATTGCGTCAAGAACATTTTAATAATGTAAAATAAAAAATACCATACATTTCTTTGAAAGTATAGGAATTTTGCTGAGTTTGGATTCGAACAGTTCTGCTTTTATATATATATATTTCAGTAGGTTCTTTGAATTTTCTTTTCTTTGTAGATCTACTTAGTTGAATAGTTGATTTGCCTTTCAAGAGTTATTTAAGCTTCTGACAAGGGACTTTACCCGAGTGGTACACACCGATTTTAATGAGGCTTGCGTAGATTATAGTTCTCGAAAAACTGTTTGACACCGGATTCATAACAGGATAAGAATCAATTTAATACAGAATCAAGTGTTGAAATGAGCGATGAGAAGCGATGAAAGCGATGGCATATCACCATCCAAATTGTAGTACAAGAAAATATATTTTTTAAATTATTTTTTAGTTTTTAAGTGCATTTTAAATAAAATCTTTTAACTTAAATTTTTTTTATGTACTCAAATGAAGACATTTCCCTTAAATTTTGTATAGTAATATATATTATACTGCAAAACAATTCTTTAAAGATTACAAGTGGATAAATTTACGTAGAAACTCTGAAAACATTGAGTTTATCTGGTGTACTATTTTTTAGTAATAACAGAACATGAAACATCTAAAAAAGCGAGTTGTTGCTCCTGAAAGGCGTATCAGTATCACAGTTACAAATACTCAAAATTCCACTCTTAACTGTTTTCAACTTCGATTCATGTTTATTCTTAAGAAAACACTTGAAACTTAATTGATGCCAAATAACCAGCTATTAAAATTAAATGTTATTTAGATTGGACTTATGTAGAAGAACATGTTAACATTCTGTTGACATACTACGCTACTTGATCAAAAGATACTCCTTTCTTCCTACTCAATATTTTAAGTTTCGAATGTCAGAATGTCAGCAAAGTGAAAGAACTCGTTCAATTGAAAGATTAAGCTGTCACTATGCTGAACATACTATACACATACACATCTTTGCTTTCACCCTCGGTTACTTGGGCGCTGTTGAATGATATAAAGGAAGGGACGGGCGATCGCTAGTCGTTTGTCATGAAGTGGTCACCGGTGCCTGAAAATAGGTAAGAGAGCGAGAAGGTTGAAGGAAGGCAGAGGAGGAAACGTCATACATAATACAGCTGGAAACAATCCTTATTCGTGATATACTGCTTCCCATTCTAACGAGGGAAGTAGGGTTTCTCTTCTTATATCAAATGGCCATGTGCGATTATTGAGGGCAAGAACTACAATACAGACGGTGCAGAGAGTGATTATACAAGGGTGTCCCAGAAATAACGAGCCAACGAGAGCTCATTCTACTTATCTTGACGATCACGTGCCAGAAAACGATTGATTGGTCCGTTATTTTGTTGCTTAATCAACTGATGTATTACAGTTATACCTACTAGCAAAATATAGTTCTTTAATTAGTAAGTTAGATAATGTGTGCAAATTGTGTGTGTTGAAAGAATATCAAAGCTATCTTTGATCGACTAGTAGACACTAGAGCGGTAATTATTCGAATATTTGAAAAATTCGAATAATTTCGAATACTTACATTATTCGAATATTCGTTACAGCCTTCAAACGTGGACAATGCTACTTTTGTTATTCTGATAGGATACTTCTGATAGTACCTTCTGTAGGTTTCTCTAGATTTATTCTGATTTTTCCTATGGACAAATTAGAGGAGTGATCTCGTGTGCAAAAATAAATCGAAAACATAGAACGAAGTTCAATGTTTTGTTTTTATTTTAAAAACAAGGCTTTGTTTTTAAGAAAACTGATTCTGAAAATTATTTGAGTACGCACTTGCACTTGACTCAGTATCGATTCGGTGTTTTTATATGAATAATAACACTCATTAGGGATATCCATAGCTGTTGTAAATGTTCAGATACTTCATTTATTAATTAATTCTTTCAGGAGAGCAATTGCTGTTAATGTTACTCTTGATACTGAATGCAAATGTTACGCCTCCTCCCTTCAATGATGGCTTCATGAACTCTCTTCAATACCTGCAGCTTTTAACATTCGAAAATGTTCAACAATGTCTGGTTTCGTTATATCTTAAATCTGATTAAAAACACAATGTCAGTGTTCATAAACTTACAATAATTAGGGGGGAATCCTATTTCTTGGACTAAAAACAACCGATATGTTATATATTTTTTTTTACATAAGAAAATTAGCGAATTTTGATAGCAAAAATTAAAGTTTGATTTCAAATCTCGCCACTCTCCTCGATAAACTGGTTTTTAATTCTGATTCATCAAACTGAAGCTATATATGTATAAAAACGTCGCCTAATTTTTCTGTTTTCAGATTACCTGGAAGATAACTATCATATGCACACCAGCAGATGACGAACTTTACACGACGTGATGGTCGATCATGCATAACTCCTATATTTATTATTAAAAATTAATAAAAAGAAAACTGCAACTTCTTCGAAGGTGCCTAAAAACATGATCTAGCTTCCAGATGAATCGAATCGTTTCTTTAAAAAAATCTCAAATTTTGCTATATTTTAGCCCCAAAAATAGGATTCTTCCCTTAAAGCTGGAGTGACGATACCTAGTCAGAGCAAAACACAAAGTAAAAAACAATGTTTTGTTTAAAAGAACTTCATTGTACATTTTCGATTCATTCTTACACGTGAGATTACTCCCCATGCCCTAGGACTATGATGGCGGCCATAATATTCATAAATATGCTTCTTTCCAGTGACGGATTTAACAGGGCAGCCGTTGAGCAGTTGCCACCTGAGCCCCTGCCTAGAAGGCCCCCCAGGGCCCCCTCCTTAAAAAACATGATTTTATCCAAACTATATTTTATTTCTGTATTATTACACTGAGCCTGTTTTTAGTAAACTATCTATTCATTATCCCGAAAAATGGGCCCCCTAGGGCCCCACCCTTAAAAAAAATTATGAATTTATCCAAACTATATTCTATTCTGTATTATTACCTTGAGCCCGTTTTCAGTAAGCTACCGCTTCATTTTCCCGAAAAAGGGCCCCTGCTTAGAAGCTGTCTTCAAAAAATAATTTTTAATTTTGTCAAAGCACTGTATTTTTTTTTCTATACTTTTCTGTACACTTAACCCATTTTAGTAAACTACCTCCTCATTTTCCCGAAAAAGTGGGCCCCTCAAAACGTTTTCCACCTGGACCTTTTTTCTTAAATCCGCCACTGCTTCTTACACAGAGTAATCTGAGTATAAAGTAATCTGAACCAATTTCTCTTATGAAATTTTGGCTACAGTGTTATCGGTACAAGAATATGATCATCGTAATAAGTGTCTTAGAGACATGGGCATGCAGAAAATGGAAGCGAGATGGTACGTTACTTTACGCAATAACAGGCCGATCTTTGGGAATTTTTTCTGGCAGAAGTATGAAGCAAATTGTTTTGAACTTTTTATGACTTTATATCTAACATTTGAAGATACGAAAAAAAATTTGATGTTAAAATTATGCATTTTAGATGTCGCTATCTAGGCATCGTGCTACAGCGTCGCCGCCGAAGTTGCAAAACGATGGGGGTTCTAGCGCCTTCAATTCTTGTCTGGAGAAAAAAACCTAAAAATGAAAACCTGAAATTTCTCCGGTTCCTTAAAATGAAGAAAATTATGCGAGTGACGAAAGAAACATTCCTAGAGGGAACCGGGGAGAGAAGGAGGGGGGAGATATCTCTCATTACTTGAAATTTCAGAAGTGAATGGGGCCATTAATTTTGAAGAAGGGGAAAACTACTGGACAGAATAGAGCGAATATATGTCATGGGAGCGGCAACCAGTCTGACCAACCGTCTAGTTCAACGAATGGGATGTTCGGAATAGATGATATCGCCAATAACCTGGCGACGGTGGACGTGGTTTTCTTTAAAAGGTCTTTGTTACATTTTCCATTATCTAGGCCAAGCGATTTAATAATTCTTCCTGTTATGTCTTCTCATTTTGGGCGCGGTTTGGGTAGGTACCATATGTTTCAACTTAACGATATGAAAAAAGAAGATGGAACAATGCCATTTAGGAATTTGGTATAAATGTTCAAATTGAATTTTTTAACTGTAACATATTTAGAAGTATGTTGAGATTGGGAACTTTTGGAGTGATATAAATATGTATGTACCTACATATATCATCCATAGAATAACACATGATATATACAGAAAGGAAAAGAGAAATGACTAATACTATCAAATGATTTTACTTATTCTTCCTTTACCAATATAGTAAATAAATACAATTATAATACAAGTATAATAAATATTCAAATTTTCCTTCTTTATTATTACTTAATAGGTTTGCTCCGGACTTAAAAATTCATTAAAAAAAAAGTTCAAACTTTTTTTCGTAATGATTGATACTAATGCTTCTGTAAACATTTCCTCCTGAATCATTTTGCATACAATCTTTCATACTCAATAAGAACACAAAATATTTTGGAAAATTCTAAGCTGTTCTTGAACTTGTAAAAATATAGCTCACAGATGATCTACTTAGTCCGTAGATTCGCAACCCTTTTGACCTGCGGCCCCATTTTGAGTATAATATTTTTCTGTGGCTCTCATACATAATACCTAGTTGCTCGTGGGAAAGAGAAATATAAAAAATTTCACCGTTTATTTTAAAATTACAAAATGGATTTTTAATAAAAATAATTAAATCTTATTTCTTATGTAAGTACTACGTAACTTATAAAAGTTTGGTTTTTAAAACCAAATATGTAATAAATTGACGTTTACTTTATTTACAGTCGAATTTCCTAAAGGAGGCGCCTTGGGACCGGGACCAGAACTTGCGATGTTGCCGCTACTCCAGGCTCGTGATTGGTGCTTCCCCTACGCCTTGGCCAATGACTTTCCAGTACTTACCTGTGGGCCTAGAGTAATCGTTGTCTTTGTCGGGTGTATATCGTTATCCTCTTCGAGAGGATAAACGTCCTTCCCATAGAGATTTGACAGTGTCGAATCTCATTGGCGATTACGGACGGCGCGCGGCATGCAGAATAAATAGCGGACAAGTCGAGGAATACAGGCTCATAGGATTCTTATTCTATTTAGGGACATTCCACGGTAAATCGATCACTTTTTGCACTCGATGTCAGAGATATTGTTCATACTGAAATATTAGGAGAGGGTTGCACTCATCACTTTGCTGGTTTTCAATTTGTTTAATTTTTGCCTATTTTCATGAAACCGAGCTGTACTTACGAATTTTCATCTGGGAAACTCTTTATCGTATGGAATTCATTCTTTTTTCATTTTAATTTAGAAAGTGCGGTCTATTCTAATAATATTTTTTTATATTGAAAAATTAATTTGGTAACTTTAAAAATTATGAACAAAGTTTTATTCCGAAGCAGCGAGGGTTTTCCGTATCATTTGCTTCCATAAATTTCAACCCCAACTGGTTTTTTTAAGCATGGCTTAAAGCAGGCATGGCATTTAAGTGAACTTGACGGCCGATTTCCAGAGGCAACGCCTCCTTTCTCCCGTCGTGCGTCTTGGCCCCCGCGGCGGCCGAGGTGCTTCGAGCGCCTCAGGCCCGTACCACGTGAACCGCGCGTGGCGCGTTGACAAAACAAAAACGTATCGACAATCATACTCTAAGGGACGATGTCGAAACCTATTGATACAGTGTCGCCCCAATATGCCACGCACGGTTCATATGTTAAGGCAGGGTCCCATTAGTGCCACGGCGCGCCGCGTACGACGTTTTCGTTCACTTGAAAGGGTCTAATTTATGAGGCCCCGCGCACGAAAATGGGCCGACGCTCTGACAGGCGCGCACGCGGATGCTTGGCGCGCACGTCGAAAATAATGGAAATTCTAGCCTGCTTTTCTACATCTTGCTTTTTTTATGTACTTAAACCTAACGCCGGCGGTTGAGTCAGTAGCCGAAACAACGCTTTCACACTTCATACTACTTGAGATGTTTGAAGGGGTTTACTACGTCGCGGTCACCGATTGCGGGAAACTGTGTTTGAAATGAAGTGAAGGAAGTTCTCTGCGTAGCTTCCCTCCCACATGTCGAGATATTTCCCTGGCATTGCGATAGGAAACGAAATTACAATAACACATTCACTGCTGTTGCGGTCACCAGAGGCCAACGCTTTGACAGTAAGTAGGTACATAATGTGATTACGCGTAATCTCAAATGGTAAATGCATCATTGCACTACTAAATAGTTTACTTTTTGGGACGTATGAATAGCCCCTGGCGTGAACGGAAAAACATATAGAAGTCACGGAAGAATGATATTTTTTACACCTAAGATTTTCTTGCAGGATGAATCAAAAGAATAACTTAATTGAAGGGTTGGATGCAATAAGGGGACTAGCGCTTGGAAATTGGAAAAATTATTTAATATGAAAATTAAATGTTATTAAATTCAATTTCTAAAAATATAGTGTTGTAAAGCTCGTCACGACACACATTTTTTCTATTTACAGTTTGTTTATCCAATCATTACTATTCGAGCTAAAAATTATAAACAAAAAATTTTTCATCGCCGGAAGTCATTACTTCTTTAAACATAAATTGCGATAACTTGAGTAAATATTAAGGGATCGTTATGAGACTTGAAACATAACTTCAGAAAACTCTAGCGAAGCCGTAAAATGTATGCACAAAAACCTTATGTTAACAAATGTAATAATATTTAATTAAAAAGTAATACTGGACATAACCCATGGCTTTCAACGTTCGCTGTTAAAAAGTATCGAGGCAATTTTGAGGTACATACTACTTCCAACTTCGATTTATACATATCGCCGTATCTTCTACAATTATTTATTAATCAGCCTGAAAATTGGTGAAAATCTTCCTTGTATATCAAGGGAAAACTTTGTCGCTGCAAGTTATATGTATCTAAAAATTGCCTCGATACTTTTTAACGGCGAACGTTGAAAAACATGGGTTATATCCAGTATTACTTTTTAATGAAATATTATTACCTTTTTTAACATTAGGCTTTCGTGCATACCTTTTACGGCTTCGCTAGAGTTTTCTAAAGTTATGTTTCAAGTCTCATGACGATCCGTTAATATTTACTCAAGTTATCGCAATTTTTGTATAAAGAAATAATGATTTCGGACGATGAAAAATTGTTAGTTTATAATTTTTAGCACAAATAGTAATGATTGGATAAACAAACTGTAAATAGAAATAATGTGTGTCGTGACGAGCTTAACAACACTCTATTTTTAAAAATTCTGTTTAACAACATTTAATTTTGCAATCTTTCTTAGTGTTTGGACAATAATTTTTCCAATTTCCAAGCGCTAGTCCCCTTATTGCATCCAACCCTTCAATTGTGTTTGAGAAATAGAATAATTTGAAACTGATAAAGATAGACATCTACAATTCAGTGTCACATGTCTGCATATATAGTGTATTACAAATATGCAATATCTAGAAACAAGTTTACCTATCGTAGCAGTATAATTGTTGCTATTTACAGTAATAAGTATCATGTTATTGCTTGCTTTAATATATAAACTAAATAATAGACCATAAATACACATATGCAAGTGATATGTGGGAGTAAACAGTACATTTGCGTTGAAAAACACATTTTTTCCAGTCTTTTCGAGGATGCGCGGCGTGCATTCGCGTGCGCGCGTGACAGAGAAATCCCAGCATAGCGCGCATACGATCGCTTTCGACGCGCGCGTCGTCGTAAAAGTCGACCCTTTCAAGTACTCCAAACTATGTACTCGAAAATCCGAGAAACTCGTAAATCTGACCCGTGCGCGGCGCGCAGTTGCACCAGTGGGAACGTTTTTCTGCAACAAATCGGCCTTGCGCGTCGAAAAAAACGTGCGCGGCGCGCCGTTGCACTAGTGGGACCCTGCCTGTACGGGCCTGAGGCGCTCGAAGCACCCAGGCCGTCGCAGGGGCCAAGACGCGCGGCGGGAGAAAGAAGGCGTTGCCTCTGGAAATCGGCCGTCAAGTTCACTTAAATGCCATGCCTGGCTTAAAGTATTCCTTTAAATAGGATGGCACCATAAAAATTAACGCCGCATTAAGCTGTTGAAGGCGGTGGTGCGCCCCGTTTCAGGTAAAAATATTTTGCTTTGTCGACATTGTTTATAGACTTTATTGAAATAATATGGGGTGCGAATTATATGGTCAGCTGCCCGTACTAACTGAGCAAGAGACTATATATAACTGCGTCGTTCATTTTAATGGTGTTATCCTAGAGTAATGCTTTCAAGCCATGTTTAAAGTAACGAATTTCTGTCGAAATTGAAATGAACATTTGTTTACTAATTTCTATTATGCAAAAGCAGTTTTACAATTTCGAAGCTTTATTCTAAAAGATTAATTCTTCTCGATTAAAATAAAAAAAAAATTAACTCAATGCTGTTGATAGTTTTCGAGATAGACATTAATAAGTACAGCATCTTTTCGCAGTAATCAATGTTCTATATTTTGTAACCAAGATCAAAAGACGTTAAACAATGACTCAAACCATTCCATAATTTTACGTGATTCACATAATACATATTGCATTCTGATCAAAGTCTCTAAAAATGTGATCGATTTGGCATGGAGTGACTTTTAGATGAAAGAATCTGTTTTATCGAACCAGTGAGAGAGACACAGTTGCGCTTGAAGATAGAAAGAGACTTCCGATCTGCTCCACAACGTGACAACGTCACACGAAGTACGGAACTGGCATTGGGTCTTCCCCGAGCCACGTGCACCGGCCTATGGGCCGCTCAGGCGCCTTCATAAGTAAATCAGACTATAGTCATTAAATTGAACATTTCCTTATCAAATTTAAATTCGTATTTTATTTAAATATACTATTTTTAGAAATTTATATTTTTGTTGTTATGTACGCAGACATATCTGTAACTTTTAACCGTTTCGGGTGTCCGGAATGCGCGTGACCCGGCGTCACCGTTTCCTGCAGTGGTGTGATGCAACCGAGTTTTCCCCGAATACCTAATATTCAATTGCAGACATTCATGTCCGCACTACTTTCTAGCCGAATTTCACTGTATAAAAAGGGCCACGAATGCATACTCGAGGGCTCATTTCAAATCTAGTACGCATAGACGAAAGAGGCTTAATCTTTCAACTTAAACCATACAGTACGTAGAGTTGCTGATAGGTGTTGTAATTATTAAACTCTTTGAGACCCCCGCATTTGTCAGTGCGTTAAAACCGAGAGGTGTACTTAGGTACCGCGACAATAAAACACATAAACAATTGTAAAACACCGAGCTTATAGAATAAAATTAGTTATTTCAAATAATAATCATCATCTGAATTTCCACTGTGAGACTAACCCACATAGATACATCTTTACCGCTCGAGGTGTATCGCATTTTAAAGTTACGAGGCGAAATTAACATTTCCTCGTGGCTCCCGGTGTTATCCAGACATCGGTTCGTCCACGAAAACCAACCTCCTTATAACGGCTCCCCGTGTTAGCCAGGCACCGGTTCGTCCGTTACTAACAAACTATAACCAACAAACTCAATCCTCGGCTTCGCAGCCGCCAATCTCATTCCCTCAGCCTCGGCTCGCAACACTGTGATAATTTACTTATTGAATTTTAATCGTTTTCATATAATTTTAATGTTTTATTCTGACTGTGGCCCACCTAGAGTTTGCTCTGGCTCCCGGAAAGTTGGTTTTTGCCCTGTGGGTCCCTTGAAATGGTCTGTGAGACCACACGACCTCCGATTGAGAAACACTGATCTAGTCTTATAACGTTTAATACTCAGCAGTACCTAAGCAACTTATTATCATTTCGTTCGAAATAGTCGAACGAAATTAAATAGTCCACTCAAAGAAACTCGCGGCCCTGCACCGAGCAGAAAGTAGTGGAGTAGCGTGTAATGCCCGTTTGACAACGAAAGAAACTGAACCGTGCAATGCAATGGTTAGAATATCGTTAATATTTTCCTATGTATGTATCAGCTACGATTGAGCGTGCTCTTATCTGCAGTATCCAATACCTATGGTACATTACATGTTTTCCATGTGCCTGCACTACATAGTGTTTCAGAGAAAATCTTCCAGTACGAACGAGGGAGGATATCCTCGGGGGTGAAATCGTTCAGGCGATATAATATCTATGCGACTGTAATGTATGAGTGCAAGTACGTTTACGTTTCGAGAATCGCGACGGCTTATTGAGGTTGCAACGCACTATCATTTTGCAAATGTCAGTTGTTGTTTATGACAACAAGACTTAACAACTTCGCCACGTGAACAGATGTATGGTGTAAAAAACGGTTTTCTTTAATGCTCGGTTTCGCTGTCACGATCGTTCGACCAAATGCCCTAAATTTTTTAAAATTATCGATCAAGTCAAATTCGCTATACCGGACAAGTATATTTTTTTATTGGGAGTTGATATAAAACATAGGAAAAAGGAGTTGCAATTATGAAAAAGTTAACACAAGTAGTAATTTTCTGTGATTAAATGTCACAGTTTAATTTTTTCCTCACTTTTAAAGACCTAACCGAAAACTGGAAATTTCGTAGTCATTCAGGAAAGTTTATATGCGCCCTACAAATTTGTATTGTAAAAGATAGAGTAGTTTCCATAATACTAATGGAAACATTGCGATGCAGATGGTGGTATGTAGGCTTTCCCAACTGATTATACATTTGGAAGGCAGAAGGTGCTTTGCTATGATGCAGTGGTTCAGAATATTGTGATAAATATGGTTCCAGGTTACTTAGACGCACAGTGTTTTACGGGTTGTATATCATTTGTAACAATGACTGTAGCCTTCGCGTATATGCTACTATAAAAAAGATAAGAAGCAGTATCATATTTCAGAAATGTATATGTAGAGTGTGTTAAAAGTATAGTAAAATCTGGAAGAAGATTGTAATTTTTGGAAAGATGAACTAGATATGTAGAATGAATTTGGTTTCCACTTTGGTTGATTGTGAAAATAATGATTGAAATTGGTTGATTTTAAGAATATTAGTGTTGAAAACGAAACATCTTTAGATGGAATATTTAAAAAACGTCTGCATGGAAATTTGATTTTTTTAGATGTTTATTTAAATGATTATACTACTTTTCCTTACACATTAATATTTAGCCAATCACAAAATGTTTGAACACCTATATTTATAAATTATGCAATGGTACTGAGGTAGGTCAGATAATGATTTTCTGAATCCTATACCTGTTGCTCTATCTTGGTCGCACACTTGCCTACAGCTTTAAAGGGCGATACAAAAAGTCAAGTAACAATATTAGGTTACCAGAACAATATTAGGTTACACATAACTTAAGGGGACTAGGCAGTTGAAAAATCCTTTTATTTTTTATTGCATTTTTCGAAAGTAAAATGTCCTTTGGTTTAAATTAAAATTTGCTCATTAAACGAGGTACATATATGTCAGTAAAAATACTTCAGAACGTAAAAGAAACTTTAAACGAGTCTTTCTACAAAATTTGTTTCTCTTAGTTTTTCCGAAAGAACGATTACGATTACGAACGAACGAGAGTTCAAATCGACTTGAAAAGAGTATAGGAACATGTGCCATTTCCCGTAGAACCTCTGATATAGTGCGCGAAAATTCGAAATTCTCAAAAAGATTAAAAAGTCACGGTTTCTCGTTAGTAGTACACAAACAAGAACGATTTTTTTTTTTAAAGTCGCCATTTTTCGACCACCAATGTAATAATTTTGTTTTTATTGGTTTCACTGGAAACTACGGATGTAAAAAGCAAGAATCACAACTGTGAAATGATTACGTTACTTTTTAAGACCATTATTAAGGCAAAATTATTCATAGTCAAATTTTCATCTACTAACATAATCTTACATTTAAAGCAACGTGATTATTATCTAGAATATTTTACGAGTCGATAAATAATGATATATCAATTAAAGAAACAATATCTCAATTGGCAACCTTGTAGGGCTGCTTCCTTCAACCACGTACCTTCTCAAATCATTTACTAACAAAAACAAGTAATTACAGTTTGTAATTCACTACAAGATGTAGTTAGCACCTCATTAATTCACTCTTGGCTTCGTCTACGCCAATGGTTCTCAAACTTTTTTTACCATGGACCTCCTTTAAATAAATTTTGTTGCCGCGAACTCCGAAGATTTGAAATCCTAAAGTACATAAAATATTTATTTGAAATTGCTTATCAACAGCCGTCAAATTTGGGGAGAAGCGAGAAATAAATAAATGCACATACTTCTATTACAATATTTTTATAGGAATTACGCAACGGAATTTAAAGTAATAATATTATATTCATCGCGGATCCCCGAGGTTCGCGGACCACAGGTTTAAAATTGTTAAGAATCATTGCTGGTCACGCTCCAACATTTCTTAATTTTCTATAAATCTATGGCATTTTTTACAAAAAATGTCACACTTCAATATTGCCCTGCAAAATTTTTCCATATAAGATAAGGTAAATACCTCCTTTCATTTATGAAAAATCCCCGTTACATCATTAATAAAATATGGCAATGTAATCATACTAAAATAAATATGTGCTAAAAATCGTCAACTAAAAATAACCGTGGCGACCGCCAGAAAACACTTCGTGACCCACAGGTTGGGAATCACTGCCCTAGTACTCGGTAAACGAAGAAATAAGCGATCTAAAAATAGGGTTTCAACAGCATTTTGTTTTGCAGGCTTGCAGTCATAATTTTTACACGTAATTAATTTACCATTTAATTTTAAAGTGTTGCACACAGATATCACCACAAAAATTCAATGCAACGAGTATTGCATCTTGTCACGTCATGTGGTATAAAATTGAAAACAAAATTCCTATAATATAAATTATTAGTACAGCCTATTGGAATACATTAGTATTTTTGTTCTCAATGCCCGATTTTATCAAACAAGTGTCATTGACGATATCGTTGAAAACGATACCCTGATAAATTGTCAAATAAGATCCTCAAATGCAACGGCTCTCCTACGGCAGTGGCTTTTCCCGCCGGTCCATGACGTCCTTACATACCCAAGAAATTACTTTGCCATCTTCAAAAGCTCCAATAAAATCCATGGATATCTTATTAAGAAGAAACTTGCTCCTTACACGATCAGAATTTCCCCTGCGGAATCCATTTTCCCTTGGCCAACTGACCACTAATCTTTGAGAAACTGTGTAATGCGGTTACCTTTTCTTTCAACGAATGGAAAGAGGCTGAGGGTAGTTGATACAAAAGGCAAGGAAATCTGTGCCACCGAAAACCGCGGACTGTCCCCTCAAACGACCAATAAAGGGCAACGAAAGAACGGATCGATATAACAGAGGGGCAAGCTGCAAGACACACATCGTAAGAGATGCTGCTCTGGATGACGGAGAGGAGAAGATATAGGGTGCTTAGACTTTGCTTAGCGCACGGTATCGATTGTTCCTGCCCAAAGTGCAAGCGACTCTCTCGAATATTGAGTGAAATACGATCGGAATTCGCGTAGCTGCTCCTCCTCTCTGGCTGTACATTCGAGCACAGGGAATTCGTTAGCTGCTGGTAATTGACAAAAGAATCGGTTTCGATTGCTCGCGCAGTTTCGATTCAGTTATCACGCTTCGCGTGTTTCCACGCGGCTTCTATCGACAGAACGTCGTTTTGTACGTTCCTTAGAAGTGTAACTTGAACGCGATTGTAGAAACAGGGAACGTTTTAATGGATCTCTTAACAGTTACGGAGTAGCGATTCTCTCAAATGAGAAACAGTCGGTTTTATTGAAATGAGAAGCGCTTAGACAGTAGACTTCGCTAGGTTTCAAACCTATCTAAAGTTAGTTTTTATTGAAGGAATTTTAGATAATTACAAATATTTAGTCTTATTGAAACAAAATTTAATGAAAAGTGCAACGAATATGGGCATACGTGACAGTTTCAGGTTCTACCGCGACAATGCTCCGAAACACTAATCGACAATAGTTGAGGAATATTTATTCTATAACACTGTCCAACAGCCATTTTTATGTGAAACAGCCGTATCTTATAGATTTTTGTGCGCTGAAAACGAATCTGCAAACCGTTTGTCGTCATTAGCCTCAGTTTTCGAGAAATTCGATTTTTAAAAAAATGCAAATTTTTAAATTTGAACATCTTTTGTGTTCAAACAATAACAGTTATTCGGTTGCTGGTGCCATAAAATTATTCAATGAACCCTCGGAAACACAACGATATAAGTTATTATCGAATTATAGACACTTAAATATGTTTAAACAGCGATCAAAGGGAAAAGGACACCCGAAATGCACCAATGTTTGCAGATATTTTTGTATATATTTCAAAAGTTAAGGGTCTAGGAGAAAATGTGACTACTCCACGCGATGCAGCACCCATTTTTCCTCCGGAAACCATCGACAGAACTGGTGAAACACTTTTTGTTTACAATACAGAAACGAAAGAGTTTGTCAAAACGTGCGGCGCCGACAGTGGTGGTCAATGTGGTCCACTGCCGCTCAGCGTCACAGAATCGCGTAACGCACGTGACTACCACTGTCCTCCACGTTATTACGAATAATAGTAGTAGCAATTGTTATTGTTTGAACATAAGAGATGTTCAAAGTTGAAAATTTGCATTTTTTTTTCAAAATAGAATTTCTCAAAAATTGAGTGCACAAAAATCCATAAGAACCGTCTATTAAATTTTACAGAACAGAAAAAAAGTTAAATTTTGGTAGACAGTGTCATTGTCCGAAAGTGCTCATTCTCCACCACAGTCACCAGATTTAAATCCACTTAAGAATTTGTGGGACTCATTGGATCGTAGTAATCGGACAAAAGAAGAACTAAAAATACGACTAAATAAAATGTGGAAACGTATTATTCAAAATTACTTAGCTAAAATAATTTAAAATGTGCCGACACGTTTACAGCATGTTATTAAACAAAAAGGATATCGATCAAGATATCCACAAAAAACGTTATGTAATGTTACGTGTTCGAATATTTTTTGGCTATCAATATTAAGTCTAATTTTGTTTATCACTTCTTATGTAGAAAATAATAATAAATAAAGTAATTAATTGTACATATTTCTAAACTAGAATCTCACTAACCTAGTTTTCACCTACCACAATCCAGAAAATTCGATAATCACATTTCAAGTAAGTATATAGAACAATAATTTCACAAATATCGTGGCATCCAAATATTAAAACGAATAATTATACTTCCAATGAGTTACAAAGAGACTCACTTACAATATATAGGGTTAGTCAATTGGAGGTTAACATATTATACGTGGTTGAATTTGTCTGTTTATTGGCTATAACGTTACACTAATGAAAATACGTCATCCCATTGAAAAAAACGTCGATAACCTTGAAATTTCAGAAAATATGATCTTGAGAAAAAAATGTTCTCAGTCACAATAATTGCCTCTCAGAAGCAAACATTTTTTTCAACAACGGAAATATTTTAGGTTTAAATTGTAGGCAGAGTTGTGCAGAATTACAATTGAATTACTTCATGAATTATAATTACAATATAATTCAATTACATCGTATTCAATTACATTGCAATTCGTAATTCAGATCTCTTATTCAATTAAATTGTACCGCAATTCGTAATTGCAATTGAAGTACAATTGCAAAGAGGTAACCAAATTGAGGGGTAATAAGAGGTGGGAAAAAATATGTAGGTAAAGGTTTCGAACAAAACAAAATTATTATGAGTGATGAATATGGTATTATTCATAAATTTACAATATATAAAGAGAAATAAACTTCTTTGTTACATTTTTTTCACATTTAAACGTAAATGTATAAAAAGAAACATGTACCTGCTCTACCTAACTTACAAGATATATTAAAGGGTAAAATAACGGCAGTCACTTAATGCGTCTCATGTAAAAAAATGAATACTGCAAGACAGTGAAATGCATCACCCAATAGGAAAAAACTGAAAAAAATACCATATTTAGTTCACCACTAATCACTAATTGGGCCACCTCGATTGATGATAGATTCATTTTAATTATCATCCAAATTTACATTGGTTTTAATGGACACTCTTTTTTTCAAACGTCTTGTCACTGAAGTTGTTTCGTATAGACATGAAAGATAAATATAATCATTTACCTCACTTCTTCAGAGTTCTAAGGTGTAATTTAATAATTACACTGTATTTCAATTCCATTGTAATTCAATTACACGCATGATTGCAGTAATTAGGAATTTAATTAATTGAAAAGTTTGAATTATGTAATTCAATTACGTTGTAATTAGATTACTATGTAATTAAATTACGTAATTAGATTACTATGTAATTAAATTACGTAATTAGATTACTATGTAATTAAATTACGTAATTAGATTACTATGTAATTAAATTACGTAATTAGATTACTATGTAATTAAATTACGTAATTAGATTACAGTGTAATTCAAATAGCACAACTATGATTGTAGGTGACTCACCCTGTATTACCTATATGTAGAACGCTTCTAAATACAAAAGTAGATTTTACATCTAAAGGATTGATTTTGTCCTCTGGGTGAGAACTACAAACCCCTAAAGTCTTAGATCCATTTTTTAACAGCTTATATATTTCTTATGCAATATTATCACAAAGCTTAGAAAATATCAGATTAGCGAATCTTTGTGTAGTAGGCAAGTCAACGGCATCCCATTAAGTGGCATTGTAAAATTCAACGTAAATATCCCAAGCTGGTGATATTCTTCATAGCTTTCGTAATGCCGTACCTAGTCACGTCTCTAATTAAGGATTAACGAGCGTTCAGGGCTGGAAATTCGGTCGAATGATATCTGAAAAAAATCCGTCCCCCGTGGAGCAAGAAGTCCACTGCTCAATACCGGCGGCATGACCTACTTCAGGAGGAAGTACGAGAAGTGTTTCCGGAGTGTGGACATCTTTCACCTAGCGAAGATCGAGTAGCAAGATGGAAGATCTTTCCAGGAGTACTATTAACGGGTCTCAAGAAGGCACGCGCTACGGAAAAGGCGACCGAACCTCTCGAGTTTCCCCCGGGTTATCCACTCGACGTTTGCAGAGGCTAGTTCCCTTGGTCTCTTTCAGTCTGCTCCACCTCATTCCGTTTTCCTCACTCCTTCCTTCGAGGCCCCTCTGTCCGCAGTAAATAGACGCGAGCATTTCTATGAGATATCTCTTACTGTGCCCGTGAAAAGATCGTAGTACTCATAATGCGAGCCTTTGAGGATGTTGCACGTCGAATGAGAGCATTTCAATGCTCCTGAGTATTCCGCGGCGCAAAATTCCGCCCTGGCGACGCTACTTTATGCCTGTCGCCCCTCCACTGTTGTTCGCCTTTCTCTCCCACTACTGCTGGACTTTGTGTATACCAAAGTTTACGAGGTGGATGCAAGTATTTGGCGTTTTTAGAAATTAATTAGGCAACCAATAATCGCATTGATAAATGTCAAGTGATAATTGCATATACTTTTGTTGTCAAATATTATGGAATGAATCTAGTTTCTATTATGAATAATTTGCAATGTAAAAGAAGGACTGTGCGCGATATTGAAAAATTTTATTCCACATTTTCCTCTTATTTTGGCCTCTGGAATCACCCCCTAAAAATAGTGGTATTTGTACTGAAACACCCTGTGTAAGTAAGTGGCCTGATTTTGAACACCCTTTATATGATTAATTTATATAAAATAACGATCTTCATATGTAATGGCATATTTTCACCCCATCGCTCCTAGTAGAGCTGTTACGAATATTCAAATATTCTAAGTATTCGAATATACGAGTATTCGAATATCAGAGAATTCGAATTTGAGATTCGAATATTCAAATAATTAGGAGTATTTGAATTTTGGATTGAACTTTATCGTGAAATTCTTTTCATTTTGGCCTTTACAATTATTTATTTTTTAAACGAGAAATCTGATTTATTAATCTTTGGTAAATTTATACATTTTGAAACAAAAACAACCAATCATCAGTTATTAGTATTATTATTCTAATTACTTTATTACCGTTATTTGAACAAATTATTCAAATAATGAATGATGAATTATTCCAATAAAAAGAAGAAATAATTTGTTGCAAAGAGTTAATAATTATTACTTAAATAAAATATTGTACTAAACAAAATGTAGTCGGATATTTACGTTAGACACGAATACATTTACTCGAAACAATTGGAGTAATGCCAAATTCTGTTCCGCAGTCGACCCACGCGACTTCATTTTCAACATAAAGTTTTAAACATTAGTATAAGCAGACATTTTTGTAGGAAGTTAAAAATTTACCAAATATTAATAAAGTTTCAAATTTATCCTTTGAAAAACGTATAATTATGTACTAAAATAATCGAATTGGTGGAAATCTGTGAGTGAAAGGAAAGGGCAGAAATTTAACGGATTCAGACAAACTACCCGAGGTGGTGCTTGGGTTTGTACTGCATTCCACTTTAGAGTAGACTCGTTCCGTGCAGAGATACACTGTTGATTGGTAGGAAACCGACAGAGAAAGTGCTACGACCAATCGCGTGTGTCAGATCCGTGGGAACTGCACAGATCGGTCGCAAATCGGTAGGGGCGTAGGTCTACTCTTATATGGAATGGAGAATAGATTACTGCACGCCTGATTATATAATATTGGAGGGAACAAAGCAGGTTACATATTAGAATTAAAGTACCTAGGTCCTAGGGTAAAGAGCTTTGAGATCCGAAGGCATTAGAAATGGAGAAGGTATATAGAAGGTTAGTTAAAGAGTGTCTGAAAGAAAAGGAAAAGAAAATTGGGAGAACACAAATAGCAGGGAAAGAGAAGAATATCTGCAAAGAAATGGTTATAGACAGCTAAGAGTAGAGAACCTAAGACAGCAGAATGCAGATATACAGGGTGTCCCACCTAAGACTGCACAGCCGGTTTTCTCCTAAAGTATTGTCGATAAAAATATAAAAAGAATAAGGAATTGCATGGTTCGAGGGGGGCAATTTATTAGCGCGAACGAATTTTGTTTTCGATTATTATTTTAAAAGATACGATGGTCAAGTTCGGTTTTTCAAATGGAACTATTTTTTTTGAAGACCTGAGTTGATAGTGCGTTCCAAGACAAATCCAATAAGCTATAATGTATACACTTTATTTCCACTGGTTTTTAAGATATTGCGCTTGCAAATTTACTGATTTTCACTGGAAGAAAACCCTCTGGAATAGCAAGGACCGGGGCGGTCTTACTGGCGCCACGGGTGGCACTGCCTGTTGAAATAGATACCTACCTGCCAAAGGTCTACGCCAGGAATGGCAGGCCCAAAGGCTGGACAATTCTTTTCCGTCAGAAATGCTACTTAGGTAGGTACATCTGCGGAATCGAGAAGCGCACCGTTACTTTTATTTTGCACTTGCTTCTACGTTCGGATGGCCGGTTCTTTTGGGAGGGATGCAAGTTGGATTGGTGAAATATCCATTACAGCGTATTAAGAAATTCTTTTTATTATCGTGTCGAAAGGGAAGTGACGCCAATGGATTCCTTATGTTTTTCTGATGAAACTCATACCAAATATCATGCAAATCGGACTACTTTGACACAAGCTATTTCTATTCCCTATGTAAAAGTTGTCGGATTTACATGACATTTGGTATGATTTTCATCAGAAAACTCCAAGGAATCCATCGGCGACACTTCCATATCCATACGATAAAGAATAAAGAATTATTTTATTTCCTAAACAGATACAGGGTAATTCTGGAGCAACGCCCGTTAAGGAGATGCGGCCTGGTACCCCGTGGCGAGGACAACCCCTCGCAGTGCCTGACCGAATTTTATGACTTTCGACCCGCGAAGGGGTTCGAGTGCCTAATAAGAAGTGAGAAACCTTCGACTTGCGCCCCGGTTCTTGCTATTCCAGAGGGTTTTCTTCCAGTGAAAATCAGTAAATTTGCAAGCGCAATATCTTAAAAACCAGTGGAAATAAAGTGTATACATTTTAGCTTATTGGATTTGTCTTGGAACGCACTATCAACTCAGGTCTTCAAAAAAATAGTTCCATTTGAAAAACCGAACTTGACCATCGTATCTTTTAAAATAATAATCGAAAACAAAATTCGTTCGCGCTAATAAATTGCCCCCCTCGAACCATGCAATTCCCTATTTTTTTGTATACTTTTATCGACAATACTTTAGGAGAAAACCGGCTGTCCAGTCTTAGGTGGGACACCCTGTAGTATGCAGAATGTAACGTCAGGTGCAGTACAATAAAATCCAGAATGCCAAATACAATAACCCTGGTAGCATTTATTGTTGGCATTTTGATGGCCAACTAATTCCCAACTTGGGTATACTGTGGGCCAACCAGAAATTCCCTCTGCTAGGGAAGAGATATAAACATATATGGACAGTGGGAAGAGTAGAGTATTTGGAAAAAGAAGGGAAGGGGGGCAGCCAAAGGCTAATTGCAAGGACAAGGTGTGGGAACGCCGAGGAGGGAAACCGATATTGATTAGAAGAGGAAAAAAGGGAAACGTGTCCTATGTAATTTAGAAATTAGTACAAATTTAGAATAAAACACTCATTAAAGGATTGCCATAGGATAGATACTAGCAAATTAGGAGACGAGAAAATTGTAGAAGTCGGGAGGACTGAAATGGTGACAAGAACTATGGGGAAAAGCGAAAAAACAAGGAAAGAATCAAGCTAAAATGTAGATACATATGTAAATATGAGGCCGAAGAATGAGAAGATAGGTAATGTATTTATGACAAGAATGAGTGCGTTAAGTTAGCTTTTATATAGTTAGTTAATTGTAAACCAAATCCAAAAATTTCTCGGCTAGAATTGAAATAAAGAATTTATATATACCTACACATATACACAAAAATATAATTAATACTCTTAATTATTCGAACATTTACAGCTCTAGTTCCTACCACAGTACAAAAAGCTATGCATTTCAACACCAAGTCCTGTCTCGACGTTAATGTATCTCATGTCTCTCCCTTTCTCTTCCCAAACTTTCCCTTGTTTTTTTACCGTACTAGGTCCAGTTACAAATATCCATTCTCGTTCTATTTTTGTATCCATGCTGTTGTCGTTTGTCCTTTCGCCCTTCTTGCTGCCCTTTATCAGTACAGCTACACTTTTCCCTGCAGTTACGTTACAGCTGATAGCCGCCGGACTTTGACGGATGACACGCACATTTCTGTTTCATCCCCGACCACCAGCTCTCCCTCGCACCAGTGTATTCTTTCTATTCCCATCACTTTCCCACCAACTATCCCGCTCCCCGTATACACAGACACCGCATGGAGATTGCAGCCGTAGATTTCTAATTCAGGATACGAGCGGGAGATTCGTCCTGCCACGGCTATTTACACGTAGATATTACGTCTTTGATTACACCGAACGATTTTCTATCCCAGAAAGTTCAATGTGACCTCCTCCATCAACGTTACCAGTCAACGTAGGGGTCGCTTACGTTGATCATTTTCCATGGATGCTGGAACATTTGCCATTCGTAGCATTGTTCCTTTTATATCTTGCTATAAATGCGCACCGTGAAGCATGGCAGTGTTCTGTAGGAAACTTCTGAAATATTTACAGACCTATTCTGTACCCCGAATCTGTTCGAAGACAGTTGTAATAAGACTGGGTTTGCAAACTTCTTCTATTTTGGGGTACAACTACTATAAGTTTCAGTGTGAACACAGAATATTCTAACTGTAACAAGCAATAATTTGGTATTCTTATTTCAAAATACACTGTAGTAGAATCGAGAGCGTTCAACACAAATATCTAAGGTTAATAAATTATTAATCCGGTGCTAGTATTCCTATACATTTACACAATTACAAGTCATGGCTGTCCAGACTAAACTTCTTAACTCTTGAAAGCAGAAGAATCATATTAGACCTGACCTACTTAATGTCATAAATAGCCGAATAAATGGTCAACCCATACGAAATCAGCTCAATTTCAATGCAATCACTAAGAGCCTAAGGCATCGTAATCTTTTTAACGTAAAAACTCACCGAACCCTCTATGACAAACATAATTGCATCGATCGCATATGTAGCATTGCTAATTCCTATCGCGACCAACTTGGCTTTTTCTCCGATTCAATAGATAAGATTCGTGCAAAGCTTTTACGTCCGTTGCGTTGATTGTCTCATATTGTATATTCATGCTTTTCTTTATTCCTTTTCTTTTCCTCTTTGTCTTTCTTTCTTAATGTGCGTCCGTTTTTCTACCCCATTTTATAATTAATTGTACCAAAGGGTTGTCTAACCCATCTATTGTAATTAAAATTAAAATTAAATTAAAACAAGCAAGTAACAGCAAAATATGTATCTATGTTTAAACCGGCCTCCATTGATAAGTATATAGGCATTTAGGCAAAACATGTTTACAGGCACTTGTAAATATCAGAAATTGCTTTATGTTTTGGAAGAGTTAAAGATTAGCACTCAATTTCCAAAAAGTACTGAAAATTGCATTTACTGTAACTAGTAACGATATTAAAAGAGTTATTCAGGGTTCTTGAAATGCGCAGACGTCTGTAAAGGAGTTAAATCAGTGATTCTCAACCCGTAAGTCGTGTAGTGTTTTCTACGGTTATTCGTTTTTTGTAATATTATTAAGTTAGAATTCTATTCTGAAATACCTATTTTTTATGTGTTTTCTTCACCATATTAAATTTCCATTACCTTATATGGGCCGTTATGTTCCCCCGCTTAGTCTCGATTAAGTTGACTAAATTAAATCTACCTTATATGGGGGGGGGGGGGTTGTATGTCGCAGGTTATTTGATATTATAAAAGAGGATCACGACTCAAAACAGGTTGGGAAACACTGATTTAAATGCCTTCTGAAATGTTACAAATGGTGAATTTATTACATTATTATATTTGTTCTAGAATCAAATTGTAAAGTAGAGAATTCTGAATGATCAAAGCTTCAAGATAATATTGTTAGATCTAATAAGATCAACGAGTACCATGAAGGGTTGGTGGACTTGTCTGTTGGTGCTATCCTATTTAAATGAACTGCAAAGGAGTCTGGTAAAAAATAGTCCAAATATAGATAACTGCAGCACTAGAGTTTGTTGGTTTTTAAAAACCGTTTTTTTATGAATTTGTAAAATTCTAAAACCGGGTTTAAAATTTAAAAAATGGATTTCAGATATTATTATGCAAAAAATAATTAATTATTTAATTAAAAACGTCAACATTTTGACTTGAAATCGCCTCGTTTATAAGCATATTGTAATAAAAGTTTACTGTAAAACTAAGCTTCATGAGTCAAGCGAATGTTTGACATAAAAATCCATAAACTCATTCTATTAGATATATTTCCGACGATGAATTGAATATCGGCGACGGAGAAACTATTAATCGGGGCAATGCTCTAAAACAGGGTTGACTAACTGGTGGCTCGCGAGCCGTCGAGGGCCTCTCCCGCCTTGCTGCCACGCTGAACGGCCCCCTCCATACCTCCCAGACACCTGACGATCGCAGTCGAAAAGAGAAGGAAAGAAGCAGGAATCGACTGCGATCGTCAGAGTCTGGTCGATATGGAGGGGGGCCGTTCAGCGCGGCAGCAAGGCGTAGGGACCCCCGGTGGCTCGCGAGCCACCAGTTAGTCAACCTTGCTCTAAAAGAAGCCATGGAAAAATCAATTCACAGCTTTGTTGAGGAACCTGAAGAAATAATATAAAATCCGAATACACCGACGGCCGAAATTTTCAGTGTTTGAGGCAACCTATATAAGAACACCGAATTTAGATTAATTATTTGATGCCCTGAAAACGATAAAACTAAGTTCATCAGCCAGCCTCAAATTTACGTCGCACGAAGAATTTTCATATCAATACGATTGGTAAAATTATTCGTATCCAACTTATTTTGATCAAGACACTGAGCTACACATTTTTGCAATAATATTTTCCTATTTTCTTATTTTATATATTATGCGTGTACTAATTTTTCTAAATGTATTGACGTATCCCTCACACGGTCGTTCATAAATCAAGTCGTTTATTCAACACATTAACATATCATTATCATCGAAAATATAATTTTTTATATTACATGTATTATGAAATATTAAATTTATTATGAAATAAATTGGAATGTCGGTTCTATTTACTAAATCCGCACTTACAAATACTATAAAGCGTCCCAATATTTTTTCTTTTTAAGTTCCAACCGTTGCGACAGTGCTAAATGAAGCTGGTCTTTTCATAAATATTAATTTACTAGAACGACAAAATACAGCTAAAAAATTCCTGAGAAACAAATTAATGTTTTTATGAAGAATATATTCCTTTGCGTTTAAAAAGGAGCTTACCCTTCATAGACGGGTTCCGAGGCGAGTTATTCCATCGGTGTGATTAATTTTTGACTATGCAAACACTTCCCTCAAGCCATCATCTTGCGTTTCTTGGAGACTACGTAAGCCGAGAGTTTGAAATGATTGGACGTCCTTTTTTCGTATCAGTTGTGCAATATACAGGATGTCTCGAAGCAAGCGTCCCAATGAAATAACTGTTCAACTCTAAGATATACGAAGAAACGTAACCGTACTCTTTGTTATTATCTTTTCATTTCAAATTTGATTTTTGTGAAAAAATGGTATTTTCGATTGGTTTCATAACGCCTATTGCGGATGATATCTTAATCCCACAAAAATATGAGAGGAGCATTAACCATCGCAATTGGACCATCGGGTCCAAAAGAAAGGAATCTGTCTCTACTGCACCAAGAATAATACTTAAGATACAGTGATAAGTAAATAAATGTAATTATTTGTTAATTATTTGTAATCATGGTATAAAGATTATATTCATTTAAATTAAAGGATAATAAGGTATTCGTTTTTATAGAAAATGAGGAATTTCTTTTTCAGTTAATTACAAAGAAATAAATTGAAGCTCGGACTTGTTCTTTGACACAATGTTTATTAAAAGTGTATTTTGTTTTGCAGTGATAACTCAAAAACGGAAGTTCCAATCGGTTAAAATCAAATTCAAGCATGCTCACAAAATGTGTAGTTTCGGCACGAGCCAAAAGTGAAGTTAATAAAAATTCCTATTCTTTATGAATGGAAATTAAGACCTCATCTTTGTCTAATGAAAAACACACTTTTTTGAAAAATCGCCAATTCGTAGGTGTCATTTTCATAATTTTGCTTCTTTTGCAGGTTCAGTGCAGAACCAGAGATATTCTGAAGTACAATTTGCAAGCAGGTCGCTGAATTTCGGTTCGTTTCGTCTGAATCACTACAAAAAAGAAACTTTTTTACAAAGCCTCTTTAATGATCCATTTGTAGCGTCATATATACCTAATGTATATTTTTGACTAAAAGATATATTTAAAAGTATATTTTTGATTAAATGATAAAGAAATGTTTCATTTTCGACAAAACCGACTGCCTACTTAGTATCCTTAACATAGGAATTAGATAACACGCTGAGAATATACTAAAATATTATACGTCACGTGCAATTACTAATATTCTGGTAATTTTCTTTGCGTACAGTGCTGGAAATATTTGTTGCATCATCCCAAAAGAATTAAGAAAATTATGGCGGATTGTTTGTAATGTAGAGCAAGTCACATTAATGAAGAAAGTACGCTGAAAACACATCTTCCTTGATACTTTTCAATCTTTTGTGAAAGACATTCGTAATACTTTAAAATCTACAGTAGTTCCCACGCTAGTCATTAATTTTATTAGTTTCCCATTAACAATATATTTATTTTAATACACCAATAAACATAGTAAATTAATTTTATTAATTTTATTATGGCCATTGTGCGTTAAAAGTATATTAGATCTCTTCGTTCATTTTTGCTAAATTATATTAGTAAATTATAAATTATATTTCCTGCAACAAGACCTTCTGCCATACGCTGTCATCTCCTTTGCACACATTATGTAGTCTCTACACTTAGCAAAAAGCCACTCTTTTTCTAAAAGTTCTACATTAAGTTGTAACTAAAATGTGGCTTTTATATATTTACAGATAATAAAGCAGAAGAGAAAGAGAAAATAACCCTAGTGCACGAACAAATACAAGAAACACAGTTTCATGTATAATTTTATTTTAGAGTTTTAAGAAGTAGGTACAAAATCTTTTATTATAAATATGGAAAAATGTATGATATCCACTGCCCCTCCCCCCCCCCCCCCCTCCATAAACATGGCTCATGTATAAAAGAAGCTAATTCCCTTTAATTCACGAAAAAAAATTAACAAGTTCATTCCCTTTAATTCACGAATTGATTTGTGGCCAATAAAAGAATGTCAAATATAAAAAGTGACAGAGGAATCAGTGTTCGAGCGGAGAACAAGAATACAATTCGAATTAGCAAAGTTGATTTCACAATCTTTGCATGTGAACTTTTTGAATTTTTTTCGTAAATTAAAGGGAATTAGCTTCTTTCATACATGAGCCATGTTTGTGTGTGCGTGGGGGGGGGGGGGGGGGTAGAATCGTGCTCTAAATATTAGAATTTTCTCCGACAAAAATTCACATGTTTTAGAGCAACCAACAATAGTGAAAGTTAAATAGAGTGGAACACCCTGTATATGTCGTGGTTCTGGGGAGATTGCATCGGCTGCGATCTCACGAGAGTCGAGTAAAAAATCCCTTTGGTGCCTAGAGACGAATCTCTCCTTTCGTTCCTTTACGTGCCTCGAGGACGACAAAATTATCCTCCCCTTTCTCGTGGCCAACCATTTCTCCGTTCTTCGACCAGCTCTTTCTCACCAATTTTAGAGCGGATAACCCGGTGTTAATTACGTGACTGCAATTTACGTCCTTTTCACATCAGACATTTGTGTGGCTTGCAACTAGTCTTTGAGACAAGCTCAATTGGCAAAGGTGGTGTTGGTTTCAGAAGGGTAGGAGGAGATAGAGGATGTGTGAAAGTATCGAAAATATCGTGTCGTGTGAAGA